>OX940801.1:41985947-42585947 GCA_954870605.1 Acer campestre
CCTTAGGTTCCCAATTTCCGGAGGAATACAACCTAAGACATGATTAAAGAAAAACCCATATACGGACATCAATATATATATATATATCTCTTCTCGTAAACGCATTTAAAACATACAAAATATGCACTTTTAACATAGTATTAGAATCTTCGACTAATGTCATCATGAGCCTAAGTTGTGTTGCAGCGTTAGAGATCCCACATGTGAAGCTCGAGAAGATGGAATGAATTCACATTGAAAAAACATATAACAAGACAAAGGGTATATAAACTTATTGATGTCACTACTTAATAACTTGTTTTATTAGTACCAAAAAATGTGTTTTTGACAAAAATACCATTCCGACATGAAACACAAAATAAGTTTTGAGATTTTTTAGAGTTATTTTCTGAGACTAATTTCTTATTTCATAATTAATAATTTCATGTCTTGAAAATAAAAAAAGCAAAGTGCAGTAAGTCACGATTATCGATATTTATTACATTTCTCAACTGAAACTTATTACAAGTCTCAATCCAGACTTAGGGGTCATTTGTTTTTTTTGTCTGAAGACTGAATAGTCTTGAATTTACTGAAGACTGAATAGTGACTGAAACTTGAATCTGAATGACATGTTTTTTTTTTTTTTTTCTCACATCTGAATGTACTGTCAACATGTTTGTTTTTTAAAAATAAAATTGTCTGAAAAGAAGTAATTTTACATCTATACCCATGTTAAACAATTATACATATAATATAGAATAAAAACAATCAAAAAATAATAATTATATATGAACACATATGATCATGATCTTTTTCTTCGATTACAAACAAACTTTATTTTTAATAAGAAAAGAAAAGGTTTTTTTTTTTCAAAAAAATAAAATAAAAGGGACAACCGGACAGCAGGAAAACTCACACAAAACACTCTAAAAAAATAATATATAAATACATCACCTTAATTTCATAATAAAGTATTGATATTAAACATCAATATGAGAAGTAATTAGGGTTTTTTTTTTTTTTTAAGCTATTTAAAATAAGCAATATATTAAAATAAAGATTTCTATATAATATATAATTATGATGAAATTGGAAATATGTTATAAATGGAGGATAGTATCGGAAGAAAAGATTTTAAATTGCATTTAATGCAATTAAGTGATTTACAATTAAGTGAAAAGTCAAGATTTTTTACTTTTTATTTTAAGTTGTTTTTTGGTATTTTAAAGTTATTTGACCACTTAAAAAAAACAAACAAAACAACTTAATAATTATGATTCAGATCCATTAAGTTTTAAGTGGAAAAAACAAACGACCTCTTACTTATTACTTACTTTCTTGTTATTATTATTTTTTTGTTTTTTAACAAACATGAAATAAGGCTCAACTAAAAGAAATAACTCAAGAATAAAGGAAATAAGTTTTGGAAAATTTTCCAAATTGATTTTCTTTTTCCATTTTTTTTTTTTTTTTTTTTTTTTGGGTTTTCTCTTCTGATACTCTACGTTTGATTCTCGTGTATCAAATTACGTGTTAACCAAAAAAATTGTGGATAAAAGATTGCTATTTTGACCTATTTCCTCTACGTGGAAATATGGGGGATAGGGTCAAAATAACACTCTTTTTATGTTTAATTTTAAGAGTATAACTATTTTAATAAGTTAAGTTTAAATGACACTAATAGACTAAAATACCCCCATCTTCTTCTTTTATTAAGGTTTTTTTTTTTTTTTTTTTTTTTCAAAAACCTTCATGGAGGTCCACCATCAATGGATTGAGATGGAACAAACCTCCAATGAAGGTTGAAATCGGCCTCCAATGGAGGTCTCGATGAAGAAGATAAACAAAAAAAAAATTGTAAATTTCATTTTTACCCAATAAATCTCGAAAATTATAAATATACCTAATAAGTCTCAAAAACTATAAATAAGTCTCAGAAATTAGAAAATTAGCCTCGGAAACACCAATATTATTCTCAGAAATACTAAAATAAGTCCTGGAAACATGAAATTAAGTCTTGGAAAAAAGTGTGAGACTTATTTTTGTGAGTGTGTTTTAAGGGTATTTTTGTCGAATCCATACTTTAGGTACTATTAAAACTTAAGTTATTAATATGGTGATAGTCTTAAAACTCACTTTTTAAAGAATAATATTAAATTTTCGAGCCCTTTCATCTATACCACTTCTCATAAACACATAAAAATAAAACACAATGTATATGGAAATTTAACTAGACAAGATGTGTATAGTGCTTACCTGTAAGATTGTTGCAGCTAAGATCAAGGTACACGAGTGTTGAAAGAGCACCAACCTCTGCTGGAATGGTTCCAGAGAGATTATTGTAAAAAACATCAAAATATTCGAGATTTGGAAAGCGAGAAAAGTTGAATTGTCCAAGCTCCCCTGCTTTTCCAATACTACCAAATAAGGATATGGAAGTAATGCTTCCTGCTTGATTGCAAGTAATACCAATCCAATTGCAATGATGTACTGGATTGTTAATTTTGCTCCACCAACGTACCACTTTTAAGTAGAGCTTCCCTTTCTAATCGTATGGCTGATGATTCGGAGGTTGCTGCAAATATATTAGTAAAACTAACAACAATAGTCCACATGACCATCACTCTATGAGCAGATGATCTTGACACCATGCTTTTGCTTATAATTGTACTTAGGATAGTTTATTTACGTCAAGATATTAAGGTATGCAAGAAGGTTATATATATAGAACTTAGTGTGAGGCTATTTTGGTATAGAAGTGTTTTTTTCAACTTTATTTTATGATTTTAGATTCAGAGGACTAAAATTATGTCATAATCAGAATTGAATAAAAAAAAAAATGTACGTCTAGCTTAAAAGTGCATATCAAGTCTTATGGGGTAATAATGTTACCGGAAAAACATTGACCTTTACTTTCAGGGAAAAAAAAAAAAAGATTCTGTCAATATAGTAGTGCAGCATATATATGATCAACATTGTTTTTTTTTTTTTTTTTTTTTTTTTTAATTATTATTATTATTATTATTTTATTTATATATACATATATATAAAACCTTAACATGAAAAATTAAAAGTCATTAAATTAATTGTAATTAAAAAAAAAAACATATAGGGTAAAAATTAAAAACCTCCTCTCACCTTTCAACTATTGTTGAATTGGTATCTAAAGTCGGTTAGTGTTCTGTTAGGGTGTAAAAGATAAAAACGATGATCTTGACACCATGTTTTTGCTTATAGTTGTAATTATGTCAAGGGATGAAGAAGGTTAAATATAGAGGCTAAAGCTCAATCTGAGGTTATTTTGGGTATAAAAATGTTTATGTGACCTTTACTTTAAAAAATAAAATTAAAAAATTTAGACTTGACTTAAATTTTCAACACTACATATTTTTTTTTTTCCCACAAGCTGGAAAACATTTCATCCAGCGTACATTTCACGATCAAACATTGAATTGATCATTCCTATGATCAACCATGAAATACAAAACTTTTCTTCTATGATCTACTACAAGTTTTTTAAAAACAAGACTTTCATTATGTCTCTAGCTTTTGATTCATTTGAACTACAGTAACTTAAATGATTAACAGAGAAGAAAGTAAAAAAAATGTTATAGTCAAGTTTCTAACCAGATCAAGTAAAAAGTGTGTAAGAGGTTGTGGATTCGAGTTATAGTTGTTTTCTAATATTTCTGAAAACAAAATACCTTGTGAATAGATTTTATACACATGAAAAATTAAAGTCATTAAATTAATTGTAATTTGAAAAAAAATAAAAAATAAAGTCTTAATCTTGAAATTGCGTCTTAAGAACAAGATTTGTTTTCTAATATTTGTTTACGAAAATAAAAGTTTGAAAAGAAATTTTACCAAGACAAATAAAGATCACTTGACTTGGAACTACTTGTTAAACAATTCTATTCAGTGAAATAAGGACCTGTTTGGCGCACCGGATTGGACTAAAATGGTACAATTTTAGTCCTTAATTATTCAGTGTTTGGCGTTGTTTTGGAAAATGAGATTAATAACCCTTAAAGCAAAATGGTCTGATGGGATATAATAAACACATCTCTCTCTATCTTTATTAGTCCCATGACTATTTACACATGGGCCCATTGATCGTGCCAAAACTGTGTTACATTTTGGCCCTCAGTATCATGTCCTTTAGCTTGTGTTCGAGTTTATTAGGTGGTTTAATGTGTTTTGTTGAGCATGTATAGGTCCATTCCATTTAAGTGATGTTAAATCTTATTATGGAAGAAAAGAAGTCCAAAGATGGAGAAAATGAGCAAATTGGAAGAACCATGGAAAGTTGATTTTCAGCCAGTGCAGAACAGCCAGGTTGCAGGGCCTATATCTCTCAGCTCCGATTGAATTGTATGTCCTACTACCTATGGATTGAAAGCCCCGGAAGTCTATTTTCCCACGCATTTTTTGGATCGCAATTCTGATGTTTTTATAAGGAGTTATGCCCATTTCTGTAACAGTGCGCGAGGCTGAGAAATTCTAGGTATGGTCGCTGCCAAGGTCGCCCCTGCCTACGGCCAACTTGGCAGCGACCTCCTCAACTCCAGCATTCCAAAGACGTTGGCTGTCATGCTGGTCGCTCCCACCAACAGCGACCTTGACAGCAACTAATGGCATTTTTGTAATTTTATGTCCGAGGGGTATTTTTGTAGCCCTAATTTGCCCAGCCTATAAATATATCATATTTGCCTCTTCTCTGAAGGCTGGACCAGCCCCCATCACCACAGAAACAACCTTTGGACCAGCCCCAAAATCATCACACACAAAAGAAAACATCACAACCCAAACCCTCTCATTTTTCACCATATCTTCCACACACATCTCTCATCACTCCTCATCACCAAATCCACCCACATCTTGGAGACTCTTGAAGCTAGAATAGGAGATTCAACTTGTCCAAGAAGATCTCAAGAACTACAAAGAGCAAGAGGAGGCGTATGTTGACCAATATGGGTTTTCTCTACAACTTTTCTATGCTTTTATTTTCTCTATTGATGTGTAACTAATTTCCTAGCTAGGGGATTGATGTAATCACATTGGACCACTCTATGTAATTAATTAGTCTATTCTCTAATTCAATTTGATTTTAGTCTCAATTATTGAATCAATTACTCATGTTTTATTGTGACCACAAGGGATATGAGTTTGAGAGTTGGTTTATTTAAGGTGTTGAGAGTAGGTGTGGGTGACCATCCCATCTAATTCTCTCACAAGCTTAGTAATTGGGAGTGTTAGTTTATGAATGACCATGCTAGACCAACTTGGCTTAGAGTTTTAAGGTTAAATAGAGGGATTGACCATTACCTATTACATGACCATGTGTGGGTAATGGAAAAACCTAGAACTTAATGGATTTATCTTAAAACAAGCCCTAAAATTGGATTGAAGTGCTTAATGAGACTAAGTGAGAACATTGAGTGGTCTAAAAAGGTTGCATTGATTCCCTAGTGCTTTCTCCTATATATTCACTTCGTGTGGGTTCATTGTTGTGTTTAGTTTAGTTTTAAGTAGCAAGTTAGCATTTTTATTCATCAAGATTTTTATGTTTGCATCTTTAAGCATTTTCAAGAAACCAAACCATTTTCCAAACCCAAAAGCATTATGCAATTTATTTTTCAACGCACTTAGAGTAGATTTTCCTATGCTAATTAGTTTTCAACCTATTGAATCACTGATCTCAGTGAACGAACTTTGATTTAAATTGAAAGTGACATCTTTACTGCATCACCCACCATATTTAATTCATCTCTCTTTACGATAGAAACTTTAGTACCTTTAAGGTAAGAGAAAAAATTGGGTGCATCTGATGCACCAGGCTAGAATCTAATGTTGGTGCATCAGATACACTCATTGATTGACACGTGTTACCAATTTAAAATTAAGGTGACACGTGGCACGTGGCACTATTCAAATGTATTCTTGATTTGTTTTGTTTGTCAACAAATTTAAATTTAAAATTTAGACTTATTGGCACTAGATCCCCCTGAATTATATGCAAATTTGCAATGTGCCTTCTGAATGTTTTTTATAGGCGTTAAACCCCCTGAACTCTCATTTTTTGGCAAACTGTTTTTTTATTGCCCCCCTGATCTCCTGTTTGAGGGGGTATCTACATAAAGGTTTTGCGCCAATACATTTGAATACAATTCAGGGGGATCAAGCGCCAATAAGTCTAAAAGTCATCATTGAGATTTGAGACGATATGTGATATGGGTGATAAAGAGAAAGAACTCTGAGAATTAAACACAGATCTACAGAGAAGTTGGGATTATCCTAAAGAAGAGGGAAAAAAAATTAAGTTAGTGATACATGTCGATCAATGAGTGCATCGGATGCACCCAAGTTTTTCTCCTGAGGTAAAGGATAAGGTGGCACCTAACCAATAAAATTTTACCACTTCATTATTTGTAATAAACTCAATAATTAATACTGCCATGACAAAACAAAGAGTTCATTTTTGCTCAATGAGTATTACCCCTTTCCAAAAACATAACAAGGTTTGAACAAATTTACCTCTCTATGGACACATGTCATATTTTTGGGAGGAAGGTAATATTCATGCCTTGGGAGGAGCAAAAGTGAACTCCAAAACAGTAAAACACATATGGAAACTCATAACTCATTAACTCATGCCCTTGTTTCTCCCAACCTATTCATCTATAAATTTTTAAAGCCCACCGACTAAAATTTTCATAAATCTGAAAATTTACATCTCTAAAGTATGAGTTACTACAAGAAAAAGTGGCTTTTACCACACATAATATGCCACGGATGGTCAGGTGTGGCAAATACTAAATAAAAAACATTGAAGAGATACTCGTCTTTGAAAAAAAAATACAAAAAAATTTATGTGTGCCACGGATGCCAAGTGTGGCATATATAACGGTTCTGTGGTAATTAGAAAAAAAAAAAAAAAAAACCTAAATACTAAGGGCCCATCCTATAAGCCGTTTTTTGTTTTTGTTTTTTGAAAAGAAAAATGAAAATGAAAACAGTGTTTTTTGGTTTTATTTTTGAATTCCGAATATGCGTCTGGTAACATTTACTGGAATCCGTATTTTGAAAATAAAAACGGAAAAAACGTGTCCGGTAGGATAACCAAAAACTATTGAAAATTGAAATATCAATTTTTACTTTTTGTTTAATATTATAACAATTATAAATAAATTGATTTAATAATTAACCAATAAATAAATTGTAATCAATTGATCCTGAAGAAGAAAAGGAAGAAGAAGTCGAAGACCAGAAGAGGAAGATCCACGACCGCTGAAGACCAGAGGAAGATCGGCGACTGCGAGTGGAGTGGATAAGCGGCGGCGGTGGCAGCGACGGCGGCCGAAAACCAAAAGAAGACCGTTGAAGACCAGATCGGCCGTCGGAGGTGAGTGGATCGGCGACGGCTACGACCGGAGAAGGAAGGAAGAAGAAGAAAGAAAGAAGAAGGAAGAAAGAAGAAGAACGAAAGAAGAAGAAAGAAAGAAGATGAAGATGGTGGCGTGAGCAGTGGATGAAGGAAGGAAGAAGATGAGTTGAGGAAGAAAGAAGATAAGGTCTGGTGGGTGAGAAAAAAGAAAAAAAATAATTTGTTAATGACATGGGACCCACATATTTAATGATATGAGACCCACTTTATTTGAAAAACAAAAACAAATTCATGAAAAACAAGTTTTTTTTTTTTTTTTTTTCAAAATTTCCACTTTTAACACTGGTTTTGTTTTTCATTTTGTTTTTGAATTTTGAAAATAAAGTGAAAAATAGTTATTGGACGCGAATTCGAAATCATTTTTGAAAAACAGAAACGAAAACAGGTTGAAAACAGCCTGCAGAACAGGCCCTAATTTTCCACTTTCACTTTCACGATTGAAAAAAAAAAAAAAAAAAAAAAACCTAATTTTCCACTTTCACGATTTCACCCAATTTTTCTCACCCAAACACCCAAACTCTCTCACTTTCCTCCTCCGATGCTTGTCTCCGGCGCTCGTCTTTGGCACTCGTCTCCGGCGCTCGTCTACTGGCATCGTCTTCATCTTCTCCGGCAAATTTTAGGGTCTCACATGTTAACAAGGTATTTTCTGTTCAATTTCCATTCATTGTATTGGTGAGGAATAGCTATTGATATATTGTTGTATGACCTACTCTCTGCACATATTTGGCATTGATCCTATCTATTTTGCTTGTTTTGATTACTTTCCTTGTTGCCTTCTAATTTCATGATTGGGACTGAACTTACGTTGATAACTACAAGTGAATGCAGAGGCTTTGCCTTTTCTCTGGTCCTTTTGGTTTTTTGCTTTCTTGCCTTGCTGTTTTTCCTGGGCTACGTTTCTGTTGTTTTTCTTTTCCCCTGTTTTTTCTACTGTGTTTTTGCAGTTGTGTTTCTGCTCCTTGTGCTTTTTTGTTTTGGCTGGTGTCTTAAAATATGTTTCTGTTCCTCGTGGAACAGGTAGCTGTTGAAATTGTTTGTTGTAGATGTTGGATTGTTTTGAGCTCCTCTGTAATCTCTTTGGAATTTGTTGGTTAGGAGTTTGGAGTTTGAGCAAACTTCTTTGTTGATGTTTATTATGTGCAGTAATTTAGTAATTAAAATTACTTGTGGTCCTTTGTATCTCATGGGCAGGTCCTGTTGATTAGTGTGTCCTACATTGCTATATCATATTGTGTTGTGCTGCCATATGATATATATCTTATTCTGAAATTAATTCTACCTGGTTATAGGAAAAAGGTTGTGGCCTGTGCCAAGCACTATGTGGGAGACGGTGGCACAACCAGGGCATCAATGAGAACAACATTGTGATTAATTTAAATGGCTTGCTCAGCATTCACATGCCTGCATACTATAACACAATCAGTAAGGGTGTTGCCTCAGTGATGGTCTCCTACTCAAGCTAGAATGGAAAGAAGATGCATGCTAATCATGAACTTGTCACTGGCTTCCTCAAGAACAAGCTCAATTCCAGGGTAACAGGAGTTATTTGAATTGCCTATTATGTCACTCAAGTTTGCCTAGTGATATGAAGCAACAAAGGTGCTAAACTAAATGTGTGTATTCGGGTGTTTTTCAGGGTTTCGCAATATCTGATTGGGAGGGTATTGATAGGATTACGTCTCCTCCCCATGCTAAGTACTCATATTCTGCTGAAGCTGGAGTTGGTGCTGGTATCGACATGGTTAGTGAAAAGCGACTCATTTCAAAATTTAACATGATCAATTTACTACTATTTCTTCTAACTGGCATTTCAAAATCTTTGTTTTAGTTCTTTGACTTGGTTTCTAATGAATTTGTGTGTTGCAGATTATGGTTCCAAATAACTACAAAGAGTTCATTGACGACCTAACCTACCAGGTAAAGAAAAATATCATTCCCATGAGCAGGATTGACGATACATACTGTGAAGAGAATCTTGAGAGTTAAGTTTGTCATGGGACTCTTTGAGAACCCGCTAGCTGATTACAGCCTGGTCAACCAACTTGGGAGTCAGGTTTGTTGTTATACGGGGGTATAGTTAATCTACCTTGGTCAGATGGTGTATATTACCTCTGTTAATCGTATAATTTGACTTGAGGAAATCACTTGTAAAAAATGTCAAATATGCTGATAAGCCGTTGCTTCCCCTTCCCAAAAAAGCAACAAAGATTCTGGTTGCGGGAAGTCATGCAGATAACTTGGGCTATCAATGTGGAGGCTAGACAATTACATGGCAGGGTCTTGGTGGCAATGATCTAACAACTGGTATGTTTTCAGATTATTACCTATTTACCTATAGACATTGTTGTCGATGTCAAATGTCCTTAAAAAGTCATCTTATTACACAATATGTCTATTTTGCTTGTTCATCGGCATCACTTGTAGCATCTTTTGCCATTTCAGGTGCATCAACTGTAATGCATATTAGATGCCTCTTGCACTCTTTGGCTCGGCAACAGTTTTATTATTCATTTGGATATTACCTTGTCATGCCATACAATGTATTGGTGCCTTAATGACATTGCGATGCCACTAACCTGTCATGTTATAATAGTTCTTAATTTCAGTATCTATTTTCAGATGTGTGGCTCATTGTTTAACAACTTTCACTTCCAAGAACTTATTTATTGAATTGTGGAGTTCTTTCTTTCTTGTGTTCAGGTTGACATCATAGGAGTTGGTTGCTATTCCTCCAAGGATTTGTGGACATGGAGGAATGAGGGCATCGTGTTGGCAGCCGAAGAGACAAATGAGACACACATGATCTCTACAAATTAAATGTGCTGGAGCGGCCAAAAGTTGTTTACAATGAAAAAACTGGAAAGTATGTGATGTGGATGCATATAGATGATTGCAACTATACTAAAGCATCTGTTGGCGTTGCCATCAGCGATTACCCAACTGGTCCTTTTAAGTTTTAATTATCTCTATAGCAAGCAGCCTCGTAGTTTTGATATCAGGGACATGACAATCTTCAAAGACGATGACGGTTTTCACCCCATGTTTATTGACGTTTGCCGTTGGAGGATAGTACCATGCTTTGGCATCCTTTTGGATCATGAACTTAATGTTGAAGAATTTTGTATTTCAATTGGTTTGTATTAAATAGAAGTAATGGTTTTTATTGAATCTTGAATTTGGTGTTGAAGAATTTTGTACTTCAATTGGTTTGTATTAAATTCCTGACATATTAGGGTTTTATTTTTATTTTTATTATTATTTTTTATTTATGAATATTACTATTTTGTAAGCCTTTCAACTTCTTATTTGAGGATTAATATATAACTTTTCTAATATTCTTTTATGAATTTCAGGTAATATTAATATTTAAATTTCAAAAAAAAAAAAAAAAAAAAAAGAGCATTTTGAAACAGGCCATTTTTTTTTTTTTTTTGCAACACCCAATTGCCGCGGCTAACCTACCGTGGTAAATATAAATAGCTTTGCTACAGGCTTTTGCTGTGGGAAATTTACCGCGGCAAATAAGTTTGCACTGCAGTAAATCCGTTGCAAGACTTTTTGCATCTGCCGTATTTGCAACACGTCTAATCCGTAGCAACTTTTGCCACAGATTATGCCGCGGATTTGGCCGCGGCAAAAGGCCTTGTTTTTTTGTAGTGAGTGGTGCTATTGGCACACCCTAACGGTCTATTTATGGTCCACTTTTTAATTATGTAGTATTATTTTTTTTTCTTTTATCAAAATTACTTAAAGGGATGTATAATTTAAGGAAAAAAAAATCTTCTATAAAATAAATCTAATAAAACCCCACATTACTTTCCCAAAAAAAAAAAAAACCCACATTTTGTAATCTATTTCTTAAAAAAATAAATTCTCAACTCTTAAACCCTATTTTCTTTTTTATTGGATAAGGTACTAGGTGATAAGAATATGCTGCTACAGTCTGATCAATAATAAAAAAGGTCTAAGAAAAATCGTTGTAGGAAACTCTGTCGTCTACAATAGCCATGAAAGAATTGGCCGAGAGTATAGCGATTGTGTTATATGTGTGGAGGATTTTGAAGACGGAGCTCTTTACAAATGCAAACATGTCTACCATATAGATTGCATCAACAAGTGGTTGACCAAGAGCAAGCACTGTCCACTTTGTCGTTCCAAACTTCCAATGTAGTATGCCTTCAAAAAAGAGAATTAGCTAGGTTTATTCTCCATTAATGCACGGTTACATGATACATACATACATACATACATACATACATACATATATATATATATAATT
This sequence comes from Acer campestre, assembly GCA_954870605.1. Taxonomy (NCBI): domain Eukaryota; kingdom Viridiplantae; phylum Streptophyta; class Magnoliopsida; order Sapindales; family Sapindaceae; genus Acer; species Acer campestre. The sequence goes on from OX940801.1 coordinate 41,997,659, forward strand.
CTTTTGTTTATTTGCCTTTTTTTTCTATTTTGTAATTTTTTTCTTGTATTAATTTCTCTTGTTCTTCTAAAAAGAGAAGGGAAAAAAACTATATATAAAAAAAAAATAACAAAAATAAATAAATCGTTCAAGAAGGTGAGAAAAAAATCAGAAAAAATTAGTTCTTGCACCCAACATTTTTTAAATTTTTTTTCCGTAAATGTATTACAATGTTTTCACCATCCATACAAAAAATCAAATCAAATATTCTATGCAATTTCATTAAAAGTGCTTAAAGTGTGCATTATAAAAAGTCCTCATTGAAAAATTACTCTCTTTATATATATATATATAGTTTATCAAAATTAAAATTCAAAAATTTTATTTATAATCAACATTTATCATCACAACGAAGTGATGAATTCTTGCCTTCTTTGTTAGTTCGGTTCAGCCCAGAATTAAAAAGTCATCATATACTCTTTATGGACAGGAAAAAAAACATTTGACTATTCATAAGCTAGACAAGTATATACTTATCACCCAACGTGCGCTTGTAATCCCTCAATAATCCAACAGCACTTAAAACCAGTTAAAACTTATAATCAAAGACTGAGTCAAGATGATTCATGATAGAAAAGGACCCAATTAAGGGATAATCGTACTTTAGTTCCTCTAATTTGATGTATTTCGCATTTCAGTCCACTAATTTGAAGTATTGTTCATTTTAGTCCACTAGTTCACTGACAATCCTTTTTATAGTTCCGACAGTCCAATTCCATTAGGGTTTCTCAGAATTCCGTCATGTCAACGAGGGTAAAAGGGTAAAACAACATCAAAGGTTCTAGAATTTTATTTGACCAAAGGGTATAATGGTATTTTAGAAATTAATTAAAAATATATTTATTATTTAATTTAATAAATAATAAATATTATTTATTAAATTAAATAATAAATATTATTAAAGCAAATAATAAATATATTTACATAAATTAAAAAAAAAGAATTATAATAAAAATATTAAAAAAAAATTCAACCCTATCCATCCATCAGACAACCACCACCATCAAACCACTCCTCCCACATCTTATCATCATCATCTTCCACTTTTCACAAACCTTAGCCGCACAAACACACCACCACCCAAATCCATCCCCTCCAGTAATCGAACCACGCATCAACCAGCCTATTCCCAACCACTGAAACACAAAACCCTAGCACCACCCTAAACCGCTAGATCTGGGAAAATAGGGCAACTAAGACGCCGAGAGCATCAATGATGCCAGTGAAGGGTAAGATTCTGTTTCTTGACCTCCACCAAGAATCTGCGATCCTACTCCATTATCATCTTCTTCGATGCCTGGAAGCTCCATGACAAATGGGATCAACTATTTGGGTTGTTTGAAATGAAATATAGGTTTTTTTTAGCTTCATTTGATTGATGGTCCAAGTCCCAATCAGCGGTCACAAAGGCGACGACGAGCGTCGTCAAAATAGTGGTTAGGAGGATCAGATGGTTTAATTTTCTAGAGATCCCCTTTTGTCAAGTGAAGTGGTGTTTGGAATTTTTATTTTTGGTTTTTGAGTTTGGTGGTGGTGGTGGTGGTTTGATTTAAGGGTGTTGGTGGCTACGATTTGGTGCGAGTTTGGTTTTGTTTTGGTGATGTGGGTTTTGGTGTTAGTGATGATGGTGGTCTGGGTTTTGGGTAATTGAGGTCTTTGGAATTTAGATCTTCACAAATCCATTTATTATTATTATTTTTAAATTTTAATATTTTAACAAGGGTAAAATCAAACGACATCATGGTCATTGTACCAATGTCAGCCAAACTCAAGGGCAGCAGGGTTATTTTGCCATTTGCCCATGTTAGAATGTGTACTTTTGACGGAAAACGTAATTGAAAGACTAAAAGAGACAATTTTCCAAACTAGTGGACTGAAATGCGGAATACATCAAACTAGAGTGTCTAATGTAGGATTATCCCCCAATTAATTATGATTACTAGCATTAACTAGACTTTTCTCAAAAATTGGTCCCATGAAAACTCCTAAACACTTTTTAGAGAAATAATAAATATATTTTTGTTAAATCAAAGCACAAAATTGGATTGAAAGTAGACTATGTACCTGTTTTTGAAGATTCGAGTGGATTCAAGAAAAAGAAGAAGATTCGAGTGATTCCAAGCACAACATTCAATTGTAATTTTTGGAATGAGAGAGGCAGATGAGGGAATTAGAGAAGAACAATGCTTACTGACCCCACGAATTGAGTGTTGGCATGTGGCCCATTTTGGAAAAATGCAAGGAGATAAATGTAAAAAGTGAAAGAAAAAATGTCACGTGCCAAGTTCCCATTGGTGGGTCAGTAAATCTAGTTTTGTTCCCACCTTTTTGTTGGGGTTTTTTGCCCTAAAGCTTGTATTTTGTAAATGTGAATTGAACATAAATAAAAGAAGTAGTTTATTCATTCAAATTGTCTCATACATTTATTTATATCATGTGTACTTAACATCCAAGATTGCCGGATGTAATCTCCAACTGAGTTTATAAGTGTTATATACAGAAGTATTCAGTTTGAGATGAGCAATCTAAAGAGTCCGTAGATAGCAAATAGAGTTGGGTATTTTATTTGTGGTCAATCTACAGCTGCAGTCCATTCCGTAATGTACGATGGTCTTTGATAGGCGTCGTTTTGCATGTCAAAACATTTATATTTAAAGTTCACCTTGTTAGTGCAAGTGACTAGAGACTAGTATAAGAACAAGCAAAGGTATCGTCCATAGGGAGGTGTGATCCGTCGACCGTCTCGAGTTCTAGTGTTTATTGAAAGCATTTAAATAGAATGCGGATGTGATGAGAATGATGTGTGTAGAAATGTAAATAAAAGAATGCAAATAAAAACAATGAGAATATGGAAGGGTGAGAATTGTGTTTAAAGAGACAAATAATAAAAGGGTGGTTTGGAGAGATGCATGATTGTGGTTATACAAGGTACTTATTAGTTTACCAAATACAAGTGCACACCTAGTTGATTGTTAGACATTAAGTTCATCCAATTCAAGTTATGGGCCTATTCTCTCAATTAAGAGATTCACAAACATAAATCACTCCCCAAAGGTCATGGCTAGAGCAATTGTGCTTGTAATCTCAACTAAGGGATTCGAGACACGAATCACTCCCCAAAGGTCATGGCTAGAGCAATTATGCCTCAAATCCCTACCATTAAGCATACGAACATAAGCCAAAACCTATTCTAGCATGGTCATGCATAAAACAAGTTTCATCCATTCTTTAGAGCTAAGTGATTAAGACTACACCCGGAAGGTCATCCATGAAGGTACAATCCTAACCCACATACACTCAAACCCATCAAAACAAGGCATTTCGACCTTCCAAAGACATATATACACAAATAGGATATTTGATTACAACTACTCCTAAATTTAAGTTAATCTACTCCTAATCCCATCCATGAACACATATCAATTTCCAATCTCCACACACATGCATATCAAGATAAGAGATTATGCAATAATAACAAGAATAAATCATATAAAAACAACCAACATATATTGAGCACAAATAAGGTTTACAATATTTCCCAAGTGGGGATTACACATAAGAGAAAACAAGAAATACAAAGAGAAGAGTTTAAAGGAGACAACCCTTGAAGAAATCCCTCCAAGTTCTCCATGAATTCCTAGCTTGAAATTGGTCCAAGACCTCTCCTTTCTCCTTGCAATCTACTCCCAAATGTGGTGGAGGATGTGTAGAAAGTGGTGGTGGTGAGCTTCCCATGGAGGAGAACCTCCATGAGAGCTTGGAAGCTTCTCTCTCTCTTGATTTGGGGAAGAAGATGAAGTGCAGCTGCTGTGATTGTTCTTGGTGTCTTCTTGGTGTCTTCTTGGTGTAGAAAAGAGAGGAAAGAGGTGTTTATATAGTTAGGGAAAGTGTGGGGATGAATTGGGGTGTGAAAGGACACATTTGCCCCTCAAGCTGAAAACCCAACCTGACACTGGAAGGTCGCCACCAAAGTCGCTGTTGGTGGTGGCGACCAGCAAGGGGGCAAACTTCTCTGCCCTTTTGATGCTGAGGAGGTCGCTGGCATGTTGGCTGTTGATGGGGGCGACCTTGGCAGCGACCGTGAAATTTCTCAGCCTCGCGCACCGTTACGGAAACGCGCATATCTTCCTCTTGAAAACTCGGAATTGTATTCCGTAAAAACTGATGGAAAGTAGACTTCCGGGGCTTTCTAAAAATATGTGGTACAAAACCCAGTTCAATACGAGGAGGGAGATATGGACCCCGAAAGTTGGGTGTTCTGCATGGACATTTTACAATTTCAGCCCATCAACCTTTGGAAATCAGAGTTGACCAGTGCCGCGGTCTCAGTGTCGCGTTCTGGCTCAACGGCGGATCCACCATGGAAACATGGTTTTGCTTGCCGTGGTTGACCATGAATCACGCTACGGTTTGGGTCAACGGCGAGGCCGCGACAATTCTGAATGGCTTTCAATTCTCATTATTTGCTCGGTTTCGCCTCCCAAACTTGACTTTAAGCTCAAAACCTTATTGTAGGGAATATGTACCTACACATGGCTCACAAAACCCATTATATACAAAAACATGCTCGAAAACGAGAACAAACGATAGGGAACGGGGACCTCAAATAGGTATATAAATCGTCCGATCAAATACCCCCAAACCTATTTTTTGCTCGTCCTCGAGCAAAATTAAAAAGATGAACAAACAAATAATAAAACAAAAGAAAATAAAAACTAAACTAGTCCACTTTCGTAGGAAACACGATGGCACTGAGCATGTGCCACAAGCCTTTAAACCACTAGGCGATCCCTAGAGGAGGAGTTATAGTCTCTTGAGGGTTTACAGCTACGACACCCACAAACGTATACTCCGCAAGAAAAGAGTTGGGATGCAATCCACACATACCAAGCAAAGATTACACGCATGCTAGAATCTCAAATTATACCATTCAATAAACACGCATCACGCAATGCAAGTATGCCAAAACTTAGGATGTTTTCGGTTTACAAAACAACTATGCTCGAATGCCCAAGATAAAATTCGCCTCGACTCTAATCCTCACCGGATTTCAGTCATATTTTCACTTAGAACTTAGGTGCACTCTCTAGCAAACATATGCGATTTGGAGTTTAGGTATACGGAATCAAATATAATCGCATATGAGTATTTTCCAATGACACACATTTTCTGAAAATGGATCTCATGGAAGGAATTGAAATGCCACGAACGTGGAAAGACATGCATTGACTCGCATTCCCAAGATAGACTTCCTAAGAGATCAAATGGGTTTTCCCTCACTTTTATTGGGGCCAAGGTGATTTGTGGTAGTGTTTGAGATGGAAGAGATGGTGGGAGCGGGAAGGATAAAGTTATTAACCATGCTAAGGTGTGTTTACACATTACACTTTATAACAAAATTAGCTCTATTACACCTTACAATACAAGGGTCTAGGCTTTGTGCTACATTTGTACCCTTATTAATGAGTAACTTTACAATTGAAGAATTAGAAGGCTTAAGTGTTTTATATTGCAACACTTATTCTTTTTTTTCTTTTTTGTCTTTTTTTTTTTCTTTTCTTTTTGTAAGCCTTTGCCTAACACAATTTACATATATTTGCCTAAGTACACACTTTTACAAAATTTAGAGCTAGCTTTTCCTAAGCTATACACCTCAACATGATCAATAACTAGGGAATGGATATGTGTTTGGCTTCAATTTACAATGAATATAGGGGTATGAGAGTGTTTAGGCTATTTTAGTAGTTATGCACACACTCAAGCCCAAAATCATTTCTAAAAGTCCATCTACCAAGGGAATACAAGACTCAACAAGCAGTCCACATGATGAAGTTCTATGGCAATCAATGCAAAATTGATGTACGATGAGATCACAATGAAGGAAAAAAATCGAAGAGTGTATAAGAGTAGAAACAAAACCCACAAACTTTCGTTATTTAGGCACAGTGTAGCTCACGAGTAGTCTCCACAATTTTCCTAGGCTAAACAAGCATATAAGTCTCATCCACCTCAACATCAAAAGATTGGCACTGTACAAGCAAATTTAAGTAACGCACGGAGCTAAAAGCATGCAATGCATGTCTCTACCGGCACGCAAAGAAAAACAACTCAACAAAATGGACTCATTTCCAAAAAAATTTAAAATTGATCGTTTTGTGCAGAGATTTGAAAATTTTCTAAACATAACAAAAATAAAAACAAAAATAAAATAAACAACGAAGGTGTCCACACCTCCAAACCTAAACTCAACATTGTCCTCAATGTTGCTCAAATCATAAAATATGGACAATCCTTAGCAAAATTCGGAGATGAGAACAAAAATAAAAAGCTAACAACAAAACACAACAAATCCTAAGATCAAAGCACAATACAAATCCACTCTTAGATCTAAACAAAAATAAAAGTTACAAACACTACGAGCATAGCATTTTAACATTAAGTTCATGGGGAATTTCCGCCCAACTCAACAACTAATCCACAAGCACTCTATTTAAAGTAGAGGAATTACCTCTTGTGGCTGCGTCCAACGCGTCCGTTGTGGCGATGCTGTTTAACTTGGGGGTTGTTGGGTGCGATAAGCGCACACATAACACATATGGTTCTCAAGAGTTGTGTGGTCCATATGACCTGAAAATTCCCTTTCCTTGCACAAACACAACTCAAACAACATTAAATGCATATGCTATAAAGAAAAAAGAAAAAACAAGTGTTTATTTTCAACATATCTAAACACAATCCGCAAAGCAATTAAATCTAAAATTTACAGAACCTAAGCTAAAACAAGAAACAACCAACGAATAGGCCACCTCCCCAGCAGCGGCGCCATTTTGACAGGCGTCGTTTTGCATGTCAAAACATTTATATTTAAAGTTCACCTTGTTAGTGCAAGTGACTAGAGACTAGTATAGCAACAAGCAAAGGTATCGTCCACAGGGAGGTGTGATCCGTCGACCGTCTCGAGTTCTAGTGTTTATTGAAAGCATTTAAATAGAATGCGGATGTGATGAGAATGATGTGTGTAGAAATGTAAATAAAAGAATGCAAATAAAAACAATGAGAATATGGAAGGGTGAGAATTGTGTTTAAAGAGACAAATAATAAAAGGGTGGTTTGGAGAGAGGCATGATTGTGGTCATACAAGGTACTTATTAGTTCACCAAATACAAGTGCACACCTAGTTGATTGTTAGACATTAAGTTCATCCAATTCAAGTTATGGGCCTATTATCTCAATTAAGAGATTCACAAACATAAATCACTCCCCAAAGGTCATGGCTAGAGCAATTGTGCTTGTAATCTCAACTAAGGGATTCGAGACACGAATCACTCCCCAAAGGTCATGGCTAGAGCAATTATGCCTCAAGTCCCTACCATTAAGCATACGAACATAAGCCAAAACCTATTCTAGCATGGTCATGCATAAAACAAGTTTCATCCATTCTTTAGAGCTAAGTGATTAAGACTACACCCGGAAGGTCATCCATGAAGGTACAATCCTAACCCACATACACTCAAACCTATCAAAACAAGGCATTTCGACCTTCCAAAGACATATATACACAAATAGGATATTTGATTACAACTACTCCTAAATTTAAGTTAATCTACTCCTAATCCCATCCATGAACACATATCAATTTCCAATCTCCACACACATGCATATCAAGATAAGAGATTATGCAATAATAACAAGAATAAATCATATAAAAACAACCAACATATATTGAGCACAAATAAGGTTTACAATATTTCCCAAGTGGGGATTACACATAAGAGAAAACAAGAAATACAAAGAGAAGAGTTTAAAGGAGACAACCCTTGAAGAAATCCCTCCAAGTTCTCCATGAATTCCTAGCTTGAAATTGGTCCAAGACCTCTCCTTTCTCCTTGCAATCTACTCCCAAATGTGGTGGAGGATGTGTAGAAAGTGGTGGTGGTGAGCTTCCCATGGAGGAGAACCTCCATGGGAGCTTGAAAGCTTCTCTCTCTCTTGATTTGGGGAAGAAGATGAAGTGCAGCTGCTGTGATTGTTCTTGGTGTCTTCTTGGTGTCTTCTTGGTGTAGAAAAGAGAGGAAAGAGGTGTTTATATAGTTAGGGAAAGTGTGGGGACGAATTGGGGTGTGAAAGGACACATTTGCCCCTCAAAAATGGCTGAAAACCCAACCTGACATCGGAAGGTCGCCCCCAAAGTCGCTGTTGGTGGTGGCGACCAGCAAGGGGGCGAACTTCTCTGCCTTTTTGATGCTGAGGAGGTAGCTGGCATGTTGGCTGTTGATGGGGGCGACCTTGGCAGTGACCGTGAAATTTCTCAGCCTCGCGCACCGTTACGGAAACGCACATATCTTCCTCTAGAAAACTCGGAATTGTATTCCGTAAACACTGCTGGAAAGTAGACTTCCGAGGCTTTCTAAACATATGTGGTACAAAACCCAGTTCAATCCGAGGAGGGAGATATGGACCCCGAAATTTGGGTGTTCTGCATGGACATTTTACAATTTCAGCCCATCAACCTCTGGAAATCAGAGTTGACCAGTGCCGCGGTCTCAGTGTCGTGTTCTGGCTCAACGGCGGATCCACCATGGAAACATAGTTTTGCTTGCCGTGGTTGACCATGAATCACGCCGCGGTTTGGGTCAACGGCGAGGCCGCGACAACTCTGAATGGCTTCCAATTCTCATTATTTGCTCGGTTTCGCCTCCCAAACTTGACTTTAAGCTCAAAACCTTATTGTAGGGAATATGTACCTACACATGGCTCACAAAACCCATTATATACAAAAACATGCTCGAAAACGAGAACAAACGATAGGGAATGGGGACCTCAAATAGGTATATAAATCGTCCGATCAGTCTTAACCTAGACTATTCATATGGTAATATGAGAATGGAGGCACCTTATATGATGTGATCATATAGGACTGGGCCATGATCTATATGAATCTCTCACTAAGATCCGTTACAAGATGAGATTCATATATATCAACAAATGATGGCTATATATGGGTGATCTTAATCCTAAGTGTCTTATCGACTCCTTCAAATTAGATCGTGGTTTTTGATATACCATGGGTGAGATCAGAGTTACATTCCCGGTCAATTACTCTGTATGTTGGAATCGCGGTTTGGCTTATTGCTGGGAAGGTTTGCACACAATAGTGGAATCCACTCCTTCTTATGAGAAGTAGATAGTAGTTCCCTTAAGGGTTGATTCGGGGCTTGAACAATATGAGCGCTCTCCTAATTCCGTAAGGAATGTAGGATTTATTGTTCATTAGAGAATCAATGGTACTTAATGGAAAGATATAATTAGAGGGGTATAACGGACATTATGACCCAGCTCTAATTATGAACTACTTGTGGAGGATTATACCATATGTCACTACAACAAAAATCACATATAATAGCAGAAGAAAAATGCTATCAAAAGTAAACAATAGCATTTAGTAACATGCCATGACAGCCAGTGTGATTAAAAGTTTTATCTTTTCATAACATTATTTGCATGCTATAAATTCAATTTTTTTAATGCTATAATTATTCTTTTATAGCATTTAAATGATGTTATATCATTAATAAAAAAAATGTTATTATTGTAGTTATTATAATTGCTTAAAAAGGCTATTGTAATTGTTCCCGATATAAAAATTGTATATTTTTATTTTTTACTTAATTATTAATTTAAAAGGTTTAATTGTGCACAAAAAAAAAAATACAAACATTAAAGGAAAAAAATATAAATATTTATTAATGAATCAAAATAACTACATGATTCACAAAACATATCAAACTTACAAGGAAATTTCTATATACAAAAATTTGAATTTAGTTTTATAAGAAAAAAAATTACAAGAACATGATTTTTTTTTTTTTTTTAGCTAATTACATCAACATGATTGCTCCATTGATCTTCATCTTCTGCTTTTGATAAAACACAGCAACCTTCATCTTCATAACCTGAAAGATATCAATAAAATAAAATTATATTTAATAAAAAACGAATACCCATATATGAATTTACATAGCCATTACAATCATGAAATAGAGATTGTAGAGATTGTAACTAAAATGATTTAGGATGGAAAAAAAAAAAAAAAAATCAAATAATGAAACTAACAAATAAATTTTTTTTTTTTTTTTTTAAAAAGTCTCTTGCCAAGAAATATAACTTCACAATGGAAAACATATAATACTTCCACATGTAGATTCGTAACCAGATTTTCTAACAGAAAAATAAATAATATATATATCAAATAAACACATCTATAGTTAATCAAATAATTAACAAGAATTAAACCTGGGTTTTCAAAAAAAAAAAAAAAAAAAGAATGAAAGAGAGAACAACTTACCAAAAAAATATGAAGCTTTTAATGAAAATAGAAGATGGAGACATGTATTGATGCTTAAGAGCTTTGTTGTAAAAGTAGGGATTTTGAGTGGGTGGTTTGGTGGCAGTAAAACAACTCTAATAACATGTGAAGAGATTATAAAGTAAAAGTTAGGGTTTCAAATTTTGAAAAAGGAAATAAATTTGTTTTCCCTCTTTATCTTTGAAAAAAAAAAATAGAGGGACAAGAATTCATTTTCCCTCTTTATCTTTAGAGGCATTTTTAACATGTATTATAGCACTCTTAAATGCTATATAATTAGTGTAAATTACTTAACTTTTTTTTATAATAAAAAAAAATTGATATTTTATATTTGAAGTACGTTAAATTGTATTTTTGTTAATAAAAATTTAAAGCACAATAATAATAATAATAGGTTGAAATTTTAAAAAATAAATTATAATATCTTATATGATTTCATGACATATAATAGCATATTTAAAATGCTATTAAATTATTATTTTTAAGAAAATTATTAACATTTGAACTATATAGTTTAATAGCATTAAAAGTGCTATATTATTAAAATCAAAATGCTATTTAAACTAAAGTGTTATCTGTTAACATCTTTTTATAGCATTTTATTATAATATGCAATAATATAGGTACATTTGATAGCATTTTTAAAAAGAATGCTATAGTGCAATGCTATAAAAAGTCATATTTGTTGTAGTGTGTAATAGCTATATCGATGGACACCAAAAGTTATTGGTTTATGTAAAAACGTCTACAGTTGAGAGAGTGCAACTTCGGGTTTTTAGTGGAATAACACCGAAGTTAATAATCATGAAATATCCCGATTGATTGAGGTAACAAGGGTCACGGTTAATTAATCGGATTGTCCAATTAATTGTGTTACGAAAGTGACACATGTCTATTAAGGAATTAATTGAATAATGAGATTATTTAATGAATGAATATTAATGATTATGTTAATTAAATAATTAGATTATTTAATTGTGTAATTAATCATTAGATGGAAGGTGTTGATTGATATTTAATTTTGAATGAAGAAAAGATAATTTGATTATTTTATTTTCATTAAATTAAATATTTAAATTTGAATTTAAAAGAGTTTGAATTCAAATAAAATTAAATAAATTAATATTCATTAATATCTTTAAAGATATTAGATATCTTAAAAGATTTAATTAATTAGATTATTTTTAAAATAGATATATATGATATATGTTTTTAAAAGAAAAGGAGAATGGATTTTGTATGAGATACAAATACAACAAACAACATAAAGAAACTGATTTTGATCAGTACAACACACGCCAAAAAGAAAGAAAGAAAAAAATTTGATTGTTGTTCTTTACAAGATTAAGGGTGGCCGCACTTCACCATTAAAAGAACAAGTGTTGTCCTTTTATGTTGTTGTATGAGTAAATTTGATGAAAGGACACGTCAGCATAGAAACAATAAAGACATAGACATGTCATCCATTGACTCGTCAACGAGAGGAAATCAGTCAAAAGGAGTGCCAGTAGGCACGTTCGCCGATTCAAAGAAAAAGAGTGTTCGCCACAACTGTTTACCCAATGAAGAGGCGAAATGCGCTCGCCAGTCTAAAGGCGTTCGCCAAAGATACACAGCCAAAAAGGGTAATCCAATTCCAAGTATATTTCCACGTCAAAGCGGGGATCAAATCTAGTCAAGACTTAAGGATTAAATCCTATTCCAAACAAGATACGAATCTTCTTCAAACAAGGAAGAGTCCAAACAGGAAACAAACCCTAAAGAAGTTATTTGCAGACTCTAGACTCCTTATACAACACAAAATAAGGACTCCCCTATCAACACGGCATATAAGCCGGAAACCCTAGAGAGAACCCAGATAAATAGAACCTAAAACCCCATGAAAAGGGGTTCGAGATTATAGAGAGAATAGTCAGGCTATTGTATGAGAGTTTTGAATGTGTAAATCATAACAAAAGTCATAGTGAATTTTCTCGCCCTCAAGGGGCACCGTGGTTTTTTCCCATTCAAGGGTTTTCCACGTAAAACTGTCTTGCATGCATTGATTTTCTTTCTTTATTTATTCTTTTTGATTAACGTATTATTGTTGACCGAGTCAATCCAAAAATCGCCGTCAACATATGTGTTCTTCTCTTCTATCTCCATACAGGTTCCTGATTACCGTGAAGCGCCCACACACCGTTGACAGTTCCGGGAGATAGCGAGGAAGATCAAGTGGTTCAAATCAGGAGCAGATTATATTAAAGTGAAGGAGCCTCCTACGTAGGTATGAAGAAAATTATTTCTTCTCTTCTCTTTTATATATTTTGATTTCGATATCTTGTTTTTACTGTTCCGAGAAATAGATCCTAGGGTTTACTAATCGCAGTATTTCTTTATGAAATAAAAATTTTAAAGTTCCTTCCACTGCGCGATCGGTAAACCGGGGTCCCAACAATTGGTATTAGAGCTAATTTTTTAGAACAGGAAAATCGATTTCGATGCTCCTGATATGTATGAATGTGTAGGCACTATTTTAATTGACTGTATGTGTTTTTTAATTAAATGGTTTAATTTCAAAACATAGTTGATCGTTAATTGTATGGTGTCGTGGATTTAGGGTTTCTTTTTAAAAGGTTGTAATATTTTTGTAATATTAATCTCGGGATGTAATTTTAATATATATTTTTTTCTACTGTAAATTCTTTATTGTATTTTTTTTGCCATGTAATTTAATGTAAAATATGGACGATGAAATCCGACGAAGAATACAAATTGTAAGGATTCCCATTTGTTGATTGGCTTGTTTCGTGGACAAACCACATGTTGGGGTTGATGTAAGGGTAGCTTAGGAATTGGTGATCATCCAATGGCCCTCTCAAGACCTCAAGAGAAGAAGCACCAAAGGTAAATTCTAGTGCTTACTTGCTTTGAAGAGATCTAGTTGCACACACACACAACTCATGCATAAATCTTATTCTTGTATGTTGTGTGTTGTGTGTTTTATATGAGTGCTTGCATGTTCTTGAACATCTCTTCTAGCATGTTTTATTTGATTGCATCTAGGTCATTAAAATGTTATAACATGTTTAGGCATTAGGATGCAAAGTCATGAATTTTATTCAAGCTTGTTTGAATTGATTGCATCTTGCTCTATGATAATGCCATGACATGATAGGCATTAGGATGCATTCAATTCCCACACTTGCACTTCATGTTTGATTAGCTTTAAGTGTGGTGTAATTCGTTTCCCGAAGGATGTTCGGAAACGTCCTCGCGTGCACGTTGGTGTGCATAGTTTAGCACGATGATCGCCGGTGGAGATGCCCTTGGCTTCTCCTTTGGATTCACCATATTTGGTGAACGGTGGTTGAGATCGACGGCCTGGCCGCCGTTTGAAAACCACCGATCAAGACTTGATTGAAATAAATGTCTCGGGTCCAAAACGGCGGTTATGATCGGAGGTTATATACCCGTCGAATGAAAGCGCAGAATGAAACCAAGGTTCTCAGGTTTCAATTCGACGGTTACGATCTGCGGCCCCGACTGCAGATTGAAACCGTAGATCGTGCGTTTTCAGGGGCAAAATTGTATTTTCAAATGCCTTGTTTTTGGTCTCTATAAATACATCCTTATCTCTGGTTCCCAAACTAAGTTTCTGATCCCAAGAACCCTAGAGAGATATTTTATAGAGACTTGAGAGAAAAACCTTAAAGATCACATCTTTATTTCTCTCAACCCATTTCCACATGCATAAATCATCATCTAAGCATCATCTAGGATCATCTAGTGTTTGCTAATGCATGGGTTTTCTTCAACACACATGGTATGATTTGTTGAACACTAATCTCATCTAATTTTAGTGTTTTACTTATCAATTTTATCTCATTTAATACTTGTATGTGTTTAGATTTATTTCTACATACATGATTGAGATTATGTGTTGATTGGGTTATTTTTGATAGCTAGGATATTACATGTTTATCTATCATCTAGCTAATTAATCTAATTTTATGATTGAGATTGTTTTTGATAGCTATTGTATCTAGGATTGGTTATCCTTTACATAGCTAAGCTATTATGCAATGTCATATAGCTATTTTGATATCTAGGATTGATTTTATTGTCATCATATAATCCTAGGTAAGCATCTAGAGTACCCTAGCTCTTATTGCATATTTGGATATCATTGCATATTCACATAGGGTGTTGATCTCTTCGGAGAAGTTACTCTTGTGTGATAGACCGGGATTAGGTCGTACACCCGGATTAGGTGGTCACTCAAGCAAATTGGACTAGGTCCACTTTTACAGGCCTACGGGTAGAGATAGCGGGATATAGGCCGGGATTAGGCCGTCAAACCGGGATTAGGTTGTATACGCTATCACAATTAGTGGATTCGAGGTTCGAGTGTGGCGCACTTACCAGCCCGTGGTTTTTCCCTGTTGAGGGTTTCCACGTAAAAATCAAGTGTCGTTTATATTTCTGCACCTTATTACACTTGATTATTGTTTTGTGAATTGTGTTATATTTGTAATATTGACTAATCCGAAAATTTGGTAATAACGGATTAACAACCCATTCACACACCCTCTATGTCATACTTAAAAGACACACGCACTTTCACAAATGGTGAAAGAGCGAAATCAGAAACATGTGGCACTGTTCATGGGCACTATTCACCGGTACTGTTTACGGACACTGTTCACTGGGCATTGTTCACGCTGTACTGTTCATGGACACTGTTTACTAGTACTGTTCACGGACACTGTTCACTGGGAACTGTTCATGCATACTGTGTTGCGGTACTGTTCACACGGTACTGGTACGGGCAGCCTACATGCACGATGACGACTATGTGAGAAAGGGTTAATAGGCTAAAAATTCGCAACGTTAGGGTTTCCGAATTTGACATAAGATTTTGGGCTGAATTTTTTTTTTTTTTTTTACCTTGGGCCTCAAGTATAGTGTTAAAGTAACACTTGGGCTTTAGGTTTGATTCATGAGATCGGTCACAATAATAAAATATTTTTTTTTTTTTTTTTTATCAAGTTGGACTTGGTTAAAAGTCCAAAATAAATAAGAACCCTAAAGACTTGAAGAATCTTGGAGATTACTTGAAGATCAAGGAATGCCTTAGGTATATTTTATAATTAGATTCTTATCATTTTAGGTTAATCCACGATACCCAGTCAACTCATGTATGCTTTTAATTATGTGATGATTAAGCATTGCCATGCATACAAATGTCATTTAGATTAGGTGTGCCTACACACACACACACACACACACACATAAATATATATTTATATATATGTTGATATATTATACATGCATTATAGCCATTTATATTATGTGTTTATATATTTTTTTAATTTGATTAAAATGGATAATTCACATAATTGGCTATAAATTAATGGGATTAGTTTTTAGGAGTAAAAACTTGATAATTCTCATTAATCACTAATCTTTTTATTAAAGAGTTTAATTACTTAGGTTAGTAGGGTCCTTTATATATGTAAGGATTCCCATTATTGATTGGCTTATTTCGTGGACAAACCACAAGTTGGGGTTTGAATTGTAAGGGTAGATTAGGTGATGGAAGACCAACATCAAAGGCCCTATTCAAGACCTCAAAGTGACAAGCACTCCAAAGGTATACTTCTTGTGCTTAGTTTTCATTGAAGAGAATTAGAAGCACACACACACTTAGCATACTTGCATATGTGTGCATTCTCTTCACATGTCACATTACACACTAGCACTTTGTTTGATTATATCTTGTTGTGTGGTTGTTTGTGTCAAGTAATTTGTTTCCCGAATATGTTCAGAAACGTCCGCGCTTGCACGATAATGTGCTTGGTTTTGCACGAAGATCGCCTTCAGAGAATGCCCTTGGCTTCTCCTTTGGTTTCACCATCATTGGTGAAACGACGGTTTGATCTGCGGCCACGACCGCAGAATGAAACCGCCGTTTGATTCCAGAAAGCTCTGGATTGGATATGCGGTTACGATCGGCGGTCAGGCCGCCGAATCGAAATCGCCGAATTAGACCTGATGCATTTATTATTCTCGGGTTTGATTCTGCGGTTTAATCGGCGGCCAGGCCGCCGAATTGAAACCGCCGAATCAGATATTTTTAGGTCGGTTTCTTTTTGGGTTTTGATCGGCGGTTTCGTGTGACCGCCGAATATGGTCACCGAATGATCCCCTGCTTCTCGGGTTCAATTCGGCGGTTACGTTCTGCGGCCACGACCGCAGAATGAAATCACCGATCAGTGATTTCAAGGGCAATTTGGTCTTTTCACATGCCCTGTTCTTGATGCCTATAAATATCATACTTTCTCATTTCTCTAACTTAGTTCTCTGACTCTAAAAGAACCCTAAACTTGAAAGAGATATTTTTGAGAGAAAATCAAATCAAGAACTCATTTTTACACACTCAAAACCTTCTCATATGCATCTAAAAATCATCTAGCATTTTCTAGCATAGTTAGGATGCTTGCTTGCATGGGTTTTGGTCAACACACATCCTTTGGTATGTTCTTCACTAATCTCATCTAAGCTTAGTGTTTTATTTATTAAAGAAATCTCTTATATTATTTGTATGCTCTTAGAATATATTCTAGATACAAAATAGAGATTATTGTGTTGACATGGTTGTGTGTTGTATTTTGATAGCAACATCTAGGTTACTTTATCTATGATTTGCTAAGCTATTTGACATGTCATTTAGCTATTTGACATCTAGGATTGCATTTATTGTTATCTAATCATCCTAGATAAGCATCTAAGGTTACCTAGCTTTATTTGCTTATTGAATATCATTATATATTCACATAGGTTGTAATCTCTTCATTGAGAAGTAAGTCTTGCGTGTAGCTTCCGGGATTAGGTTGCTTAGATCGCAAGCAATTGAAGTCTTGTTGTGATAGGCCGGGATTAGGCCGTACACCGGGATTAGGTGGTCACACAAGCAAATTGGACTAGGTTCACTCATACCAGGATTAGGTAGGTGTGTGATTATATACCGGGAGTAGGTTGTAATCGTTTAACACATTTAGTGGATTCGAGGTTCAAGTGTGGCGCACTAAACAGCCCGTGGTTTTTTTCCAGTGGTTGGGTTTTCCACGTATACATCAAGTGTCATTTATAATTCCGCACCATATTACACTTGTTGTTTGTATATTGACTATTAGGGGCATTTTCGTAATATTGACCTTAAACGAAAATTGGGTGAAAATTAGTTAAAATCTATTCACTCCCCCCCCCCCCTCTAGATTGATATTAGAACACACCGTACATTATCTGTGTACTTTCAATATATATTAGGATTAATTCGATTAAGTCCCTAATAATAATTGGACCTAATAATGTGTTTAGTTTTAATAGTTAAAACTTGGTAAATACACATTTAATAATTCTAGCCTTAGTAAATAATTTACATAGATTAGAATTATCACTAATGAACTAGATTTTTAAGAGTTAAAAATCGAATTAGTTTATTAGTTATTGGAATAAGATTCTAATAATTTGCGATTAATGCACTTGACGCTTAGATTGAAATTAACCGTTTAATCTAGTTTAATTTTGGTGCATTAATATTATTAGAAAACCCTTATTATAAAATAGTGAGTGGGAGAGGGATATATGACATTATATCCCACGGTCTCCATAATTAGTTCAACACCGTGAGATTCGAGTGGGGCCTCATGACGGCTATGCTTTCATCCTCCCTAAGGAGGGTTTCCATAAGAATCAATACCAAGGTTGACTTCCTAACGGATAGGATTTCGGAGGGGATTTCAGGATTGACTGACCCTAAGGCGATTAACTCATGAGATCTGAAATGATGGATTACGCTCACAAGGTTTTAATTAAATTGGTTAATTAAAAGTCTGACTAAATAAACGATGGTTGAATGATATTGGAATAAAAGTTATTATGGTATATCATTTGATTGAGAAGGTCTCGATCCAACATGCAAGAATTTGACCGACCCCAAGGCGACACTTACTTGTGATATGTTGGATTGTCGTGGCATAGAACATTGTTTTCTTAGGGTTGTTCTTGTTCATTAAATATTTTCATACATCATGTTTAATTTTATACCGAACATTCGCAAATGTTTTGAATGTATGTATGAATGAATTCTTAATTTATGTTTTTTACAGCAATGTCATCTGCACTATTACAAATCATAGCCAATGACAAATTAACTGGTGATAACTACACTAAATGAAAACACAATATCAATGCAATTTTGGTCATCAAGGACCTTAAGTTTGTGCTTACAGAGGAATGTCCTCCAGCGCCTACTGCCCATGCCGCATAATGAGGCATACGAGAAATGGGTCTCATTTGATGAGAAGACCCTAACATATCTGTTAGCTAGTATGACAGACGTGCTTATCACAAAGCATGAAGCAATGACTTCCGCATTCGAAATAATGGAGTCATTGCTAGGGGTGGGCAAAAAACCCGTGAACCGAACCGAACCTGTCCAATCGTGTTTTTTTCGATTTTTTACTGTTTACTGGTTCGATTCGGTTCATTTTTAAAAAAACCGGATATTCCGGTTTGGTTTCCGGTTCATGGGTTCGAACCGGTGAACCGAACCGAGAACCGGTATATAAAGAAAAATCCCTAAATTCTATCTCTGCTGCCTGACTCCCTTGCCTCGTTGTCTCTCTCTCTCTCTCTCTCTCTCTCTCTCTCTCTCGTCTAATCCCTAACCTAAATCTCTCAAATACACCATCCGCCGTCCGCCGTCCGCCGTTCTCTGCTTCGCTGCTTTGCTTAGGTAGTCAGGTTGGTTAAACAAATTTCTTCATCGATTTCGGTTTGTGCTTATTTTCTTTTCCGTCGATCTCTTCGTCGATCTGTGCAAAAGCAAAACAGTTTTTCTGTGTTGATCTAGATATAGATAATAGATGTTTATTGTATTGTATTCTGTTTTTCTCTTTTTTTTTTTTCTTTTTTTTTTCTTTTTTTTTTCTTTGTACTTTTTTGATTTCAACTATACTTTTTTTTTCTTTCCTTGGAAACTTGTTATAGATTGTTCCCGAAGGAAATTTCTTTTCACTTTTGTGAAGGAATAGAAATTTATTTTCGTGGAAAAACTGATTGTCAACTCTCACGCTCCCATTAATTCATTTGTGTCACTTTTTGTTCAAATTATAGCAAAAACTAAAATCTGTTATTAATCACACTGGAAGAGGACCAAGACTAAAACGAGATGCTCTCAATTATGGGTGGGCATTTAATGGGGTCTCTTGTTGTCATAAACTGAGTTGTCTTGTTGGATTAAACTGATCTAGATATAAACTGGTTTGTCTTGTTGCCTTGTTGGGGTCTCTTGTTGTTATAGTGAATGTGTGTTCTGTACTTGTGTTACTTGTGTATCTGATTGTCTAATATATCTGCTTTTTTGGTTTCTGCAGAGAGTTCAAGTTCAAGTCCACTCCATAGCTACTGCCTGTTGGCCTGCTGCTGCTGTTACTGCTAAGAGGTAACTCTCTCTCTCTCTCTCTAGTTTGCAATTATCAAGATGATTGTTCTTGTATTTAATTTGTGTAATATTGAAATGTTTGTTATTAATTGCATTTCCTGTTCAAAGAATTCAAAGCTTTGCTGGAACAAGAATCGCACACTGTCCATGAGTCAAAAAGAATATTTAGATACTATTCTTCTCCTTCATGTACCATTTATATAGAGAACATGCAACACATGAACAAGATAATTTTATTCAATTAAATAGACTAATGAATAGAGAAACTTTTCACTATCTAAACCAGACTGGCAATGTCTTTTAACAGCTCGAATGATCAAACAACATTCTCTATATTGCATTTCACATGCACAAAAGTAATATTTTACGACGGCTACTGCTATAAGACAAGCAAGTGTAGGCTCTTAACTCTTTAGTTCATCATAGCACATTAGCACCTTTGAAGTAAGCTGTAATATATATATATATATAAACATATGCCAACCGACAAGGTTGTAAGGAAATTGGGAGATTTTACATGGAATTATTCAGCTCTTCTGATGAACAGCAGTTTGGTGGATATCCATGTCCTTCAACAAGTTATATATGTGTATGATTCTCTACTTGTTAATATATTATATATGTACTGCAGTACTGATGTCTGATGCAGTACCCATGTTTGATGTATTACACATTCACACATGCTATCCTACCTAAATTTTGGACCCACTCAATTACTATATAAATAAATAATTATACAATCAAAATTCAAAACGTGTTATTTGAATGTGTAAAAACAATATACTAAAAATTTTTGATTACTATATAGTTTCTTGTCTTTTAAAAACAGTGTACTAAAAATGTGTAATTAAGCCCAATGAGCCCAATTAAGCCTAAACTTTAATGCTATTTCAGCAGCACCATGTATGATGTTGTTAATTTGCTTCTGTTATGTGGTTATTGTTTTTGTTTTAGTCTAATTGTTATTTTTATGTCATGACAGAAAATGAATGATGATAATGTTTTACCGGCCAATGTTGTTAATTGATCGAGTTCTAGGAGTGAGAGGACACCACATAATGACTCTGTAGAAAAACCCCCTTTAGAGGAGAAACTTAAGGGTAGACAATCATCTGATGCATGGAATCATTTTACCCGGTACCTAGAAAGTGGGAGAATGAGAGCACAATGCAAATATTGTCCAAAAAACTATGCTTGTGACTTAAATACTAATGGGACAACAAATATGAATAAGCACATACAGAAATAATGCAAACAATATCGTGCTAAATTAGCTTCAGCTGACCCAAAACAAACATGTTTAGTAAAACAAACCTCTATTGCTATATTTACAACATCATCAAAGGAGGGTTGTGGTAGTAGTTTAGGTTTGGGTGTTTTTAATAAGGATGATACTAGGAAAGCATTAGCAGAGATGTTGATTGTGGACGAGTTACCATTTAGATTATATTTGTAGAGAAACGGGGTTTTCACAATTTTTGCCGTGTGGGTATGCCTAGGTTTGATGTCCCATCTAGAAGAACAATAGTTAGGGATATTTTGCAGATTTATGTTGTTATGAAGACATCTTTGATGAAACAATTTAGAGAGAGTAAGGTGAGGGTTTGTCTTACCATTGATACTTGGACATCAATCAAAAATATCAATTATATGGTTGTGACTGCCCATTTCGTTGATGAAAAATGGCAATTGCAAAAGAGGATTTTGAGTTTTACTGAAATTTCTGATCATAGAGGGGAGACCATTGGGAAGTGTATTGAGAAGGTGTTACTTGATTGGGGTATTGATAGGGTTTTCACAATCATTGTGGATAATGCAGCTTCTAACACTGTGGCTATTCAATATGTGAAAAGAAAGTTGAATAGTTGACATGCAAATGGTGCGATTTTGGATGGCAAATATTTGCATTTACGGTGTTGTGCACATATTGTGAATCTAATAGTAAACGATGGGTTAAGAGAGATGCATGATTCGGTAGTTGCCATACTCAATGCCGTGAAATTTGTAAAATCGTCTCCTAGTAGATTCGAGTCGTTCAAAAGAAGTGTTGAGCGTGAAAAAATTCAACATAAGGGGCTTGTAGTGTTGGATGTGCCTATTAGGTGGAATTCAACCTATCTAATGTTGGCGAGTTCACTCAAATTTATCAAAGCTTTTGATAGGTTGGATGATGAAGATGGAAACTACCAGAACTACTTTAAGGAGGATGGCAATGAGCCAAAGTGGATTGGCCACCTTGTTTTGAGGATTGGAAGAATGCTAAGGTATTTGTCCAATTCTTGAAAACCTTTTATGATGTTACTTTGCAATTTAGTGGGTCATTGAGTGTCACTTCAAACTTATATTTTCATGAATGGAGCACAATTAACAACCAATTGACATCAATGAGTGGTGATGCAAATCACATTGTGTGTCAAATGGCCTCTAGTATGATGATTAAGTTTGAAAAATATTGGGGGAGTTTGGATAAAACGAACAAGTTGTTGATAGTAGCAGTGGTGTTGGACCTTAGGTACAAATTGCAATATGTGTCTTATTGTTTTTTGGTTTTCTATGGTGCTACAAGTCGTGAATTAATGACCTCAAATATCAAAAATGCATTGGTTGAGTTATATGAATGTTATAGTGCATTATACAGTGGTGGTGATGATGGTGGTGGTGGAGGTGATGGTGGTGGTGTTGAAGTCCCCTCATTTTGTGATCTACAAAGTGATGATAGTAGTGTGTTTGACCTTTCGATAGCTTTTTCGGAGACAATTGAGAATGAAGATAATATTATGTGTAAAAATGAGGTGGAGAGGTATTTGTTGGAGCCGGTTGAACGTAAGCGTTCTAATTTTGATGTATTGAATTGGTGGAATGTTTCTAGTGCGCACTATCCCATTTTGGCATTGGTTGCCAAAGATGTGTTTACAATGCCGATTTCGACTGTTGTGTCAAAGTCTACATTTAGTAGTGGAGGACGAGTTCTAGATTCATTTCAGAGTTCATTGACTCCTAAAATGGCGGAGTGTTTGATTTGTACACAAAATTGGTTGCAAGCCAAGTATCGTACGAGTCAACTTGAAGAAGAAATAATGCAAGCTCAAAGTGATGATTCATCGTTAGAAAATTTGCAATTCATTGAAGATGCCGAAACCGGTAAGTAGTTATTAATCAATTTGATAAATTGCTTGAAATATATATATTACGTGTGTCTAAAACAACCTAGAGGGGGGGGGGGGGGGGGGGGTGAATGGGTTGTTAATCGATTATTACCAATTTTTCGATTAGTCAAAATTAATCACAATTAACCCATTTCAACAAACAATAAAAAATCAAGTAAAAGTGCGAAATTTAAAGAACACTTGATTTTTACGTGGAAACCTTCAACAAGGAAAAACCACGGGCTAATATGTGCGCCACACACGATCCTCGAATCCACTACTTGTAATGGTGTTTACAACCTAGGTTGACCACGTCAAACCCTACACGGTCACTAACCCACCACTACTACCCGCAGGCCTTTAATAGTGAACCTAGACCAAAGTTGCTTGAGCACTACACACCGGTAGTCATAAGACTTAATTCTCAATGAAGAGATCAATAACCTATGTGAATATATGACAATATCCAAAATGCAAATAATGCTAGGCTACACTAAATGCTTATCTAGAGATTAAATGATGGCAATAAAATCAATCCTAGATATCAATATGTCTAAATGAATGCTCATGAAGACCTAACTAGATATAGATTTTTTTTTTAAAAGGCCATAATATTAACAGCGGCACCAAGCCAGGCAAAACAAAAACACAACCCAAAACACCAAAAACACCCACCACACCCCACACAGCAACCAACGCCCAGAAAACAAAAACACAAACAGAGGACAGCAAAACCGAAAACCAAGAAAACAGAAGGCAAAACAAAAACAGGCAAAATCAGGACACACTCCACCAAAGCTCATCCATGCCCTGCTGCACACCTTTCTTGGCAAGGATATTAGCATAAGAGTTAGTCGATCTTGGACGAAACTCCACAGCCGCCAGACAGTAGCTGTCCAGCCATTTTCTAATATAGCCAATAACCTGATGACTGTTACTCCCCAGAATGCTGCTCGAGATCCAGCTCACGGCAGTCTTGGAATCACTTAAGAAAGTAATAGGTCTCGTAGCAAACTCATATTTTGAGCCAAACAGCTCACAAGCACGAAGAATAGCCAGCAACTCAGCCAAAATGACATCTTGAGTACCAATGTGACAGGAAAAAACACATAAAATCCTGCCCAAGTGATCGCGTAAAACACCCCCAATTCCAGCCGGACCAGGAGAAGCTATAACCGAGCCATCAACATTGAAATAAAGAGAGTTGGGCAGCGGAGGAGACCAACTCTCCAACCTCAGCTGCTTTTTCTTGGGACCTTCCGAACAACATTCAACAATATTCAACAGAATGTGCGTAATGGGAATCGTAGAACCTCTTCCAAAATGTTTGAACCACCAACCCAATCTAAATCTCACCAAATCGACATCTTTCACAAAATCTGTTTGCTCATCCTTAAAAATCAAAAGATTTCTGATCTCCAGGTAGTCCAAACCACAGCGAAAAACAACGTCTGCCAAGCTCTAGAAGAATGCCTCCAAGGGCAGAGATTACTCCACCCAATCCACCATTGGACAATGGTTCTAGAAGGACAACAACGAATACCCCACCACTTCATACAAGCCTACCACAATCTCCACGTCCACTGACAGTGAAGAAAAAGGTGCTCAATACTCTCCTCAAAATCCTTACACAAAGGACAACGCAAATCTGAACCTTGATGCACACCGAATTTGCTCAAAACCTCTCTAACAAGGACCCTCCCATGCAAAAGTTGCCAAACAAACAATTGTATCTTCGGAGGGCAAAAACCTAGCCATATCTCCCTGAAAACCGAGCTCTCCTCCATAGACCCCTCCTCCAATTGCTTCCTTAAGGATTTGACAGAGAATTGGCCAGAACATTCAAAACTCCAAGTCACCGAATCCTCGACATTGAGCAAGATTTTGATATTCGAAATACAACCAATAAAGCTTCTCCATTGGCCAACCTCCCAATCAAACAGACCTCTTCTTAGTTTAATCTCCCATTTCCACTCTGAGCCTTCAAAAAAACCGAACTCCTTCACAAACCCCCTCTTATTGACAGCCAAAGAAAAGATTCTCGGAAAAGCTTCTCTAAGAGTCGAACCCTCAATCATCACATCTGTCCAAAACTAAGCTCTTCTCCCATTACCGACCACCACCACCAAACTTTTCTTGAAAATCTGCTGCGAGACAGAATCTGTCACCAGCAAATTTCCAACAGCTCTAATGAAAGCTGATCCTTTCCTACCACTGCACCAATTCCATTGAAAATCCTCACTCTGGATTCTATAATTAACACTTAAAACCCTCTTCCAAAGCGACTCTTTTTCCGCCCCAAAACACCAAATCCATTTAGCCAATAAACTCTTATTTAAATTGATAATAGAGCCAATTCCCAAACCCCCTTTACCTTTGTTTTTGCACAAAACGTCCCACTTCACACAATGGATCTTCTTATTCAACACTCTGTCACCCCAGAAAAAACTCCTCTGAAGTCTTTCAATTTTTTGGGCAATGCCTATAGGCATTCTGAAAACTGACATAAAGTACACCGGAATACTCGACATTACCGTATGAAAACCTGAAATCTAGTCATCAAACAAAAGCGAATCAACATAAGTTGTCATTAAACAAGGCAAGGACAATAAATGCAATCAAGAAATGCAATCAATGAGTCATAATCAATAATGTCTAAATGCAAAGCATGGAGACTTAGTTAGAGGGCAAAATGGTCCTAAATGCTAGCTATCACAACACAAACCCAATCATACAAGGAAACTCATAAAGATGTGCAATAAAGAGAATCCTAGCATTTAATCAACTAAAAATGCAATAAAAACACAATCTTGAAAGGTATGAACAAATAACAAAGATAGGGTTTTTGTTCAACTTACCAAATGAAGTTAATGATGGAGACCCATGCCTAAGAATGCTTAATGATGCATGAAGATGATGGGTTTTGGGTTTGGATGAGTAAAGATGGGATCTTGGAAGACTCTCTCTTGAAAAATATTTTCTCTCAAAATATAATTTATTTTTTCTTGCTCAAAGTGTGTGTGTCCGAGTAAAGAAGAAAAAGTATATATATATATATATGTATCAGGTATATTGCAAATCACAGGAGCACACTTTTAATATATAAGAAGATATGTATATATATATAGAGGAAATAGGGCTTTTTAATCAAAAATTAAGGACTCTTACTGTTTTTGTCCACAATTATTATTTACACTGTTTTTGTCAACAATATGGCTGTAAGGACTTATATACCCTTCATTTATTCCTTTTAATTTGAATTCTGATAAAATTCCTTCTCTCTCTTATTTATTGCATTTATTACTTTTACTTTTTTTTCATCTACCAGTTCACTACTTCACTCTCTTCCCTCTCTCTCACCGTCACTCTCTTCAGTCTCTTCCCTCTCTTCCCTCTCTCTCACCGTCACTCTCTTCCCTCTCTCTCACTGTCTGTCTCCCGTCTCCCATTTTCGTTTATCTTCAACCGCCGGTCTCCCATTTTCGGTGACCTATTTTCGAAAAATATTGAGCTCAAAATTCTCTTTTCAATCTCTACCATTGTTGAAACTTCGAAGCCATTTTCGTTTCTTTAGAAACTGCAAAACCCGTATAGGAGATTCAGATTTTTCTCTGAAAACCCGTATAGAAATTTAGCTTCGACTTTGTTTATTCAAAATGAATGAAGATGCTCCTGGTCCTTCTTTTAGAGGTATGTTTTATTTATTAGAAACACTATTTTAATTTGTTTAAATATGCAGATGTTATGATGAACTAAGGTTGAAGGAGATGGTTTAGTTTGGTGTGTTTAATTGTTTTGCCCTTGTGTGTTTAAAGTGATGTACCCTGATGTGTTTAATTGGTTTGCCCTGGTGTGTTTAATGTGATAGCATTGGTGTGTTTAAGGTGATAGCATTGGTGTGTGTAATTTGTTTGCCCTGGTGTGTTTAATTGGTTTTCCCTGGTGTGTTTAATTGGTTTGCCCTGGTGTGTTTAATTGGTTTGCGTTGGTGTGTTTAATTGGTTTGCCCTGATGTGTTTAATTGGTTTTCCCTGGTGTGTTTAATGTGATAGCACTGGTGTGTTTAATTGGTCTGCCTTGGTGTGTTTAATTGGTTTGCCTTGGTGTGTTTAATTGGTTTGACTTGGTGTGTTTAATGTGAAAGCACTGGTGTGTTTAATTGGTTTGCCTTGTTGTGTTTAATTGGTTTGCCTTGGTGTGTTTAATGTGATAGCATTGGTGTGTTTAATTGGTCTGCCTTGGTGTGTTTAATTGGTCTGCCTTGGTGTGTTTAGTTGGTTTGCCTTGGTGTGTTTAATTGGTTTGCCTTGGTGTGTTTAAAGTGAGTTTAATTGGTTTGCCTTGGTGTGTTTAATTGGTTTTCCCTGGTGTGTTTAAAGTGATAGCCTTGGTGTGTTTAATTGGTCTGCCTTGGTGTGTTTAGTTGGTCTGCCTTGGTGTGTTTAATTGGTTTACATTGGTGTGTTTAATTGGTTTGCCTTGGTGTGTTTAATTGGTTTGCCTTGGTGTGTTTAATTGGTCTGCCTTGGTGTGTTTAATTGGTTTACATTGGTGTGTTTAATTGGTTTGCCTTGGTGTGTTTAATTGGTTTGCCTTGGTGTGTTTAGTTGGTCTGCCTTGGTGTGTTTAGTTGGTTTGCCTTGGTGTGTTTAATTGGTTTGCCCTGGTGTGTTTAATTGGTCTGCCCTGGTGTGTTTAATGTGATAGCATTGGTATGTTTAATGTGATAGCATTGGTGTGTTTAATTGGTCTGCCTTGGTGTGTTTAGTTGGTTTGCCTTGGTGTGTTTAATTGGTTTGCCCTGGTGTGTTTAATTGGTCTGCCCTGGTGTGTTTGTGTTTAGTTGGTCTGCCTTGGTGTGTTTAATTGGTTTACCTTGGTGTGTTTAATTGGTTTACCTTGGTGATTGGTTTGCCCTGGTGTGTTTAATTGGTCTGCCCTGGTGTGTTTAATTTGTCTGCCTTGGTGTGTTTGTGTTTAGTTGGTCTGCCTTGGTGTGTTTAATTGGTTTACCTTGGTGTGTTTAATTGGTTTACCTTGGTGTGTTTAATTGGTTTGCCCTGGTGTGTTTAATGTGATAGCACTGGTGTGTTTAATTGGTTTGCCTTGGTGTGTTTAATGTGATAGCACTGGTGGTCTACCTTGGTGTGTTTAGTTGGTTTGCCTTGGTGTGTTTAAATGGTTTGCCTTGGTGTGTTTAATTGGTTTGCCCTGGTGTGTTTAATGTGATAGCACTGGTGTGTTTAATTGGTTTGCCTTGGTGTGTTTAATAGGTTTGCCTTGGTGTGTTTAATTGGTTTGCCCTGGTGTGTTTAATGTGATACCACTGGTGTGTTTAATTGGTCTGCCTTGGTGTGTTTAGTTAGTTTGCCTTGGTGTGTTTAGTTGGTTTGCCCTCGTATGTTTAATAAATTGAAATCTTAATGTCAGAGTTTGATTGGTTGAAATGTAGGAATGGACCGAACGAAACTGGTAATCACGTATGGTGGGAAATGGGTGGGGAACTTTTACGAGGGTGGTGAAACCGAGTTGAAAAAAGTTCATAGGAATTTGACTTATGCTGAGTTGACTAGGTTGGTACAAGGCGTTGCGAATGTCGACGTAACAAGGTTTACCATTGAGTTAAGAACTTTGGTTGATACTGGTGTTAGACTTAGGCCTGCCCGACCAAAGATTAAAGATGATAGTGATGTGGAAATGTTGTTGTGCGATGACGGACATGTTCCAGAGGTGTATGTTAGTGTTGTTGAGAAAGTTAGTATAGTTTCTGGTCATGTGGGTGATCATACCGATCAGCCTGTTTATCAAAGCTTTTTACAGCAATTGGCGGCACAGTTTCAATCTGCTGGTGGAAGCAACAATGTTATGGGTTCTATTCCAACAACCCCGAGTGTGAACCATGTAATTTCTGAGGGCCCAACCATTAACGAAGTGATGCCAGAACCTTGTGACGAGGATGATCGATCGATCCCAGATTATAATCCCCATACTGAGTATGGATTAGATGATTTCGATGAAGATTATATTGGTCACGGTGGAAGTCGTGAGGGTGTGAATGATGAGCCAGGACATTATGATGGAATGGATTCGGATCCATCAGAGGGTGGTCGTAGCAGGTCTCTTCCACCGGTATTTGGTGGTCCAAATCCAGCTACATGTGAAGATGATGCCATTAATGTTGGTCATCGGTCCGAAACTGCAGTCTCCCAACCTTGGATAATTCCTGGAGCTTCAAACAACTCTTTCGAACTAGTTAGAACAGAGGAATCTAGTTCATGTAACCGGTTATCAAAAGGTGGGCTGTTCCAATCCAAAAAAGGTGTCAAGTTAGCGTTGCAAAGTTACGCGCTGAAGGAGAATTTTGAAATCCCTGTGACAAGGTCAAGCCAGGTCAGATATGAAGTTGGCTGCAAGGATCCCGAGTGTAAATTTCATTTCCGTGCATCTAAGATGGTGGAAGGTGGAAATTATTGGATAGTTCGGAAATTTGAGGAAGAACATAGTTGTACAATTGATGAGTTGCACAACCGTAACCGTCAAGCGAGCTCATGGCTTATTGGTGAAATACTTGCACCGAAACTTGCAGTTAATGGTCGATCTTTGAAACCAAAAGAAATCATGTCTGATATGCAAGTGGAACATGGACTTGGTATACTCTATTCAAAGGCATTGAAGGCAAAAGAACATGCCGAAGAAAACGTTTTTGGTCCTCCCGATCTTTCATATCAATTGTTGCCTGCATATTGCCACCAATTGAAGCTTGTGAATCCTGGTACTGTAACAGCAATCAAGACAAATGGTGATGAACAATTCGAATATTTGTTTATTGCTCTCAGTGCTTCAATTGTTGGGTTTCAGACTACCATACGACCTGCAATTTGTATAGATGCAACTCATTTGAAGGGTAAGTTTGGCGGTGTCATGTTTATTGCAGCGGGCCAAGATGCAAGCAACCAGGTGTTTCCTCTAGCTTTTGGTTGGGGTGATGTTGAATGCGAGGATTCATGGACTTGGTTTTTAAAGGAGTTGAAAAAGGCTATAGGATGCCCTGCGAATTGTATCATCATTTCCGATTGCAGTCCTGCAATCAAGGTAGCAATGGGTAAAGAGTACCCTGAAATAACACATGGGCTTTGTGGGTTTCATATGAACATGAACCTGAAGAACAGATTCAAAAGCCACGTTGTATGCAAATTGTTCCATGAAGCTTCAAGGGCACATCGACAATCAGAGTTCTTGGAGAAGATGCAGGAGTTGAGCCGTGTAAACAAACGAGCTTATGAATATCTAATAAGAGTTGGGCCTCATAGATGGTCTCGTGCGTACTGTCCGGTTAGGCGTTACCGGGGGATGACTTCCAACATCGTTGAGTGCATGAACAATTGTTTGCGGCACGCCCGTCAACTGCCAATAACAACGTTGGTTGAATACATTAGAGATATGATGCAAAAATGGTTTCATGAACGACGTGAAGCCGCATTGAAAATTACAACACAATTGTCCCGGTGGGCTACCGAGAAATTAACGAAAAAAAATGAAAAATCACATAAGTACACGGTTCGCCCAATAGATCATGTAAATTTCAATGTAAAAGACGGTGAGAAAGATGGCTTAGTAAACTTATCTGAGAAGAGTTGTAGTTGTATGGAATTTCAGAATGACCTATTACCTTGTTGTCATGCATTAGCTGCTATAAGGTGTATATTCTCGTACATATTTATACGCATTTTGTTGCTTAAGGATTAAACATAACCATATTTGTTTTACTGTGTTTGTAGGTACTGTAAAAAAAAAATTTTCGACTTCAGTTCTGATTTCTACAAAACAAGCACCTGGTTGGAAAGCTATTCCGGTCTCATCTTTCCCGTTGGACACCCAACCGAATGGAATACTCCTGAGGAAGTACGTTCTAAAGTTGTTCTTCCACCAGAGTGGCGACCTCAAGCCGGTAGGCCGAGAAAAAAGAGGGTTCCATCTGCAGGCGAGCATGGTAGTAGGACTAGGTACTGTACCATATAAGAAATCTGGCCACAACAGACAAAATTGTCCAAACCCCCCCGCGGAGCAGCTAACAAATGTTCCGGACCCACAAACGAATCCACAACCATGCCGACGTCACAAGTGCAAGTCATGTGGAGAAGAGGGACACAACATAAGGACGTGTCCAACCCGGCCATATGATAACCCTACTGATCCAGACATTGATGTTGAATGAGGTATGGTCCTACTTGAAGGGCATAAATTTTGAAGGGCATTGGATGGACGCCAAAAGTTACGGAAGAAGCAGTTGGTGACATATTTAACTATTTTGTTTTTGAGGTTGTAAAACTCCTTATGGATCATAGCTGAAGCAATGCAAGGACACGTTATGCACAATGAGATCTTCAATTTTAGTTTGTTTTATTGAACTTGTTTTGTGGTGTGGATGCAAAAGGGTACCAATAGGGAATTTATGCATTTTATATTTCTCAAACATTTATAATTAAACGATAAGTTACACATTAAACTAGAACTAACCACACCAATAACATCCAAATTATCTACTACAATAGCTAAAATATCCACAAGGTAAATGAAACTTACTACAGTTCCGAGTGAAAATCAGAAGTTGTCAAACATGTTATTGTGTAGTCAAAATCAAGCAGATGAGGCTGGCCTCCTCCTATGATACGGTCTGAGGCGTAATTCCTGCCTAATGTCAGCTGCATCATCCCTCTGATGTCGCAACGCAGCCTCGAACAAGTCCATCCTCTTGTGGAGCCTTTCGGTTTGCTCCTTGATTTCCTTCACCGTAGATAAAATCTGGTCCAGCTTGGAACCACCAGAAACACCCTCATAGTCCTCATCCTCATCATCAGAACTCAACTCAGCTGCTTCAAAATCAAACTCCGCGAGTGTGTCCTCAGGACCGGACCCGGCGGCACTGGACTGACCTCCGCTAGTCCTCTTTCTCTTCTTTCCCTTTGTCTTGATGGCAATGTCCTGCCAAGATCTCAAATTTAGGTCGCCCATTGTGTTTGACCTTATCTCATCGGTGTTAAGGTCTGGCACTCCTTCCTTTTTCAGAAGGGTAGTGATAAGGCTGGGGAAAATAATAGGCTTCAACTTCGCATCTGGACGCACATTGATCCTTCCAGCATCAATGATGGCATTTTGTATCACCTGCCCTATGTCTATCCTTGTATCTTTCAAAAAACAGTAAAGTATGGAAGCCCGATGCTCACCTAAGGTGGTCCTGTGGAGTGCTGGCAGGAGGGAGAATGAGAGGAAAATATTCCAAAAAGCTAACAAGTGGGGTAGCTCTGATTGCTTCAACTCGTGCTTGCTGTCCCAACGGTCATCCTCTGTCCCTCGGAGCGCCGCGGCCAGTGCTGGCTTCAACAAATCGTTACAAGTGTACCCCCTGTTGATATCAACATAATTCAAAGTGTTGAAGTGGTCATTGATCATCTCTGCCGTAATCCTAACCTCCACGTTTCTCACCAAGACTGGCCCGTCTTTCCTCAATTTTTTGGGGTCCATGCTCGCATAAAACTCCTTCACAAGAGTGGTATTTGATATCCCCGGGGATTTTACAAAATCTCCCCATCCTCTTTGTACCACAATCTCCGGGACCTTTGTGTGCTTCAGTTCATCCAAATAAATGCCCCTTTCAAAAATGATCTGAGCCGCGTTAAGCCTAGCCATCCTCGCAGAGTATTCGTGGTTTCTCACACACTCTGGCCGATTCTGCGATCCTGACCCAACACTCCTTTTTGCAGCAGGAGTAGTTTTCTTTGCACGGGCTTTACCCATTTGCTGAAGTTTGACGCTTGGAAAACTCACACTAGGCAGACAAACGACATAAAATATATGGAAAAACTGTCAAGTACTATACTAGTATTGAATTGAAATTTATACATACATACATGACCAAACTGCAGTTACAATGCATCATACATGATCATACTGCAGTTACAATGTACACATTAATTAACACTAATACATGATTTTTAGCCCATGATTTCACTTGTCTTGCAAGTTTTTACTTTTGGTGCAAATGAGAGAATCACAATATCATGTGAAAAAAAGGAGGCTTGATTTGAGTTGGTCAAAACATAATGAATTGTAGGGAAGTGGATTTAGAATAGTAAGAAAAGATAAATATTGTGATTCTCTCATAGTGCCACTGTAACAATAACCAAATGCAAGAGATAAATATTTGGGCCAGAGCCTATGGTTGATTATGTTTACAGAATGCAATAAACCATCAACAATGAATTAAAACTCCAAGAGAAAAAAAAAATCTCACCAGAACAGATGAAAATTTCAGTATAACCCGAAAGAACACCACCAATCGAACACAATTCCTGCTATAATTCACAAAAGAAGACGTCCACTGCAAAATTCACAATAAAACCAAAAGAAATCAAATAAATCTGAGTGTTGAAATCCATTTGTGTTCAAATGAATATATTATGGAAATCGTATGACTAATATCCTATCCAATTTGCCACAGTAAGACTAATTGGTTATTCAAGCCCCTAACCTATTTGATCAAGGTCGACCAAAACCCCCCAAAAACGGAACCCCCTAACCATACCAGTTCTAGGTCACGCCAAACCCCAAAAAACGAAACACACCAGTCCTATTTGATCAAGGTCGACCACAACCCCCAAAAACGAAACCCCCTAACCACACCAGATCTAGGTCTAGCCAAACCCCCCAAAACGAAACCCCATAACCTATTTGATCAAGGTCGACCACAACCCCCAAAAACGAAACCCCCTAACCACACCAGATCTAGGTCAAGCCAAACCCCCCAAAACGAAACCCCCTAACCTATTTGATCAAGGTCGACCTAAACCCCCAAAACGAAACCCCCTAACCTATTTCATCAAGGTCGACCTAAACCCCCAATAACGAAACCCTAACATGAAAATTTGAACAAATGTATGCCCTAACATTAATCAATCACGAATTAATACAGGGTAGGAACCCAGTTGGATGTGAAAAGAAGAGATTTGGGAGAGAAAACACTTACCAATCGAGACACCGAGGAATTCTGTTGAGAGGGTTTTTTGAATTTTTAGAGCGAGGGAACTTAGGGAACTGGAGAGTTGGTTTCATAACTGATGTGTTTATCGTCAGTTTAACATATTACGCGGTACGCTTCAATGAACGTACCGCGTAATATGCTTGCTTGGCCAAAACGATCCCGTTTAAATAACCTGCACCAGCTCCAAACAAGCATTTCCGCGGTTCGCATGCACGCTCGTATCGCGTACATGAGCAGAGAGGACCAGATAAATGTTACGCGGTACGCACGCGGTTCATATTTGGGAATCGTACCGCGGAATATGCTTGAGTGGCAAAAACGACGGCGTTTAGATAACTTAAACTGGAACATGCCCTAACAAGCCAATAACGCGGTTTGCATAAACGCGCGTATAGCATACATTGGCAGAGGAGACCAGGCATATTTCCGGCGGTACGCTCGCGGTTCATATTGACGAAACGTACCGCGGTAAGTGCTTGCTCGGCCAAAACGCTGTCGTTTAAATAACTCTCATCAGCTCCAACGAAACATGGCTTTTACGCGGTTCGATTTCACTAACGTACCGCGTATATTGGCAGAGGATTCAACATTGGTGAACCGCGGTACGATCGCGGTTCATATGGACGACGCGTACCGCAAATTGAAGCAGAAGTTACATATGTCCATCCCCGCGGTACATGTTACGCAATATGCATAAACGGAATTAAACACACCAGTTATATTCAATTAAACACACCAGCTCTATGGAATGAAACACACCAGTTCTATTCAATTAAACACACCAGTTATATTCAATTAAACACACCAGTGCAATTCAATTAAACACACCAGTTAAATTCAATTAAACACACCAGTGCAATTCAATTAAACACACCAGTTAAATTCAATTAAACACACCAGTTCTATTCAATTAAACACACCGGTTATATTCAATTAAACACACCAGTTCAATTCAATTAAACACACCAGTTAAATTCAATTAAACACACCAGTTAAATTCAATTAAACACACCAGTGCAATTCAATTAAACACACCAGTTCAATTCAATTAAACACACCACTTCTATTCAATTAAACACACCGGTTATATTCAATTAAACACACCAGTTGAATTCAATTAAACACACCAGTTCAATTCAATTAAACACACCAGTTATATTCAATTAAACACACCGGTGGTAAACAGTTAAACACAACAATTCCATACTTACAAATCTGATTTTCAATAACAAATGTCCACTGGAAATTAATTTCACCATTCACATTTACTCTTGATCCATTTTCAAAAGACAGTCCTATATCCTATCCCATTTTCCCACTGTAATTCAAAAACATTATAAAACTTCATCATTCAAAACCATCAATCCAAAAAAGGATAAAGGACTGTATACAAATCTACAAATCTACAAATCTATGGGAGACTTAAATGGAACACTATTGTTATATATGTTGAATGCAATTTCTTTTCGGAAGTTGGGCATATCCTTCTGTCCCCAGTTCCAATCACCCAACTTCATAATGGAGGTCTGTGCATACTTGCAAACAAAGACTCCACAGCTGGAATGGTCGACCTGTTGCGGCATAATGGATCGGCCAACACTGAAAATACTTCCTCGTGGTATTTCGCTCCTATTTTTATAGAAACCACATTTGTTCAAAATGCTAGGAAGAAGTCGCCTCAGGGGCATCACTTGTTTGAAACGCTCCTTATGATTGCTCTTTTTCTTTGCCCCAGTCGGATCACATATGGAAACGTGACGGTCAAGTAGATCGACCTTGCATAAAATCCAATGGCCATCGTGGTCCCCAACACAACACGGAATCAACAACTGCATTGAAATTGCAAATCAGCATACTTATGAATAAAAATATATGTACACAGTCACATAGAGTAAAAATAATAATAATTTGTAGTAGGAAATTGTCTGAACTCACTTGTGTATACAACCACCATGGTTGTCCCCAGCCCGGTCTGCCACCACAACCGTATTCGATCCAATCTGACGGACATTCGTAAGCAAGTGCATCGAATGATGTTTCGGCTTCAGGATCCGCTTCAATTATCCTTTTCCATTCCAGATTTAGTTTTGTCTGAAACAAACAACAATTGTGACTCAATGAGAATTGAAATCATACATACGTTATAGGCAATAAAGTTAATTGTCAAACTTACATAAAGTTCCGAAGACAATAAAACAAAGCTATGTCTGAAGTTTTCCGGGTCCGAATCCCGCCATTTTGCCAATAAGCTCATGTATGCATCAATGTGCTGTATCAAACAACGGATACACGATGACGAAAACAAAGATACAGAAAGATAAAATTACAATCAACAAGATTTAGACTTACGTCAGTGGACAACCAGTTCTTCGGATCTTCTAATTCCAAGAAAAATGACTGATCAACGGACTCCTCCGTTCCAACGTTTCGCCTGAAATGAACATAAACATGAAATCGTTTCAATTTTGTTCATAATAAACCTCAACATCTAAAAAAGCCTATATTTACAACAACATACCTAGCTAATTTATGTTTCTTCTTGAATGCCTCATATTTGCGCTTGTCACTTTCACGTTTCGCCTCAGATGCCAGTGTTGGATCAATAAATGGAGACTTGCAATATGTGGATCACATCCTAAATCGGATTGATCGCTCCTCCTCCGTAGCGTAGTCGTAACCAAACATCGTTTCTCCACTTGCAAGCACTGAACCAGCCACCTCCTTCTCAGCAGTGGGAACCACATCCTTCTCACCAGTGGGAGCCACATCCTTCGCCCCCGAGATACCCACCTCCTCAACATGCAACCTCTGATCTGTAACATCGGTCAAAGGTGCCTACAACACACAATAATGACATTCACAGCTCTTCTTCATTTCTATATCACACCAATAATACATGTAACAATATAACATATAACCATTAAACACAAGTGTGATACCTCTTTGTTGCTTTCACCACGGGTCGACTGCTGCACTAGTGCTTTCACCTCCCGTTTTACAATGCGTTCCATCTCATCCGGGAGTGCCTTCACTGCCTCCAACAATTCAGTGATCCTATCACCACCCTTAAGTGGGGGAGGTTGCTTAAAGGATAACCGAGTCCGATGCGGTGGGGGAGTTCGGTGTAGCATGTCTTCAAGAGGGGTAGGTGTATACCCCGGTGTAAACTGCTCAGGAGGTGTAGGTGGATAGCCTGCTATAAAGTCTTCACCGGTACGTGCATATGTTGTTGGAGAGTGGATTGGATCTTCTTCATCAAGATTAGTGATTCGGACTGATTTCCTCTGCTTCTTCTTCGGAGATGTCTTTTTCTTCTTTTTTGGTGCCTTCCGCTTCACTGCAGTTTTCCGTGTTGGTGCTCCATCATCACCATCACCTCCATCACCTCCATCACCTCCATCCCCATCACCCCCATCACCCTCATCATCACCATCATCATCATCATCATCATCATCATCCTTTTCCAATTCCACTGGAGGTATGAATTGTGGACCCACCGACATATCAAAGTCAACTCCGACCATGTAATCTTTTTGCAACTCATCATCCGTTGCCTCCAATACCTCCAACACTTGAGCCTGCAATAATGTCATAATAATAAAGGCCTAAGATATTGTAAACAATTTCATAAATATATATATATGTGTATGCAAATAACCCACCTCCCCACTTCGAATATTAGCTTCGAGCTCTAACATCTTGTTCACAAAATTACGAGGCCTCTTCTGCATTGTCTAATGCCTTATCCTAGGCAAAGTATGTTCTAATCTCTCCCCAAACTCATTGATCAAATTCTGTATAGCCTCCATCGCCCATACCTGAAAATGACAACATAAGACAACTATAAAACTTAATAACTTTTAACCTACAACCCAAAAGCAAATAAACAAATAAAGTAGTCGGAACTAACCTCAATAGCCCAGGGGAATCCGTATAACCGGTATCTGACCTTGGCATTCGTTTTTTTGCTATTTTTCCATCGAAATCCATGCCTAATGTAGTGGATCGTCATCTTGAATACATAAGAGCCCCAAGCAAAAGAATTGAAAGCATCTAGATCATCAACCAAATTAAAAAGCCAATTGCTGACTTTTTTATCATATGGCTGAGCAAATTGTTTGCTCTCACCACAAGTGCCATCTTCAACGCATCATCGGGCTCTTGAAAGTTGCGTGCTAAAAGACGATCATACACTGTGGACAATTTCAATTCACGGCCTTCTTCTCCAGGCCAATACCTTTCCTAGATGCCATTTGCATTTCCCACGTACGGCGTGTTTATGATGTCTGAGAGTTCGCCGAAACGTAGACCAGTAACCATGCAAAATTCTCTCTGTCCAAATCTTGTCTTCTTCCCACCTATCGACATAAACAACTCGTTCTCTGTTGCACCATCTACTGTAATTTGCCTCAACAGTAAACTGTGCACAATCTGAGCTGAAAACAACCAATTTGTAGGGAAGTTGCTGAATTGCTTGAAACAACTCGTCATGAATTGATTGTGCACCCCTTCCTCACGTAAGATACCCTCTATCGTAGGTAAGTTCTTCAACTTACAACCGACGTTGATTAATGCTTGTGGATTCCATTTATTCCTTTGTACCTTCAGAGAATTGTCATAATCGATGTTTTCCATCTGCACAATTCAATAACTTGGGTTCAATTAACAAACAACACCAGTAAATAAAATATTAAACACACCACTTCAAAAAAATAAAACACACCAGTACACAACATTTAAACACACCAATTGACAAGATTAAACACACCAGTTCACAACCCAATTAAACACACCAGTTCAAAAAATTAAACACACCATCGCTATTCAATTAAACACACCAGTTCAATTCAATTAAACACACCAGTTCAGTTCAATTCAATTAAACACACCAGTTAAATTCAATTAAACACACCAGTGCAATTCAATTAAACACACCAGTTCAATTCAATTAAACACACCACTTCTATTCAATTAAACACGCCGGTTATATTCAATTAAACACACCATCGCTATTCAATTAAACACACCGGTTCAATTCAATTAAACACACCAGTTCAATTCAATTAAACACACCAGTTATATTCAATTAAACACACCAGTTCTATTCAATTAAACACACAGGTTATATTCAATTAAACACACCATCGCTATTCAATTAAACACACCAGTTCAATTCAATTAAACACACCAGTTCAATTCAATTAAACACACCAGTTCAATTCAATTAAACACACGCTTGCTATTCAATTAAACACACCATTGCTATTCAATTAAACACACCAGTTATATTGAATTAAACACACCATTACTATTCAATTAAACACACCAGTGCAATTCAATTAAACACACCGGTTCAATTCAATTAAACACACCGGCTCAATTCAATTAAACACACAACTTAAATTCAATTAAACACACTATCGCTATTCAATTAAACACACCAGTTCAATTCAATTAAACACACCAGTTCAATTCAATTAAACACACGCTTGCTATTCAATTAAACACACCATTGCAATTCAATTAAACACACCAGTTCAATTCAATTAAACACACGCTTGCTATTCAATTAAACACACCATTGCAATTCAATTAAACACACCAGTTCAATTCAATTCAATTAAACACACCAGTTCCCCTCAACTTCCAAACCTAACCTACAAACTATTTTCTCAGATCTGGGTCTATTCTCATATGCCACCAAAACCAAAAGACCAAGAACCCTAACACACCCTTGAACCCTAACACACCCTTGCATTAAACAAAACGAGGGAACCAAAAAAATTTTAAAAAAAAAACAACTCTATTTCAAATCAAAATCAAAATCAAAATCAAAATCATATTCCAAATCGAAATAAAAAACAATAACATACATTTAAATCGAAATCAACTCAAATCCAAATCTAAATCGAAATAATATTCGAATTCAAAGTCGTAATCCAATTCAAATCTGAAATGCACAAATGCAACCAAACATAGATATATAAAGGATAAACCCTAAAAAAAAAATGCACAACTCCAAACCTTATCGTTTCAATGCCGTCGTGGAATCAATGTCGGGGTCGAATCAAACCGGGTGGGGGGTCGAATCACAGTCGGGCAGAAATCAAACCGGGTTGGGCACTCGTTCGTCTTCACGGTCGTCGCCTCGCTCGTCGGGGTCAGGTCGAGGTCGTGTCTTGGTCGTCCCTCCGTGTGAACCGTCGTCGTGGTCGGGTCTTCGTTGTCTTGGTCGTCGCCGGAACTTGGAGCTCGTCGGAACTTCTTGCTCGCCGGAACTGGTTGCTCGCCGGAACAGGTTGCTCGCCGGAACTGGTCTCCTATTTAGGTTTCACTTTTTGTTTGCCTTTTCAACTTTTCTTTTACTTTTGTTTTTCTTTTTCATTTGTTTGTTAATTTTGTTTTGTTTTTAAATCCTTTTTTACTGAAGGGTAATTCAGTCCGAAAAGTGGATATTTTGACAAAAACAACAAAAACAATAATGATGGACAAAAACAATAAACTCACTAATTTTTTGGCTATTTATGCAGTTCACCCATATATATATATATGAGATAACACACCAAAACGCACAGCATTTGGATCACAAAATTAAAAGACAAAAAAAGAGTAATCCTGTAAGGTGAGCTCACGTGAAAGGAACTCAAGTCAACCGATAAATTATCACATAAATTAAATTTGTGAAACAAGTGAACAACCACGAACAAGCTCACATTCAACATATCACATTCAATAAAAAAACAAAGGCAATCAGGTGATGTGTGCGCGTGAGAGAGAAAACAAAATAATTAAAAATAATCTAGTGTGGTGAGCTCACGTGAGAGAAGAAAAGTGATCCAATGATTTATTAAGTCAAACTCCACTCATCCAACAAGTCAACACACACACACGAGCTCACAAGAACAAAGAAACACTGGATAATATGGCTTAAAAATTTCAAAAAAAAATGCAAAGCAAATCAAGTGAGTGTGTGCCGTGTGGGTAGTGGTGGAACCGGTCCGGTTCGGTTCCGGTTTCGGTTCCGAACCGCCGGTTTCGGTTTGGGAGGGACCCAAAACCGAAACCGGAACCGGAAAAACCGGTTTCTAACCGGTTTGGAACCGCCGGTTTGGCGGTTCCGGTTCCGGTTCCGGTTTTGTCCGGTTCCGGTTTTGGCCGGTTCCGGTTCCGGTTTTTTTTTTTTTTTTTTTTTTTTTTTTTTTTTAACCCAATTAAAATATTAAATAATCAATATTTTTATTTATTTATTTATTATATAATCAATATTTTAATTCTTCCCAATCATAATTCCAATTTCCAATGAACAAATTATTAAATAAAAATATATTTACAACCATTTTTTCTTTTCTTTTTTCAATTTTTTTTTCAAATCCCAATTAATATTGATTCTTCCCATTTTTCCCAATCATAATTCCAAATTTTCAATGAACAAATTATTAAATAAAAATACATTTACAACCATTTTTTATTTTTTTCAATTTTTTTTTCCTAAATCCCAATCAATATATTTACAAACATTTTCCATTGAAGTATTTAAGTAGTTCACAATGTTTAGAAAAAAATAAATTGACATTTATTAATAAATACAACTTTACAATTTCACAAAAAATAAAATAAAATAAAATTAGAAATTGGCCTTGAAGGCTTGAATTCAAATATACAATATTACAATGTAATAAAGTTAAAATTAAAAAAAAAAATAAAAAAAAATCGGCCTTGCACTTAATTTTTTACCATAATTAAGCTGCCTACGTATCCTCCATCAATGTAGAGGAATCAAAGGCCACGTAGTTCTTTTACCTTTAATTAGTTGCTCGGTGTTGGAGGTTGGATGTTGGAACGGAATCTATTCACTGCCTTCCGTTCCCGTCGCTTGTTCATCTTCGAAGAAGTCGTTCGCTATATCCGGCTGAAGTTCTTGTTGTCTATATTTGGCCTTTGTCCAATCATCAACACATGACTGCATTTCAAGTGATTGTGGACACATAGATGATCGTCTTGGGTCCAAAATATTTCCACCTGCACTAAATTCTTGTTCCACAGCAACTGTAGAAACCGGTGTTCCAAGAATTTGTTTGGCAATAATTGCCAAAATTGGATAATCTTGTTGATGACTCTTCCACCAATCTTGGATACGAAATTCTTCATCATTAAATTTATGACTGTCTTGTAAATACCGGTCAACCTCGGATTCCGTTGAGGATGAAGAAGATGTTCGTAATTTTTTGGTTCTTTCGGAAAACAGTCGATCCCCTAAGCCCCTTAATGTAAATTTTTGAGAACTACTACCACCAGATGTGGGTTGGGGTTGTGAAACCGGCACATTCAAAGACGGACCATATATTCTAAGATATTCATTGTAAAATTCATAAAGCAATTCCTTAATGGAATCACAAGACTGAAGAACATCAACTTCTAAATCTAAACATTTGTAATAATTAGCTAAATAAACCTGCAAATATTCAAATTTAAAGCGTGGATCTAAACACATTGCAATCAGGTAAATATTTGGAATTTGCCCATAATACTGTAACCATTTTCTCCTCATGGCATCAACACATAGACTCAATTGAGGATCAACATCACAATCATTGAATGCACCAACAATATTAACACATTGAACAACAAATGAATGAGTAGTGGGATAGTAAACACCAGATAAAGCGACAGTAGCATCATTGAAAACACGTAACAATTCAAGAATTTTTATACATACATCCCAATGGTTCAATTGAAGAGAAATTGAAGGAACATAATAAGTAATAAAAGAAACTAATAATTCCTTATATTCAACACTTTCAGAAAGCAACTTATAAGTTGAATTCCAACGAGTGGTAATATCTCGAGAAAATTTTTTGGGAGGCATATTATTCAAAATGCAATATTTTAACCATTGTTTCTGGACTTTGTTATGCCTCCAGATATAGTTAATACTATCTCTAATTGGTTTAATAAAAGTAGAAAGCTCTGATAATCCAGCTTGAACACACAAATTTAAAACATGACATGCACAACGTTGATGAAATAATTTACCCCCGAAATAAGGATTGCACAATTTTTGTAACATAGGAATAGATGCAGTATTGCTTGCAGCATTATCAAAACCAATAGCAAAAATTTTGTTTAGGATATTATACTCTTGAAAAATGATTTTAAGGAGTTGAAAAATAT
This sequence comes from Acer campestre, assembly GCA_954870605.1. Taxonomy (NCBI): domain Eukaryota; kingdom Viridiplantae; phylum Streptophyta; class Magnoliopsida; order Sapindales; family Sapindaceae; genus Acer; species Acer campestre. The sequence continues at coordinate 42,040,909 of OX940801.1, forward strand.
TTTGAGCTGAATGCGAATCATCAAAAACACGAAATGCAAGAATTCTTTTTTGCATGTCCCAGTTATTATCCATATAATGACATGTGACACCCAAATATGAATGACTACCAAAATTGTCGCTCCATATGTCGGCACATACGGAAACGCGACCTTGAAATTCAGAAAAATATGTTTTCAATTTGTTTTTTTCTCTGCTGTAAATGTTATGTAGTGTACGTGTGAGAGTGGATCTAGGAACACGTTGCATTGCAGGATTTAATGCTTTTTGACAATAATTAATAAAACCTACTTTCTCACCAAAACCAAAAGGTAAGTGTTCAGTTGCAACCATTAATGCCATTTGTTCTCTATTGTTTTCAGTCGTGTAATGAAATAATTGATTAGAAGGGGTTGCGTACCTGGAGATTTGGGTTTGGTTGTTCGCTACCGCGTATTCAGATGGGTGACATCTTTTGATATGGGACCATAACGTGCCATATCCGAAGTTTCTTCCAACGCTATATTTTCTGCCGCAGTGATTGCACTGGATTTGGAAACCATTATCTACCTTGGTTTTCTTCATATGCACTTTGAAGAGTTCGGACTTCATTGGCTTTTCTTCCTTTTCTTCTTCACCTTCACCTTCACCTACAAAAAAAGCATCCGAAGAGGCTGTGGGGTTAGAATTAGATAGATTTTCAGGGGGGGTATTTTGAGCGGGGTCGAATTCGTTGAACTCGGGAATTGTTAGAGGAGGATTAGGAGCAGAAGGGGGATCGGATCCAAATCGATCTTGAAGGAATTGGTGAAAATTCAAATCGTCATAACTGACGGCTTGACCAATATCTTCCAACAAGTTTCCCATTGGAGCCTTTCCTTTGTCCCTATTTCTTGAACTATCTCCCCCACTTGCCATTGAAAAATATGAGTAAAAAATATAGAGTAAGCAAGTAAAAAATATGTTTAAATATTTATTATAAAAAATAAATATAAATAATAAAATATAGAGTAAAAAAAAGATGATTGAAAAAAATATATTTTTGAAAAAAATATATATATGAGAGAAAAAATTATATTGTTGGAAAAATATATATATATAGAAACAATTATATTGTTGGAAAAATATATATATAGAAACAATTATATTGTTGAAATAAATATTGTAAATCAATTTGATAATTGAAAAAATAGTAGATAGTAAAAAATATAAGAAATAATTTATATATGAATGAGAATTAAATAAAATTGTAGAGAGAATTTTGAATTTGAGAATTGAGAATTGAGATTGAGAGTTGAGAGAAGTTGAGAGAATGAGTGGTGTGAAGAATAATGAAATATGGGGGGATATTTATAGTATAGTAGAGAGGGGTGAATATGCAAATAAAAGAAATAGAGGGGTACAAAAAGAAAAAAAATTTTGGCCGTTGCCCAGCCAGTCTGAAATTCAGAACGGTTTAATTTTTTTTCACACGCTGCCACGTGGCAGCGTGTGATTGGTGGAATTTTTTTTTTTTTTTTTTTTTAACTGTCAGAACGGTATAAATCAGATGCTGCCACGTGGCAGCGTCTGATTGGTTATTTTTTTTAAAAAAAAAATTTTAATATTTAAAAAGGTTAACGGTAAAATTTTTTTATCAGACGCTGCCACGTGGCAGCGTCTGATTGGCTGTTTTTTTTTTTTTTTTTTTTTTAATATTTTAAATCCTTAACGGTAATTTTTTTAAAAGACGCTGCCACGTGGCAGCGTCTGATTCGTTGATTTTTTTTTTTTTTTTTTAATAAAACTGGCGGTTAAAACCGACGGTTTTGACCGGTTAAAACCGCCGGTTTTTGGCGGTTAAAACCGGCGGTTTTTGCCCAAAAACTGTCGGTTTCGGGCGGTTTGGGGGACTCCCAAACCGAAACCGGAACCGGAACCGGAACCGGAACCACCGGTTTCCAACCGGTTTCCAAACCGACGGTTTCGGTTCCGGTTTCCGGTTTCCGATTTCGGTTTGGCCAATCCGGTTCCGGTTAAACCGCGGACAAAACCGACGGTTTAACCAAACCGTGGTCACCACTACGTGTGGGTGCCGTGAGGCCAACGCGGGCAGAGAGACTTTTCTCCCGTGGGCTGCACGCCCTCCACATGGCACCTCTCTCTTAGTGTGGCTTTCATGCCACACCAAGTCGGTTTTCGTTTCGAAAAATTCTTCGATCCAGTTTTGATCTCGGAACTCGAAATTCGATTCCGTCTTTAGAATATGGATTCGAACTCAATCACAAATATGAAAAATTATATAGCTTTTCACTCTAAGCTTGGAATTGAATTCCGGTTTCCGATAAAAACACGGAATATCCCAAATATCTCGGAAATCATCCGAAACATATAGATAAGTCTCCGAATCACTCGGAACACATCTAGGGACAAATCCACACATAGTTGGACTCGTAAAAATACGAAAAATCTCAAAAAAATATTTCTATAAAATACAATGAGATTTTACCAACCATACCAAAACAAACACAAACACAAAAGTGTTCGTGTGAGTTGAAACATAAATGCACACAATCATGGAAACACAAATGCAAAGTAATATGAGAATGCATGTAAGTGTGTGTGTGCACCTAATCTCTTCAAGAATCAAGTCAAGTGAATTACCTTTCGCTCTTGCACTTAATCTTGAAGTCACGGAGATGCTTGGAAGCTTGCCAATGGAACCTAAGCTACCCATTACAAAATCATCCCCAATGTGGTATGTCATGAAATAAGCCAATCATAAAATAGAGGTCCTTACAATGCTTATCCTTTACTCTTTTCATGTTTTATTTCAAAAATACTAACCTTTACTTTTATCTTTATGTAGAGCTTGAGAAGTTGACAAAAGAATTGTCATCAATAACATTTGATGCGTAAAAGTAGTGAACAATCGATTCGAATTTGCCAATGGTAAGAATTTTTTGATATTATGATATTTTTAACCGTCATTGATTTTTTGTTTGATGAATCGAGTTAAAGAAATGATGCAAGGGCTTTTTTTTTTTCTATCATTGATTTTTTTACTATCATTACTTTTTGGTGCAAGAGCTGCTGTGTAATGGATTAAAGGGTTACTGTGCTATAGATTAAAGGGCTACTGTCATTACTTTATGAACTTTTTGTGGCAAGGGCTGCTGTGCTATAGATTTAAAGGTTGTTGTCATTACTTTATGAACTTTTTTGTGGACTATTTAATGTTATGAGTTAGGTGAATTGCTATGATTTATGTGGATTGTAATGAACTTAAGGTTAAATTGTTGGATTTGTGGTTTAAATTGCTGGAATATTAGGCCTAATAGGCCCAAAATATAAAAAATGTGTGTTTTTCCAAAAATTTTAACCATGACAGATTTTTAAAATTAAAGCCCAATTATTTGGCCCAATAGGCCCAAAACCGAACCGAACCGAACCGGTTCAATTGGTTTTTGATCGGTTCACACTTCTCAATTTTATCGGATCGGTTCACTTTTTTAAAAACAGAATATTATCGGTTTTTTATCGGTTAACTCAAAAAGTGAACCGATCCATTAAACGCCCACCCATAGTCATTGCAGGCTATGTTCGGGCAACCCTCTAAGCAAAAGCGGCACGAAGCTGTTCATTCCGCTATGCTCGCTCTTATGAAAGATGGTACATCAGTTCGGGAACATGTCCTGAACATGATATCCTACTTCAACACGGTAGAAATCAATGGCGAGGCCATTGATGAACCCAGTCAGATGAGCATCATACTGAAGACTCTTCCAAAGAGTTTCGATCAGTTCAAGAGCAACTATGGGATAAACAAGCTTAGATTCAGTCTTACACAGTTGCTCAATGAGCTCACTATCTTTGAGTCTTTGACTAAGGACAGCAAGAACAAGACCGGTGAGACAAATGTTACCGAACCATCTTCCTCTAATAACAAGAAGAGAAAGAGGTCTATTGGGAGGGCCAAGGGTAAGCCCAAAACCAAGAAAGCCCAGAGCAAAAAGAAAGGCGCCTCCATCGACAAGAGCAAGGGAAAATGTTTCCATTGTGACGAGGTCGGGCACTGGAAGAGGAACTGTCCTCATTATCTGAAGGAGGTAGCCAAGAAGAAAAAACGAAAGGTAAATATGATTTACATGTTATTGAGTCGTGTTTAGTGGAAGATGATTCTTCACCTTGGATAATTGATTCATGGGCCACTAACCATGTTTGTTATTCTTTGCAGTGGACTGATTCTTGGACACAGCTTGAGGAGGCAGTCTTCTTTATGCGTGTGGGGTCAGGGGATGTCGTGTCGGCACGAACAGTGGGCGTAATTAGATTACGTTTTTGTAATAATAATTTTATATTGTTGGACAATGTATTTTTCATTCCTGGATTTACACGGAATTTAATTTCCGTTTCTAAGTTGTTAGAACAATTATATTCTGTTTCTTTTGATAATAAATCAGTTATTATTGCAAAGAATGGTCTAAATATTTGTTCAGGAATTAATGAAAACAATTTATATGTGTTAAGACCGTTAATACATATAACACTACTCAACACCGAAATGTTTAAGGTTGAAAAACCAAAAACTAAACGATATAAGATTTCTCCAGAAAATGAAACATATCTGTGGCATCTAAGGCTTGGTCATATTAACCTTGACCGGATAAACAAACTAGTTAAAAGCGGATCTTTAAGTGAGTTAAAGGTTGGCACCCTACATGTTTGTGAATCTTGTATGAAAGGTAAGATGACTAAAAGACCTTTTACTGGAAAAGAGCTTAGAGCTAATAAATCGCTAGAGCTTATACATACAGACATGCGTGGACCGATGAATGTTAAAGAAAGGGGTGGTTATGAGTATTATGTCACTTTTATAGATGACTACTCAAGATATGGATATGTCTACTTAATGCAACGAAAGTCGAAAACTTAAGAAAGACTATCAAGACTCTACGATCAGATCGTGGAGGTGAGTACCTTGACCAAGAGTTTGAAGCCTTCATGGTCGAGTATGGGATAGTGTCCCAACTCACAGCTCCTGGTACACCTCAGCAGAATGGTGTCGCGGAGAGGAGAAATAGAACCCTAATGGAAATGGTGAGATCTATGATTAGTTTCTCTTCATTACCAAATTCCTTTTGGGGATATGCGTTACAAACAGCGGCATACATTTTGAATGTAGTGCCATTCAAATATGTTCCTAAGACTCCTCTAGAGTTGTGGAATGGTCGTAAAGTTAGTTTGCGATATTTCCACGTATGGGGGTATCTAGCACACATGCTGAAGAATAGAAGTGGAAAGCTATAACCCAAGTCTGTGGTCTGTTGTTTGTAGGATACTCCAAGGAGTCTAGAGGTGGATACTTCTATAGTTCTGAAGATAACAAAGTGTTTGTATCGACAAATGCAACGTTTCTTGAGGATAACTATATTAGTGACCATAAGCCTCGTTCTAAAATTATATTGAATGAGTTAGAGCATGGTGAGACCAGTTCTTAGTCAACAAGAGTTGTAGATCTATTAACATCTGAGAGTCATATAATTCCTAGTTAGGATACACTACCACCTAGACGTAGTGAGAGGGTTATGAGACAGCCTGAACGCTATTTGGGTGTAAGTGAGGGACAAAATGTTGTCTCTGCTGATAGTGTGGATGATCCATTGATATTTAAGAATGTAATAAAAGATTCTGATAAAGAGGAATGACTTAAAGCCATGAATCTCGAGATGAAGTCCATGTACTCTAATTCAGTATGGGAACTTGTAGACTTACCGGATGGGGTGAAACCCATAGGGAGTAAGTGGATCTACAAGAGAAAAAGAGGAGTAGACGGGAAGGTAGAGACTTTCAAGGCAAGGCTAGTGGCCAAGGGTTATACCCAAAAAAAGAGGGTCGATTATGAAGAGACCTTCTCGCTAGTAACCATGTTTAAGTCTATTCAGATTCTCTTATCCATTGCTGCCTATTTTGATTATGAAATTTGGCAAATGGACGTCCAGATTGCATTCTTGAATGGCAATCTTGATGAGAGCATCTATATGATGCAACCAGAGGGATTCGTGTCTCCAGATCAAGAGTAAAAAGTTTGCGAGTTGCAAAGATCTATTTATGGACTTAAGCAAGCATCTAGATCTTGGAACATAAGGTTTGATGATGTGATCAAAACCTATGGCTTTGAGCAAACCGTTGATGAGCCTTGTGTCTACAAACGCATCATTGACAAGGAAGTAGTTTTTTTGGTCCTATACGTAGATGACATCCTACTCATTGGGAATGATGTGGGAGTGTTGTCTGATGTAAATGGCTGACTGGCCAGCCAATTCTAAATGAAAGATTTAGGAAAGGCAAGTTATGTTCTAGGGATCCAACTTATAAGGGATCATAAGAATAAATTTATAGCACTGTCTCAGGCATCATATATCAACAAGATTCTTTTGCAATTTTCGATGCAGAACTCTAAGAAATGTAATTTACCTTCTAGGCATGGAGTTCACTTGACTAAGGAACAGTGTCCTAAGACACCTCAATTAATTGAGGACATGAGACATGTTCCCTATGTGTCAGCAGTAGTTAGTCTCATGTATGTTATGTTATGCACGAGATCGAACATTTGCTTCATAGTGGGAGTAGCCAGCAAATATCAGTCCAACCTAGGATTGGATCATTGGGTTGCTGTTAAGACTATTCTCAAGTATCTTCGAAGAACGAGAAAATATATGCTAGTGTATTCATGATAGGATTTGATCCCGTTAGGATGTATGGATTGCTGATCCATTTACGAAGACCTTAACGGTTAAAGTGTTTGAAGGTCACCTAGAGGGTCTAGGGTTACAAGATATGTCTCACATGCTTTAGTGCAAGTGGGAGATTGTTGGGGTTTTTGACCCTAAAGCTTGTAATTTGTAAATGTGAATTCAACATAAATAAAAGAAGTAGTTTATTTATTCAAATTGTCTCATACATTTATTTATATCATGTGTACTTAACATCCAAGATTGCCGGATGTAATCTCTAACTGAGTATATTAGTGTCATATACAGAGGTATTCAGTTTGAGATGAGCAATCTAAAGAGTCCGTAGATAGCAATTAGAGTTGGGTACTTTGTTTGTGGTCAATCTACAGCTGCGGTCTATTCCGTAATGTACGATGGTCTTAACCTAGACTATTCATATGGTAATATAAGAATAAAGGCACCTTATATGATGTGATCATATAGGACTGGGCCATGATCTATATGAATCTCTCACCAAGATTCGTTACAAGATGAGATTCCTATATACCAACAAATGATGGCTATATATGGGTGATCTTAATCCTGAGTGTTTTATCGACTCCTTCAAGTTAGATTGTGGTTTTTGATATACCATGGGTGAGATCGGAGTTGCATTCCCGGTCAATAACTCTGTATGTTGGAATCACGATTTGGCTTGTGGCTGGGCAGGTCTGCACACAATAGTGGAATCCACTCCTTCTTGTGAGAAGTAGATAGTAGTTCCTTTAAGGGTTGATTCGAGGCTTGAACAATATGAGCGCTCTCTTAATTCTGTAAGGAATGTAGGATTTATTGTTCATTAGAGAATCAATAATACTTAATGGAAAGATATAATTAGTGGGGTATAACGAACATTATGACCCAGCTCTAATTATGAATTACTTGTGGAGGATATTATACCATATGTAATAGCTATACCGATGGACACCAAGAGTTATTGGTTTGTGTAAAAACGTCTACAGTTGAGAGAGTGCAACTTCGGGTTTTTAGTGGAATAACACCGAAGTTAATAATCATGAAATATTAATTAAAGAGTTTAATTAATTATTTCTAAGGATTATTGGAGCTCAAAATACTGTGGGTCCATTAGGTCTCCTTGCTAGCCCGATTGATTAAGGTAACAAATGTCACGGTTCATTAATTGGATTGTCCAATTAATTGTGTTACGAAAGTGACACGTGTCTATTCAGGAATTAATTGAATAATGAGATTATTTAATGAATGAATATTAATGATTACGGATATTGACACCCATAAAAATGATAAGCGCACCCATATTTATAAGTTCACCCATGTCTAAAATTTAAAATTATAACATTACTAGAAACACCCATTTTAATGCCAATAGTACCCTTATTTAAATTAATGTTTTCATTTTAATATAATTTATTTATAAACCCTCATAACTTATTAACACACCCAATTTTACTCATCAAATCCCCAAATCCCGTTGGTTATGAACACTATTGGTCATTGAGTAAATTAACTGTCAAAGATCCACGCGTTAAAGTATTAAGAAAAATCAATGAAAAGGAAAGAACTAAAAGTAGAATACTGGGCAGGACCACATTGTTAATCTGTCCACCCCTCAACAGACAACATTGACTAAACTCCAATGCAAAGGTTGCTAAGAAAATTGAAATGATTTTCAAACCAAAGACTTTTGAGACAGAGTCATCGGCAAAGACATGCACTTTGAGACTAAATCATATCAACTACTTCTTTCTAATTTTCTAGTGTCACTTTTGTGCATCTTGACGGTGGGTTCAGAAGTTATAAATCATTCCCTCATGATACTTTTATCTAATAACAGACGATAATTCCGAAGTGCACTGTACAAGCCCATATGCTCTGGTCAAAAACGTAATGTTCACATCTCCAGCAGCAAATAGGTTGCTGGAAGACACAGCCTGATCAACAAGATGGTTCATCAAAGCTCCCAAAGCCGCATTAAACAGATTTGGCTCAATAAGAGTATTATTATTGGTCCACATAAAATTTTAGAGATTCTTCTATAACCGAGAATATAGACTCGTTAACACACCCAATTTTACTCATCAAATCCCCAAACCCTCATAAGCTATGAAAAGTAAAGTCCTGTTATTTGTTATTTACCATCCTTTTGAAAAGTAAATATTCTTCATAGATTATTAATGTAAATTAATACAATTCTCAAATGTAAATAAACAAGTATTGAAATGTCCTGAAAAACAAAAAAATGTTGACAAGAGTTTCCGTGCAAAATAGTTTAGTCAGTAGCAAGATCTATTGTTTTCTCACTATCACCATCATTATTAGTTGCAGTTTCTTGAAAATATTGTATACGAGAAGTATATGTCGTTTCCAATCCTTTTGCAATGGGTTGATGACATCTATGCCAATCAGCTGCAATAGGTGGAACATGATGATTCGGTAAAAAGAACACCTAAAATAAAATTATAAATATATTGTTAATGAAAATAGGTGACAAATATGTATTAAAAAAAAAAAAAAAAAAAAGACGATAGGTCATAAATAACAACAATGAGCACCATAATTCCAAAAAAAAAAAAAGAAAAAAAAAAGTAAAAACTATTAATAAAACAAATTACAATACCTCTACGAAGTGATTGCTGTCTACGAATCCAATAGCAATTTCTTTGCGAGATACTGAATCGACTTGCAACGATCTAAGAGGAAGAAAAGTAAGGCATTGCTGCATTGACAAGTGAAATAGAACAACATTATAGCGTGATGCAATAAGATGCCCCATGTCAGGTATACTCATCCATCGATCATTTCTTGGAAATTCCTTAAAGTATGATAACCGTTGAGTCAATTGTTCTATCCTCTTTGATGCTTTATATAAATCTTTGTAATTGCCTAAAGGAGAATGCAATTCGTTTAACAAATCCTTCCTTACTTGTAACCATCCATCTTGACCAAATCCTAGCAAGTCAACAATAGCTCTAAATCCACAATTGCCATCACCTATAACATTCAGGACTCGATGAATGAATGGTTGGAATATTTTTGGAAATGCATCAATATACGCATTTAAAGTTGGTGATTGATATCGGTGTACCTGCAACTTTTAATTACAAAAAAAAATAAAATAAAAAAATTTATACTTCTTTTTTATTAAATATTAAACGAGTTATAAATTAACACAATACCTTCTCCTTTGGTCTTCTTGTTTGTTTAGCATGAACTCCAGTTTTTGATGATGTAGATGTGCCACATGTGAAATGAGGTGAACTTTTTCCTTGGCCGGATAGTACTAGTTCAAAAGCAGATGGATTTCTACGGGTGGATGAATCAACTTTTGAATGTGGTCAACCTCTTGTGCTAGTCTTAACCTCCGGTTCAGCAAGATAAGTACACTCAGGATTAGCAATCTCCTTCAATTTCTTCAAAATTTTTAACTTTGTTTCAACACTATTCTCATTGAAACGCTTTGTAATTCTTTCAAATTCTGATTGACAACTCAAATCTGCAGTTGGTTTTTTCTCAACACGCGCCAAATCAAGTTTTTTCCAGTACGGGTCAACACTTTCAAGAGGTATAGGACGGCTTTCTCTCTTATATTTTGCAATCTCATGAGCGCATGGTAACCCATATGTGTATCGAATAACACACCCACATGCAGAAGCGTCAACCCCAATAGAATTAGCTCGATTTGATTCGGAGAGGATAATTTCCAATGCACTAGTAGAAATAAAACCACGAAGTTCTCTAAATTCAGTTGGTTTGAATTGATGTTGTACAATGGTCATACTCTTCTCAAATGACTCCACTATTTGTGTATGTTGCAGTTTAAGTAAAGTATGTATCTTTGTCCAACAAGTCTCAAAATTTCCTTGACTTGATCCAAGTTGTTTCTTAAGCCTTGAATGCTCACTATCAACCCTACAAAAAAAATAAAAAAAATTACAAATTTAAAATTGATTAGATAATTTATTTATTTTTAATAATAAAAATGAAACAATCAATATCAGATAATTACATATTGATGTCACATTACCTGTTTGTTGTCACGTTACCGAAATGCATACTTTTGTCTGTCCATGCTGCAACGAATCTTTCCTTATACTTAGTCAACCAATTTTTTGTGACATATTCAACTGCTTCCGGATAGGCACTGAAATCTCTTTGTAGTATGCTTAAGTGATGGACAAATTCGTTTTCAGAGGAAGACCATACCAAAACATTCCAACTGGTTATGAATTTTTCCCATTGTTCAGTTGTTGCAAACATACTCTTGCACTTCGCCAAAATATTTCTACTAATATGCCATCTACATAAAAAATTTCGCGTACTAGAAAATACTTTATCAATGGCATTCATGAGACTTAATTATCTATCACTAACAATGACTTTAGGTTGTGCATTCTCATCCATCAAACTCTTCAATTTATCTAATGCCCAAACATAATGTTCTTCACGCTCAGAATAAAGATAAGCAGAAGCAACAGAAAAAGTCATGTTAGTGGATGTCACTCCTACAATCTCTAATAACGGCAGACGATATCTATTTGTCTTGTACGTACAGTCCATTAGCAAGACATGTGGAAATGCATGCAATAAGTCTATACTGAGAGGACTTGCCCAAAACAAGTCTTTAACAGAATCAGTGTTATTACAACTTCTATGAAACTCAATATAATTGTGCTCAGACAACTTACTTAAGAGTTGTTGCATTTGTGACCTGCCAGCCATTTCTGTCACCTTATATTTTTGACGTGCATTGTAGATTGTTCTGAGTGTAGAAACATTCGAGCTATCTCTATTCTTCAAAGTGACCAAAATGTCTTTGGGTTTTACCATATTTTTGGACATGTCTACTAATACTGAATTCTCTTCATTTGATAATCTTGCTGCATATGAATGTCCCTCAAAATGCTTTGCAGCTGGATGATTATGAACCCCACAAATCACTTTCAACATCCAGTCATCATCACTGTCCAACTTCTCACCCTTTAAAGTGAAAGGGCAACCACACTTCTTTGTTCCAGTAATTTTACGTTTTTCCCTTTATCATTTTCGTTTTCTTTTTTCTTATTATCTCTATATTGTCCACTTTTCTCACAACCAAAGGTGATTCTTGATCGGGTACCACCGTCACCTGTGTCGGATCTCTTTATTACAATCACAAATCCATTGTTTTTTCCTACTTCACGGGTCCATTGAATTAAAGATTCTCTACTTTTAAATACCTGCATATAGTACATATATATATAGGTAATACAATTCACAAATAAAAACAAACTTAATCTTCTAATTAATGCATGAGAACTCAGTAAGCCAAAAAAAAATAGCAATGAAGAAACGAAGTTCTCTTCCAACTAAAAAAAAGTAACAAGCAAACACTACATGATCAAACTTGTACCCAATATAAACTTCATCTATGACAATAACTTTTTTTTTTTTTTTTAAATAGCAAGATTTTTTTTTTTTTTTTTTGAATAGCAAAGGTAGACTATATTAAGAGGTCAAAGGGAGATCAACACACAAACAAGCAAAGCAAACAACCCAACAACACAACTCCAGCAAACAGGAAAAAAAAAAAAACGAGAATGAGACAACACCATCCCCAGAAAACGGAGAAAATTACAAAGATTTTATTAACAACCAAATTAGGAACAAAGGAATAACAAATTAACAAGCCACAACGAACCCAAACAACAAACACCCACTAAAACAACAATTTGAAACCTTACTTTGATTCTTTCGAGTCCAGAGAGAACACCCAAAATTCAGTTTTCAAGTAAAAAATAATTTAAGTTTGTTTTCTCTTCTACAAAAACTAAAACGTTGATATAATGTATAAGCATAACTATACCTCGTAATTTGTAAATTCACTACTGTAGTCCATAGTACATTCGACTCCAACATTGTTCATGCTCTGTTAAGAATTCACAAAAATTCGATAATTGTTCCAACAATAAAATATGTACTGCTATCTTAAAAATAAAAAAAAAATACTTCTCACTTTTTTTTCTTTGATAGAGTTCATAACAAAAATAAATAAATAAATAAATACGTACCTCTGTATGATTGGAGTTCTCTGAGAAAATTCTTGTTCCATTGCTTTGTTATATGATAATGGAAGATTTTTGATATGTTAAGCTTATGTTCTTCTTGTTCTTTTTTTTTTTTTTTTTAAAAAAAAAAAAAATAAGAAATAGAATTAAAGTTGAATTAGGGTTTGGTTTGAGTTTGGTTTGGTTTTGTTTTGTTTTGTTTTGTTTTTTTGTTTTTTTTTTTTTTTTTGGATTTTTGATTTTGCTTTGTTTTTTGTCGGCTGTTTTATGCCTTTGGTTGGTTGGGGCTCTGCTTTGTTTGTTGTGTAGCCTATTTGCTCTCTTTCTTTCAACTGTATGCTCTGCTTTTAGGGGATGTTGTGTAGCTTTTGCGTTCTTTCTTGTTCTCTGGTGTAGCTTTTGTTCCCTTTGCAATAATATTTGCTATTAAAAAAAAGGGTTTAGTTTTTTTATTTTTTATTTTTTTATTTTTTAAATAAAGTAATATAGTTGAAGATATGGGTGTAATTAATGGGTGTAAATAGTATTTTGTTTATTTTTAATTAAACTAATTTGTCCTTATTGGTAAATTTCTATTGGGATATTTTTGTAATTAAATTTTTTATTAAAATATGGGTGTGCTTATCATATTTATGGGTGTCAATATCGGCTCCCATATATGATATATGTTTTTAAAAGAAAAGGATAATAGATTTTGTATGAGATACAAATACAACACACAACAAAAAGAAAATGATTTTGATCAGTACAACACATGCCAAAAAGAAAGAAAAAATAAATAAATTTTGATTGTTGTTCTTTACAAGATTAAGGGTGGCCACACTTCACCATTAAAAGAACAAGTGTTGTCCTTTTGTGTCTTCTTCTCTTCTACTTCCATACAGGTTCCTGAATATTGTGACACGCCTATACGCTGTTGCCAGTTCCAAGAGATAGTGAGGAAGATCAAGTGGTTCAAATGAGGAGTAGATTGTATTAAAGTGAAGAGCCTCCTACGTAAGTATGAAGAAAATTATTTCTTCTCTTCTCTTTTATATATTTCGATTTCGATTTCTTGTTTTTACTATTCCGAGAAATAGATCCTAGGGTTTACTAATCGCGGTATTTCTTTATGAAATAATTTTTTTTAAAGTTCCTTCCGCTGCACGATCGGTAAACCGGGGTCCCAACAGTTTTTGGATGAGACAAGTTTTGATGTTTTCTCTCCTCTTTTACATCACCAATCCCGCCAATCCACATTTTCTCTCTTTCAACATATTTCAACATATCTGAACGCATGACTATTTTTTTATAATTTTTTTTCTGGTTTTTAAAAATGATTTAATAATAAATTAATTATAAAATTAAAATAATTTATTTAAAATTAATATAAATTTGTAATTTTATTTAAAATTAATTTTGAATATTATTAAAATAAAATATTTATTTCATCGAAACAGTTTTTTCAATAATTTGTTATTGAATTTTCATTTGATTATTAGGGTTTGAGATTATTTCAATCCTAATTCCTATCAACGGGATAAAAGAACCTAAATTCGTTGGGCCCATCGTAATCCCACCTATATATTCTTTTTTTTTTTTTTTTTTGAAAAAAATTACTTTATTAAATAAACAGATTATTAAATTTAAAAATATTTTAATTTATTTAAAAATAACATAAATCTATTTTTTTTTAAATATTTTTGGATATTTTTACTTTAATAATAAATAAAGTAAAACATTTATTTTCTTCTAATGCATATTTCAATAATTTATTATTCAACATTAAAATATTATCAAATTAAAAATATACTTATATTTAGTCCAATCTCATGTTTTACCAAACAAAGCATAGTGTTAATTCAGTTCAGTCCCATGTTTTTCCAAACACGGTATAATATTAATTTAGTTCATTCCAGTCCAGTCCAATGCGATCCCATCTAATCCCAGTCCTATCTCAATCCAATATAATCTCATAAAATAGTCCAATCTAATCCAGCACACCAAACGTGTCGTAAGTGTATTAAGTGAGCATATTATTGTTCAAATGCTTATATATAGTTTATCAAATTAAAATTCAAAAATCTTATTTATAATCAACATTTATCAGCCCAGAATTAAAAAGCCATCATAGTGGTACTCTTTATGGATTGGAAAAAAAACATTTGACTATTCACAAGCTAGACAAGTATATACTTATCACCCAACGTGCACTTCACGAGTAATGCTTCAATAATCCAACAGCACTTAAAACCAGTTCAAACTTATAATCAAAGACTGAGTCAAGATGATTCATGATAGAAAAGGACCCAGTTAAGGGATAATCCTACTTTAGTTCCTCTAATTTGATGTATTCCGCATTTTAGTCCACTAGTTTGGAGTATTGTTTATTTTAGTCCACTAGTTCACGGACAATCCTTTTTATAGTTCCTACTGTCCAATTCCATTAGGATTTCTCAGAATTCCGTCATGTCAACAAGGGTAAAAGAGTAAAACAACATCAAAGGTTCTAGAATTTTATCTGACCAATGGGTATAAAGGTATTTTATAAACTAATTAAAAACAATATTTATTATTTAATTTAATAAAAATGAATATTATTTTTTTAATTAAATAATAAATATTAGTAAATTAAATAATAAATATATACAAAAAAAAAAAAAGAATTAAAAAAAATATTAAAAATAAAATTTCAACCCTATCCATCCATCAAACAACCACCACCATCAAACCACTCCTCCCACATCTCATCATTATCATCTCCCACTTTACCTAAACCCTAGCCGCACAAACACACCACCACCCAAATCCAACCCCTCCAGTAACCGAACCACACATCAACCAACTCATCCCTAACCACTCAAAAACAAAACCCTAGCACCACCCTAAACTGCTAGATCTAGAAAAATAGGGCAACTAAGACGCTGAGAGCATCAATGATGTCGGCGAAGGGTAAGATTCCGTTTCCTGACCTCCAAAAAGAATTTGCGACCCTACTCCATTCTCATCTTCTTCGATGCCCAGAAGCTCCATGACAAATCGGAGCAACTGTTTGGGTTGTTAATGAAATATAGGTTTTTTTTAGCTTCGAGTGATTGATGGTCCAAGTCCCAATCGGTGGTCATGGTGGCAACGACGAGCGTCATCAACGGTGGTCAGGAGGATCAGATGGTTTAATTTTCCAGAGATCCCCATTTGTCAAGTGAAGTGGTGTTTGGAATTTTTATTTTTGGTTTTTGAGTTTGGTGGTGGTGGTGGTTTGATTTGAGGGTGTTGGTGGCTACGATTTGGTGCAAGTTTGGTTTTGTTTTGGTGGTGTGGGTTCTGGTGTTGGTGATGATGGCGATCTGGGTTTTGGGTGATTGAGGTCTTTGGAATTTGGATCTTCACAAATCCATTTATTATTACTTTTTTAAAATTTTAATTTTTTAACAAGGGTAAAATCGGACGGTATCAGGGTCGTTTTACCAATGTCAACCAAACTCAAAGGCAGCAGGGTCGTTTTGCCATCTACCCATGTTAGAATGTGTACTTTTGACGGAAAACGTGGTAGAAAGACTAAAAGAGACAATTTTCCAAACTAGTGGACTGAAAATGCGAAGTGCATCAAACTAGAGGGTCTAACGTAGGATTACCCTCCCCAATTAATTATGATGATTAGCATTAACTAGACTTTTCTCACAAATTGGTCCCATGAAAACTCTTAAAACACTTTTTTCCCTCAATATGGAAAACTTCAGTTTCCCTGCATCAATCGGTAACCTTACACAATTGTCGTATTTAATTGCTCTGTTCCTCTTCAGGCATAGGACCGTGGAATACTGCTAGAGCTATGGACTTGAAGGATCCAATACTAGAAAATGAAGCATCATATCCCATGCTTAACACGTAAATCAATGTGGCACTTCTGTGTGTTCAAGAGAATGCAACGGATAGACCAACCATGTCGAAAGTCTTCTTAATGCTTACCGATATGAGCACATCATTTTAGCTTCTCCTAAATAACCTACTTTCTCATATCTGAAAAGTTTGCAAAATTCGGTTCCACCTATGAGCAGGCCTGGAGCTTGTTCAGTGAATAATGTAACACTTTCATTGATCGAACCTCGATAACTATATCTTGGTCGGTGTTCTGTCTGTGAAATTCCTATGAGAATATCTACATCAGTTATTATGGTAGAAATGAAACATTAATTTATATGCTTAAAGAATCTTGTGTAGGGATGGCAAAAATCTCTGACCCGCCCCAAACCGACAGGGTTCTAATCCGTTCGAGGTGGGTTTAGAGTACTTAAAACGGGGCTCAAGTCGGTTATGAGTCAAACTTTTTTGACTTGGTATTTATATAATTAATTTTTAAAATATAAAAATATAAAGGGAAAAATAATTCTTTAATCTCATATCTTTTTAACTAATTGCAATTTATGTTTGAATTTTTAAGTTTATTAAACTTAGATGTTATTTTCTATTAAATTTAAGTTTATGCATGAATTTTAAGTGTATGTTAAAATGTTTTTTATTTTATTTTTTATTTTTTATTTTTTATAGTGTATGTTTGTATTTAAGTGTATATTTAAATTTCGAGTCAAAAAAGAAAAAAAAAGTGTATGTATACACTTTTAATTTAAATGTATTTTTAAATTTATTTGAATGTTTAAATTTAAGTATATGTCCTAAAATTCAATTGTACCGTAAAATAATTTACATATTTAATGGTTTGATAAATTTTTTTATGAAAAAAAAAAAACGAAACGGGTCATTTCGGGTCGGGTATAGGGCACCCTTTGTCATTTTTTGGGTCGGGTTTGGAGGGGAAAATGAAAAACCGTTTGAGGCACGAGTCGGGTTTGAGGCAACTCATACAAATCAGGTTTCGGGTATGGGGCACCTCTTATCCGACCCATTGCCATCCCTAAATTCTTGTGACATGGTCATTATAATTACAAATTGTTAATATTTGTTTATTTGTTATATTCTATTTTTTTTTATTGATTATCGCTATAAGTCTTATATAATCAGATTAGTAGTGAATTTTTGTTCTTTAGTTGCATAAGCTTCATCTCCATTATAATTCTAATAAAGCTATACAATGCCAGTCAGTGCCATGTGGCCCAAGTTGAGCATCTTAGATAACAACATTTGGAAAAAAAAAAAAAAAAAAAACGTGTAAGATTTTTGTGTGATGGTCCACAGATCGCGACAAATCTGATAATAAAAATCTCCAATTAAGTAGTGGACCACAAACAAGTGGCACTGAAATTCTATGAAAGTAACTTGGCTGAAATACAGTTTTTGCCGATAACTGTAGGAAAAACAGAGAATTTTAATACTGAAAAAAAAAGAGTTTAAATTGACCTACAGTAGGGTCATACTACCTTACGGTCCAATAACGTTATTGAACTTAATAAACTATCATTGGATTGGATAAAAGTAAATCCAATGGATGTTATTAAAATTTGAAAAAAATGTCTTTTATTATATTAAAAACTTGAAACCTTTTCAACTGGTTTCTTTTCTTTTATTTTTCACATAATTAATAATAGTAGGAGATAAGAAAGTATATGATTTGGTGATAAAGGTTTAATTTTTTTTTTTCGAAAAAGGATTTAAATTACTTTAAAAAAATGAAAAGAAAAAGGATTTAATTTTTTTTTAAAATAACAGATTTCTCTAAAAAATATATATATATGTATATATTCGATTTTAACATTTTGAAAAAAGATAATTAAAAAAACCGTCAAATTAATGAAACCCTAAACTAAATTGTCTTCATGATTCTTTCTTCTTCATCTTTTTTTTTTTTTTTATTCTAAAAGAACCCTAAGCCAAATTTGCATCTTCACCCTCGTTTAGTCCTAAAGAGAGTCATAGCTTTATTAGAGAATATTCATTATTTTTCTCTCACTATACATGGCTTAAAAAAAAAAAGGTACTTTGTCCATCTCTGTTTCAAAATATATGAGTTCTAAATTTATAATGGATTATTTATTTATTTATTTATTTTTATAATGGAAATCATGTGATGGTTTTTAAGTACAACTTTCTACGTGAAACTTGTTACAAAACATATATATTTTGTTTACCCATATAAATATAGTTGTTAAATGTTACGTCAAAGTTGTTATAACTTACAATTTTATTGTTACATATCATGTGCTCCAATGCACAATTCTATTTAAAATACTATTTTTATTATTTTATTAATTAAAATTATAAAAGTAAACACTTACCATTAATGCATTTACTATTTCATTTTAAATATATATATATATAATGATATTTTTTTGTAATTAAAAAATTAGCATTTATTGTTGTGCTAAATTTGGCATAATATAGCATATGCCAAATCTGGCCCATCATTTAGGATGGTTTTTGCACCATGTGTTAAATTTTAGCATTGGTACAACAATTTAGCACAACATTGGAGATGCTCTAAATATTGTGCCAAATTTGGTATATATTATATGAGGAGTGCTAGAATCATTCTCTTAACCCATATCTCAACTCACTCTTTCTTTATAATGTGACATGTGGACAACATTTATTTCTCTACATCAAATTTGAAGCCATTATAAATGACCAGCCTTTTCTATTTATTTACAAATTAAACCAACAACTAACTTCCTAAATTCTCCATTGTTTTTTTTTTTTTTTTATCAAATTGCCATTTAATACTGTATCAAGTTTTTTTTTTTTTCTTAAATAAATTTTAAGCTAGACATGTATACTTATCACCCAACGTGCACTTCACGAGTAATCCTTCAATAATTCAACAGTAATTATAATCAAAGATGGAGTCAAGATGATTCATGATAGAAAAGGACCCAATTAACGGTGATGACTAACATTAACTAGACTTTTCTCACAAATTGGTCCCATGAAAACTCCCTAAACACTTTTTTCCCTCAACATGGAAAACTTCAGTTCCGTTCCTAATTGGTAACCTTATACAATTGTCGTACTTAATTGTTCCGTTCACATTAATATACCAGAAGTCTTCCAAGTGATGATCACATTAATTATACACCACATATTCGAAAGGAATAAGGATCCAATATGAGCTTAATTGAACCTTAAAGAATCTTGTGACTCAATTGTTATAATTAAAGATTGTTCATATTTGTTTATTTGTTATATTCTAATTTATTAGTTGTCTATGGACCACAGACAAGTGACACTGAGAATTTTGACACTGATAACTGTACTTGGCTGAAATACAGTTTTTGCCGAGAACCATAAGAAAAACAAAGAATTTTGATACTGAAAAAAAAATACGTTCAAAATATAGAAAGGAAGGAAACAAATAAAAGGCAGAAAGAGTTGAAAGAAAAGCTAGTATTGTTAAATGGGGTGCTTTTTATTCTTGATCACCTTCGTTGGCACTTTATTCTTTTCATCTATTATGAATTTGTCGGTGGCAGTTGATACCATAAGTCTAGCACAATCTATCAGAGATGGCGAGACATTAGTTTCCACTTCACAGAGCTTTGAGGTAGGCTTCTTCACCCCTGGAAACTCAAACAACAAGTACCTAGGAATATGGTACAAATTTAATCCTAGTACAGTTGTTTGGGTTGCAAATAGAGAGAATCCAATAATTGATAAGCAAGGAATGTTGGTCATGAGCGATGATGGGAACCTTGTACTTCTCAGCATAGATAAGAAGATTATCTGGTCTACAAATTCATCAAGGGTGCTAGAAAATCCAGTGGCTCAGCTCCTGGATTCTGGCAACCTTGTTATTAGGGACAATATTAACATGAACTCTGACAGCTATGTGTGGCAGAGCTTTGATTACCCATCAAACACATTGTTGCCAGGCATGAAATTGGGATGGAACTTAAGAACTGGTTTTGAGCGATATCTGACACCATGGAGGAGTGCTGATGACCCGTCTCCTGGAGACTTCAGTTTCAGACTTGACATCCATGGGCTTCCTCAATTAGTTATTACCTCAGGATCAAGAAAAGAGGTCCGGAGTGGACCATGGAATGGTCGTCAGTTTGTTGGCATTCCCATGTTGCACAACTTGGTATTTAAACCAATGTTGGTGCATAAGCAAGATGAGTTGTATTACACATTTGAGCCTTTCAACAACACAGTTAAAACTCATGGATTTTTGGATGAATCAGGCGCAATGCATCGTCTGTACACTTGGAAGACAACTGAGTGGAGCATTCTGTACACTTGGCCATTTGATCAGTGTGACAACTATGCACAGTGTGGTGCTAATAATTATTGCAGAATTAATAAGACGCCAATTTGTGAGTGTTTGAAGGGGTTTATACCCAGAGCAGAAGATGAATGGGATACACAAGGATTATCTCAGTCAAGAAAATGCATAGAGAAACCGCCATCAGATTGCCCGAGAGGAGAAGGGTTTCTAAAGCTTCCAGCAATAAAATTGCCTGACTTCTATTGGTATAACAATAGCATGAATATTAATGAATGCGAGGCAGAGTGCTTCAAGAACTGTTCATGTAGAGCTTATGCAAATTCTGATGTAAGTGGAGGCAGTGGCTGTTTGATGTGGTTTGGAGAACTGATTGATATCAGAGAGTGCCCTCCAGGATTCAGTTGGGGACAGGATATCTTCTTGAGAGTTCCAACCTCAGAACTAGGTAATTTTGTTATTTTATGTATCACTCTCTTCCATTTAAGGTTATTCTAGAGAACGTTAACTAACAGATAACACAAATCAGAAGATATCTACATGGTTTAGTCGATCTAAATCTATGGAAGAATCAAGCATAGAAGTCTTTTTTTCTTGGTGTTTTGTTATCTTTTCCTTTGAATTTTTTATGAGAAGGGAAAAAGAGTAAAGCGATCGATAATATATAAGAAGGGCATGAAATTTCAAAATACTGATCAAGCTTCTTGATTTGTTTGTCTTGGAATCAGTACATTATTTGAATAAGAAGAAAAGAATAAAGATCATCGCAGTGGTTTCAACCATTACTGGGATTTTTATCTTGGTCCTCATACTCTGCACAATTTGGAAGAAAACAAAGAATAGAGGTAAAATATTCATCCAACTTTACTGAATTGTTTATTGGAAGTCATGTTGTAGAACTTAAGCATTTTTGCTTCAGAGTGGAAATTTAAATCATTGATCTATATTTTAGGGTTGGAGAGCAGGGATGAAGAAGAAGAAGTACCTTTAATTGATATGAATACCATTGCTGCTGCTACTAACAATTTCTCTCAAGCTAACATGATTGGCAAGGGTGGATTTGGTCCTGTTTACAAGGTAACTGTGTTTATATGTTATCAAACAATCAAATGTAAGGTATATAGTGCCTTATAGATCTTGCAAATCTTGAACTTTGAAACTTTCATTCTCTCTGTTATAATATACAGGGAAATCTTTCGACAGGACAAGAAATTGCTGTCAAGAGGCTCTCAAACAATTCAAGACAGGGTGTTGAAGAATTCAAGAGTGAAGTAGTTTTAATCGGAAAACTTCAACACAGGAATCTTGTCAGCCTTCTTGGAAGCTGCATTCAAGGGGACGAAAGGATGCTGATCTACGAGTATATGCCCAACAAAAGCTTGGATTATTTCATTTTCGGTTGCTCCTCTTGAACTTATATCCACTTAGTTATTTGTATTTTGGATACTCAAGTTTAAACATTTTTATGATCTAATTTAAATGTTGTTTGATCTTATGGATGAAATTGAAAATTACAGAAAAAAAACAGGTCTAATATATTGTAAGAGTTATTGAGTTGGCAATGGTGTGCAGATGACGAAAGAAGCAAATTCTTGTCATGGAGAAAGCGGTTTGACATTATTATTGGGATTGCAAGAGGACTTCTCTACCTTCATCAAGATTCAAAACTTCAAATCATTCATAGGGATCTAAAGGCAAGCAATATTTTGCTAGACAATGACTTGAATCCTAAAATTTCGGACTTTGGCTTGGCAAGAATTTTCAGAGGTGATGACAAAGAAGTTAATACAAAGAGAATTGCCGGAACATAGTAAGTTTTATTACCATAATCTCGAATATTTACTAGTTGAAAGAACTTATATATTATCTACTCTAATGCAGCGGCTATATGTCTCCGGAGTATGCCACTGATGGCAAGTTTTCATTGAAATCCGACGTTTTCAGCTTTGGTGTGCTTTTGTTAGAGATAGTAAGTGGTAAAAAGAATAGAGGTTTCCTCCACCCAGATCATCACCTTAATCTTCTTGGACATGTGAGTAGAAATAGTGGTATACTTTTTATTTTGCTCATTTTTTCCAGTATGGAGAATAAACAAAGCTATTTGGTGCAATGATTTCAGGCATGGGTGCTGTGGAATAACGGAAGGGCCTTGGAAATACAGGATGTACGTTTAGAAGACTCCTTCAATGAATCACAAGTTCTCAGATGTATGCAAGTGGGTTTATTATGTGTTCAAATGTTCCCGGAAGACAGGCCAGAAATGTCATCTGTAGTTTTCATGTTGGCGAACGAGGGACTGCTGTTGCCTCAGCCTAAACAGCCAGGTTTCTTCACAGAAAGAGGTTTCATTCCAGGTACAACATCATCAAGAAAATATAAATCTCACACAGAAAACACAATGAGCATAACTACACTGGATGGCAGGTAGAAATTCTTGATTGAAGTTTGCTTATAACTTTCGGTTGGGACATGCTGTGATATGCAGATTTAAAGACTTCTTTGTCATCCAATAACTTTAAGAAGTTAGTTATATACATGTTTCTATAATGTATTTATTATAATTGTTGGTTTCAGAATATTATTTTTGTTTTTTTAGATATAAACTTTGAGAGTATGTTACTGTTTTGGAATTATTTTTAAGGATTTTGCAAGTTCTTTGTTAGTAAGTATGATCATTTCTTGACCTTCGGATTGGGGCATGACATAGAACTCAAAAAGTACTGTTGGTTATTGAAGCCCATTTGCATTGGCTTCATCTCCATACTGCTGTCGAAAAGGATTGAACTCTCCTCCGGTCTCAATCTTACGGTACACAATGTACTGCAACATGTTTCAGCAAATTTCCATATATTGATTAGATTACTAGAGATGTGCATGAACCAGTTTTTTGTGAGTTGTTTATAAGGAATTTGGAAGACCAACATTTTTTGGGAAGTTCCACAAATCTTGCCAAACCTGATGCTTAAAGTTTTCAAATAATAGTTATGTATATAGACCACAGAGAAGTGATGCAGACGGAAGCTTTGAGAAAGACAAATATGTGACTATCTCTTTCTCATAAATGTGAAAGAGATAGTCATTACGGATAGTCACATTTATTATTGTTGAGGAAAGAAATTAAGGAAAGAAATGTCAAGTGACTTTTCTCTTTTTATATTACAAGTTGCTTACAACTAACGCTACCTAGCTTTTTTTTAAAAGGAACGCTACCTAACTTCTAACAACTTTCTTAATAATTAGGAAATACATTAAGGCTCGTTTGGTACGCTGTATTGTATTGTATTAGATTGTATTGAACTGTATTGAATTGGATTGTATTGTATTGGACTGTATTATTCTTATACAATTATGTATTTGGTGATATTTTGTATTAGATTGTATTATGCTGTATTAACTAATACAACATTCTATTCTGTATTAGATAATACGATATCCACCGTATTAGACCAATTAAAATGTATTAGCTAATATTAGATGGTCGGAGTCGGCGCTCCCTCAGTCCAGATTGGTTTGGATTAATTGCTGGGGAGTTCCCTTATCTTGTTGGTCTCCAGATTTCTTTAAAAGCTTAGGGTGGAAGGTTGGTGAACCTCTTCTAGTTGAAGAGGAGGTGGAGAAGCATAATCGTTTAGACAGGGGAAGATTGCTTGTGCTAGTTCCTCAATCCAAATCCTGCTCAACCAGTATCTTGGTTGAAATTGGTCTGAAATCTTATGTGGTGAAACTAGAGGAGGATTGCATCCCGGTCGATTGTCGGTGGACTGAAAATTATTTGAGGCTGATTAAGGGTCAAAATTCAGCAGGTTTGGTGATGGTGCCTAGTGTGGATTTTCAGAATTCTCAAACTAAGGATGCAGGTGTGATGCCTATTCTAAGAACCCATCAAGTCGGCATGGAGAAGACCACTTCAAGTCAGTTTTTACAGACCGGTCTTTCAGCCTCAAAAGCTAAGCCAGCCTGGATAGAAAAGAGAAAGCTTAAGACAGCTAGAAAGATTAAGATAATAGGAGTGTCAGAAAAAGGTAAGAAGCAGTGGGTGGGTAAATCAAAGAAAAAGTTTTCGGTTGGTTTTGTTCAAAATGGAAATCTGAATATTGATAAGAGTCAGTGTCTTGTCAGGGGTGATACCACCAACTCTGAAGAATGCTCGTCTTCTTCAGAGGATAGCTTGGGTATTAGTTTTTTTGAGGATTCTTTAAAGTCAAGAGGGGAATGCTCCAATAGTAAGGGCAATCAGGCTCAGTTTTTGAATAGGGGAGATGGGTTGTCTGGTGGGCCTCCTAAGCCCAAAAAGGTTTCTTTCACTAGTCTCTCTATCAGTCCTGTTGGCTTTCAGAGCAAGGACAACGGGCTTGAGCTATGTGTGGATTTGGGCTTGGTGGAAGTGAGCTCTTCTACACTTTTGTCTCACAACCTGTTAAAGCCCATTCTAGAGGATGTGGATGAAGAAACTTGTATCTCCTCTGAAGTTGGGGATGAGGAAGAGAGAGTCAGAGAGGATGATACGGTAACAGTGGAGGAGCCTCTGATGCCCAATCCAACCTCTATAAAGAAAGGGAAATTAAGCAGTGGTTCCTTCACCAAACACAGAACGAAGACTCGTAATTCTGGCATCATTGAGGAAGAAGTGTCTAAAGTGATGGAAGTTGGAAATTTGCTAGGTCTCGATTTTTCTGGTATTGAGCAAGAGGTGTCTGAAGTGATAGCTAGTCGAGAAGCAGAGGATATAGACAAAATGGAAAATCAGTGATGTTCTTTCTTTGTTGGAGTGGTGGTGTGTGCTTTCTTTTTGTGGGCTTTGATGCTTTTGTTATGTGTTGGTCTGTTTGCTGTTTGTTTTTCTTTGTAGGGTGTTTGCGGGTGGTGGGGTGTGTTGCTGTGGTCTTGTGTGCCTTTGTGCGCTGTTGCTTTTTCTGTGTTTCTGCGGTGCCCTTGTCAATTTGCAGCGTCTTGAGTGCTGTGGGTGTGTGCAGGTCCTGTCGCTGTCTTTTGCTGTGTTTTTTGGTTTGGCTTCTGGCCTTTTGAATAATATCTGCCTTTCAAAAAAAATACAATACAGTAAACAGTGCAAAATAAACCAAACATTGTATTGTATTATTCTAATACATTTTGAACTCCTAATACAATACAGCGCGGCGTACCAAACGAGCCCTAAATGAAAAGCTGACACCTCACCTTTTGTAACCGACTCAACTACCTAAGCTGACCCTTTTCCTATCAAGCTTGTACGCATTTCCTCTTCTCTGTTTGTGAGCTTGATCAGTGATACATATTGCTAGAAGTCCTGAGGAATCAGAAATTGGAGTATCTCTGTTGGCAACCCATGCAACTGACTTCTCACCATCATTCTTGTACCAAATTCCCAGGTATCAACCACTTGATTTACCAGGACTGAAAAATCCCAGTTCAAAGACTTGTCCTGCTGAAACTACTGTCTCACCATCTTTAAAGTATTGGCCAAGTGTAATGGTGTCCAGCGACAGTGTAGTGATGATTGTTATGAAAGAAAATAGAAGAAAGTAGACAATTAGCATTGTGAAGCCTTCCACGGACTCTCATAAGCAGGCACTTACAGTATCTCTTATGTTTTGTTGGCAAAGTCCACCTACATGAAATGCATCGGTAGAGATATTATGGGCTACTTTCACAGAAGTCCTACTTTTTGTGAAATGTCACTTATTTAAATATATTTGTCATATTAGCAACTTAAATCTTTTATTTTTCCAAAATACATCATTTTAGTCAATTTAACCAAAATACTAATAGTAAACACTAACTAAATAAATAAAAGTACAATTTTACCCTTGTCAAAATTAATGATTTATTGAGCTTCAAAAATAAATAATATTAAAATGCTTTATAAAAATAAATTAACAACAAGAATTTATTTTCTCAAAATATATATATATATATAATAATTTTAAGAATCGGAAAAAAAAAAAAAAAAAAACTAATGGATTATAGAAAATATAAAGTTAAAATAAATAATAGATTGAAAGTATTTTTGTAATTTTAAAAAACAAAAAAAAAATAGAAAGTATTTCAAAAATTAAAATAATTTTTTTTAACAAAAAAGTGAATGGATCTCCACCATTGGATCGATCCAAATCCAAAGGTGGAGATCCATTTACTTAAAAGAAACTTTCTTTTTATTTTTTGAAATACATTTAATTTTTTTTTTTAAATACTTTCAATTTATTATTATTATTTTTTTTTTGAAATAGTTATTGTATTAAGGGCTAAAGCCAAAGCTCAACAAGGAGCACACAAAAACACAGAAACAAACACCAACAAGGAAGGCAGGCACACCGCACCAACCAGAAAAAACCCCACGACAAACACCCAGGCGCCACAACAAGCATCACCGCCAAAGGCAAAACAACAACCCCAGACCGAAAAAAACCAAAGGCACACCCAAAGCCAAAAAAACAAAAAACAAAACAAAACAAAACAAAACAAAAAAAAAAAAAACACAGAAACAGCACTCAAATATCACCCCATTCAATTTATTATTTATTTTAACTTTATATTTTTCATAATCCATTAGTTTTTTTTTTCTTTTTAAAAGCTTTTTTTGGTTTCTTAGGAAATAAAATTTTGTTGTTTATTTATTTTTATAAACTATTTTAATATTATTTATTTTAGAAAATAAAGTGACTTTGACAACATGTCATTGCGGTGTCGATCAAAAGATGAACAATTAAGTTTGACCTCACTAGTGCACAAGTCGCATAGCCTAGTACAGCGGCAAGTGAGGGTATTGATTTTATTAAATAAATATATTTATATATCATATTTAACAAAAATAATAATATTGTGATTGAAAAATATTCTTAATTAATAATTTTACAAGATTATTTTTAAAAATTCATCTACTTGTCATTAATTAATTTCATTTTCTCACTTACTAATTTCATTTTGGTTCTACACTTCTACTTGTATATCCATCGAGTATTGTAAGTGATTTTATCGGAGGATTATCAAAGAAGAAAAGAGAATAGTACCGTTGTATATTTCTTTGTTTTAGAATACAATATTGATACAATTTTTTGCCACCGTATTCAATCTACTAAGCTAGTTTTCAGTATCAAATAGCATTAACATAAACCAACAAAACAAATACGAAAATGTTCCAGCAAATGACAGACCACGGCTCTAACTTTTCTCCAAAAAAAACATATGCATAGCCATAGATACCCAAAACATAAGTATAAAGAGAATGGTGCATCTACTTAATTTGAAAGAAAAGCATGAAATGCACAATATATTCAGTAATTTCTTCAAATTCATACATCCTTCTTCCTAATAACGTCAACAATCGATTCTATAAAAATTCGCTCTCTAAATTTGGGACCCTAACTGCAGCAAGAGACCCTTTCATGGAAAGCTGCCTGCCTACTTCCCCATCTGAATGTACATCAATATGAGCTGCATCATTTTCTGTTGCAAGAGATGCAGCGACATTGCCATACCGTTCTGGTTCAAAGAAAGAGAAGAAAGGTGACTAGTCAAATCTGCCTCAGCCAAGTATTCAGCAATCCCTTTATGACCTCTACTTGATGCTAAATCAGCAGCAGTTTGTCCTCCAGGAGACGCTGGTGTTGGATCATCAACTGCACTAGGAGCTGCACCCAATCTAATGAGTGCAATGACTGTTTCCTCTCTGTAGAGAAGGGGGCAAAACATGAATAACTGTCGGTAAACGAACGTATAAATTGTATATATATGTACAATCATTTTATAAGATAATGGATGATTCTGTTCATTCGTGCCTAAAAAGCACTATCGGGATTCGGGATTGAGTATTTATTCATTTAAATAGAAGAATGTCAACTATGTCCGATATAAAATTGGGTTTTTTTTTTTTTTTTTGCTTCTATAAAATTGTCCAGTATAAAATTGGGTCTTATAAACAATCATTATATAAGAATATAAGATAATGGATGGTTCTGATCTTTCATGTCAACATATGCATATAACCAAAATAATGTGAAACATCTACCAGAATATACATGAGAACTGAAAAGCCTACCAAAAGCACTGCTTGTATGCTAGAAAGAAATGTACCACAGAACAAATTATCACTCGCCATAAAACGTTTCCAGAGAAACCAAGCATTTTGATTCGAAAAACATTGTCTCTATTCAACAGATTCTACAATAGAACAGATGTAAAACTTAACAAATCAACAAGAACAAGGCAAAATGCAATACAGATCATGAACAACATGAAACCTCCCATAACCAAAATAAATTACAAACAATCAATGAGAAAGAAACCCTAACCCTAACCAATTAAGCACACATGCAATCAACAATTTGAACCATCCAAACCAATTTCTCACAAAAAAAACCCTAACCCTAACCTTAGATCAAATTCGAAATACATATAGAAAGAATAAATAGATTTTCGTTAAATCAAAACATGAAATTGGATTGAGACTAGACTACGTACCTATTCTTGAAGATTCGAGTGGATTCAAGAAGAAGAAGAAGATTCGAGTGATTCCAAGCACGACATTCGTTTGTAATTTTCGGAATGAGAGAGGCAGATGATGGAACCGGAGAAAGAGAATGAGAAATCTGTTTTTTTTTTTTTTTTTTTTTTTCCGAACATGTTGGTAATTTTTGAAAATGTTAAAGGTTAACAATGTCAGCTGTTCAAAAAAAAAAAAACAATGTCATTTACAAATGTGTCCCATGCACGGGACAACTTGTCCCACTTTTTTGTGAGAAAGTCTTGGATGCAGAGTGATGCACGGTGCATCGCCCACCCTGATGTTGCCATGTCAGCGCATCAGGGTGGGCGATGCACCGTGCATTGAATGCACCCAAGTTTTAGCGCCTTTTTGGATAGGACAAGTTTTGATGCTTTCTCTCCTCTTTTACATCACCAATCCCGCCAACCCATA
This sequence comes from Acer campestre, assembly GCA_954870605.1. Lineage (NCBI taxonomy): Eukaryota > Viridiplantae > Streptophyta > Magnoliopsida > Sapindales > Sapindaceae > Acer > Acer campestre. The sequence continues at coordinate 42,070,727 of OX940801.1, forward strand.
TTTTCTCTCTCCTTCAACATATTTCAATATATCTGAACACGGACTATTTTTTAAAAAAAAAAATTAGGTTTTTAAAATAATTTAATAATAAATTAATTATAAAATTAAAAAAATTATTTAAAATTAATATAAATTTGTAACTTTATTTAAAACTAATTTTGAATACTATTAATTTAATAATATATAAATTAAAATATTTATTTTATCGAAACAATTATTTTAATAATTTGTTATTCAATTTTCATTTGATTATTAGGGATTGAGATTATTTCAATCATAATTCCTCTCAATGGGATAAAAGAACCTAAATTCGTTGGGCCAATCGTAATCCCACCTATATATTCTTTTTTTTTAAAATAAATTATTTTATTAAATAAACAAATTATAAAATTTAAAAATATTTAAAAATATTATAAATCTATATTTTAAAAATATTTTTGGGTATTTTACTTTAATAATATATAAGAATATATATGTTAAAACATTTATTTTCTTCTAATGCATATTTCAATAATTTATTATTCAATATTAAAATATTTTCAAATTAAAAATATTATTATATTCAGTCCAATCTCATGTTTTACCAAACAAAACATTGTGTTAATTCAGTCTAGTCCCATGTTTTTCCAAACACAGTATAAGATTAATTTATTTAAGTCCAGTCCAGTCCAATCCAATCCCATATAATCCTAGTCCCATCTCAATTCAATCTAATCCTATGAAATAATCCAATCAAATTCTGCACACCAAACGAGTCGTAAGTGTATTAAGTGAGCATATTATTGTTCAAATGCATATACATACATATATATATATATAAAGAGAGATATATATATATAGAGAGAGAGTAATTTTCCAATGAGGACTTTTTACAATGCACACTTTACGAAATTGCATGTCATCAAATGTTTTTCGATGAGATTTTTTGTATACATCTTAAGAAAATTACAATACACATTTGGTAAAAATTTGGAAATTTTTTGGACTTGAAACTATTTTTTTCCTTATATTTTCCTATTTTTAAATGTTTTATCTTCAAATAAATCAGAAAAAATTAGTTCTTGCACCCAACATTTTTTTAATTTTTTTTCGTAAATGTATTTCAATGCTTTCACCCATACAAAAAATCAAATCCAGATTCAATATGTTCCATGCAATTTCATTAAATGTGCTTAAAGTGTGCATGCATTGTAAAAAGTCTTCATTGAAAAATTACTCTCTTTATATAAATATATATATATTAGTTTTTAAGTCAGGACCCCCCATTGTATTACTATTGATTTCTCCACTTCTACACAAAGTGTAGCCCCATTTCCGTATCATTTTGAGTTCGGTTCTCGGGAAAAACCGAGTTTTTAATTGCTTGTTTGAGGTTTTCGCAGATTAATTTTGATAACAGGGGTGTTTTGGTTCTAAAGAAAGTTCTGAGGGCTTATTGTGCAATTTTGGAAAGTTAAGGGGCTTTGATCAAAGTGTCGCGGTTGAAACAAAAGCTGCAACCAAGGGACAGAAACCCCTCAAGGGCGCCACGGTTGAAGTGCCGCAGTTGACCAACCGCGGAAAGGTAGGTGATAGAAACATCTCAAGGTTGCCGCGATTGAAGTGCCGAGGTTGACCAACCGTGGAAATGCCAACCTTGGCAGTCCGCCTTTTCGTCTTCCAGAAGGACTTTTGGCCCTATTTTGGGTCTCATATAAATACCTCTTTTAGGTTTTTCAAAGAGACTTTTCTCTTGCTCAAAAATTACACAAAAACTCCACCTTTACTCATCTCCTCTCACAACACCATCCCCATCCTTCAAAACCTACAAAGATCCCACATCTCCCTAGCATCCAAATACACTAAACATATCTACCATTTCCATTTACCACATCCACCATGAAATTCCCTTTAAAGTGATAGTGTTTTATACCTAGAGGGGGGGTGAATAGGTATAGTCCCAAATTCTTCCAATATTCAAAAATGCGGAATATAAGAATGAAATTAATACTTGAAATGATATAACAATTGTATAATATGAATCAATTCATGTAAGCATCAATATACAATAGAATCAATACAAGTGAACATATGGAAGATAAGGAAATATAAAGCGAAAATGAGACACAATATTTTTACGTGGTAAAACCTCAAAGAGGAAACATCCACGGGTTGAATCCATAACCACTGGCAAAGCAAATCCATTATACGAAAAGGCCTTACACACTCAAAGCTATCAACACTATGATATCCACTTCAAGCTATCAAAACCTAATCAACCCTCGGGCTAGTGATTCACAAAGCCTACTCTCTATCCAAGATGTGTCCTACACCTCTAGAGAGCAACTCTCTATCCAAGGCTCTCAAGCCTCTAGAAAGATTTCCTCGCTTAGCAATCTAGATCACTAGGATCCTAGTCAAGCTACTCAAGCTCAACCATCCGGAGTACGCAACTCCTTGCTAAGGCTTTTGCTTAGTTATCCGGATCCTCTTGATCCTAACTAAGACTTCTTGCTTGGCTATCCGGAATCCTTTCCTAGCCAAGTCTTCTTGCTCAAGACAAAGCTTCACTCACTTTGCAAGAGACTTCAACCTTTCACAAGGCAATGATCTAAGTGATGCAAATGATGCAAGCACACACAAATAGAGTAAGTAGATCAAACACACTCTATGAACATGCAATTAGAGAATCTAGAATAAAGCTATCACAACTCAATCACAAAATGTATCTAGAAACCTAAGCATGTGAATTAACATCATTCATATTACTTTTCATCAATCAAATAAGACAATTAAAGAGGTGATCAATAATGAAAGTAAGAAGAAGATGAATCACTTACAAACAAATAAAGCTAGATAATCAATCAAGCTCTATGAACATGCTTACATACATTCTAGGATATGCTTTCAACAATCAATCACAAAAATACCTAGAAATCAAAGCATGTATATCAATAAGAACAAGGTATGAATATTCAATATATCACACTAAAAACCTAGTTCTTAGATCATGAAATTAAACCTAGAAAATGTCATAAAGCACATCACATATATCATATCTAGAATCAATTTCAAGATTAATCAAGTTTAGCAAATATATTTTCAAATAAAATCACAAAGCTAAAACTCAATTACCAAATGATCAACCACCCCTAGAATATGTTCTAACATCATTCTAAACACAAATCATCTATCAAATTGAAAGATTAAAGTGCAGATCAAAAGATGAAGTGAGAAGAAGAAGTTTAACATACAACAATGAACCTCGGACTGAAGAACAGCATGCTGCGACCAATCACGAATTCAAATGACTCTTAAAATGCTTGGGGTTTGTAGCTCTCGTCAAGACAAACAATTTTGATTTTTGAATCACTCAATTTCGAGTTCATATGAGAGAGTTATGATCAAAATAAGAAAATGAAAATGTTGAAGAATTCTGCAGAAATTTCTTCAAGTTCAATGGAAAATGGAGGGAATTGGAGGGATTTAAAAAGAATTGAAGGAGGGGCAAAATTGTCCAATTTTTTGGGGGGACTTTGGCCAGTCCACGTGTGGTCAGCGTGTGCCACACGTGGCCACCCCTTGCTTGGCTTTTGGCCGAGCAACCTCCTCGCGCACCTCTCGCGTTCTTCAGCCGTATTCGGGCATCCGAACTCCGAATTCGAATCCGTTTTCGGATTACGAACCGTGACTCCCTCACGCACGACGATGACTATGAAACTTTGACAAATGGTTGAGAATTCATCTCGGAAAATGACGACGAACACAACTCAACGAATGAGAATGCAAAGTAGCATAACTACGTCGTATGGACTCGAAACTTAACGAATGAGTAACCGAAATGACCGGAACTCAATAAGAAATCAAATAAGATCATGATCAAGTCCAAAACACAAGAAACACAAACAAATAAACACTATACAACACAAGCATGCCATATCTAAGCGATAGTGAGTAAACATGCAATTCTACAAGATTGTCAACAATAAGATAAATGCATGTGCATATTAAATGTGTGTGAAAGTGTTATACCAAATATTTGAAATACGATGTAGGGACACACATGTATGAATTGTGTGTGTGTGCGCTAACGCCTTGCAAGAGGAAGAAGAATCTTGATACCTTAGCATCCAAGTAAGCGATGTTCCCCTTGAAGATGATATTTGCACAAGATGTTGCTTCTTCACCTTTGAGGCTCTTTTCTTCCAAGAAATACTAAAGCAACTACTAATACAAATATAGAGCGTTTTGCAATGGAATCAAGCCAATACAAATAACGGATCTTACAATCTCCCCCTTTGGCTATTCCATGGCAAAACCTCATCCTCACCATACATTGATCACTCCAATAAACTCAATGTTGATAGCATTCTCTCACCTCACATTACAAAGAGATCCCTAGACTAAAAAGTCTTCAAGTCTTCTTGAGTTTTCAAGAATCCCTTCTTTGAGCTTCAAAGTACCTATGAGAAAAGAAACAACCAACAAGAGAACTTCTTCCAAAGAAGAATGGTGAGAAATTATCACATAAACAAAATAACAAAACTTCCCTTATCTCATACAAAAATGCATTATCTCAAGTGAATAAATGTTATCACATAAAGCTCTCCCTTAGACCCTTAACACAATAAGGCAAGAATTCTTTTCTCCCCCTTAGGACAAGAATTCTCCCCCTTAAGACAAAGTCTACAATAAGCACAAAGAGGTACAAAACTCACTCTCCATATTGAACATAGTGAAGTTTTCTCCCCATGGTGAGATTTCTCCCCTTATATGATCCCCAAGGTGAGATTTCTCCCCTTATAAAGATAGTGAGGTTTCTCCCCCTTTTTGTCAAGGAATAGACAAAGGACACAAGAGATAAAGAACAAGATATTAAGCAAACAAATCGTATAGAAAGCGTAGTTGAATAAACTAAAGCTCCCCCTTAACATATGCTCCACATATTATCACCAAGTAGATTTGTTCACAAGGGACTCACACATTCACCCATTCAAGCAATAAGAGAAAATATTTCATCATTTTTCAAAGTCCAAGAGAGAATCATAGATTTTCATTAATCTCTCAAAAATATTCTCACATTGCTAATGAATCAAGCACATAAGCAAAATATGTGTGTGTGTGAATGCTTCTCACATATATAGAAGGAGTAATTGTGATATCAACATGCAAACAATTTCCACACCTATCCAACTAAAGCGTTTCCAAAAATAAGTCAAACCGATATTCATCCGTATTTTCGCTTTAAAAGAATAGTTATCAACATGTGAGCGTGTGTGTGCATGTGGCTCGTTTTCCCGTTTCTGTTTGTCAACCCGAGCTTTTCACAATTCTCAACTATACACCATTAAGCCTTTTTTTTTTTTTTTAATTTCTTTTAGGCTTAGAATCAAAGATTTTTTTTTTAATGATTCTTTTCAACTCTTCTTTGATTTTTCTAACAAAAACATATTCACCTCTTGGCGGCTTTCACTCAACACAAAGGCGTAGCCCTTTCCAACATTGGGCGGCTTCACAACCGATGTGTGTAGCCCTTTCCAAGAGGGTGCTCGTTGAATACTATGTAGTGCCGAAGCAAAATGGATACATATCATAGGTCATTTATCATGTACTAAGCAATAGGCTTCTAGATGCATCCATTATCTACACATATTCAATCACATATACTCAAAACTAAAACATATAAGAGAAGCATTTGTGCACTTTTTAAAAAAAATTCAAGCTCAAGTGCATGATCTAAAAACAATAAGAGTTATTTATTCAAGATCATTACTTCTCAAGTGAGTAGCTCTCAAAGATATTGATATACAAATAAAGTTTTGCTCATCAAGCCACTCAACAATCACACATAGACAATAATCAACACAAATCATGCCAATGGATCTTTAAAGAGTTTTAAACCTCTTATGTCCAAAGTCTTAGTGAACAAACCCGCAAGTTGATTATTTAGTAGGCATTGCTTTAGAGTAACAATAGAACATTCAACAAGTTCTCTAATGAAATGATGCCTAATAACTATGTGCAATTGATCTCATGCAAACATAGAGTTAAAAAGATGAAATAGAAAGCAAGCTTTTAGAATAGAGAAATACCTTAGCAAGCTTTTTCATCAATGAAAAGTCTCCGCTCTTTTTATGAGCTCTCTTGGCTTGTTTGTCCTCATGACAACAAGTTGTTTGTGTGTCATCCCAAGAGAATAAAGACCAAACACTTTCAACTCAAACAAACACATGAAAATGACTTTCTCTAAAAGTCTTAACAAAAATTTTCACCAAATAGATTTCAAAATTCAACTTCTTTAAAGTTAATCAACAAATTTTGACTATCATAGTGAAGAATGTGAGATACCTAAGTTCATGTCAAGTTGTAAAGATACAAAGCAAAACAAGCTAAGCTTCTTAACAATAAGACACTAATCTTAAAGCTAACTCACATGTGCAACTTACATTATTGGTAAGAGCACTCACCCTTGACACACTTTGTCTTGGGTGAACCTACACAAACATTATCAAGATTATTATTGGCAACAATGTTTAAACTAGAATTAAGTTCTTCCATCTCTTGATTCTCAAGAATATCAATGATATTCTTCTTTTCAACATTACCAGTGACACATGCATTGTCAAATTTTGCAAGTTTTTCATTCTTCGCATTCCGGAAATTCTTAACATGCTTTGTGGAATTAACATGCTTTCCATATTCAAAAGCTTTAGCATGCTTAAAATTAAGTTCAATCTCTTTATCCCTAGATGCATTTTCCATGTTGCAATATTCAATGAATTTATAGCACTTGGGCTTAATATGACCTATGGTATTGCAAAAATGACATATGGGAACAAAAGAAGAGATTTTACGTTCCGGGATGGGAGAAGTACAAACACATAAATCATCACAATTATTTCTCAAGCCAATATCATAACTAGAAGATAAATCATTAAGACTATGAATATGATCATGTGAAACAACCTTTTTCAACCAAATCTTCTTGACATTCTTCTTCACATGATTATCAATATCATGCACAACATTCAAAGAGTTATCATTATAAACATGTTTAGAAGAATGACTAGGAACATTTTTCACATCATGCATGGATTTGGCTCTTAGAGCATATTGTGCAACTAGACATTTAGGTGTGTCTTTTCTAACCCACATACTCTTCACAATATGCCTCTCACTCTTACCACTTACATGTTTTGACTCAATGTTTGACTTTTTAACATGCACCTTGACCTCATTAGTCACATTTTCAAAAATATCAAACAAAGCATTATCAACTTTCTTATGCATAGTAGAGTGAGGCACAACACAAGATTTAGCAAGCAAATCATCAACACATTTATTCTCAACATGCTTTTCCAAGGTCTTCCTAGGTCTAGTTCTAAATCCATACATGGATGATTGCCTAGGACCATTCGAAGACATATCATGTAAAGCATTATCAAATTTGCATTTCCGAATGTATTCAAAACACTTAGGTTGAATATGTCCTACCATATTACAATGATGACAAATAGGTATAAATTTGAGAAATTTACCATTTGCATTTGCTTCCAAAGTATTTGGTCTTCTCACATTTTTACCTCTTTGAATTGCAACCCTTGATGCTTTACCTCTTGCATTTGAGGTTGATGCTCTTTGACTTTGATCTTGTTGAGATCTTCCATTTCAGTTCCTTGTTGATGTAGTGGCACCTCCGGTAGCTTTCATTGCTTTACCTTGAGAGAGAGTACCTACATTTGGTTCAACACTTGCTTTGACAAAAATAGATTTGTTAGATGAAGGAGTTTCCTTCTCATTGATATAACCCAAACCTCTTTTGTCACATGGATGCTTTCCACTTTTAATGAGGGTTTCAACCTTGTTAGAACTAGATGACATCTTGTGAATCATCCTATTAGCCTCATTAAGTTTATCATTAAGCATCATAATTTTAATGGCATATTTTTTCGCGATGTCATCACTATACCTAACATCTTCACGTGATTTATTAAGCCATTGTTCATACTTTTTCTCTTGAGTTAAGTGCTCACTAAGTTTGACTTTAAGCATGTCTTCTTGCCTTTTAGCACTAACAAGAGAACTATCCCTTTGCTCAATTTCTTTCTTCAAGATGCTAAGTCTATCATTGCTATCTTTTAAGTTCATTTCTAGACTTAGGATCTTGTCTTTAAGTTCATTTAATTCTTTTGAGCCTAAACCATGATTCTCTAGCTTCTTGTTGACAAGTGTTTTAATTATTACCACTAAATTGGCATTGATCAACTTCAACTTGTTGTTCTCTTCATTCTTTTGTTGAAGGATCTTGTCATTGAAGCTTATAAAATCTTGATTTGAGGAGGCTTCTAACTCTTCATCATAGGAGGAGATTTCACTATCTTCACTACTTGAAGAGTTTTCACTTTCCTCATTACTTGAGGAGTCTTCACTACTATCCTTAAATCTTCCTTCATATATAGCCACATGAGCAATGTGATTGCTAGTAGATTCTTGATCATCCAAGGACTCATCTTCCTCTACTACATCACTTACACTCATCCATGATTTATCATTGATGGCTCTAATGTAGGCTTCCATTGTATTTCTCCAAAAGGTGTAGTTACCACTATTCAAGAGTGGAGGTCTAGCACTAGAAGGACCTTCCGGCATCGAATCACCCATAGCTACAAAAATGGAATATACACAAAATACAACAAAACAAAAAACACAAACACTATAATATGGATCAATCTTATTACTTCTAGACACCCGCTCTGATACCAATTGAAATTCCCTTTAAAGTGATAGTGTTTTATACCTAGAGGGGGGGTGAATAGGTATAGTCCCAAATTCTTCCAATATTCAAAAATGCGGAATATAAGAATGAAATGAATACTTGAAATGATATAACAATTGTATAATATGAATCAATTCATGTAAGCATTAATATACAATAGAATCAATACAAGTGAACATATGGAAGAAAAGGAAATATAAAGCGAAAATGAGACACAATATTTTTACGTGGTAAAACCTCAAAGAGGAAACATCCACGGGTTGAATCCACAACCACCGGCAAAGCAAATCCACTATACGAAAAGGCCTTACACACTCAAAGCTATCAACACTATGATATCCACTTCAAGCTATCAAAACCTAATCAACCCTCGGGCTAGTGATTCACAAAGCCTACTCTCTATCTAAGATGTGTCCTACACCTCTAGAGAGCAACTCCCTATCCAAGGCTCTCAAGCCTCTAGGAAGATTTCCTCGCTTAGCAATCTAGATCACTAGGATCCTAGTCAAGCTACCCAAGCTCAACCATCCGGAGTACGCAACTCCTTGCTAAGGCTTTTTTCTTAGTTATCCGGATCCTCTTGATCCTAACTAAGACTTCTTGCTTGGCTATCCGGAATCCTTTCCTAGCCAAGTCTTCTTGCTCAAGACAAAGCTTCACTCACTTTGCAAGAGACTTCAACCTTTCACAAGGCAATGATCTAAGTGATGCAAATGATGCAAGCACACACAAATAGAGTAAGTAGATCAAACACACTCTATGAACATGCAATTAGAGAATCTAGAATAAAGCTATCACAACTCAATCACAAAATGTATCTAGAAACCTAAGCATGTGAATTAACATCATTCATATTACTTTTCATCAATCAAATAAGACAATTAAAGAGATGATCAATAATGAAAGTAAGAAGAAGATGAATCACTTACAAACAAATAAAGCTAGATAATCAATCAAGCTCTATGAACATGCTTACATACATTCTAGGATATGCTTTCAACAATCAATCACAAAAATACCTAGAAATCAAAGCATGTATATCAATAAGAACAAGGTATGAATATTCAATATATCACACTAAAAACCTAGTTCTTAGATCATGAAATTAAACCTAGAAAATGTCATAAAGCACATCACATATATCATTTCTAGAATCAATTTCAAGATTAATCAAGTTTAGCAAATATATGTTCAAATAAAATCACAAAGCTAAAACTCAATTACCAAATGATCAACCACCCCTAGAATATGTTCTAACATCATTCTAAACACAAATCATCTATCAAATTGAAAGATTAAAGTGCAGATCAAAAGATGAAGTGAGAAGAAGAAGTTTAACATACAACAATGAACCTCGGACTGAAGAACAGCATGCTGCGACCAATCACGAATTCAAATGACTCTTAAAATGCTTGGAGATTATAGCTCTCTTCAAGACCAACAATTTTGGTTTTTGAATCACTCAATTTCGAGTTCATATGAGAGAGTTATGATCAAAATAAGAAAATGAAAATGTTGAAGAATTCTGCAGAAATTTCTTCAAGTTCAATGGAAAATGGAGGGAATTGAGGGATTTAAAACGAATTGAAGGAGGGGCAAAATTGTCCAATTTTTTGGGGGGACTTTGGCCAGTCCACGTGTGGTCAGCGTGTGCCACACGTGGCCAGAGAGGAGCTCTGGCCGTGTGGCACACGTGGTCCACACGTGGCCACCCCTTGCTTGGCTTTTGGCCGAGCAACCTCCTCGCGCACCTCTCGCGTTCTTCAGCCGTATTCGGGCATCCGAACTCCGAATTCGAATCCGTTTTCGGATTACAAACTGTGACTCCCTCACGCACGACGATAACTATGAAACTTTGACAAATGGTTGAGAATTCATCTCGGAAAATGACGACGAACACAACTCAACGAATGAGAATGCAAAGTAGCATAACTACGTCGTATGGACTCGAAACTTAACGAATGAGTAACCGAAATGACCGGAACTCAATAAGAAATCAAATAAGATCATGATCAAGTCCAAAACACAAGAAACACAAACAAATAAACACTATACAACACAAGCATGCCATATCTAAGCGATAGTGAGTAAACATGCAATTCTACAAGATTGTCAACAATAAGATAAATGCATGTGCATACTAAATGTGTGTGAAAGTGTTATACCAAATATTTGAACTATGATGTAGGGACACACTTGTATGAATTGTGTGTGTGTGCGCTAACGCCTTGCAAGAGGAAGAAGAATCTTGATACCTTAGCATCCAAGTAAGCGATGTTCCCCTTGAAGACGATATTTGCACAAGATGTTGCTTCTTCACCTTTGAGGCTCTTTTCTTCCAAGAAATACTAAAGCAACTACTAATACAAATATAGAGCGTTTTCCAATGGAATCAAGCCAATACAAATAACGGATCTTACACACCACCACTCCACCTTTTGGGCAAAAGAAAGTTGAAGAAGGATAGAAAGAGAAAAAGATTCAAAGAAGAAGAGGAAGCTCTCCATATAGTTTTCTTTAAACTCTTTCCTTTTTATTCTTTATTATAGCCATGTACTCATTATTGCATATTTGTTGTATGGCTACTATTTGTAATATGAGCTAAACTCTTAGTGCTAGGATTTGATGAAACCCCACTCTTGAATATCTATATGTATTGACCTTTGCTTATTCATTTTGTGCAAGTGTGGTTTGTGTGGGTATTTTAGTGTGCTTAAAGCTTTCAATTGATTGATCTCCTTTTGAATGAATTTTTGTGGTGTGTTATGTATTGACTCGAGATGCACACCACGTGTTCGATAAAATGCCCTCTATGCATGTCTAGAAAAGTAGACCTACTTAGGCTAGCGTATAGGATTCGTTTAGTGCACCAATGTTCTTAATGAACTCATTCGTACATTCCGAGTAAGCGAAAGATAAGCTTGGGTATGCTTTGGGTGTAACCTATTCTACTTGACCAAGATTGTAAGTTAATGTTATGGTGCATGAGTCTATGAATTGCATGAGCATGTTTTGGGTGAATAGTTGAGTCTAGAACGGAAGTCAATATAGGGTGGGGTGTAGTCAAGTCCTAGCATATTTCTCTCCATTATCATATTCAAGTTTACTTTTGTATTATTCCTTTATTGCATTAGCATTAGTCCTTTAATCAATTTAGTTTAATTTGCTTAATTTGAAAATCCTCATTATTGATTGTTTGAATAGCAAATAGGCTAGTCAATTTCGGTAATCGATCACTCGATCCCTGTGGGAACGAACTTTACTCACTATCGTGCTACTCTCCGACCTCGTCCTATTGCGAGGGTCACTAAAGAGACTAGCCAACTATCAGCACTTTTTAATGAAAGCTATTGGATTTAAAAGATGCTTTGAAAAGTGCATGCAGCCAAGTCAAAGCATTTAAATCCAATAGCTTTCATTAAAAGGTGCTGATAGTAATACAATGAAGGGGTGCTGACTTGAAAATTACAATATATATAGTTTAACAAAATTAAAATTCAAAAATCTTATTTATAATCAACACTTATCATCACAACGAATTGATGAACATTCTAGCCCTCTTTGTTGGTTCAGTTCAGCCCAGAATTAAAAAGTCATCATATCGGTACTCTTTATGGACAGGAGAAAAAACATTTGACTATTCACAAGCTAGACAAGTATATACTTATCACCCAACATGCACTTCACAAGTAATCCTTCAATAATCCAACAGCACTTAAAACCAGTTAAAACTTATAATCAAAGACTGAGTCAAGAAGATTCATGATAGAAAAGGACCCAATTAAGGGATAATCGTACTTTAATCCCTCTAATTTGATGTATTCTGCATTTCAGTCCACTAGTTTGGAGTATTGTTCATTTTAGTCCACTAGTTCACTGACAATCCTTTTTATAGTTTCTCATAATTCCGTCATGTTAATGAGGGTAAAAGGGTAAAACAACATCAAAGGTTCTAGAATTTTATCTAACCAAAGGGTATAATGGTATTTTAGAAATTAATTAAAAAAACAATATGATTTATTAAATTAAATAATACATATATACATAAATTCAAAAAAATTCAAAAATTTAACCCTATCCATCCGTCAAACAACCACCACCATCAAACCACTCCTCCCACATCTCATCATCATTGATTGTACTATTTTTATATCTATTTTTAGGTTCCCAATTCCTACTTCTTGTGCTTGTTCCTTGGGTAAAATAGGGTATTTAATATGATAAAATAAGTGTTTCAGGTAGTTTTAGAGTTTAGGGGCATTGGTGTATTTTTGGAGAATCAAGGGTCAAAATGAAGATATGAAGAATATATTGAAGATCCTGTGATTAGAGAAGAGTTGAGGGGTACAATTGTAATTTTTCAGATGTAGGTCGCCATCAAGTTCGCTACCCAACAACCAACATGCCAGTGACCCTTTTGTGCAAAAGGGGCAGAGATATTCGCTATCATGCTGGTCGCCATTCAACAGCCAACTTGACGGTGACCTCTCGTGCCAGCTCAGCAAATGACAAATTTCATACCTAATTTTTGGCACCCTCTATATATATCCTATTTTCTTAGTTCTAAAACAACACACCCATCACATTTCTAAACCCTAGATCTAGGATTTACCTCTCCACACCCAAAATCTTTCCACACCAAAAATCACCTCCATACATAAAAAAAATCACCCAAGTTCCCACCTTTTTACATTCTTCCATCATTCCCCTTACATATTTCCTTTCACACACCTATTTCCATCCATTTTTGGAAGCTTATCCAAGGAAGGAGAGGAAGGAACTCAAAGAACAAGAGAGAGCTCACATGGATTTTATGGGTTTTCTCTACACATTTCCCTTCTTTGTTTATTTTCCATTAATGTGTAACTAAACTTCATCTAGGTGATTGATGTAACCGTATTGGACTACTCTATATAATTAACTAGTCTATTTCTCTTAATTCAATTCGATTTTAGTCTCAATTATTGAATTAATTGCTCTAATCTCTCTACTCATGTTTTGTTGTGACCACAAAGGACATCTGTTTGAGAGTTAGTTTATATAAGAGGTTGAGTTTAGGTGTGGGTGGACATCCCATCTAAATCTCACCACAAGCTTAGTAATTGGGAAGGTTGGTTTATGCATGGCCAAAGACTAACTTGGTTTAGAGTTTTGTGTTGAATATGGGTTTTGACTATTGCTTGTCACATGACCTTGTGGGAGTAATGAGAAGGACCCTAAAACTTTATTGATCTATTTTCTAAAGCAAGCCCTAAAATTGGATTGAAGTGCTTAATGAGACTAAGTGAGAATATAGAGTGGTCTAAGGAGGTTGCATTGATTCTCTAGTGCTTTCTCCATATTATTCACTTCTTGTGTGTTTGTTGTGGTGTTTAGTTTAGTTTTTGGTCACAAGATTGCATTTTTATTTCTCAAGTTTGCATTTTTATGTTATAAGTTTACATTTTTTAAGCATTTTTCAAGAAACCAAATCATTTTCCAAACCCAAAAAGCATCATGCCATTTATTTTTCACACACTTAGAATAGATTTTTCCTAGACTAAGTAGTTTCAACCTATTAAATCACCGATCCCAATGAACGAACTTGATTTAAATTGAAAGTAACATCTTTACTGCATCAATTTTGGCGCTACTGCCCGGGATCGGTGTAGATTCATTAGTTGAATCTAGTTAGTTTAGTTTAGGTAGTGTGTCATTTCGCTTTTTAGTTTTATTTTAGTTTTTGTATCTTTTTACTTCGTTGGTAGTTTTGTTTCTACTGTTTCAGGTTTTTCAGGTGCATGCATGGACACCATTGGCGAGGAGGATTTCTGTTCCTTGCTAACGATGCGTAGTCAATGTGGAAATCATGGGCATGAGATATGGAGTTGTCCTTTTAGAAGAGAATTTTCGAAACCCTACAACCCGAAACCTATGAGCAGACCATATGGAGATAACAATTCTTACAACATGGATTGGAGGAATAATCAAGATTTCTCGTGAAGCTACAATGAGGTCAATACCTATGAGCATCCTGTCTCGCTCTACCAACCAAGAGAGCTATCACTTGAGGAGGTAGTGAGCAACGTAGCTAAAGCATCCTAAGCTACCGAGGAAAGCTTGAACAAATTCATCCAATCCACTTATCAAAACTGTAAGAACGTGGAAGCCTCTGTGGAAAGAATTGGAGTGCACCTTGATACTATTACTAAAGTTATGCAAAGTCAAGTGTATGAATAGTTCCCAAGCCAATGCAGTGATAGTTTTAAGAAATGGGCGAGTGTTGGACAATGAAGATGTTGGTGAGCCGAAGAGAAAGAAAGCCAAGGAGTCGGAAGGTGGCTAGAGTAGAGGAGGAAGAGATAGTGATTGAACCAACACCTCTTCCGTTTTACACAAGTCACCAAACCCCTACATACCACCGATTCCATATCCGGGGAGGGTAGCAAGAGACAAGCTAAGCAAGTCGTTTAAGGACATCTTTGACATCCTCTCAAAGGTGAATGTCAACATTTCCTTGCTTGACATGATAGAGAAGATGTCGGCGTATGCTAAGTTTTATAAAAGTCTTCACACTAATAGGCAGAAGTTCGAGTCAAACCATCAAGAGTGCATAACGGGAAATGCTAGTGCAGTTCTACAGAAGGAGCTTCCACCAAAGCTCAAGGATCCGGGGAGCTTTTGTATCAACATCACAGTTGGAGGTACCAAGATTAAGAGGGTGTTGTTAGATTTAGGTGCTAGCATCAATTTGATGCCCTTCTCCATCTATAAGCAATTAGAATTGAATGAGCTCAAGCCGACCACCATGTCACTACTCCTAGCCGATGGTTTCGTGAGATATCCTCGAGGGATTGTAGAGGACGTGTTGGTACAAGTTGACAACCTTATCATTCTGGCAGATTTCGTGGTTTTAGACATGGATGATGTGAGTAGGGAGACGAATATGAGACCTATCCTTTTAGGTAGACCATTCATGAAGACGGCAATGACGATCATTGATGTACATGAAGGGAAGCTTTCCATGACCGTCTTGGATAAAACGGTAGAATTTAAGATCTTCAAGTCAAATTTAAAGGACATTAGCTTAGTTGATTGTTTTGCCGTGGATACACTTTCGTCACAAGACTACTCTAAGAATGCAAATGAGTATCTAGATGAGATCTTGGTACTTTTTGAAGAAAAATGTGAGGAAAGTGGTCAAGTTGGAGATACATGTGACAAACAATCATCCTCAGAAATCATTGAGCTAAAGAATGAAATTGCCAACTTGTTGAAGGAAGTGGAAGCCCTTAGAAAGGAAAGGGATGAGGCAAACAAGAGGGTGGAAGATTTTGCAAGACTAGTAGAAGAGCAAAAGGAAGACTTTGCTCGCAAGACAAGGAAATTGCAATGGCAAGTGGAATTGAAAGACAATACGATTGATTTTGTCAAGGAGGAATCGAGTAGAAAAGAGAATGCTCTAAAGGTAGCAAAGGTGAAGGAATGCGATTACTTGGTGGAGCTTGAAAAATCCGAGCGAACAATTGAAATGTTGACCAAGGAAACAAGCAAGAACGAAGAGACTTTGAAGGTCAACACCATCAAGAGGAATTCAAGCCCTCCGAATGCAAGAGTTAACAAGACTAAAGGTAGTCCTTTTTTATTTTCCTTACAATTGTTATTTTTGCCACACTAGGGGTCATAAAATAGCCCATTGTGCTAAATTTATTGAAGTGAGCAGAAAGAAACAAAGCATGCCTATGGGGAAGCCAAAGAGAATTCGGCAAGTTTGGGTCTAAAATGACAAACTTGACCAAGTAAAAGAGACTATTTTTGATGAAAAGAAAACTCTTGATATGAAAGAATGTCCTAAACTTCTTGATATGAAAGGTGGTAGCACTAGTGGAGTAAATACACCCTTGATTGTCTGAACTTGCTAATGTGTTTTGTGCTTGTGAAGGTTGCTATGTCTTCTAAAGGAACCATTTTTGGAGTAATGACTACACGTGCATACATTTTAGAACATGGCTTGTGGAGCCAAATTTTAATTTTTTGCATAACTTGAACATTTTTGGTTGTAAATAATTTGAATATTTTGCAAGTTATTTGGGTCTAAGCTAATTTTTGTAGCTCGTGTTGATGAAGCTAGGTTCTTATTCTCTCGGATTGAAACACCGACAACTTGCAAGTCTTAGAGGGACAAGTAAGCCGAGAGAGCTCATAAAAAGAGCAAGAGCCGTGCATAGTTGACAAAAGCTTCAAATCAAGTGCAGAACGGAGTTTTGGTGCATAAAGAGCCGTAGTGCTCTCACTACGTCTTGCCTAGACGTTAAATTGTGCGCTTGATGGGAGGCAACTCACCTAGGTACCTTTCTTTCTTAGTTTATATTTATTTTTATTTTGTTTTTACATTTTTGTTTAGAATAAGTTGCGGATTTTTGTATTGTGTTTAGTGCCTAGGATGTTTATGTTTCTTGCCTCTTATGCTTCGTTTATTCATTGTCCATGCATCTCATGTCATATAAGAATTAAAGACAATGTTTAGATTAGGTTTAAGGGTGTGGATTCATTATTTGAGTCATTTTTCATTTTACTTTTTCAAGTTTTTTCTTGACCCTTGCGAAAGTACCCTGTTTTGAAGATTTTGAGGCTAAATTTTTCATTTAAACTATACATTTTGGTGAAGAAATAAATTATTTCGTCCTTGCTTCAATTTTATGAAACGGTTCCAATGATATAAAGAACGTAAAATTCTGGACAGGGGTTAAAAAGATATGAACATTTCTTTGACCAAAGGTCATAGGTGATGCCCTGTTTTGATAAAACTGCACGTGAACCATCTTTGATGTCCGTTTACACCATGTTCCAATTTGAATTTTGAAATGTTTTCTAAATTAAAAGTGTGCATTTGCATGTCTATTTTCATTTGCCAAAATTTGAGAAATTTTTATTAAGTAGTTTTGAAAATATACACTAGAAAGCGGACAAAGGTCGATTTCAAAAGTCACAAGTTTTTGGAATTTTATCCTCCATGTTGGGATGGTCTTTTGCATTGTGTGTGTGTTTTTTTTTTTTTTTTTTTTTTTTTTTTTTTTTTTTTTTGTGTTTTGCGTCATGTTAGGTGCACACCGTTAGGCCGGACTCTTTTGTTTCCAACATTGGGGACAATGTTGAGTTTTGGTTTGGGGGTGTAGACGCCTTTGTGAGTCGTCTTTTTGAGTCTTGAGTCTTTTTGATGTCAAAATTTTCAAAAAATTGTCGCATGGCCAAAATTTTCGAGCTTTAAATAGCTTGGGTGTGATGCCTTTAGTGTGTGCTTTTGACGAGTTTATTTATGCTTGATGAGCTTATTAGTAGCTTGTTGTCACTTTAGGGTTTCTCTTGCACTTTCATGGGCTAGTCCAATCCTTTTTGTGCTTAAGTTGAAGGGACTCGGTGCTCTTGTGCCTTGTTCTAATAGTGGAGATTATCTAGTGAGTTCACGAACACAAGCCTTAAAGAACGTATTTTGAGTGTTATCATTTTTCTAATCTTAAACACTTTTCTCGTTATGTGCATCATGTGCCACAGGACATTGCATCATATTTTGTGGATTGCTTGATAGACACTTACATTCTCTTGATAGATGGATTTGTTGAGATGATTTTAGGCAATGTGTGTGCATTAACTACCATATTTAGCCTAAACACTTATCCATGTCCCTAATGTGTGCTCCATAGCCAACTTTAAGGCCAAACACTTACCTTTCATTTGGAACCACAACATAACCATATAACCACAAGCCTAAACACATGCCTACCCTTGTTGCCAATTATGTTAGGATGTGTAGTTGTGGTCTTGAAATGAATAGCTCTAATATGTAAAAATAGCATGTACTTAGGCAAAAGAGTGTAATGTGCTAGCAAAGGCTCAGAAATGTAAAAGTACTAAAAATGAGCACTTATGAGCTTAAAAATGTCAAAAGCAAAATTATGAAAGAAAAGAAAAAAAAAGTCTTGAAGAATTAAATGTAAATGTACTTAAATAAATTGGAGTGCAAATGTGAAGGCACAAGTGTAATGTAAAGTAATGCCTAGACGCTAGTGGTTAAAGATAGCAAGCAAGTAGAGCTAAAGTAATGGTGTTATGTATTGAGTTTTAGCATGATTGGTGACATTTGAGTTCCATTCCTATTCTTTCTTTCACCACATATCACCCAATAGCCCTATTACAACCTAGGAAAAGACCTATTTGATCTTCAAAGAAATCTAAATTGGGAACGTTTGTTGAAGCATGATCTTTCCACGTCCATGGCATTTGATTCTTTCTTAGGCTAGTTCACAAAGATATTAGTTGTCTTTCATTGTTAAATTGTATGCAATGCATTAGACTTCTATACATAAACTCTATCTTTGCATACCTTACATGAGTGTGAACTTAGGACTCCGAGCAGAAAAAAAAAAAAAAAAAAAAAAAAAGAATCCATGTGAGGCCTAGAGTCGAGGTGAATTATGTTTAAGGTGTGAGAGTGAGTAGTTTCTAATATGAGAGCACTTTTAGGTGTGGGATTCGTGATTGTGCAAGTTCCCTTAGAATGCCTTCGAGTTGCTTTTGAACATTTTGCATGAGTCTACTTCTCTCTATTGCACTTCATTGTATCTCATCAAGGATTGGACATGCGGCCATTTGAATTCTTTATTGGTGTCTAGGAAATTTTTAGATAAAGTCATTTTGTCGTGTCTTTTGTTTTTGCTTTTAGTTTTTAGTTTTGCTCGAGGACGAGCAAAAGATAGGTTTGGGGGTATTTGATCGTATTATTTTTATATCTACTTTTAGGTCCCCAATTCCTACTTCTTGTGCTTGTTCCTCGGGTAAAACCAAGTATTTAATATGATAAAATAAGTGTTTCAGGTATTTTTGGAGTTTAGGGGCATTGGCATATTTTTGGAGAATTAGTGGTCAAAGTGAAAATACGGAGAATATATTGAAGAACCTGTGATTAGAGAAGAGTTGAGGGATGCGAATTGTAATTTTCCAGATAGAGGTCGCCATCAAGTTCGCTACCCAACAGCCAATATGCCAGCGACATTTTTGTGCGAAAGGGGCAGAAATGTTCGCTATCATGCTGGTCGCCATTCAACAGCCAACTTTAACAAATGACGAATTTCAGACCCAATTTTTGGCACCCTCTATATATATATCCTATTTTCTTTGTTCTAAAACACAACACCCATCACATTTCTAAACCCTAGATCTAGGAATTACCTCTCCACACCCAAAATCTTTCCACACTCCTACATCACCTCCATACATACAAAAATCACCTAAGTTCCCATCTTTTTACGTTTTTCCATCATTCCCCCCACATATTCACCCATTTCCATCTATTTTTGGAAGCTTATCCAAGGAAGGATAGGAAGGAACTCAAAGAACAAGGGAGAGCTCACATGGATTTTATGGGTTTTCTCTGCACTTTTCCCTTCTTTGTTTATTTTCCATTAATGTGTAACTAAACTTCATCTAGGGGATTGATGTAACCGTATTGGACTACTCTATGTAATTAACCAATCTATTTCTCTTAATTCAATTCGATTTTAGTCTCAATTATTGAATTAATTGCTCAATCTCTCTACTCATATTTTATTGTGACCACAAGGGACATGTGTTTGAGAGTTAATTTATATAAGAGGTTGAGTTTAGGTGTGGGTGGCCATCCCATCTAAATCTCACCACAAGCTTAGTAATTGGGAAGGTTGGTTTATGTATGGCCATGCTAGACCAACTTGGTTTAGAGTTTTGTGTTAAATATGGGTTTTGACTATTGCTTGTCACATGACCTTGTGGGAGTAATGAGAAGAACCCTAAAACTTAATTGATCTATTTTCTAAAGCAAGCCCTAAAATTGGATTGAAGTGCTTAATGAGACTAAGTGAGAACATAGAGTGGTCTAAGGAGGTTGCATTGATTCCCTAGTGCTTTCTCCATATTATTCACTTCTTGTGTGCTTGTTATGGTGTTTAGTTTAGTTTTTGGTCACAAGATTGCATTTTTATTTCTCAAGTTTGCATTTTTATGTTACAAGTTTACATTTTTAAGCATTTTCAAGAAACCAAATCATTTTCCAAACCCAAAAGCATTATGCCATTTATTTTTCACGCACTTAAAGTAGGTTTTTCCTAGACTAAGTAGTTTCAACCTATTGAATCACCGATCTCAATGAACGAACTTGATTTAAATTGAAAGTAACATCTTTATTGCATCAATCATCATCTTCCACTTTTCCCAAGCCCTAGACGCACAAACACAACACCACCCAAATCCAACCCCTCCGATAACCGAACCACACCTCAACCAACCCATCCCCAACCACTCAAACACAAAACCCTAGCACCACCCTAAACCGCTAGATCTAGGAAAACAGGGAAACTAAGACGTTGAGAGCATCAATGATGCCGGCGAAGGGTAAGATTCTGTTTCTTGATCTCCACCAAGAATCTGCGTTCGTACTCCATTCTCATCTTCTTCGATGCCTAGAAGCTCCATCAAATCGGAGCAACAATTTGGGTTGTTTGAAATGAAATATAGGTTTTTTTAGCTTCCTTTGATTGATGGTCCAAGTCCAAATCAGTGGTCACGATGGCGACAACGAGCGTTGTCAAAACAGTGGTCAAGTGGATCAGATGGTTTAATTTTCCAAAGATCCCCGTTTATCAAGTGAAATGGTGTTTGTAATTTTATTTTTTTTTTGGTTTTTGAGTTTGGTGGTGGTGGTGGTTTGATTTGAGGGTGTTGGTGGCTACAATTTGGTGCGAGTTTGGCTTGTTATGGTGGTGTGGGTTCTCATGTTGGTGATGATGGCGGTTTGGGTTCTGGGTGATTGAGGTCTTTGGAATCTGGATCTTCACAAATCCATTTATTATTATGTTTAAAAAATTATAATTTTTTTAGCAAGGGTAAAATCAGACAGCATCATGGTCATTTTACCAATGTCAGCCAAACGCAAGGGTAGCAGGGTTATTTTGCCATTTGCCCATGTTAGAATTTGTACTTTTGACGGAAAAAGTGATTGATAGACTAAAAGAGACAATTTTCCAAACTAGTGGACTGAAATGCGGAATACATCAAACTAGAGGGTCTAAAGAAGGATTGTCCCACAATTAATTATGATGACTAGCATTAACTAGACTTTTCTCACAAATTGGTCCCATGAAAACTCATAAAACACTTTTTTCCCTCAATATGGAAAACTTCAGTTTCCCTGCATCAATCGATAACCTTACACAATTGTCATATTTAATTGCTCTGTTCCTCTTCAAGCATGGGATCATGGAATATTGCTAGAGCTATGGACTTAAAGGATCCTATACTAGAAAATTAATTTTTACTCTTACCTATCATCATTCATCACTAACTACTGTTCAAAGAAAAAAGAAATCAATAAGGTTGATTTCATCATAACTTTTGAATTTCAAGGGCCCAACCACATAATTGAAAGGGATAAATCAGATGAGATTGACCAAGTTATTATGAAATCCATATGGAGGATTGATCGGACGATGAATGTACTTAATTGAGGTCCCCATTTCCTAGCTTTTATGCTCGTTTTCGAGCGTATTTTTGTATATAATGTTTTTGTGAGCCTTATGTTGGTACATTTCCCTAAAATAAGGTGTTTGTGCTTAAAATTAAGAAAATAGGGAAATTCAGGGGCAATTGTGTCATCTTGGAGAATCAGGGGTCGAAGTGACAATATGGAGAATATATTGAAGATTTTGTGATTATACAAGAGTTGAGGGATCTTACTATAATTCGCCAGCCAACTCAGGCGCAGCACGCCACGTCATAAATGAAATAGTGCGTTCTGGCTTGGGCTGCTAACATCAGCATGACGTCACGTCGTGTTCAACCTTCACTGACCCAGATTGCAGACCCGTGTGCCCGACCCGGACCTGCATTCGACCTGACTTTAACCTGACATCGTCTAACCATTTTTCGACCTCTTTTCTGACGGGTTTCTGCCCAGATCGACGGCACACTTCCCCCTGATCAATTTGCCACCATTTCCAGGCCTCCATGCCATGTTCCTCTTAACCCCAAATCTTCCAAACTTCCATGGCCAACCACGCTCGAAGCTCACCACCGTTGCAAGCAAGCAATAGTAATTTCCGCGGTCAAAGTGCCATCTTGTCCAACCGTGGTAGCCATGCGACAACAAGTTCCATGATTGAACTGCCGTCTTGGCAAACCACGGAAACCACGACCGCGGTAGTCTATTAGTTCATCATTCTAAAAGGAATTATGCCCTATTTGGAACCCATATATATACCTCTCTTTGGCCTTTCATAAAAACGTCATCAACCATACGAGGTTTACCAAAGCAGTAGCCTTTTTACACTCTTTCATTATCCTTTTCACATATTCTTCTTTACACACCCATATCCATCCATCCTTAGAAGTTTTGGTAGCAAGAAGAAGAAGAATCTCAAGAAATAAAGCTCTCATGACACATATAGGTTTTCTCTACTCCTTTATATTCTCTTCTCTTTTTCCATTGATGTGTAATTAAACTTTTAGTTAGGGGATTGATGTAACCATATTAGACTACTCTATATAATTAATTAGTCTATTTCTCTTAATTTAATTCGATTTTAGTCTCAATTATTGCATTAATTGCTTTAATCTCTCTACTCATGTTTTGTTGTGACCACAAGGGACATGGGTTATGAGTTAGTTTATGTAAGAGGTTAAGTTTAGATGTGGGTGACCATTCCATCTAAATCTCACCACAAGTTTAGTAATTGGGAAGGTTGGTTTATCCATGACCATGCTAGGTCAACTTGGCTTAGAGTTTTATGTTAAATAGTGGAATTGACCATTACTTGTTATATGACCATGTGTAAGTAATGGAAAAGACCTAGAACTTAATGGATTTATTTTAAAACAAGCCTTAAAATTGGATTGAAGTGCTTAATGAGACTAATTGAGAGCATTAAGTGGTCTAAGAAAGGTTGCATCGATTCCCTAGTGTCTTCTTCCATATATTCACTCCTTGTGTGATTGTTGTGCTTAGTTTAGTTTTAAGTTACAAATTGCATTTTTAATCATCTTCAAGAAACCAAATCGTTTTCCCAAAACCAAGTGTTGTGCAATTTAGTTTTCACGCACTTAGATTAGATTTTTCCTAAACTAAATAGTTTTAACCAATAGAATCACCGATCCCAGCGAATGAACTTTCTTTTAAATTGAACGGAAAAATACTGCATCAAGGATTGATTAAAAAAAAACACAAAAAAATAAGAAACTAAACAGAAACATAGAAAGCTAAGCCACACCAAAAATACAAATGAGATTGACATTCGTGCAAAATAGAGAATTTGGAGATGGATTTCAAGCTAAATACACATATAAATCAATTAAGCACACACGCAATCATCAATTTGAACCATCCATACCAATTGATCATAAAAAAAACCCTAACCCTAACCTTATATCAAATTCAATCTAATAGAGAAAGAAAAAATAGATTTTCGTTAAATCAAAGCACGAAATTGGATTGAGAGTAGACTACGTATCTAATCTTGAAGATTTGAGTGGATTCAAAAAGAATAAGAAGATTCGACTGATTCCAAGCACGACATTCATTTGTAATTTTTGGAATGAGAGAGGCAGATAAAGGAATCAGAGAAGGACAATGCTTGGATATTGACTGGTCAGTACCTAAGGCACTGACCCTACCAATTGAGTGTTGGCACATGACCCATTTTGGAAAAAATACAAGGAGATAAATGTAAAAAGTGAAAGAAAAAATGTCACGTGCCAAGTCGCCATTGGTGGGTCAGTAAATTTGGTTTTTTTTTTTTTTTAATCGGACATGTTGGTAATTTTTGAAAATTTTAAAGGTTAAAAATGTCATTTTCAGATTTGTTCCATGCATGAGATAACTTGTCCTACCTTTTTGGATGGGACAATTTTTGATGTTTTCTCTCCTCTTTTACATCACCAATCCCGTCAACCCATATTTTCTCTCTCTTTCAACATATTTCAACATATCTGAACGCAAGACTATTTTTTTTATAAAAAATTTTCCTAGTTTTTAAAAATGATTTAATAATAAATTAATTATAAAATTAAAATAATTTATTTAAAATTAATATTATTTTGTAATTTTATTTAAAATTAATTTTGAATATTATTAATTTAACAATATATAAATTAAAATATTTATTTTATCGAAACAATTATTTCAATAATTTGTTATTCAATTTTTATTTGATTATTAGGGACTAAGATTATTTCAATCCTAATTCCTCTCAACAGGATAAAAGAACCTAAATTCGTTGGGCCCATCATAATCCCACGTATATATTCTTTTCTTCTTTTTTTTTGAAAAAAAATATTTTATTAAATAAACAGATTATAAAATTTAAAATTATTTAAATTTATTTTAAAATAACATAAACCTATATTTTAAAATTATTTTTGGATATTTTTATTTTAATAATATATAAATTAAAATATTTATTTTCTTCTAATGCATATTTCAATAATTTTTTATTCAATATTAAAATATAATCAAATTTAAAATATTATTATATTCAGTCCAATCTCATATTTTACCGAACAAAGCATAGTGGTAATTCAGTTCAGTCCCATGTTTTTCCAAACACGGTATAATATTAATTTAGTCCAGTCCAGTCCAATCTAATTCTATCTAATCCCAGTTCCATCTCAGTCCAATCTAATCTCATAAAATAGTACAATCCAATCCAGCACACCAAACGGGTCGTAAGTGTATTAAGTGAGCATATTATTGTTCAAATGCATGTTTTGGATCTCTTTGTGTTAGGTGTTGTTCTTATGTGACCTTTTCTGGCCTTTCAATAAAATCGCTATTTCAAAAAATATATATATAGTTTATCAAAATTAAAATTCAAAAATCTTATTTATAATCAACATTTATCAGCCCAGAATTAAAAAGTCATCATATCGGTACTCTTTATGGACAGGAAAATAAAACATTTGACTTTTCACAAGCTAGACAAGTATATGCTTATCACCCAACGTGCACTTCATGAGTAATCCTTCAATAACCAGTTAAAACTTATAATCAAAGACCGAGTCAAGATGATTCATGACAAGAAAAGGACCCAATTAAGGGATAATCCTAATTTAGTCCCTCTAATTTGATGTATTCCGTATTTCAGTCCACTAGTTTGGAGTATTGTTTATTTTAGTCCACTAGTTCACTGACAATCCTTTTTATAGTTCCTACCATCCAATTTCATTAGGGTTTCTCTGAATTCCATCATGTCAACATGGGTAAAAGGGTAAAACAACATCAAAGGTTCTAGAATTTTATCTGACCAAAGGGTATAATGGTATTTTAGAAATTAATTAAAAAAAATATTATTATTTAATTAAATAAAAATGAATATTATTTTTTAATTAAATAGTAAATATTACTATATCCATCCATCAAACAACCACTACCATCAAACCACTCCTCCCACATCTCATCATCATCGTCTTCCACTTTTCCCAAACCCTAGCTGCACAAACACACCACCACCCAAATCCAACCCCTCTTGTAAGAACCACACATCAACCAGCCCATCCCTAACCACTCAAACACAAAACCCTAGCACCACCCTAAACTGCTAGATCTGGGGAAACAGGGAAACTAAGACGCTGAGGGCATCGATGATGCCGGCGAACGGTAAGATTTCGTTTCCTGACCTCCACCAAGAATCTACGACCCTACTCCATTCTCATCTTCTTCAATGCCTAGAAGCTCCATGACAAATTGGAGCAACTGTTTCGGTTGTTTGTATATAGGTTATTTTTAGCTTCATTTGATTGATGGTCCAAGTCCCAATCGGTGGTCACGATGGCGACGACGAGCGTCGTCAAAATGTTGGTTAGGAGGATCAGATAGTTTAATTTTCCAGAGATCCCCATTTATCAAGTGAAGTGGTGTTTGGAATTTTTATTTTTGGTTTTTGAGTTTAGCGATGGTGGTGGTTTGATTTGAGGGTGTTGGTGGCTAAGATTTGGTGCGAGTTTGGTTTTGTTTTGGTGGTGGTCTGGGTTCTGGGTGATTGAGGTCTTTAGAATATGGATCATCACAAATCCATTTATTATTACTTTTTTAAATTTTAAATTTTTTTACAAGGGTAAAATTAGACGGCATCAGGGTCGTTTTACCAATGTTAGCCAAACTCAAAGGCAGCAAGGTCATTTTGCCATCTGCCCATGTTAGAATGTGTACTTTTGACGGAAAACATGATAGAAGGACTAAAAGAGACAATTTTCCAAACTGGTGGACTGAAAAAGCGAAATACATCAAACTAGAGGGTCTAAAGTAGGATTATTCCCCCAATTAATTAAGATGACTAGCATTAACTAGACTTTTCTCACAAATTGGTCCTATGAAAACTCCTAAACACTTTTTTCCCTCAATATGGAAAACTTCAGTTTCCCTGCATCAATCGGTAACCTTACACAATTGTCGTATTTAATTGCCCTGTTCCTCTTCAGGCATGGGACCGTGGAATAATGCTAGAGCTATGGACTTGAAGGATCCAATACTAGAAAATGAAGCATCATATCCCATGCTTAACACGTATATCAATGTGGCCCTTCTGTGTGTTCAAGAGAATGCGACAGATAGACCAACCATGTCGAAATTAGTCTCAATAATTACCAATATGAACACATCATTTTAGCTTCTCCTAAACAACCTACTTTCTCATATTTGAAAAGTTTACGGAATTCGGTTCCACCTATGAGCAGGCCTGGAGCTTGTTCAGTGAATAATGTAACACTTTCATTGATCGAATCTCGATAACTATATCTTGGTTGGTGTTCTGTTTGTGAAATTCCTATGAGAATATCTACATCAGTAATTATGGTAAAAATGAAACATTAATTTATATGCTTAAAGAATCTTGTGTAGGGATGGCAAAAATCCCTGACCCGCCCCAAACCGGCAGGGCTCCGATCCGTTCGAGGTGAGTTTAGATCAAGTACTTAAAGCGGAGCTCGGGTCAGGTATGAGTCAAACTTTTTTGACCATGTTTTTTATCGGGTCGGGTATGGGTCAACCTCTTATGCCCTACCCCCGCCCCGCCCCATTTTACCCGGTATTTATATAATTAATTTTTAAAATATAAAAATATAAGGGGAAAAATAAATCTTTAATCTCATATCTTTTTAACTAATTGCAATTTATGTTTGAATTTTTAAGTTTATTAAACTTAGATGTTATTTTCAATTAAATTTAAGATTATGCATGAATTTTAAGTGTATAATAAAATGTTTTTTTTTTTTTTTTTAGTGTATGTTTGTATTTAAGTGTATGTTTAAATTTCGAGTCAAAAAAGAAAAAAAGTGTATATATATACTTTTAATTTAAATGTATTTTTATATTTATTTGAATGTTAAAATTTAAGTCAATGTCCTAAAATTCAATTGTACGGTAAAATAATTTATATATTTAATGGTTTGATAATTTTTTTTAAGAAAAAAAAAAAAACGAAACGAGTCATTTCGGATCGAGTATAGGGCACCCCTTGTCATTTTTGGGTCGGGTTAGGGGGGAAAACGAAAAACCGTTCGGGGCACAAGTCGGGTTTGGGGCAACTCATACAAATCAGGTTTCCGTGGGTATGGGACACGTCTGATCCGACCTGTTGCCATCCCTAAATTCTTGTGACACGGTCGTTATAATTACAAATTGTTAATATTTGTGTATTTGTTATGTTCTATTTTTTTTTTATTGATTATTGATGTAAGTCTTATCGTATGATTTTTACCTATATGCTCAGATTAGTAGTGAATTTTTGTTCTTTAGTTGCATAAGCTTCATCTCCATTATAATTCTAATAATGCTATACAATGCCAGTAAGTGCCATGTGGCCCAAGTTGAGCATCATAGATAGTAACATTTTGAAAAAAATGTAAAAGAAAACATGTAAGATCTTTGTGTGGTCCACAGATCTTGACAAATCTGATGCTAAAATCTCCAATTTAGTAGTCGTCTATGGACCACAGACAAGTGATACTAGATTCTAAGAAAGTACTTGGCTGAAATACATTTTTTTGCTGATAACTGTAGGAAAAACAGAGAATTTTATTACTGAAAAGCTAGTAGTGTTAAATGGGGTGTTTTTTATTCTTGATCACCTTCGTTGGCACTTTATTCTTTTCATCTATTATGAATTTGTCAGTGGCAGTTGATACCATAAGTCTAGCACAACCTATCGGAGATGGCGAGACGCTAATTTCCGCTTCGCAGAGCTTTGAGCTAGGCTTCTTCACCCCTGGAAACTCAAACAACAGGTACCTAGGAATATGGTACAAATTTAATCCTAGTACAGTTGTTTGGGTTGCAAATAGAAAGATTCCAATAACTGATAAGCAAGGAATGTTTGTCATGAGCGATGATGGGAACCTCGTACTTCTCAGCAAAGATAAGAAGATTATCTGGTCTACAAATTCATCAAGGGTGCTAGAAAATCCAGTGGGTCAGCTCCTGGATTCTGGGAACCTTATTATTAGGGACAATATTTAAAAGAATGTAAAGTGTTTGTTATTAATGGATAGGTGTTTGACTAAAAGCCTAAGAGAAGAAGAAGAACAGAGTCTGTAAGAACTCCATTGAAATGGAGAGAAAATATCTCAGAGAGATTTCATTATCTTTTCAGAATGAATCAATACAAAGCTTATTGCTCAGCTTGTCTTATATACAAATATCAGTGAACACACGTAAAATGTGTTTCCTGATTTCAGAGAGTTGAAAACACAATTGATAACAGAATTCTGTTATTGTGACATCAGTATTCTGTCATCCTAACCTTAGTTAACTAACCAGACTTCCTAGTTAACTAACCATAGCTTAACCGAAATCTAACCACCAATCCTGGTTGGACATAGTGTGATCATCAGCTATGCAGCTTACCATGCTGACTGGCTTTACAGAGAAGCCATCAGAATGTGTTGGTTTATCAATATTAACATGAACGCAGACACCTATGTGTGGCAGAGCTTTGATTACCCATCAAACATATTGTTGCCAGGCATGAAATTGGGATGGAATTTAAGAACTGGTTTTGAGCGATATCTGACACCATGGAGGAGTGCTGATGACCCGTCTCCTGGAGACTTTAGTCTTAGACTTGACATCCGTGGGCTTCCTCAATTAGTTATTACCACAGGATCAAGAACAGAGGTCCGGAGTGGACCATGGAATGGTCGTCAGTTGGGTGGCACCCCATTCTCTGATAAAGTTGTGAACAACTTTATTTTTAAAGCAACGTTAGTGCATAAGCAAGATGAGTTGTATTACATATATGAGCCCTTTAACAACACAGTTAAAACTCGTATAGTTTTGCATCAATCAGGCACAATGCAACGTCGTGTATGGAATTGGAAGACAACTGAGTGGAGTATTCTGTACACTTAGCCATTTGATTCGTGTGACAGTTATGCACAGTGTGGTGCTAATAGTAATTGCAGAATTAATAAGACGCCAATTTGTGAGTGTTTGAAGGGGTATATACCCAAAGCAGAAGATGAATGGGATACACAAGGATTATCTCAGTCAAGAAAATGCTTAGAGAAATCGCCATCAGATTGCCCGAGTGGAGAAGGGTTTCTGAAGCTTCCAGCAGTAAAATTGCCAGACTTCAATTGGTATAACAATAGCTTGAATATTAATGAATGCGAGGCAGAGTGCTTCAAGAACTGTGCATGTAGAGCTTATGCAAATTCTGATGTAAGTGGAGGCAGTGGCTGTTTGATGTGGTTTGGAGACCTGATTGATATTAGAGAGTGCCCTCCAGGATTCAATTGGGGACAGGATATCTTCTTGAGAGTTCCAGCCTCAGAACTAGGTAATTTTATTATTTTATGTATCATTGTCTCTTCCATTTAGGGTTATTAGAAATCTAAATTTGTGGAAGAATCAAGCATAGAAATCTTTTTTTCTTTTTGTTTTGCTATCTTTTTCCTTGAATTTTTTATGAGAAGGGAAAAAGAATAAAGATAATATATTAGAAGGGCATGAAATTTCAAAATACTGATCAAACTTCTTGATTTGTTAGTCTTGGAATCAGTACAACATCATTCGAATAAGAAGAAAAGAATAAATATCATTGCGGTGGTTTCAACCATTACTGGGGTTTTTATCTTGGTCCTTGTACTCTGCACGGTTTGGAAGAAAACAAAGAATAGAGGTGAAATATTCATCCCACTTTACTAAATTGTTTATTGGAAGTCATGTTGTAGCACTTAAGCATTGAGTTTCAGAGTGGAAATTTAAATCATTGATCCATTTATTAGGGTTGGAGAGCAGGGAAGAGGAAGAAGTAGTACCTTTAATTGATTTGAGTACCATTGTTGCTGCTACTAACAATTTCTCTCAAGCTAACATGATTGGCAAGGGTGGATTTGGTCCTGTTTACAAGGTAACTGTGTTTATATGTTATCTAACACTCAACTGTAAGGTATATAGTGCCTTATAGATCTTGCAAATCTTGAACTTTGAAACTTGCCTTCTCTCTGTTACATTATGCAGGGAAATCTTTCTACAGGACAGGAAATTGTTGTCAGGAGGCTCTCAAACAATTCAGGACAGGGTGTTGAAGAATTCAAGAGTGAAGTAGTTTTAATCGGAAAACTTCAACACAGGAATCTTGTCGGCCTTCTCGGAAGCTGCATTGAAGGGGACGAAAGGATGCTGATCTACGAGTATATGCCCAACAAAAGCTTGGATAATTTCATTTTCGGTTGCACCTCTTGAACTTATATCCAATTAGGTATTCGTATTTTTGGATACTCAAGCTTAAACATTTTTGTGATCTAAATTAAATGTTGTTTGTTCTTAAGGATGAAATTGAAAATTACAGGAAAAAACAGGACTAATTGTAAGAGTTACTGAGTTGGCAATGGTGTGTAGATGATGAAAGAAGCAAATTCTTGTCATGGAGAAAGCGGTTTGACATTATTATTGGGATTGCAAGAGGACTTCTCTACCTTCATCAAGATTCAAAACTTCAAATCATTCATAGGGATCTAAAGACAAGCAATATTTTGCTAGACAATGACTTGAATCCTAAAATTTCGGACTTTGGCTTGGCGAGAATATTCAGAGGTGATGACAAAGAAGCTAATACAAAGAGAATTGCCGGAACATAGTAAGTTTTATTACCATAATCTCAAATATTAACATGTTAAAAGAACTTATATATTATCTACTCTAAGAGTATGCTATTGATGGCAACTTTTCATTGAAATCCGACGTTTTCAGCTTTGGTGTGCTTCTGTTAGAGATAGTAAGTGGTAAAAAGAATAGAGGTTTCCGCCACCCAGATCATCAACTTAATCTTCTTGGACATGTGAGTAGAAATAGTGGTATACTTCTTTTTATTTTGCTCATTCTTCCCGGTATGGAGAATAAACAAAACTATTTGGTGCAATGATTTCAGGCGTGGGTGCTTTGGAATAATGGAAGGGCCTTGGAAGTAAAGGATGTACGTTTAGAAGACTCATTCAATGAATCACAAATTCTCAGATTTATGCAAGTGGGTTTATTATGTGTTCAAATGTTCCCGGAAGACAGGCCCGAAATGTCATCTGTAGTTTTCATGTTGGCGAACAAGGGACTGCTGTTGCCTCAGCCTAAACAGCCAGGTTTCTTCACAGAAAGAGGATTCATTCCAGGTTCAACATCATCAAGAAAAGAAAAATCTCACACACGAAACGCAATGAGCATAACTACACTGGATGGCAGTTAGAAATTCTTGATTGAAGTTTGCTTATGGCTTTCTGTTGGGACATGCTGTAATATGCAGATTTAAAGACTTCTTTGTCGTCCAATAACTTTAAGAAGTTAATTATACATGTTTCTATAATGTATTTATTATAATTGTTGGTTTCAGAATATTATTTTGTTTTTTTTAGATAATGAACTTTGAGAGTATGTAACTGTTTTGAAATTATTTTTAATGATTTTGCAAGTTCTTTGTTAGTAAGTATAATCATGTCTTGACCTTCAGGTTGGAGCGTGACATAGAATGCAAAAAACACTGTACGTAGGTTATTGAAACCCATTTGCGTTGGCTTTATCTCCATACTGCTATTGATAAGGATTGAATCCTTCTCCGGTCTCAATCTTACAGTACACACCGTACTGCAACATGTTTCCGTAAATTTCCATTGACAGAATCAAATCTCCATATATTGATTAGATTACTAGAGATGTGCATGAACCAGTTTTTTGTAAGTTAAAGAATAAAGATCATTGTGGTGGTTTCAACCATTCCTGGGATGCTTATCTTCGGCTTTTTACTCTACGTAGTTTGGAAGAAAACAAGGAATAGAGGTAAAATATTCATCCGATTTAGTTCAACTGTTTATCATGCCATAGAACTTAAACATCGAGTTTCAGGAATTTATGAAGATTGGATGTTGAATCATTTATCAATATATTAGGGCTGGAGAGCAGGAAAGAGGAAGCAGAAGTACAGTTAATTGATTTGGGCAGTGGTGGTAGCTACTAAAGTACAAATAAATGAATGGACATGTCAAAATTTAACAATTGGGTAGTCTTATTATGCGAATGCAAAGTCTGCAAAAATTCTGATTTTTATTGGGGGAACGTAGAGTCATTTAGTACAAGTGCAACTGTCCTAATTGATGTCTATCCGTAGGTTGTTTGTACGGCAGTATAATTGATCAACTTCAACTGAAAAGATAAATAGGAAACAGACTCTGGTTCAATGATTTTTAACGGTGTGCCAAGTCATAGGAAATGTGGTAAGATAGTTTATTTCAGGAAAGATACGATCTATGATCAATAATCAATAAAAAGGGAATATAACAAGTAAACAAATATTAACAATCTTTAACCATGACGACTACGTGCTACAAGATTCTTTAAGGCTCAGCTGAGTTCAAATTGTATCTTTATTCCATTCGAATATTTGGTATATAACTAACACACTCATGGTATAGTTGACATCTAATCAATGAGTTCTCTGACCCTACATCTTGCAAAGACATGTTCGAAAATGCATATTAAAAAGGGTAAATTAGCGAAAATAGCCTTTCCCAATAATGTGTTTCTAGGAAATAGCCCCTTGGTAAAAAAATTGTTAATTTAGCCGCTTTCCCAACCCCATTTACAGTTATGCCCTTAAGTGGCCCTCAAGTCGAAATACCCGAAATGCCCTCGCTCAATGTTTAAACAAATAAAACTTGATCACATTTACTAAATTACCCTCCCATTCTGATTCCTCACAAAGTGACTAAATTACCCTCTGATTTCCCACAAAGTGACTAAATTACCCTCTGAAAATCCCACAAAAACTCTGCTCTGTGGTAATACAAACGGTCACAACAAGAACAACCAGAAAACCCAAAGTGAGAGGAAGGAGAAGCAAAGCAGAAGAAGGTCGCCGTTGCGTTGAAGGTCGCCGTTGCCCTCGTCGCCATCGCAGAAACTCTGTTCTGTGAAATCGCAAACCCAAAACTCGAAACTCTGCTCTGTGTGAAACCGCAAACTCAGACAACTTCAAACCAGAAATAGAGAGAGAAAGGAGAAGCACAAGGTTGGTGTTGTCGCCCTCACCTCGCCGTCGGCATTGAAGGAAGCACCCAAACCCAGACAATAACAAAGAAATCGCAAACCCAGTCAACAACAAACCAGAAATTGAGAGAGGAAGGATAAGCAGAAGTTCGTCGTTCTGCTCGTCGCCGTCGCAGTCTGTCGCTGTCGCCATCGGCATTTACGGAAGCACTCAAACCCTAGAAAACGCAAATTCCTTTGAAGGTACTAATTTGTTGGAAATTGTGGTTTTTGTTGGAGTTTGTTCTTGTATGTGTTTTGGGATGGTAGATTGTTCTGTTGTTTGTGTTTTTGACGTGTTTGTATGTGTATTTGGAGCGTGTGTGTTATGTTTGAGGGGCAAGCATTATTGATTGATTGCTGTGAACTACACTGGAAATGTTTTGTTTTGGGTATTGGGAGGGAAGAATAACGTTTGCAGACAGTAAAGACTTATTTTGCATGTAGTGAAGAAAAGCATTATTGATGCATGTAATTTGTGTGCCTAGGATTGATTTATATAAATAAGCCTAGGACTGGATGCAATGAGCCTAGGAATCAGCTGCTGTGAATGTATGCATGTAATGTGTGAGCCTAGGACTGGATGCATGTATTTTTATTTTTTTTTTAGCAAGTATGTATGTATTTTGTGAGCCTAGGAATCAACTGCTGATGTTGAATGAGAATGCATGTAATCTTTGAGCCTTGGACTGATGATAAATGCATAATTTTGAGCCTAGGACTTATTTTCATAAGCCTGGGACTGATGTTTTCCTTTTGTTTTCTTTGTTTAGATGCCGAGGAAAAATCCGAATCCAAACATGTGGCGGTTCCCAGACCATGAGAGCTGGGTTCCTGCTAGAGTAAATAGTGGGAGTAGACAATATTTCATGACAAACTTGAAGGAGGTCCTACAGAAATTTGGGTTGGAAAAAAAATTCGAGGAGGGCCCTTTCGGCATATATTTGAAGTTGACAGAACCGTTGACACTTTACGGGCAGCTTATTCACAATATTTTGAAAAGAGAAATAATTCTCCCCAAAGGACAAAGAGAAGATGAGATGTGGTTTGGGTTGGGGAATTCGCAAGCCCGTTTCGGCCAAGAGGAATTCTGTTTATGCAGCGGGTTGAATATGGAACAGCTGCCCCAAGGTTTTGCTAACAACAACAAAGTACCAGAGGATTCGATGCTTAGAATAATGTTCAATGGAAAAAGGCCGACTGCTAAGGTATTGTACGCCACATTGAGGAAAATGACGTCCGAAGAGAGTGAAGATGCGTACAAGATGTTGAATATATACATGGTGAGCCAATTCTTTGGCACAGATGACGGACGAACCACAGCCATCCTGGGGTGGCTGTTTACATTAGTCGAACAGGAAGAAGAATTCAAAAATTTTCCATGGGGTTCTTACATTTTCAGTTTTACATTTTATTTTCTGAAGGGCGTATTGAATGGACGGCTGCACAATCTGAGAGGTCAAGCAAAGAAGGAAGACAAGAAGGGGAAGCTGCAGAAAATGAAGAATGCAGTAGAAGAAGAAGAAGACTTAGAAGAACAAGAAGAACAAGAACAAGAACAAGAAGACAAGAAGAAAAAGAACAAGAAGAAGAACAAGAAGTTAGTAGAAGTGAAAGGGAAAGGGAAAGGGAAAGGGAAAGGGAAAGGGAAGCTGAAGAGAGTGGAAGAGAAGAGTGTGCAAGAGAAGAAAGATAAGAAATCGAAGTATTATACCTACAATTTGTCCGGGTTCCCTCTAGCACTTCAGGTAAGGTTTAAATGAAACTAATACAGCATATTTTCAACATAGCAAAACTGTTACTGTGTTTCCCGTTTCATACTTTGTTGAATTGTTATTGTGTTTCCTATATTGATATTAGTTAGTTGAAATTGTATAGGTATGGGCCATGGAGAGGATAATTCGTTTTGATGGTTTGGTCGGACGGAGAGTTGGTACGGGGTATCCCCGGTTCAGTAGATGGGCATTTGATGAAAGGATTCAAGATATTGAATCAACATTCAACTCCCAGGTGTGTACTCAATGACCCTTTCTTTTTAGCTATATAGGGATAATTATCTTTGGAAATTCGGTAATAATTGATAGTTCCCAATATGCAGATGGCTTTATTTGATTGGGGAGTTGAAAAGTATGAAAAGGGTACAGATTACTTCAAGTCATTGAACTTGAAACGTGTGTGTCATCCACTAACTTCAGAGAAGAGAGAGAAGTTGGCTCTTCCTCCACCTCCAAGTAAAGTGGAAGAAGAGGTTGTTGGTGGTGATGACGATGAAGTAAATGACAGTGATGGGATTGACATTTCTATTAAGAAGCAGGAGATAGGAGGCTCAGTGAGGAAAACTAGAAGTACATTTTCGGGTGAATATTCCCCCCCTTCGAAGAAGCGTCTATTCCCCGATGGGAATTCTAAGGTATGATCCCATCTACACTATTTGGTTTTAGACTTATAGTAAGCTATTCTTGTATGTATTGTAGTATTAATTATTGCATAATTCAGGTGTCTTCCACAATCCCAGAATTATATGCAGAGTTACGTGCTGCTATAGTTGATAGCGAGCAACGTATTGTTCACTTTTGTAAAGATGAATTTGCAAAGATTAGAAATGAGATGAAGGTTAGATGCATAAAGTTGTTGAAAAACATATTATTATTTATATATAATACTGTAGTCGTTAATAATACCACTAATTTATTGATGTTGAATTGTTGATGTTTAGAAGGGTGGTAATAAAGATGCTGATGCTGTTGGTGATGACAAGATTTCTGATGAGGCCAATGTTGGTGTTGATAAGGCTACTGATGAGGAGGGTCTTGGTGGTTATAAGGTCGTCGATGATAAGGCTATTGGTGGTGATCAGTCTATTGATGATGTGGATGTTGGTGTTGATACGTCTGGTGATAAGGATGCTGGTGTGCAGGAGGATGGTGTAGATAAGGTTGCTGGTGTGCAGGAGGCTACTGGTGTGCATGAGGATGGTGTTGATAAGGCTGCTGGTGTGCAAGAGGATGGTGTTGATAAGGGTGCTGGTGTGCAGGAGGGTGCTGGTGTGCAGGAGGGTGCTGCTGAGGAGAATGCTGGTGATAATGCTGGTGTTGAGGAGGATGCTTGTGATATGGCTGCTGCTCAGGAGGATGTTGAAGAAGTGACTCAGAAGCAAGATGTTGAGGAACATGAGGATATTGTTGAGGGTCTTTTGGCTGTTGAGTCTACTGCAATCGAGGGTGATGTGATGCTCAAGGTACATTCTATAAATATAATAGTGGTTTTGTCATTTATATCTATAACTAAGGATAATAGTGTTTATGTTAGTATATGGTCGAGGCCTGAGAACAATTATGTTCGGCCTGGGAAAGGATTGTGTTAGGGGTTAGGGAACAATTCCCTTACGCCTAGGAACATTTCTTTAAGAGTATTTATGTTTTGTATATGGTTGAGGCCTGGGAACAATTGTGTTCGGCCTGGGAACAATTGTCTTAGGGTTTAGGGAACAATTCCCCTAGGCTTGGGAACAATTGTGTTCGGCCTGGGAACAATTCTATTAGGATTTAATGAACATTTCTATAATAGTGTTTTTGTGATGTATATGAGTATAGCAATGGTTTGTACTTTACTACATATTTAATTGGCTTGTAGGACTCGGGGGATAAATCTATCCTTGACTTGGAAGAACACCCATCCCCGACCGTGTTTTTCCTAGGCCAGAACTTCCCCAGTAGTGTTGTGGCACTTACTGAGGCGGACCCGAATGTTGAATATCAAGACGTTGACAAACAAAGGGCTCGAAAGCGGTCAAGGTATCTCGATGACCCATACACAGATCCAATGCCAAAGAAAACAAAGAAATCAAAGGCAAACGAGGAAGATATAGACCTAGTTGAGTTCACTTCTTTCCTGAAGAACAACGACCAAGTTAGGTAATATTCCATTCCTGTGATCTGTTGTATTCATTTTTTAATATCTATACTAATGTTATGTATCTATTTTTTAATAGTATTTATACAGGTCAAATCGAACCAATGACGCGTCAACATTTTCAAGACCTGGTCAACGTCGAAACGTGGATTTCGGATTTGGTAACATAATTTAACTAGGGGACTATCTATTTCTTCCTGGTTATTAACCTTTTCTGTAACTTATTTTGTAACATACATCACTGCATATACACAGCACATTCATTCATACTTTGATATCCTATGGAGGAGGCGATCCAGCAGTGAGCTGAACTATGCGCAGAATATTGGATTTGTGAACACATCTTTCTTCGTAAGTATCACCGTAGTTATCTAATACAGTATGTGAAACAGTATTTGAAAATGTGTTTTTGCATGTTTATGAAAAAGTGTTCATGAATGTATTTTTTGATGACAGCCAAGCATAAGCAAGATGTGGGCAGATGAAATGAAACTACTGGACACCCAGAGGGACATAGCCCGATTTCAGAAGGAAGACCAGGAAAGAAGTCAGCCAATAGAAACTAATTCTCCTCCTTCTCCTCAAGCCAAAAAAGATCAAAAAAAAAAAGGTCAAGAAGACCAGTGATCCCTCTCCAAAAGCTGTCAATGTCTGGGAAGAGTACCCAGAATTCCTTCCTTTAAATTACCAGCCCAGTTCAGACATCTTGAGACATGTTACAGGGCATCAACTTTTGTACCCTCAACCTTGGTGGCAGTTGGATTCAGTAAGTTGTTGGAAATGATGTTGTGTTGTCATTATCTTATCTAATTCCTGAAATAATCTGCATCGCTTCTATAAACAGGTGCTCATTCCGTGCCACGTTCATGATGATCATTGGCTGTTATGCCATGTACTTCTGAAGGAAGGAAAAGTATGGGTTTATGACTCGTTGAATGAATGGAGGAGTGGATATAGTCCTCGGCTGAAGGAAATTCGAGGCCTGCTTTACCTGTTTCCATATGTGTTGAAGCATGCAGGGTACTACGAACATATGAAGATGGATCCTCATGGGACCCCATTCACAGCTCAAAGCATGCATAGTGATCTCATTCCACAACAAGATGATGGGTATGTTTGACATATTTATTTACTTTTTCTGTACTTTATTTACTTTCCTACAAATACTAATGTATGACATTTCCCATCATTTAAACAGAAACAGTTGTGGTGCCTTTTTAATGAAGTATGCCGAGTTGATTATGGCTGGAGTACCAACTCCATGGAAAAGTGTTTTTGGACAGAAGAATATCAAAAATATCAGAAAGGCCATTGCAATTGAAATTTACACAAATGGTCAACTCCGTAACTCCCCATAGACTTGTACAGCTTAGGAATCATGTATTTTGTTCAGAATGTTTTCTTTAGTTCAGAATTGTTGGGAAATGTTTATGATGTATTTTGTTTAGGATTGTTAGAAAAAATCTATTAGGCCTGGGAACAACTCTTCAAGTGTTAATGACTGTTCCCAGGCTTACGGTAATTGTAGTCACCAACAATGTTCCCAGTCACCATCGTTGTTACTTGATGTATTTATCCAATAACTTTGATGCATATTAGATGATCTTGAAATTAATGTCACATGCTGTAATGAGAGACTAATTCACACTAGATGCATATTTATATATGGGGATATATATATACATACATATATATATATATATATATAAATATATATATACTTGTTCTCAGGGTAAGGACTCTAGGCCTAGGAGAGTTGTTTCCAGGCAAAGGAGAATTGTTTCCAGGCCCACGATAGTGGCTACCAGAATGTTTTGCTGGAAAATGTTTATGATGTATTTTGTTTAGGATTGTTGGAAAATATCTGTTAGGCCTGGGAACAACTCTCCTAGGCCTAGACAATTGTTCCCAGGCTCCTAGGCCTAGACAATTGTTCCCAGGCCTACGAGAATTGTTTCCGACGAGTAAGGACTAATAGACATGGAGAGTTGATCTGAAAGCTAAGGACTGTAGGCCTAGGAGAGTTGTTTCCAGGCATAGGAGAATTGTTCCCAGGCCCACACATGTTAGTGGCTACCAGTGCTAAGGACTTAAGGACGTGTTCCCAGGCCTAGGACAATTGTTTCCAGGTCTAGGACAATTGTTCCCAGGCCTACGAGAATTGTTTCCCACGAGTAAGGACTAGTGGACATGGAGAGTTGATCTGAAAGCTAAGGACTCTAGGCCTAGGAGAGTTGTTTCCAGGCATAGGAGAATTGTTCCCAGGCCCACGATAGTGGCTACCAGAATGTTTTGTTGGGAAATGTTCATGATGTATTTTGTTTAGGATTGTTGGAAAAAATCTGTTAGGCCTTGGAACAACTCTCCTAGGTCAAGACAATTGTCCCCAGGCCAACGAGAATTGTTCCCGACGAATAAGGACTAATGGACATGGAGAGTTGATCTGAAAGCTAAGGACTGTAGGCCTAGGAGAGTTGTTTCCAGGCATAGGAAAATTGTTCCCAGGCCCACACATGTTAGTGGCTACCAGTGCTAAGGACTTAAGGACTTAAGGACATGTTCCTAGGCTTAGGACAATTGTTCCCAGGCCCACGATAGTTGCAATCAAGGCTAAGGAATTAAGGACTTGTTCCCATGCATAGGAGAATTGTTCTCAGGCCTATGACACATGTTCCCAGGCCTGCATGAGACTGGTTGCAATAAATTTGTGGCTTTTCATTACACCGGTTCATTTCATTCAAGGTGACATTGGTTAGTGTACCCGCCGCCGTTCATTTCATTTCATTTAAGCTACAACGGTTCATTGGTTGCAATGGTTCATTTCATTGATTATTGAGGCTAATGATGTGACTATATAAACACCCAATCTTCCTCCAAAAGTTACTCAATCTTCCTCGGTTGTTATTTGTTTCATCACTTCATTTTTCATTTTTACACAGAAATGGCAGCAAACGGCAGGTGCAGTGAAATTGAGAGGATGAATGCTGCTTTGGAAGTAATGCGTCAACGGCTTGCACTGGCGGAGGAGACCGCCATCAACGAGCGTGAAAATTACAAACGGCTACGTGATGATTATACTGTTTTGATGGGGAAATTTCAGAATCTAGAGGCTGAAATCATCTACTCCAGGGTTGACAGTGAAGCAAAGGAGAACGAAATCAACGGACTCCACCAAGTTATTGAACATTTGCAGAAGAGGTTGATGGACTTCAACGTTCCACCATCACCCTGAACAAAAACAAATTTCAATATTTATGTTCTGTTTTTTTTTTTTTTTTTGTTCTCACATGCTGTAATGGTTTTTGTTTGTTTATAAAAAGTTAATGGAAGTAATTTGTTTGTTTTCGAATACGTTCACACCCATTTCAAAGACTGTCAGTATATATATTCGTTCAATCAGAACTCAATAAAAATTGGTTTATATTAATAAATAAAGCAACACCCAACAGAATAAACATCAAAAACAGATCTGTCAAACGATCTTGCCCATTATAACTCCTAAAACAAACACCAGTAGAAATATAAACAACATGACACCAGTAGTTCCTTGTTTCTCAGATACTTTCTCTGTAACATTGAAAGAATATTCAGAACATGAAAGGCTTGAATGTACGGCACGTCTACTTATCGCTTCATATGCCTCCTCGGTTGAGTTAAACTTCTTGTAAGATGCTCCTGGAAAACCAACAACTTGATCGTGACATTCAGGCCAAGAACTGAACACACCGGTTTTCCTTCCTATGAAAACCACATAAACAGAATTCTTCCCCATTGGTGTTCGAAAAAAAGGTTTTGTGATGGTAGAAGGAGATGTTAGTTCTGAGAATAAGATGAAGGAAGAAGGACGATGGGAGAAGATGAAGGATTTGTATCGATATAAATGAGAGAAGAAGATGAAGATGGGAGAAGATGAAGGATTCACATCAATAATTAGGGTGTATC
The DNA here is from genome assembly GCA_954870605.1 of Acer campestre. Lineage (NCBI taxonomy): Eukaryota > Viridiplantae > Streptophyta > Magnoliopsida > Sapindales > Sapindaceae > Acer > Acer campestre. The sequence continues at coordinate 42,112,903 of OX940801.1, forward strand.
GATATAAGTGTTTGACTAAGGCAAAATGAAGGGTGGGAGACAGCCTGTAATCAGAAGAAGAAGATTTGGTGGGATCGTCTACCATGCTGATGACGTGGGATCCACTACCAACAGATATAGTTGGAACCCACTACCGAGGAAGAAAGATGACGTGGCGATTAAATGTGCAAAGTCAACTGAGGCTAGGAAACGATTTTCAGGCCTAGGAACCAATTATGCTGTTCCTAAGAACCGTTCTCAGGCTTAAGAGGTTTCCTTTGAATACGAAAATATGGGGGCCACGATATAATCTCAACGATCGGCACGGTCCAACGATGAAGGGGTATCAATGGAAATATATACGTGGATTTTCAAGATCATCTTACGGTCGAGCAAGTACGTCCCTACCTATTACACACCTTTAGTAAATAACCCTTTGAAACATAAACCCCTAAGTGCCTAAGAGTTCTTTCGAAAACATGTAAGTTGATCACGTTGTTGAATCGATATCCCGCGTTACATTTACACTTCCTAAATCGATTCTGATGGGTGCACACCGCTTCTAAATAACATCATATGCAATTGGAAAAATAATACAAATTTTTAATAAAAATTATTTAAATCAATATTAAATACGCCATGGGCCTAGTAGTAATTCTTAGTCTTAAAGTACCGGTTCCTGGGTTTCCTTCGAATACGAAATTATGGGGGCCACGATATAATCTCAACGATTGGCACGGTCCAACGATGAAGGGGTATCAATGGAAATATGCAACAACCCTTTGAAACATCCTTTGCAATTGGAAAACAAATACAAATTTTTTAAAAAATTATTTTAATCAAAATTCAATACACCATGGCAACTGATGACTTGGCAACAACAGACAACTGAGCCTGGGAAACTTCTCTACCCCAACGGCCAGGAGCTCATCGTAAACCTTAGGAGAAGTTTCTTTCAACTCACCCATGAAACAGTCAAAGTCCTCCATACGGTATGCATACGCAGCACAATAGTAAAGAATCATCACATCATCCCTCTGCTTGCAAAATCTTTTAAGATTTTGTGCCATGTGGTACACACAAATCCCATGTGCGGCATCTGGGAATATGGCTTCCATTGCATTGAATATACCATTGTGCCGATCCGATACTAACATCACAAGGTCTGGATTTTGGATCCCTTTATGGAATTTCTTCAAAAACCAAGTCCAAGACTTTGTGCATTCAGAGTTTGCAAACCCAAATGCCAAAGGGTATATCATCCCGTTTCCATCTTTGCACATCGCAACTAACAAAACACCCCTAGTCCTAGCCTTCAAGTGGGTAGCATCGATGCATATAACCAGCCTAATAACAGAATTGAACCCCTCTATAGAGGCTCCAATTGCCATGAATGCATATTTCAACCGGTTTCTCGAGTCGGTCTTGATCTTTGTCACAGTCCCGGGGTTCGCTTGTTCCAAAATATAAAAATAAGACGGCAACCTCTGAAAGGATTCCCACTAATCACTGAATACCTGACTCAAAGCGTGCTCCTTCAACCTGTAGGCTTTGTTGTACGAGAGGTGTATGCCATGCTGCTCCCTCATCTCAAAAACTATATCTTTAGGACGGATTATGCGCCCGGGATCACGATATTTACTTGCATACAAATCCCCTATCACAGCAGCACTTACACGTTTGAATTCAACGTTGTAGTTGTCATTTCTCTCATATGTGTGCTTATTAACAAACGCCTTCACATGCCAATAAGTCCCCCTATTCGACTTCCATGCACGAAGAACCCATCCACAACTTCTCTGACTACATTGCGCAGCGAATCGTGTATTGGATAGTGAAATCCTGTGCTCAAACTTCTCTCCAAATGCATACGACCCTACAGCACTCTTCAATGTAGGCTTGTCCTTGAACATCTGTCCTTTGTATAATGGACCTTGGTTCCCTGGATGTTGAAACACATCCACTGATCGAACGGCTGGTATTGAGTAAAGATCTGAACCTGATACTGTCCACCGTGTGTTCAAGGACGGTGAAGAACTGTTGGCTGTTCCACTCACCCCTCGTTCTTCTGTTACAGGAACTCTTGCCACTAGCCCACCATCATCAGCACTCTCATCTTCTGTATCACTAGTTTTAGAACTATCAGACCTTCCTGAACTATCTATGCTTTCAGAACTATCCACAACTACATGCTTGGTAGTAGATGCTGGCGTCGGTTGTTCATTTCCTGCTGATGTAAATCCGGGTGAAGCAACCGGATTATTGCTGCCACTAACTGATTTAAAGTTAGGAGTACTGCCCGGAGACCGTGGAATATCGGTGTGTTTAACAGGAGAGACTGTACATTCTGATTGTATTTGATTTGGTGGAGATCGAAATTCATGTTTGTTGACAAATTCAACATCAATTGTGGCCCAACCTTTTTCCTTATGCATAATCACAAACCGTACATCGTTGTCACTCACAATAGACAATGTAAGTTTATCATCCCCCGTTTCCACATGCGAAGTTAGCTTCAACTGAATTTGGTCTCTACTAACCTCTGTCCGCTGGTATATCGTTTCCACCAATTCCTCGTATGCTCCCTTGTCTTTTTTAGTTAGACGTATTGAAAACGAAATAGGACATGTCAATGCGTTATGCTTCAAATGCTCACTGCACTGAACTAACACCCAAAACATGGTATCCTTAGACCCTGAAAAAAAAAAAAATAATTCAGTCAATAACAGTTATAACAACAACAATTACTGTCATTCAAATCAGGTCAGGGCCTAGGAACAATTCTTTTAGGCCTACGAATGGTTCCCAGGCCTAAAACATTCCTCCCAGGCCTACACATTCCTCCCGGGTTTAGCTCATCTTATGTTTCCAATTTCCACAATCAATAACAGCAGCCAATAACAAAAGCAAAATCAAATGGGATCAATAACAGGGGCCTGTTTTGGTCAACCAACCAACACAAACAAATATACATACACCATCAACAACCAACACAGATCAACACAAACAAATATACATACACCATCAACCAACAACAATAGCGAAACCTCTTTTGGTTCAGCACCGATCAACACAAACAATCATCCATACACCATCAACCCTCAGAAAATCACATACAAATTCCCTAAACCTTTTCCCCACCAAACCATACAACACAATAAATGTGAAAACAAACCATACAACACTATTCACCAGAGTGCATTTTCTTCCAGTTATTCATGTGATAGTGAGGACGATGTGTGCACCCAACATAACTAAATACCTTAACTACAATAATACTGCCCCTCTTAAGAGCTTAATGTGGCATTTCATCAAACACCTTAACTAAACCCAAAAATACTACATACACAAACCCCAATTCATGGGCAACAAATCCAAAACCATCAATCAATCCCTCATTCTATCAAAAACGTCTCAAATTTAAACAAGGCAACAACAAAAGACCGAGAGATTCAATAACATGGGAAACTTAAGTGTGATGACGGGACTTACATTGACTGTGCATTCTTGACAGTGAAGCTCGATTTCAAACTTGACAGTGAAGCTCGATTGAAGGAGGTGGCGGCACTGTCAACATTCCGGTCGCCGTCGCCGTCGCCGTCGAGATTACGGTATGTAGAAAGATTCCAGCGGAGAGGACCCAACTTCGATGGAGTGGATTCCGGTCGACAGGAGAACGATGAAGAAGAAGAGCCAAGGAAGAATGACTGACCCAACTTCGATGGAGACAATTCCGGTCGACAGGAGAAGGATGGAGAAGACGAAATTTCTGAAAGTTTTGGTTTTCTTCAGTCAACTGAAGGAGAAGAAGATAAGGGCAATTTCGTCCTTACACAATGTAAGAGGGTAATTGAGTCATTTTGCACGGTTTAATTGTGAAGGGCATTATTGTCTTACAAGGGCTATTTCCTAGAAAGTCAATATCAAGAAAGGCTATATATGCACTTTTTTTCCCAATGGGCTATTTCCTAAAAATCATTGTTGGGATGGGCTATATTTGCAAGGGCCCCTATTAAAAATTTATGGTTCCATAATAGAAGTCCATCACTAGTCAATGAGTGTTGAGTTGCCAACACTGAAAAGTCAAGACTATAGTCAATTACAGATAAGTTCCATAATAGAAGTCCATCACTGCAATTATGAAAACAAGTTTATGGTTCTGTTAGTCATTCTTCAGTTACAAGAAAAATATATTGAAAAAAACAGGATCACATGCATTTCATGGTTCTGTGATGTCCTGAAAAATACTCATACTTCCAATCATTTTCCGAAAAGTTATTTAGTTATAGTTAGCTGCCTGTGAGGTGTCTGCAGAAGTCACAACGTCAAGCAGGGGAGTTTCGTCATCGATTCGTTGTCTGATTTTCTGTTTCTTTTGTAAGCAGTTCTTCATTGTTGTTGATGCTACCACCGATAGCATTTCACAAGGGCAATGATTGCTTCTTGTTTGTGTATTGAAGGCAATTTAATAGTTTTTTGCATGCCAGATGCTCGATGAAATGTCTCATTTAGTTTTAGTGCTTGTGTACATTGTGACATAATGGCATGCGGCATGCCAACAGATAAACGCAAAAAACACAGTTGGTTTTGGAAGCCCATTTGCTTCTGGAGTCTGAACCCTGCTACATGTTTCATCAAAATTTCGGTTGACAAGAAAAAAGTTCCTTAAGTTGATTAGATTACTAGAGATGTCATAATCTAGTTTTTTGTTTGATGAATAATTTCAAAAAAGTAGTTTAGCTGGAAAATTCTTAATATGCATTTTCAAACAACTCTTTGCAAGATTTAAGGTCAGAAAGAACATTCTATTATCTAAAAGTCAACTATACCAGAAGTCTTCCAAGTAGTTATACACCACATATCCGAAAGAATATGTGGTGTAGAATATTCAAATTAGTTATACACCACATATTCCAAAGGAATAAGGATCCAATCTTAACTCAATTGAGCCTTAAAGAATCTCGTGACACAGTCGTTATAATTGAAGATTGTTAATATTTGTTTATTTGTTATATTCTGATTTTTTTTTTTTATAATTATTGATATAAGTTTTATCGTATGATTCTTACCTACATGCTCAGATTAGTAGTGAATTTTTGTTCATTAGTTGCATAAGCTTCTTCTCCATTATAATTCTAATAATGCTAAACAATGTCGGTCAGTGCCATGTGGCTCAAGTTGAGCATGCCAGATAACAACATTTTGAAAAGAAAAAAATTAAAAGAAAATGTGTAAGATCATTGTGGGAAGTTCCACAGATCGCGACAAATCTGATACTAAAAGTCTCCTATTAGTAGTTGTATATGGACCACAGACAAGTGGCACTGAAATTCTCATAAAGTACTTGGCTGAAATACAGTTTTTGCTGATAACTGTATAGGTAATCCTACCATCCATAAATTAGTAGTTGTCTATGGACTACAGACAAGTGGCACCTCTCATGCAACTAACTATAAATTAACTTTCCAGTCGAAATATTTCATCCCTGACTTTTCTGGCACGGTAAAGCCATCAAGGTACTCTTAGAACTATTAAATGCATCTGATCCTGTTTATGCAGAAATTTTGAGATACAGATCAAGCTTAATTGTATGTCTTTCTTGTAAAAATGACTAACAAAACCAATAACTTTGTTTGAATAATGGTAATTATTATATACTATTTCTAACTTTCAGAACGATATTGGTATATAGGATCCTTCCCTCTGATCAAGATAGTCTTGATCAAAATTGTCTATATTGTCTTAGGATTCCCTTAATAGTAATAGTATAGTACATGATGGAACGAGAGAGAATAAAATCATGAAAGCATTCACATATGCTTTTGTTATGTGGAGTCCACACGATTGGTAAAAAAATTAAAAAATTAAAATTTCTGATTTATTTAAAGATAGAGCACTCATAATTTGAAAATGAAGTAACATACACTGTGTTTTTGTATGCCAGTCCTTATTTTTTGTCAAGGTCTTGTTTGACAAGTTAAAAGCGAAATTGCAATTCAAATTGTATTCAAATTGTCTCTTAAAAATGCCGTGTTCTTTGATTCCTTTTACAATGACTTCTGACATACAACAACCAAAAACATCAATTCAAAAGCTTATCTTGGTATAATTTTTTTCTGTTCAATTTCCTTGCAATGCAATGGAAGGAGCAACAAATATCTCAATATTTAAAAAAAAAAAAATTAAAACAAAATTATTAAAATTCAAAGCTCGTAATGGAGGAAGCCACTTAGATCAGAGATGTCTACTCACACTGTTCAATTTAATGGATAAACATGAAACTCAAATCTATGACATATATGAGAAGGGAAGTGCACAACAACTTAAACAAGATTTATTTTAAAATATAAAATCTCTAGAAGGTATGATCAGTATCACATAAATTTTTTACAAAATAGTATAGTTTGTGTGGTCGCACTCACTGCTTTGATACACCAAAAATAATTATAGAAAGGTAAAATTTCTTACAGGTTTAACATTTTCATTTAACAATTGTCAAAGAAAGGATCAAAAGTTAATTTGTCAAAATCATGAATATGCATGGATGGGAAAATTTCAATACATACCTACAATCTCACATTTTCAATTCCAACCCATGTGATAGTTGGGATGTCAATTGATGAGTGGATATACATTAATAATTACAAATCAACTGAGGTGTTAATTCTTGATTTGTGAGTGAGGTCTACTTGACTTGATACATAACAATTTTTAGTACACGTTATAATTACAAATCAAGAATTATAATTTTACTAAAGAAGAAAAAAAAATAAAAATAAAATAATTGTCCACATTGTTTGAACAATGTAGCTTTACAATGCCTTGGATTCTTGATTATGGGTGGAGTCCATATTCTTTCACAGTAACCCAAAATATCAATACGTTAATATTGTAGATTGTGATCAGGTCCAATTTTTCTCTAGTAGGCATACAATATATTAAAATTTATAGCAAACTAATACACATCACTGCACTTTTGTCATATGTATTATTATTATTAAAGTTAAATTGCTTATATGAGTGCTCTATCTTTAAATAAATCATATTTTTTAATTTTTTAATTTTTTTACCAACCGTGTGGACTCCACATAACAAAAGAAAATGTGAATGCTTTCATGATTATATTCTCTTTCGTTCCATCATGTACTACTATTACTATTAGAGGAATCCTGAGACAATATAGACAATTTTGATCGAGAGTCAAGAATATCCCTGATTAATTGTACCATAAAATAGTTGCAAACTTACCCAACTTCCTAAAATACCTCTAATTAACACACAAACTAAGATCTAAAACTTTTAACCTTATTTAACAAACAAGTCTAACAAGCTCAAATAAACACTAAATTTAATTTGATCTCATTCAGAGATGGAGTTAGCCCTAGGCTAGGGTGGGCTCCTAGCTTTTTTAAATTTTTTTTGAAAAGATAAGAAAAATAATAATTATGTTGAATCTATGATTGTAGCCTAAAGACTTTTATATCAAATAATAATTAAGTTTTACAGCCCAGCCCACGAGACAAAAGAGGCTTTATCAATTTATTTTTTTGTTTTCCTGTTTCCTTAATGACTATTATCATCTTTCCCCCAAACCCAAAACTTCCAATACTCCAACTATTCATCTTCTGCACCTCAATCTCTCCAGTCTCCACTCCCCAGAAACACAAACCATTCATCTAGAGATTAGAGTCCAGATTCCAGACGAAATCTTTCTTCAGAACTCAGAAGGATAGCCTTCTTTGCGAGTTGCGAGACGAAGAGGCAAGAGCCACTTACACTTTGTTGAACTTAGAAGGATTTTCCAATTGTGTATGTTTTTATGAATATTGTATAAAATTTTAGGATTATTAATCTAATTATTTGTTATTCTAATTTTAATTTACCAATTAACACTATTATTGAATGAATTTATTTTTGTTTTGGTTGAAAATTGAAATTTAGATACATATCTAAGTATACATGCTTGCTAATTTTGTTATTATTTTAGTTTTTAATTAATGATATGCCTTCAACTAATTAACCTAATAACCTCAAATCCTCGATGAATTGATATTCGATCATATATTAAACAAACATCCAGAGAAGGTTGCAAAGTGGCCAAGTGGAACAACATAAAAAGTTTACCAAAATACCAAATTACCAATATTCATGGAATTGTTTTTCGATTTGTTTAATTTTATTTTTATTTTGGTTTTTAATTATTATTTTGTTTTTAGATTTGTTGTTATAAATTACTATAAACAATAAGCTTGTCATTCACTCTGTAGGTAATCCTACCATCCATAATCACTAGATTTCCCTCTTTGTTAATGGATAGTACATATTATTTACTTTTGAAGGATTGTGGTGGTACTGAGACAATGTCAGAGATGTTGGAGAAGCATTGGCTACGGTAGGTTTGCTTGCCCTTCAATGATGCTATAAAATCTGAACAATTTGTTTATGTTCTTATGTCATTTGTGTTTATTGTAGAACTAGTTTTAATTATTGGGCAATGATTGCATCTTTTTTGGGAATTTTGGGTCACTGGATTGTTCTTGCATACCAGATGTTCGATGAATTGTCTCACTTGGTTTTAGTGCATGTGTACACTGTGACATAGTGGCATGCCAACAGATAGAACTCATAAAACACTACAGGTTTTGGGAGCTCATTTGCCATGGCTTCTCCTCCATACTGCTGTCAGTAAATATTTAATCCTTCTCTGGTTTCGGCCTTACAGTACACACCTGTTGAATCCTTCTCTAGTTATCAAGTTACAGAAAGAAAATTAGTTTACTGTTGGTGCCTCTGTTGTGACTTTCTTTGATGACATATTTTTGGATGTAGGAAAGAATTACGTTAGTTCTTCCTTTGGCGTTGCATCTTCTTGCCTCTTACATCATTTATCGATGGAGGAGAAAAATCAAAGAGAAAGGTAATCTTCTTATGCCCTGCCCATCTCTCTCCTTGGTGTGTGTACATGTGTGTGCTGTGTCTATGTATATGTGTTCATATGAAATTGTATATGCACATTTTAAGTTTTTTCTCTCAAAAACAGACAAAATGGAAAGAAGCCAGGACATGTTACTATTCGATATAAATATGAGCATCGAGACAAGCACGAATGAACTATCTGACGGAGAAAGAGCAAAAGGTAAGAGTAAGGACTCTTGGTTACCATTATTCAGCTTCTCCAGTGTATCTGCAGCCACAGATAATTTTTCTATAGAAAACAAGCTTGGAGAAGGTGGCTTTGGACCTGTCTACAAGGTACAGAATTCTTTTCATTATATAAAGAAATATTTGAGGTCTAAAACGGAGAAGGGATTTGGGTTTTTATGGATTATAAGTACAAGTAATATGGTTTTTATGGTTTTCATTGGCTCTTGCTACTTTAGTTGTAAAATGCCTTTTGGACACCTTACTTTCTAAATAAGATTCATAAGTTGGAAGTTCTTGGACATTTAACTGTTCCATCACTTACCAATCTTTTGATTATATTTAGATTAATATGTCCTAGATGCAAATGCGATATGTAAGTTTCATCTTTAGATAATTTTACCCTTTTATGATTAGGTTCCAATTTTTCAGTGTCTAGCAATGAGATAGTTCTAGTTTGTATATGATAAAAACCGTTTGCCAATGTACCCTTGAAAAGTCAAGTCTAAAGTCAGTGATAGAAAAGTTCCACGGTGTATGAAAACAAGCTTATGGTTTTGTTAGTCATTCTTCAGTTACAAGAAAAATATACTGAAAAAAACAGGATAACATGAATTTCATGGTTCTGTGATGTCCTGAAAAGTAATTTAGTTGTAGTTAGTTGCCTATGAGGTGTCTGCAGAAGTCACAATGAGAGTTTCGTCTTTGTTTTGTTGTCTGATTTTCTGTTTCTTTTGTATGCAGTTCTCCATTATTGTTGATGCTGCGTCTGATAGAATTTTACAAGGGCAAAATATAACACACTCAGAAAGCATAGTATCTGCAGGTAAGATATTTGAGTTAGGTTTTTTTGCCCCTGGAAATTCAACAAATTATTATTTGGGTATATGGTACCACAAAATTCCACAAAAAACTGTAGTATGGGTTGCTAACCGAGATCGACCATTAAAAAGTACCTCAGCTGTACTCACCATTAACAATGAGGGAAATCTAGTAATTATGGCTGGTATGATTACTTATAGAGTGAGTGAGAATCGATTGAGCCAGAACACCAAGTGCACTTTTATTAGATTCAGGGAATCTTATAGTAAGGAATGAGAAGTTTGATATATTGTGGCAGAGCTTTGACTAACCATCAGATACTTTTTAACCTGGAATGAAGCTTGGGTATAACCTAAGGACTGGGAAAGTATGGTCACTCACATAATGGAAAAGTGCAGAAGACCCTAGCCTTGGGACTGCTGAGCTAAAAATGGATCCTAAGCAACCAAATGAATATTTCCTTATGAGTGGCTCTCAAATGGTATGGAGGAGTGGGGTTTGGCTTTTATTTGTCTAAGAAATTTTATTCTATTTAAATAATAAATAATTAAAATTTAAAAATATTTGTAGATAATTATAAATAATAATATTTTTTGAAGTAATAAATAATAATTTTTAATATTAAAAAAATAGAATAATATTTTAATTTAAGAGACATTTTGATTAAAATAGTAAGGATTCCATAATGAATTTCATATTGCAACCAAATAATCCATTTAGGAAATGGATTCCTTTCCCAAAACGATTGCATTCCTACATAGATTCCTTTCTAATTTCACGAACCAAACATAACCTAAAAGAAACAATTGATGACACTTCAAATATTTCACTAATTTGGAGCACATATATAGATGGAAAGAAGGTACCAACGATTTTCGTTATATTCAATCAATCTTCATACAATAACCAGCAAGCAGAAGAGCATTTTCCTCAATGAAAGAAATGCAAGATTTAGGTTTCACGTTGCGAGGACACTCTATGGTTTCTAATTTGAGCAATGGAAACATCCTGAAAAGGTTTTGACATTAGTGTCTTGCATGCAAGAAGTTCTTGAGATACACGTTGCATTGATGGTCGAAACCTTCGGTTTGGAATGCAAGCATGCAATGCAACAGATGAAACAAGAACAACATCCTGTGCAATCAATTGATCCATCAGAGGTGTGCAATCAATTGATCCATCGGAGGTGAGAGGCGCGGGTCCACTATGTCCATCAGCATTATATTCTCATTCCTTGATGATCTTAAGGATGATAGGAGTTCCCCGGGATGTCTTCCCATTAACGTTTCCAATGCCACCACAGTAAAGCTATAAACATCATAATTTTCTGTCATAACCATAGTGTATGCTAGCTCTGTGAAAAAAAACAAAAAAAAAAGGAGGATGGTTATATATAATTGAAGAGATTCAGTTCATATTATATATATATATATATCAAAGTGATTTACCTGGAGCAATATATCCATAAGTTCCTACCAATATTGTTCTATTGGATGAGTTGGTATATAGAAGTTTGGTCGTTCTAAAGTTAGCAAGAAATGCCTCTTAACTTTGAGTTGAGTAGAATATTGTTGCTTGATATATTATGATGAACAATAGATGGCGTGCAATTATGATGCAAGTTAGACAAAGCATGTGCTATGCCCTTGATGATATTAACCCTCTTTGTCCAATTCAACTCAATTGCTTCATGGTCATTGCGCAAAACACAAATCAAGCTTCCCTTATCCATGTATTCATAAACCAAAAACATGCAACTTTTGTGTAAACTAATCGGATGATAAATGTATCTAATTGAGGTCCCCATTTTCTAGCGTTTGTTCTTGTTTTGTTTGGGTATGGATATTGACACCCATAAATATGATAAATACATTTATATTTATAAGTATATCCATATTTAAAATTTAAAATTAAATCATTACTATAAATACCCATCTTAATGCCAATAATACCCTTATTTAAATGAATGTATTTATTTTAATATATTTTATAAAATCTCATAAATAATTATGGACAATGCTTGGGTACTGACTAACTAATAGGGTTTTGCCACATAGTCAATTTGTGATAAATGCAAAGAGATAAAAGTAAAAAATTAAAAGAAAAAAGCTACGTGGCAACATCCCATTAGTGGGGTCAATACCTTGGGTACTGACCAGTCAGTACCCAAGTAATTTCCTATAATTATAATAATAATAAAAAAAAAGGATTAATCTTGATAATTAAGGAGTCATTAGCAGCAAGAAGGTGTCACTTTCAAGTTTCAACAAATGTGTGAGGAGACGAAACACGAGAAGGGGTGGATGTTGAATTCAAGGGCATAGGTAAATAGAGACTAGACTGGGCTACAGCCCGGTCTAGATGTTTCAAAAAAAATATTATATATTATTTGTTGTAATCAGGTGATTTCCATAGACTAAGTGTCTAACACTTCTACACATGTTCCACCGTCTGATCAACTCTCAACTTAATCCATTTGATCCTATCCACTTGATAGCTTAACTTGCACAGTTACACACCCGCCCATCCACTTGCACACAAAACTCTCTCTCTCTCTCTCTCACACACATTATATTGCGTTCTCTTTTGTAAAAGTAAGTGGAAGCTCTCTCTCAATATATCATATTATAATTCTCTCTCGTCTCTTTTTGTCTCTCTCACTTTATTTTTGTTATTTGTTATTCATCGATTCACAATAATATTAGTGTCCGTTTGGAAGAGCTTTTCTACTGCTAAAAGAACTTTTTAATTTAATAAATAAATAAAATAAAATAAAAACTCTTTTTAATTTTTTTTTTTTTTATATTGTTCGGTTGTCACTCAATAGAATTTTTGAATGATTAAAAATGTTGTTTTACGTCTACTTGGAGAAGCTCAAATTTTAGGCTTTTCCAAGTAGATCTTTTTGAGCTTTTTTAATAACACTAAGAGTGTGTTTGGTATAACTTTTCAAGTAAAGCTTCTAAAATAGATCATTTTGTAGTAGAGCGTCTAATGAGTAAAGCTTCTAACAAAAAAAAAACTTTTTGTTGTGTAAATTACAAAAAAAATACTGTCAATATATTTTTAGAAATAGCTTTTGGTTGAGTGAATTACAAAAAAAATGTTGACAATGTATTTATAATGAACAATGGTGACGGTTTACCAATCAAACAACTTCTGTCGACGGCGAGTCTTTGCAACAACTAGACGGAGCCATTGACTCAGCTTAGCTCGATTTTCTAGCCAAATCAATCGATTTTTCTGGCCAAATCGTTCGATTTTCTTCCAACTGCCTAATATGGCTGATTTGGCCGAACCGGGACAACCGGCATCCGCCTAGCATATAGGCAACGCTTAGACGGCCGATTTTTCCGTTTATTCAAACATTGGTTTTTAGTCTAGCCCCCCCTAGTCAGAAATCATGGTTACGCCACTGGTTGAATTACAACACTGCTTCCAAGATACACAAATTCAATACGAAACCGTGTCAATGGTATGTTTACTTCATTTTTCTTCTTCTTCATTTTTTAATATTATTTTGAATACGGCTCCAATAAAACAATACAATTAGGCTGTGTTTGTTGGACCGGATTGGACATGATTATACTATGTCCAATTCGGTCCCTATGTTTGTTGAACACATTAGATTGGAAAAGTTATCCGTGGGACCCATCTGTTATCCTATTATGGTGGGTTTATTTAGTCCCAACACAAACATTGGGACTATTTTAGTCCCACTTTTCATTTTCTTTTTTTAATTTTTTTTTTGGTTGGACCCAGCATTTTCTCCTTTTATATTATTAATATTTTCAGATTATTTTATAAAACGTTTTTCAGTTTTTTTGGCTAGGACTATTTTTATCCCAGTCTTTTGTTCTTTTTTTTTTTTTTTTTTTTAATATTATTTATATTTAAAATATTAAATTTATCCAATCTTATTTAAAAATAAATATAATAAAAAAATTTAACCAAATTTAATTTTAAATAGTTTTATTTTTATTTTCTTTGAATTTATTAAAATGATTTTGTTTCTTTAATAAAATTTTATACTTAACTCTCACAAAAAAAAATATATATATATTTTCAATTATTTTTTATCCAATCTCATGTACACCAAACAAGAGACAGTATTATTTTAGTCCAATCCGTACTGCACCAAACACATCGCAGTACTAATTTAATTCAGTCCAATCCCATAAAAATAGTTCAATCCTATCCAATCCCATAAAAATAGTTTAATCTTATCCAATCCAATCCCGTGCACTAAACGCACCCTTATAGAACAACCAAAACTTTGTGGTTTTAATGCTCAATAGAGGGTATTCTTCATCGGATTTTCACATGTTGTCACCTTAGCCAGGTAAACTTTTTTTTTTTGAAACAACCAAACCAACAACAAAAAGGGCCAAGCCCAAACAAAAACTACTCAGCCATATCGGCAATCACCTTCCTTCTAAACACTTTTATGAATATCCTTAATAATGTATTTTGATTCATATTGCTATATTTTATACATGAATCAAAATATATAGAATCTAAAAGTTCACATCAATTAAAAAAAAAAAAAAAAAAAAATTCTCGATATCACCTCTAAAAATCTTAGGATATTATATATATATATATATTAGATTATCTCTTGCGTATTATGTTATTCAATAATAAAAGCTCATGATATGATCTAGTGCTAATTATTTCTAAATTAGGGTTTATAATAATTTTTTTTTTTTTTTTAATAAAGAGATATAGTTTAAGATATGGTTGAATTATTGGTAAATTTATATTGAGATATTTTTATAATTAATTTTTTTTTATTAAAATATGGATGTGTTTATCCGATTTATGGGTGTCAATATTAGCACCTATTTTTTTTTTCCACAAGCTAACAATATTTCATCCATCGTACATTTCACGATCAAACATTAAATTATTAGCAGAGAAGAAAATAAAAAATGTTATAGTCAAGTTTCTAACCAGATCAAGCAAAAAATATCAGAGGCTGTGGTTATAATTGTTTTCTAATATTTCTATTAAAAAAAAATACCTTGTGGATAGATTTTATCGACATGAAAAATTAAATTCAATAAATTAATTGAAATTTGAAAAAAAAAAAAAGAGTCTTAATCTTGAAATTGCGTCTTAAGAACGAGATTTGTTTTCTAATATTTGTTATTTTGTTTACGGAAATGAAAGTTTGAAAAGAAATTTAACCAAGAAAAATAAAGATGACTTGACTTGAAGTATTTATTAAACAATTCTATTCAGTGAAATAGTGCTACGTATGGCACACAAGATTTGACTTGGAGTCTAGGATTAGACAAATTTAGTCCTTATCTGATGTTTGGCGTTGTTTTGGAACGTGGGATTTAATAATCCCCAAAACAAAATAGTCTCACACTGATGGGATTTAATAAGCCCATCTCCCCCTATCTGAAGGCCCAGTTTGATATTGCTGTGTTGTTGGGGAATTGCTTTTGGATTTGTTGTGGAAAGGATCAACCGAGTGTTTGGTAAACTGATTTGTAAAAGTGTTGTGAGAACCAAAAACAATTTCAATGTGTTTAGTAAACTGAAAGTAAAAACTGCTGTGATTGTGTAAAATTACTAAAAAGACACAATTGTTATGAAACTTGTCCATTGTAACTTATCCACTATAATTCTATGATGAACTTCAACATAATTTTTTTTTTTATTTTTTTATAGGGATTTTAATAATTGAAAATGAAGGTTAATATTGGGAACTAAAATAATAATAATAATTATTATGATTTCTCCTCTTCTGTAAAATATAATAATAATATAATAAAATTATCATTATTATTTCTCGGTATTCATATGACCAAACATTTAATTTTTAATTCAGCCGCCTATACAAATGATTTGTAACTTCATACCAATCACATGATTTGGCTGCTATTTGTTTTTCTTTAGGTAACAATGAGATATTTAGAAAGGTTTTTGGATGCTTAGCTATTTTCTATAAAAGTGAGAGAGCTAAGCATGTCCATCAACCTCCCAGGAGTTGCAACAACGATGTGTACAACCTTTCTTACTACCTCCAACTGTGACCGCATATCCACTCCACCAATACAAAGCAATGCCTTCAACTCTTGATACCCTGCCTCCCTCATTGGTATTAAAAACTGTTACACCTCATAGGTCTGCCTTGCAAGCTCTCTGGATGGGCATATTATCAGACATAAGGGCCCTTTTCCTGGAATAATTGGCATCATCATCTCCTCTTGCATCACAATCATGATCATTGGCGGTACAAACACCAATGTCTTGCCTGAGCCTGTAAACGCAATAATCCCAATCATGTCTCCGCCAGATAAAATAACTGGAAGGCCCTGCACCTGAATAGGGAGGGGTTTGTTGCACAATCCCCTTAGCTTTCAGCATCTTTAAAATTGGCTTAGGAAACCTCATGTCCTTGAAGTTCTTGATAGGTGGAGGAATATCTTCACCAACAACAATAATATGCCATTGTTTTCTGATTAAATCACATGCCTTCTTTGACATTCTTCTAACGGGCAATGGTGGTTTCCACCCCGTCAACAGATGGTCAGCATACACTACGATATTTACTAATCGAACACATAACATACACCACAAATTTCAACATTAATACAATATATGCTGTTAAGAGCCCAACCAAAACAATCACATTCAACCTAAAATAACCAGAAAATTCATCACAAAACCCATGAGCAAACCAAAATGAAGATCTATAAAATAAACAATTTAAGCAGCTACAAATTCATTATATATCAGTAACTGAACTCATCA
The DNA here is from genome assembly GCA_954870605.1 of Acer campestre. Classification (NCBI taxonomy): domain Eukaryota; kingdom Viridiplantae; phylum Streptophyta; class Magnoliopsida; order Sapindales; family Sapindaceae; genus Acer; species Acer campestre. The sequence continues at coordinate 42,129,613 of OX940801.1, forward strand.
ATTCATGATAAAAGAAGTTTAATATTCCTACCAGTATATAAAATAAATATCATTCTTTTCAATATTCCAATCAATAAGCATAAACAATCACATTGCAAAAACCAACAACAATCTCAACCCAACAGAACCGAGTTAACTCACAGTCTCACCATGGAAGCGGGTCAAACGGCGGCCGAGCTGCAATCGGACGGCGAGCAGCAAGGCGACAAACTAGAACTGTTAGATTCGAACGACGGCGGGTAGTGATCAAGCCAAAAGTGGTATGATTTTAGCCCTCATTTTCGACTCTTTTTGCTTGATTCTCGGGAATTTCCCCGTGCTTAATGGTGTTAAATTGAGTGTTTCAAGTTTTATTAGGTTTCAAGAGCAATTGGGATGAAGTTGAGGACTTGTGTACAAAAAGGCTCACAAATGGGAAGAAACAGGGCATTTTCGCTAGTTAGGCAAGAAGAGGACGCCACAGGGTCGCCATGGCGACAGAGGATTATTCAGAGCGTCAGAAGGTCGCCATTTAGTCGCCACTTGGTTGCCATGTTGCCATGTTGCCATGGCGACAGAAGGTTGCAAAAATGCATCAGGTGGGTCACCATTTGGGGGTCTCCATAGCGACCCACCCTTGCAAATGGCGACCTCACAACTTTAGGCAGGGTTGCCACATATGGTCGCCATAGCGACCTTCTCATGCAAGTGGTGACCTCATCACGAATTGCTCATGGTCGCCACTTGCTAAATGGCGAAAAAGATGGTGTTCATGGCGACCTTTGCATCTAACCATTTTGTGCACCAGGGTCGCCATAGTGACAAAATGGCTAAAGTTGCGCCACATCAGCGAATCAAGCAGTTATTAGTACATGTCCAAAAGTAAGTATATATATAGTGGCCTTTCATCTTCAGAAATACATTCCACCTTAGAGAGCACGAGAATCCTCTCATTGAGATCTAGATTTCTCATCCATGGCTTATCATTCCTCATCCTCCGTTTCTGTACTTGTACTCATCTAATTCCATCCAAACCTCAACACCAAACCTTGACTACTTCCCTAAATCATTCCTCTCCTACCAATTCGCCACCCAAATACCTTTGTCACTTCCCACAAAACATCCACACTTCAAGACATGTCCTCTACTTCAATTCTTTGCATTTAGGAGCATAAAGGAAAATAAGGATCAAGCTTAAAGAAGGAGGCCCAAGGGTGATTTCCTTACTATTTACTTCCTTTCATTTATTGCTAATATGTGTAACTAAACCCCTAATCTAGGGGATAGATTTGAGGATCAATTGATTCTGGGTATTAGCCTTAGCTTTGTAATGAATCTCTTATGTGTTCTATTCATTCAAATCATTAGATTCTATTCATTATGTGATTGACTTGTGTATCCACTTGTTAATTACAATCTTGTTTAGAGTTATATGTTATATATTCATATTTGGATTGACACTCCTTGTGTGATTAAGAACCCATTGAATAGGATAGATTAGTGGTGGGTATATCAACCCCACTAATCTAAGCCTTAAGTGGTTAACATAATGAGATTGGTACATTAAAGTGGCTATAAGGCATTACACACACTCAATTGTTAATCAATCTATTCCCTAGCAATCATATTAATTGTTTACATCATTATTCTTATCAAGGTTGTTGAGTATTCTATTTTTCATAACACTTTTGCATTTTCAATTTAGTAGTTAGCATTGGTGGTTTTTGAAACCACACACCTATCAAATATCATGATTTATTTTACTTGTCTACGACTAGTCAATCTATATAATTAGCACTTCATATCCCTGTGGAACGAACTTGCTTACCATTTGCTATAAAATCACATTTTAAAGGATTTAAGTGGCTTAAAAGGGTTTTCAAATATGAAACAAAATTATATCATTTTTGTGAGTGAACGACGGCTCATCAAAAATTGGCGCTGCTGCCGGGGAGTGGTAGCGTTGATTACATAGATTGACTTCTCTTTTTAGTGTGCATTTTCTTTAGTTGCTTATATTGTCAAGTGGTGTTAAATTGTAGGCTTCATTGGAATTCTTTACGTGGTAGTGTGGTGTTGTGCGAATTTTAGGAAATGGATTCTCTTGCGGAACAAATGGCAAATTTCAATAGAGGAATGACGACATTCGCCACAAGGACCTCAAAGGGAGTGGAGAGACAAGTAAGAGTGCCCGAGGAGGAGGAATTCCATGAAGAAGGTATGGAAGACGAGATGAGATGAAACCTTCAAGAAACACAAGCAACCTATGAGAAGCTTTTGAATGGATTTATGGAAGCTAGTCAAAGTCGATTCTTAAAGCTAGAGGAATCAATTGGTAGACTTGAAGGGCACGTAGAAAGAATTGCGGATAAGGTGTTAAGTGGAGAGGCGGTAGGCTCAAGTGACTCTCTCAAGTTTGGTAGTGCTAGAGCCATTTTGAGAAGCGGTAGAATAGTGAATAATGGAAGAAATGAGGGGATCACTGTTGGTAACAACAACTCACCTGTAGAAGGTAATGATGAAAAGAATGTAGTGCCAGTTAGAGAGACCATTGAAAGGGAGAAGACTCTAATTCCGGAAGGAATAGAATCACCTAAGGGAAATCCTAGCAACAACACACCTCTTAACCCCAGTTTCTCCAGAGTACCATATCCGGGGAGGTTGAAAAATGATAGAATGGAACAATTGTTCAAGGATATCTATGATGTGCTTTCTAAAGTAACAATCAATCTACCTCTTCTAGAGGCAATTCAGAAGATGCCGGCGTATGGGAAGTTTTTCAAAGAGTTGAATATGGAGAAGTACAGGTTTAGGCTGAAGAATCAACAGAGACTTGACGAGAATGCAAGTGCGGTCATTCAGAAGAGGCTTCCTTTGAAGCTTAAAGATCCAAGAAGTTTCATTATCAATATAACAATTGGTGGAGAGGGATAAGTGAGGACTATGCTTGATCTAGGGGCAAGCATCAACTTGATTCCCTTCTCAATTTATAAGAAGTTAGGGTTGAATGAGGTAAGACCAACTAAAATGTCTCTCATTTTGGCGGATCAATCGGCTAGACAACCTAGAGGAATAGTTGAAGATGTCCTTATCCAAGTTGATAAGCTAATCATTCCTGCAGACTTCGTAGTACTAGATATGAAGATCGATCTGGATGAAAAAGATTCTGTGATTCTTTTGGGACGTCCTTTCATGGCTACAACAAAGGCAGTGATTAATGTGCATGAGGGGAAGTTGACGTTGAAGGTTCTTGATGAAGTGGTGGAGTATAAAGTATTTGAGTCTTTGGCTTATCCAATTGGGGCACATGATTGTTATAGTGTGGATATCTTGGATGACATTGAGGAAGAAGCTAATATGAGGGTATGTTATCAAGAGGTAGTAGACGAAGTTATTACTGAGGACATTGGAGTAGGGGATGGTTTGGTTGAACAACGAGGGAGCGACAAGGATGAACCCTCCCAGAAGAAACTAGAGTTGAAAGAGCTCCCTTCAAACTTGAAGTATGCATTCTTAGATGATAGTCAAGCCTTTCCGATTATCATTGCGGCTAACCTAGACCCAAGTGAGGAACAGAGACTACTTGTGATCTTGATGAAGTACAAAAAAGGTATAGGATGGACACTAGACGATATCAAAGGAATTAGTCCGACGTTGTGCATGCATAATATCCTTTTGGAAGAAGACACAAAGCCGACTAGGGAGGCACAACGTAGGTTGAATCCGATTATGCAAGAGGTTGTCAAAAATGAGGTGTTGAAGCTTTTAGACGTCGGAATCATTTACCCGATTTCGGATAGCAAGTGGGTTAGCCCAGATTATAGACTCTATTATTTAAACAGGATTGCTAAGCCTGGTAAGAATGCAGTATATCAAGAGGTAGAGTAGTGTTGGATAACCATTCTATTATGGTACGGTGAACAAAGGATTGAGTTCTGGCCAGCTCTCAGATAAGGTTTTCACTCTTGCAGTCAGGTATTTATCTATCATGAAAGAATGGCACCTTAGCTGAAATGGATGTCATACCCATGAGTGCCGGAATAGCGATGTTCATGGATGAGTGTATAGTGTCGGTTCAATATACGCTCAATATGAACATTATACAATACTGCTATAAGGTAATAGGTCTTCTTAGTAATGTAGTCAAAAATGTGCTCGTAGTGATGGAGAATATGTGATGTCCTGGTCTTAATGCTAGTCCATGCTATTATTAAGGCACCATGGTGAAGTTCCGTACAATAGTATAGTTAATGATCCAGTCACCGAAAAAATCCGGTTATAGACATGTGGTACCAAAAAAATCTGGAATCACGGTTGTGAAGAATGAGCATAATGAGTTGATTCCTCAACGGTTATAGACAAGATAGAGGGTGTGTATTGATTATAGGAAATTGAACACAAGCACTCGAAAAGACCATTTTCCTCTTTCTTTTATTGACCAAATGTTGGAGCGTCTCGCAGGTCATAGCCATTACTGTTTCCTAGATGGCTATTCCAAGTATAACCAAATAGCCATAGCTCCTAAAGATCAAGAGAAGACTACATTTACATGTTCGTTTGGCACTTATGCTTATAGGAGAATGCCCTTCGGGCTATGCAACGCATCAGCCAGTTTCCAAAGGTGCATGACCTCAATTTTCTCAGATATGGTAGAAGACATTATAGAGATTTTCATGGACAACTTTTTAGTATTTGGGGCTTCATTTGATGAGTGTTTGAAGAATCTATCTTTGGTACTCCAGAGATGTGAGGAGACAAGTCTAGTGCTTAATTGGGAAAAATGCCACTTTATAGTTAAAAGTGGTATTGTTTTACGCCATGTGATTTCCAAAAAGGGCATTGAGGTTGATAAGGCGAAAATTGAAGTAATAAAGGGTTTGCCTCCTCCTAGATCGGTAAAAGATATTAGATCATTCCTGGGTCATGCGGGGTTCTATAGGCGGTTCATAAAAGATTTCTCGAAGACTGCAAGACCATTATGCACCATTTTTCAAAAGGATGTAGAATTCAAGTTCAATGAAGAATGTAGTATTGCTTTTAAGATTTTGAAAGAAGCGCTAACCACGGCTCCCATCCTCATGCCACCACAATGGAGTTGTCCTTTTGAACTTATGTGTGACGCCTCCGACTATGCCATAGGGGCAGTTTTAGGACAGCGTGTTGAGAAGATTCTGCATGTCATTTATTACGTGTCAAGGACTCTCAATGATGCTCAAATGAACTACTCAACTATGGAAAATGAGCTATTGGCGATAGTATTTTCCTTGGAAAAGTTTAGGCAATACTTGGTGGGCGCTAAAGTTGTTGTATACACGGATCATGCCACCATCCGGTATCTATTGCATAAAAAGGACACAAAGCCTAGGTTGATTAGGTGGATACTCTTATTGTAGGAATTCGACCTTGAAATTAGAGATAAAAAGGGGTGTGAGAATGTGGTGGTGGATCATTTAAGTAGACTAACTCAAGGAACTCTTATGGAGGAAGATGTGATACCATTAAGAGAAAATTTCTCCGATGAACAATTGTGGGTAATACAAGATAAAGACCCATGGTATGCAGATATAGTCAACTATTTAGCATCAAATGTGATCCCTTCAGAATTGAACCCTCAAGCGAGGAAGAGGTTCATTGCTAGTACTAGATTCTACTTTTGGGATGAGCCGTACCTGTTTAAACGTGGTCCAGATCAAGTTATTAGAGGATGTGTTCCGAAAAACGAGCAAGGAGAAATACTAAGATTCTGTCATGAACGTGAATGTGGAGGACATTATAGTGGTAAGAAGATAATGATGAAGATTCTCCAATGCGGGTTCTATTGGACAACCTTGGAAAAAGATGCGTATGAATTTTTCTTGAAGTGTGATAGATGCTAAAGGTCGGGGAACATTGGAAAAAGAGACGAGATGCCATTGAATAGTGAGCATGTTATTGAATTATTTGATGTATGGAGGATAGATTTTATGGGGCCATTTGTTACATCCCAAGGTTATAATTTCATCTTGGTAGCGGTAGATTACGTATCTAAGTGGGTTGAAGCAATCCCCACTAGGACAAGCGATAGCCATGTGGTTGTTGGGTTCATCAAGGAAAATATCTTCGCAAGGTTTGGAATTCCTAGGGTGATAATTAGCGACGGTGGAAGTCACTTTTGTAATAGAATTTTCAAATCTTTGTTAAAGAAGTATGGGGTTAGACATAAGGTGGCAACCTTGTACCATCCTCAAACCTCGGGACAAGTGGAGGTGAGTAACTGACACATCAAACAAATCTTGGAAAAAACAGTCAACGGGAGTAGAAAATATTGGGCGTCCAAACTGAGTGACGCATTGTGGGCATACAGGACAGCTTACAAATCCCCAATAGGAATGAGTCCCTTCCGGATGGTCTTTGGAAAAGCTTTCCATTTGCCGGTGGAACTAGAGTACAACGCCCTATGGGCTATTCGAAAGTTAAACCTAGACCTTGACAAAGCTGGAGAGGAAAGGAAGCTCCAACACAGTGAACTATAGGAGTTTCGGTTAGAAGCATATGAGAGCGCAAGGCTTTACAAGGAGAAGACTAAATTCTACCATGATAAGAAGCTTAGAAGGAAAGATTTCCACCCAGGAATGCTAGTACTACTATTTGAGTCCCGTTTGAAGTTATTTCCGGGGAAGCTTAAGTCAAGATGGATGGGACCTTACAGAGTTGTGCAAGTGTTTGAGCATGGTGCCGTTGAGGTTGAAAGCTTGAAAAAAGGCGAAAGGTTTAAGGTAAATGGCCACCGGTTGAAACCATATACGGGAGGAGATCCAACTTGGGAGCCCATTTCAAACGAGGAATTGACCGATCCGCTCGGGTAACAATTGTTCTTCCGTTTTCTTAGTAGATTTTATTATCATAAATTTTTAGTATTTGCATTTCTTTTTCTTTCGCTCTCTATTTTTCTTTATTGCTCTTATTTCGTTTCTGCATAGAATAAGGGTGTGGATTGGATTTTGGTAGTTGATTTAGGACATTTGTGCTTTGTTGATATATTTTTGATTGTTTGGATTATGTGAATGGATGGATGAGAGGGCAATATACCGAGTTATTGATATCTTTTGTATTGCCTTTGCTTGATGGACTTTTGCTTGAAACCTTTTGGGTTGCGTTTTTGAATTTTCTTTCTACCACCCATGAACATTGAGGACAATGTCCAATTTAGGTTTGGGGGTACATTTGCGCAGTGCCATTGTGCTTGATTTTCAAATTGTGTGCCAAATTTTTTAAAATTTTCAAAATTTTTGCGATATTGCCATATTTGAGCATGCTTTGCTTGTTGAGATTGTTCTTTACATTATGTAGTGAGGAATTGTGCATCTTTGCTAGTGTTTGGTTTAGATTAACACCATGCCACTTAGGGTGTCATTGAACAAAGTGCGTTAATCTTTTTCTCTTGATGTTGAGTGAATTATCAAATTTGCTTGAAGGCTATGAATTAATAGTGGAGATTCCCGTGAGGATCACAAACACAGCCTTTAAAAAGCGTATGTTGAGTTGTAAAATATTCACTCTTTAAACACTCACTCTCAAACACTCATACAAGCATGTATTGGTCTCATTTGCACTAAATGTTGTTTGTCATAGAATATTATGGACTGCTTGTGGATGCTTTATTTTGCCTAGTGGACAAGCCCTTAAAAATGATTTTAGGCGATGCATATGAAAAACCACTATTGGCCTAAACACTTCCAACCAATGTGAATATGTGTGCTCCCAAGCCCCTTTGAAGCTAAACACATTTTAAGCCTTTCATTCATGGACCATATCTACATGAACCTTATAGCCTTACGATATTGACCTACCTTGACCAAATGATTTACTAAGGCTTATGAAATCAATGTAAAATTTTGAACTTGAAAATGTAAGGTGTGTACCTAGGCATGTAAATGTGTGCAAAAAGTCTTGCAAAGCAAGAATGTTTGAAAAGAAAAATTGAAAGAAAACAAAAGCTTGAAAATAATGTGAAAAGAAAAGAAAATGAAAAGTATGCAAAGACAAGAATTGGCAAGGCAAAGAAAAAGAGAACCAAGAAATTAGGCACAATTGGCCTAGAAAAAGAAGAAAAGTAAAGGAACTACTCAATATGAAAATGAGAGTAGTATCCACATGTAGAATTGTGAGCTTGGACACCTTGAAGTGTGAACAAAATGTTTGAAACTTGTGGAACTCATAATTAGAATGTATGCCTTTGTTTAATCATTAGGTTCCTTGATATCCATTGCCCCATTCTTTGTTTCACCATAACCTAAGGCCCCATTACAACCAAAGAAAAGACCTTCATGATCTTTAGGATTGTCCATTTTGTACAATTTGGTTGATGCATGTTCTTTCTAATTCATGGCTCTTGCAGTTCCATTCATGAGACCACTTTTCAGGAAATTGTGTCTTTAATGATTATCGTGTGCAATCAATTAGATGCCCATAACATGAATTCATATTGCACATGCATGATATTGAGTGAAACCTAGGAGTCTTAGAGAAAAGAAGAGAGAATCCGGTGAGGATTAGTATCAAAGCGAATTACATTCTAAACTAAATAGCACCTTTGCTTTGAAGTTTTGGTATTTCGAATGTAAGATTGCATTGCGTACAATCATATCTAAGAGTGGCACGTTTTTAATCTTTACTTGACATACTCTTGCATGTTGAAGTCCTCACTATTGCATAATTGTTTTAATCTCTTCATTTTGGTTTCGCACATTGACTACAAGAAAGTAAAAGCCTTTGAAATGTTTTGATGCATGTTTTGGGGGTTTGCTTGTGCTTGTTTTGTTTGATGACTAGCAAAAGATAGGTTTGGGGGTATTTGATCAAGCCAAAAATGGTATGATTTTGGCCCTCATTTTCGACTCTTTTTGCTTGATTCTCGGGAATTTCCCCGTGCTTAATGGTGTTAAATTGAGTGTTTCAGGTTTTATTAGGTTTCAAGAGCAATTTGGATGAAGTTGAGGACTTGTGTACAAAAAGGCTCACAAATAGGAAGAAACAGGGCATTTTTGCTACTTAGGCAAGAGGAGGTCGCCACATGGTCGCCATGGCGACAGAGGATTATTCAGAGCGTCAGAAGGTCGCCATTTGGTCACCATGGAGACAGAAGGTTGCAAAAATGCATCAGGTGGGTCGCCATTTGAGGGTCGCCATAGGGACCCACCCTTACAAATGGCGACCTCACAACTTTAAGCAGGGTCGCCACATATGGTCGCCATAGCGACCTTCTCATGCAAGTGGCGACCTCATCATGAATTGCTCATGGTCGCCACTTGCTAAATGGCGAAAAAGATGGTGTTCATGGCGACCTTTGCATCTAACCGTTTTACGCACCAGGGTCGCCATAGTGACAAAAAGGCAAACGTTGCGCCACATCGGCGAATCAAGCAGTTATCAGTACATGTCCAAAAGTGAGTATATATATAGTGGCCTTTCATCTTCAGAAATACATTCCACCTTAGAGAGCACGAAAATCCTCTCATTGAAATCTAGATTTCTCATCCATGGCTCATCATTCCTCATCCTCCATTTCTCTACTTGTACTCATCTAATTCCATCCAAACCTCAACACCAAACCTTGACTACTTCCCTAAATCATTCCTCTCCTACCAATTCTCCACCCAAATACCTTTGTCACTTCCTACAAAACATCCACACTTCAACATATGTCCTCTACTTCCATTCTTTGCATTTAGGAGCATAAAGGAAAAGAAGGATCAAGCTTAAAGAAGGAGGCCCAAGGGTGATTTCCTTACTATTTACTTCCTTTCATTTATTGCTAATATGTGTAACTAAACCCCTAATCTAGGGGATAGATTTGAGGATCAATTGGTTGTGGATATTAGCCTTAGCTTTGTAATGAATCTCTTATGTGTTCTATTCATTCAAATCATTAGATTCTATTCATTATGTGATTGACTTGTATATCCACTTGTTAATTACAATCTTGTTTAGAGTTATATGTTATATATTCATATTTGGATTGACACTCCTTGTGTGATTAAGAACCCATTGAATATGATAGATTAGTGGTGGGTATATCAACCCCACTAATCTATCAACCCCACTAATCTAAGCCTTAAGTGGTTAACATAATGAGATTGGTACATTAAAGTGGTTATAAGATATTACCCACACTCAATTGCTAATCAATCTATTCCCTAGCAATCATATTAATTGTTTACATCATTATTCTTATCAAGGTTGTTGAGTATTCTATTTTTCACAACACTTTTGCATTTTCAATTTAGTAGTTAGCATTGGTGGTTTTTGAAACCACACACCTATCAAATATCATGATTTATTTTACTTGTCTAAGACTAGTCAATCTATATAATTAGCACTCCATATCTCTGTGGAACGAACTTACTTATCATTTGCTATAAAATCACATTTTAAAGGATTTAAGTGGCTTAAAAGGGTTTTCAAAGATCAAACAAAATTATATCATTTTTGTGAGTGCACGACGGCTCATCAGGTAGCCACGGCGACCAAGAGTCGAACAGAAGCGAGGGAATGTAGGAGAGGAGACTGGTGATTCGGTTTAAAACGGAAATTTGAGATAAGGAAATTAGAACGAAAATTTGAGACTGTTGGGTATGAAATTTGAGATAAGGAAATTAGAATGGAAATTAGAAAATACCTTGGATAGCTCGAACCGATTACAGAGGCTGCTGGAGAAAAGAAAACGAGAGAGAGAGAGAGAGAGAGAGAGAGAGAGAGAGAGAGAGAGAGAGATGAGGAAGTTTGGTAAAATTTCATTAAAATTTGCACTGTAGCGTGTTTTGAAAATTGCTTCCCCAAGAAGCTGATTTCCAAAAGCTACAACTTCTCAAAAACTCAGCTGAGAGAAGTTAATAGTGGCCCAAAGCACTTCCCTACAATTTTACTGAACACCATATCATTGGTCTGGAATTATTTTTTGCCCCAAAAACAATTGGGGAAGCAATGCCCAAAGTACCTTAGTCTAGGACTATTTACACGTTGGCCCACCATATTTAATTTTTTTTTTTTTTTTCATCACCATTCACCAGTCCCACCAACCCACTTTTTCTTTCTATTTCAATATATTTCAACATATCTCAATGAAGGACTATTTTTTTGAATATTTTTTTTCTAGTTTTTATTTTATTTTTTATTTTTTATGATTTAATAATAAATTAGTTATAAATTTGAAAGTTATTTAAAGTTAATATAAATTTGTAATTTTATTTAAAATTAAATTTGAATATTATTAATTTAATAATGTATAAATTAAAATATTTATTTCATCGAAACAATTATTTCAATAATTTGTTATACAATTTTCATTTGATTATTAGGGACTGAGATGATTTCATTCATAATTCCTCTTAATGGGATTGAAGAACCTAAATTCATTGGGCCCATTGTAATCACACCTATACATTCTTTTCTTTTTTTTAATTATTTTATTAAATCAACAAATTATAAAATTTAAAAATATTTAAATTTATTTAAAAATAATATAAATCTATATTTTAAAAATATTTTGAGATATTTTTTCTTTATCAATATATAATTTAAAATACTATTGTTCAGATGCATATACATATATATATAATTATATATATATAGAAATTAGTTTATCAAAATTAAAATTCAAAAATCTTATTTATAATAAAGGGGAATTGCACAAACATCCCCCGAGGTTTAATAAAATTGCATGGATATAGCAGTTTTGGCCATATACACACAAATGTCCCTCAACATTTGAAAATTATTGTACAAACATATCCCATCGTTAGGTGGATCTGTTAGTCAATAGTCAAACGTGTAAAAAGTCTAAAATACCTCATATTTTTATTTTAAATAAACCAAAAAGTTTAAAAATAAGATAAAAAATTGTTAACTGCCAAAAATGTCAGGGGTGTTAAGAAGAATTTTCCATCCAAATTCAAGGTAGAAGAACGTCACAGAAAAGCTTCCTAGTACCTCGCTACTGAATTGACTAGTACCTCGCTACTGAATATACTTAGTACACCTTCAGCTAATCCAAGTCAAGATCAAGGACATTAAGATCCCAAGGTACCAGGAGACACATAAGTCAAGGTCCTAGTACCCCATTGCTGCATTAGGCCGGTATCCCGATATCTCGACATACTTATACCGTGATCCAGTAGGAGGCGGGGTACCTTCGATACCCTGATCCCTTCTAGAGCCAGCCTACCAAGCAGCAAGAGCATCAGATTAACAGACTATCGAGGTAGGACCAAGTACGCTGATATCAAGCTACAAAGAGAAACAGAATACGACAACGTTTAATGAACAAGGAAATCGACTCATTCCCGCCACTCAAGAGTTCTATTTGAAAACAAAGTCAACTCTGTCAAAATTCAGCCAAAAAAGGGATCACTTGATTCAGGAAATCAATCCCACGATCTTCTCGCCTATCACCATGAAACGTCCCATAAATTGTTAAGCCACTGGATCGAATTTAGGGGAGTGCGCAGCAAGAAAGGGACCTATATAAAGAACATGATACTCTATAAAAAAGAGGACTCGAATCCAAAAACCCTACAGTTTTCCACTTATCTACTCTCACGAGATCGCCACCACCGACTGTTTCAAAAGTTTACAACGAAACTGATCGAATTCTCCATTTTATTCAAATTATGACATGATATAATGATTTATGCTCTGATTGATTAAAGAAATGTATTTCTCCTTATTATGATATAGTATAGTGATTTTTCTTCGCATTTATTTATCATTGTATCTAGCTTGTTTTATTGAGAACGCACATGTATCGAACTATATGATATCTCTCCGACCATGGTCTACTCTGATCACAGTCATACATGTTGTTAATTGGAAATACACCCCAATGACAGTTTTTCGTTAACACTTTTGATGCTGTCTGTGAGAAATATCCTCCATATCGTTTCCAGAAAAAGCTATCTAGCTTTACCCCACAAGCAAAAAGATGAGACTCAGATCCTCTCAGGGACAGCCCGACCCCTTGGGACCCCAATCCCTTGCTTCTACCTTGAGAGTTCAGAGGCAGAGAAGAGGATCAAGAAATAGCAACCTGGCATCGATCCCTCCACCAAATGTGAACTTCATGCCCTAAGATCCGGCTATCTAGGAAATCAGTCTGGATATCCTAGAACAGTAGGTTACCACATACGTAGAAAGTATCCACCTCCGAATGATCGCCCAAGAAATACCCTTCGAAGCACCTAAGGCCGTAAGAGGTTGTACCGAGTACCTGGGTGCCGGTCTTTGATAGACTCGGACCACCACTTCTAGTTTCAGACAGCCCTGTAGATTTCAGACCCCGACAGGTGAAGTCACTAGCCAACATCCCTCCCATGAGGAATCGACCAACGACTAAACCAGCAGTAAAGGAGAGGGCTCCACAACCCAATGCTGGTGGTAGTACCAGGCCTAAGAGAAACCATTGAGGTAACAGACCTCAGAAGGAGGAGCGTAAGGGGCAACCGTGGTATCCAAAACTTCGGATAATGAAGGCTCAGTAGCCCGATCCAGGCACGATGGATCTAAGCACCTTGAAGACTAAATGGCCAAAATGGTAAAGGAACTCGAGAGGAAAAGGAAGGGGAAGCACCGAGGCACCCGAAAAAATCCTCTGGGGGAGATGAATGCACCCTTCTCCAGAAGGATCAGAGAAGTAGAGCTACCTCCCAAATTTAAAATGCCCGCTGAAAAATACACTGGATCGGAGGACCCCGTGAGCCATATATAGAGCTCTATTCACCAGATGGAGGTCCAGAACGCTACTCGGTCAACGATGTGCAGGATGTTCCCTTCAACCCAGACGGATTGTGTCAAGACCTAATTTAGAAAGTTACCTCCAGGTAGTGTGGATTCGTTTACAAAGCTTACTACATATTTTTGTGCTCAGTTTCAGGGGATCAAGCCTCATTCTAAGAAACCCGTCCTACTCCAATACATGATCCAGGAGCGGAGTGAGACGCTGAGATCCTATGTAAAAAATTTCCATAAAGAAGTGATCTAGATGGGAGTGTTTATTGATAAGGAAACCTTGGCTAATTTCAGAAGGAACCTATGGGCTAGTAGATTATTCCGGTCATTTGCCAAACACCCACCTGAAACCTGGCCTATGACAGGGTGTTGGAACAAGGGACACAGACGAACAACTCCAGGTCAAGGTCGAGCATGATGAATCCCGATCAGCCAAGCGTCCGAAGAAACAGGCTCCAAAGCCTACGTTTTCAAGGATGTTCTAGAATCATCCTCCAAACCGGTCTACCTATTGGCAATCACTTCCTTCCCAACATTGGAATAGATATCCCGTAAGAAGGACCCCTCATAGAATAATGCCTCCACCAAGAGAGGTAGCTCGAATAACAAGAGAAGAGGAAGGGTACAACCATTATACTTCCCTCAACGCATCCCGAGAGACCATATACCTTGCCATCTGCAACAAGAGTTTGCTCAAGAAGCTCGGTCCTATGAAGATCCCGGCTAACCAGAGGAATCGTTATAAGTACTATGACTTTCATAAGGATATGAGGTATAACACATCAGAATGCTACAACCTCCACAATCAGATTAAAGGATTGGTAAGGGGAGGCCTTTTGATTGAATTCTTGCAATAGGTATGGGATAGCATCAAGATGGGGAAGGAGGTATAGGAAGAGATGCAAGAAATAGAAGAGAGAATGAGGGATAATGCAAAAGATCTGATGTAGTAGATCCAGACCATCCACACCATCAATGGACGCCCTACGCTGGTAGAAACCTCCAATAACTCCAGGAAGAATCATGTTAGGAAGATTCCTCGACTCTTTACCGGTCATGACGTGCTACGGGTCGCTAGAGAACCCCAAGACCTCTCTCATGCAAGCCAGATCATTTTCACCGAGGAGGATGTTTACAAGACAGTTCAGCCATATGACGATCCAATGGTGATCATGGAACAGATAGCTAATTGCAAGATCCACCGCGTCTTGATTGATACCAAGAGCACTGTTGACATCATGTTCAAAGGAGCCCTTGAGAAGTTCAACCTGAAGAATTCATCCTACAACATTTGTACCACACCTTTGTATGGATTCACTAAGGACTCACTAATGCCGATTGGATCAAAAATCCTACCAGTAATAGTCAGAGAGGCTCCTCTTCAGCAGAACATAATGACAGAATTCATTGTGGTTGATACCTTGTCCGCCTACAATGTGATCTTATGAAGACCCTTTATATCAGGAATTAGGGGAGTGTTATCCATCTATCACAACGTCTTAAAATTCCCTGTAGGAATCAAGGTAGTAGAAGTTCGGGGAGATCAACAAGTAGCCCGCAGCTGTTATGCAGTATCCACCCACCCCATTGTGCTAGCCAAGCAATGCGCACATGTGACCAATGAACCAAATCGAGGTACCAGAACAGGATCACTACGTCTTGGAAGAAGGAAATGTACCATATGTAATTGTAGAAAAGCCAGAAGAGGAGGAACGTGGGTGGACCAGTGCACCCCGTAGACCAGTTGGAAGAGATATCTGTTAGAAGGGACGACCCAACCAAGGTAGTGAAGATAGGAGGCACGCTGGATTGTGAGGTCAGGAAGAGCCTGGTAGAACTCCTCAAAGAATACAATGATATTTTTGCTTGGAGCCATGACGAAATGCCAGGTATCCTTCCTAGCCTAGCCACCCATAGGTTGGCGGTAGATGCAACCTTCAAACCAGTCAAATAGAAACGAAGGCACTTCAACGCCAAATGGAATACCGTGATGGAGGAAGAGGTAGACAAGCTCCTGAAAGCCAGATTCATCAGAGAATCCTACTACCTTGAATGGATCGTTAATGTGGTCATGGTAACCAAATCTAACAGGAAGTGGCATATGTGTATAGATTACACCAACCTCAACCGGGCCTGCCCGAAGGATAGCTTCACACTACCTATGATAAATCAATTGATTGATTCTACTATAGGTAGCAAGCTCCTAAGCTTCATGGATGCTTTTTCGGGGTATAACCAGATCATGATGCACCCCACCGATCAAGACAAAACAAGTTTTATCACCGGGCAAGGCCTCTATTGTTACAAGGTAATGCCATTCGGTCTTAAAAATGTTGGAGCCATTTACTAGCGCTTGGTGAACAAGCTGTTCAAGTAATAGATAGAAAGGTCTAAAGAAGTGTATATAGACGACATGATGACCAATTCTCAGGTGACCGACCAGCATCTAGAGGACTTATGACAGACCTTTCAGGTGATAAGAAAGAACCAGGTGAGGTTGAACCCCGCTAAGTGTGCTTTCAAGGTAGCAGTGGGGAAGTTCCTTAGGTTCATGGTACATGAGAGAGGGATTGTGGCCAATCTCAAAAAGATCAAAGCCATCATAGATTTTGAATCCCCCACTACCCTCAAGCAGGCACAAGGATTGACTAGCAGGATAGCAGCGCTGAACCGCTTCATATCTCGATCTACAGATAAGTGACTTCCTTTCTTTAAAATCATTGATGTAAGGATTCCCGGTTTTTTATTGGCTTATTTCGTGAGCAAACCACATATTGGGGTTGTTTGTAAAGGGTAGCTTAAGTGATAGGTGTTCATGCTCAATGACCCTTCTCAAGACCTCAAGTTGGACAAGCACTCAAAGGTATATCTTGTGCTTACTTTCTTATTGAAGAGATTTAGTTGCACACACTCACTTGTAATGCTTGCAAATGTATGCTTTACTTTAGTGTGCATTCTCTTCAAATGTCACTTTTCACACTAGCACATTGTTTGTCATATCTTGTTGTGTGTTTTGTGTAGTGTAATTCGTTTCCCAAAAATGTTCGAAAACGTCCGCGCTCGCACGATAATGTGCTTGGTTTTGCGCGAAGATCGCCTTTGGAGAATGCCATTGGCTTCTCCTTTGGTTTCACCATCATTGGTGAAACGGCGGTTTGATCGGCGGCCACGACCGCCGAATGAAACCGCCGTTTGATTCCAGAAAGCTCTGGACTGTATCTGCGGTTACGATCGGCGGTCAGGCCGCCAAATCGAAACCGCCGAATTGACCTGATGCATTTATTATTCTCGAGTTTGATTCTGCGGTTTAATCGGCGGCCTGGCCGCCGAATTAGATATTTTAGGTCGGTTTCTTTTTGGGTTTTGATCGGCGGTTTCGATTGACCACCGAATCTGGTCACCGAATGATCCTTTGCTTCTTCGGCGGTTACATTCTGCGGCCACGACCGTAGAATGAAACCGCCGATCGGTGATTTCAAGGGCAAAATTGTCTTTTCACTTGCCTTGTTCTTGATGCCTATATATATCATACTTTCTCATATCTCTAACTTAGTTCTCTGACTCTAAAAGAACCCTAAACTTGAAAGAGAGATTTTTGAGAGAAAATCAAATCAAGAACTCATTTTTATACACTCAAACCATACACATATGCATCAAAGATCATCTAAGCATTTTCTAGCATAGTTAGTTTGCTTAGTTGCATGGGTTTTGGTCATCACACTTCCCTTGGTATGTTCTTCACTTTTATCATTGATATTTAGTGTTTTATTTATCAAGGCATCTCTTTTATTATTTGAATGATCTTAGATTAATATCTTATATTCAAAATAGAGATTGTTTGTGATGACATGATTGAGTGTTGTATTGTGATAGCTATCTAGGTTTTTATAATCTATTGTTAGCTAAGCTATTTGACATGTCATTTAGCCATTGATATCTAGGATTGCATTTGTTGCCATCTAATCATCCTAGATAAGCATATAGGGTTGCCTAGCTCTTATTGCATGTATTGAGTATTTTTATATATTCACACATAGGTTGTTTTATCACTTCATTGAGAATTTAAGTCTTGTTGGCTAAGGTTGCTTAGGCCACAAGCAAGATGGACTAGAGCCACTTTTAAAGGCTCGCGTGGTAGAAGTGGGGGGTTACAGACCGGAGTGTTAGACGAGGT
Source organism: Acer campestre (assembly GCA_954870605.1). NCBI lineage: Eukaryota > Viridiplantae > Streptophyta > Magnoliopsida > Sapindales > Sapindaceae > Acer > Acer campestre. The sequence goes on from OX940801.1 coordinate 42,147,527, forward strand.
CTACATAGGTTGTAAACTTCATTTCAATTAGTGGATTTCGAGGTTCAAGTGTGGCGCACTAATCAGCCCGTGGTTTTTTCCCAGTGGTTGGGTTTTCCACGTATACATCAAGTGTCATTTACAATTCCGCACCATATTACACTTGTTGTGTTTTATATTGACTTTAGGGGCATTTTCGGAATATTGACCTTAAACGAAAATTGGGTGAAAATTAGTTAAAATCTATTCACCCCCCCCCCCCCCCCTCTAGATTAATATTGTTTACACAACGTGTTAATTTGTGAACTTTCAATTGAGCAAGGTAAGAAGATGAAGTGGAATCATGAAAGCGAACAAGCCTTCCAGTCCTTGAAGGAATACCTAGCTAGACCGCCTTCGCTAGAAAAACCCCTTTCAAGAGAAGAGCTACAAATTTACTTGGCAGTATCAGAAACCGCTACTAGTGGGGCCTTGGTGAAAAAATGTAATGACGGGGTCTAGAGACCAATCTACTATATGAGCCGTGCTCTAACCAAATCTGAAAAAAAAAACTACACCCTCCCGGAGAAGCTCACTTATGCACTGGTAACTATAGCTAGAAAACTTTGGCCTTATTTTCAAGCTCATACTGTTGTCGTAGTGACAGATCAACCACTAAAATAGTTCCTCCAGAGGCCAGACATATCACGCAGGTTGGTCCTATAGGCCCTAAAGCTCACTAAATATGATATAAAGTACAAGGCAAGAACAACAATCAAAGCTCAGGTCTTAGCCGACTTTGTAGTAGAATTCAGCATGACCACCAGCCTGGATGCCACCACGGTCCCGAACCCAATTTCAGAATCCTCAAAATGGCTAGCCAATTGCAAGTACTTGGTACTATACATGGATGAAGTGTCAAATCAGTCAGGTTGTGGAGCAGGGATCGTCTTTACTGATCCGGAAGGAATCGAATGCATCCATTGTTTTAGGTTTGAGTTCAAAGCTACCAATAATAAGGCAAAGTATGAAGCTTTGCTAGCAGGGATGAAAGTAGAAGAGGAATTGGGGTGGATTTCCTCCTGGTTATGAGTGATTCACAGCTAGTAATCAACCAAGTATCCGGTTTGTACCAGGCGAAAGGTTACAACATGGTAACGTATCTCAAAAAAGTTCGGGAAGCAGCAACAAGATTCAAGGGTATGAAGATGGAATAGATTCCTCGAGAGAAGAATCACCAAGCAGATGTCTTGGCTAAGATTGCTGCAACTGGAGGACAAACATTGCCTAGAGGGGTACCACTCCAACTGATACCTCGATCCAACATATCTAGAGGAGTCGAAGTAAACCCAGTTAGCCGGCTTCCTTACTGGATGGATCATATAGTTGACTTCCACTAAAATGAAACTCTTCCTACAGATTTGGATCAAGCAAGTAAACTCAAGCAGAACACCACTCGGTACTGCTTGGTCGATGGGTACCTTTACCGCAAAGGAAAATCCCTTCCGTTACTGAGGTGTCTACATCCAAATGATACACAATGAGCACTAAACGAGGTACACTTAGGGGACTACGGCAACCATGTGTCAGGGGAGACCCTAGCTTACCAAGTTCTTAGAATGGGCTACTTCTGGCCTACTCTACATCAAGATGCGAAGTAGTTTGAGCAATCCTGTGAACCTTGTCAAAAAATAGCAAATCTCCACCACCTACCTCTAGAAAGGCTCACTTCAATCAGTATATCTTACCCTTTCGCTATTTGGGGTTTAAATCTTATCGGGCCACTCCCGGCTACTCCTGGTCAAGCCAAGCATGCCATAGTGGCAATAAACTACTTTACTCGGTGAGTGGAAGCAAAGTCCCTTACCCAGATAACTGAGGCAAATACCACGAGCTTTGTCAAGGAGAACATTGTCTGCCAATTCGGTACCCCGATGGCTATAATAACTGATCTAGGTAAACAATTTGACAATGCTAAATTCAGGAAGTTTTGTGAAGAGTGGGATATCAACCTTCGTTTTGCATCAGTAGCCCATCCTTAAACCAATGGATTGGGGGAAGCTACTAACAAAACGATCAAAAAGCTCCTAAAGAAGAAACTTCAACAAAAGAAAGGGAAGTGGGTCGAAGAGCTCCCAAATGTGCTATGGGCATACCGGACTACCAAGAGGACTGTAACTGGGGAAACCCCTTACTCATTGGCTTTTGGAACGAAAGTAGTCCTACCTATTAAACGTAGGCTGACATCTTTCAGGGTCCAACATTTTAAACCAGAAGACAATGAAACAAAGTTGAGAGCCAGCCTAGACCTCCTTAATAAGAAGTAGGATAAAGTTGCAGAATGAGTAGCGGCCTATCAGAGCAAGATAGCTTGATGTTTCAATAGAAGGTTGAAGACTTGAAACTTTAAAGAAGGGGACTTGGTCCTCATGAAGGTAACCTAGAATACCCAAAGAGGTCTGACGGGGTACTAGCCCCCAACTGGGAAGGTCCCTATCTAATAAAAATGGTGGTTCGAGGGGGGGCCTATAAACTGGAATATATGGATGGCTACCCATTAGACCACACCTGGAATGCTGATCACCTCAAAAGGTTTTATCCTTAGTGTTTGAAGGAACAATTTATTTCGGCTAGTATGTCTCTAAATGCGTACCTCAAATTTTCTTTGCATCACTTGGAAATAAAACTCAATAAAGAATTCAGTTTTCTCTCCTACATGATTCTCTTATGTTCACCTTGCAAATTTCGCCATAACTGGATCACCTCAAGACCAAGAAGAGCTGCGTGACACTCCTGCTACCTTGGTCGGTGTATACCCTCCTTTAAGAAGAATCTGGTGCATAAATGCTAAAGTGGTGTAGTCGTCTACCAGACTAAGATCCGGACTCGTGGCCCTGATTGCCCGCCGCATCCTTAAGACCAGGAGAGACTATACGGACATCCTTAAGCCTCGGACGGGGAATACCCCTCTCCAGGAAAACCTGGTGCTAAAGTGGCCTTGGTTACCTACCAGGACAGACCGCTTACAGGATTAGGATACCTTATCAGAATGCCTAATACCTAATTTCATCATATAAAAAAGAAAACTTAGTGCTAAAGTGGCCTTGGTTGCCTACTAGGAAAGACTGCCTACAAGATCAGGATACCTTATCAGGATGCCTGATACCAAACTTTGCCTTATAAAAAAGAACTAGTGCTGAAGTGGCCTTAGTAGCTTACTAAGACAGATCACGCAAGGATTAGGATTCCTTCTCAGGATACCTGATACTTTGACTCGCCTAAATAGAAATCCTGAAATAGTTTTAGTAACCTACCAGGATTGTTTTAGAGTTAGAGTCTTCTATACAGCAAGACCACTCAGTACTTAGTGAAAATTTCTGGCAAAATTTCTTACCAAGTCTTACAAGGGGACTACCGCCCAAACTGTTTTCAAATACGGTAGAGGTCTGGTTTATCCAAGGCAAAACGAACAAGTATTAAGATACCAAGTACTAACAACATCTCAAGTAAGTTTTATTTGGGTTATGAGCAAGCATGCAATTGTCAGGTCCTACTAGGATATGTATGAATAAGTAAAACAGTGAGTTTGTCAAAAAAAAAAAAAAAAAAAAAAAATTGGGAATTTTCTATTGATCACACAGGGAGCCCAACCCCCGATTTCGGGTTACAAATGAGAAAATAATAAAAAATAAAAAATAAATAACATATCATGCATCATTTTTCTTCTCCCTTGCTTCCTCTTTCTGGCCTGATGCATTTGCTTCCCCAGTAACCTTGGCTCCTGCATCAGCCTGGACCTCCCCAGCTCTTAGTACTGGATCCTTCACTTGATCACCTTGTAGCACGGAAAGATCAGGAAGTACCCCTGCAGTTGTTCTTGTCTGGTCTAGGGCAGGTAGATCGAGCTCCTGAGGCAAGAAAGGATTTAGGACAGCAGTAGATGAAGAATGATCCACCTAGACCGGGGCAACATTCAAGAGTCTGGTAACCTTTGCTTCAATCTAATCCTGGTCCCACCCGAAGGCCGCCTTCAAATCGTAAGGAGGAGGAATGGCCTTAGCAACCTTGTAGGCGGCATAAAAAAATCCATCTCCAAAGGCATCATCCATTCTTTCCTTAAAATCCCTCACTGTACCCCGCAGGAGTTGATTCTCATCCCAGAGTAGGACTCTTTCCCCTCTCAAGCCTTCCCTTTCCTCACGACGGCGGAGTGACCTGAGGGTTTTAGTATCAAGAGCTCGCTTCCACCGCTCTGAATCCTCCAAGGCAGCATCCCTCCTATTCTCAGCCACAGTCAATGCCTTGTTCAAGAAGGCGATGCTCGTCTCGAACCAGGCCAGTTCCCGCTTGGCATCCTCAAATTCAGCCCTAGCTGAAATTGCAGCTTCTCTGAAAACATTCACCTACTTTTTCATATCCATGGAGAATTTAAATATCTACAAAGAAAGAAAGAAAGAAGTTAAGTAACCTTCCTAGAATTAAACAGGATAGGAAATAAGATAGAGAAAGTCTTTACCTTGGCAAGAAGAGAGGCTCCCTTTGAAGCCATGATGTCCCATGGCATGGAGGTTTCAGCCTGCATACTACCACTAGGGCACACCTTCACAAATTGTGCTACTACCTCCTCTAGGTTCTTATCCCGCAATTGAGAGCTTGAAGGCTGATCTATTGAGGTAAGGCCGATCAGTTAAGAGAGCAGTCACAGTATCAGAACCTCTATCCCTGTCTACCCTGAGTTGATGCCCGGTGGATACAGTAGAAGGCAAGGAAGGAGGAGGATTTGTTTGCTTCTAAACCTATTGCTGGGCCACTGGAGGTCTCGTTGAAGGAGTAGCTACCGATTCTTTTGGAATCTGTCTTAAAGAGACAAGAATCCTAGCAGCTCTCGTAGATATCTCACTTAAAGGGGAGCACGCTGCATAAGGGGTATGAAGTGTAGTATGAGGACTCAGATAGGACCCCGTTGGACTCAGATGAGTGGTAATTATATCCTGACTGGAACCGGGTAGGGTGCCAGTATTGGTAATAGAATGAGGAGGAGAAAAAAATAGGAAGTGCAACTAGAAGTGCTGTGGGCAGAGTGGCTTCAAAAACTACCAATTCAATTAGTATACCAAGTAAACAAATTAACCAAAGTAAAAAGAAGCGAGAAGAAGGAAGCTACATACACGGATAAGCTAAAGAGACTTTGAGGTATTGGTCTACCTGGGCACTATCCAAAGGATCAGAGGTGGGATACTTCATGTTTGTATAGAATCCGGCTTAGATTTTCTCCAAGATACCCCACAATTCAACAGAGATCTTTCTCTTATCCCACTTCTCTTAGTCATTTAACCGAGTAAGAACTGGATACTCAATCCCATCAATATGAACCGAGTGCCCCCAATCTCCTCCTACCATGACCCACTCCTCACGCCAAGGATGAAAGTGGCTCTAGGGACAATAAACTTCAAGTTGTTCTTTGCCCTCAAATAGAATTGGCCTTTAGGGCTTGATTTGATGGCCGCTACCTAGAAGATATACCGGATTTCATCATACCCCGGCTCCCTCAATATGTTGTCTATCTCACATTACTCATTCTAGAGCACTATAAACCTAACCAGGTGCTTCCAGAATCTTGGTGAAATTTGCAATGGAGCAAGACCGAAAGCAAGTAGCGCCTTACGAAGAGTGGGATGAAGGGTGAGCCTGATTCCACATTCAAAGGTAGCTACATTGAGAAGGACTTCGCCACTAGCCGTGGTATATATATCATAGCCTCGATGTGAAAGAGTGAGATTAATCGCATTAGGGATCTGGTACTCCTCCTCAAGCGGGCTAGGGTGTCCACGGTGCAGACAGATTCAAAGACAACCTGGTATTCAAGAGGGAGGGTAGGAATGTTTCTGATTGGGACCCCAATTGGAAGACCTCCCTCATCATCATCTTCTTCTGCATCCTCATCAACGACCTCGATCGGGTTGTCGGGCTTGTTGTTGAAACCCGACCCAATCCTAGGGTTCCTAGTGGACCGGCGGTGTTGGATCAGGATAGAACTTCTTAAAGTATCACTCTTATCTTGACCCCTCTTCTTCCTTAAATTTAAGGGGTTGATCTCGACCGAAACATCTCCCTCCATATCGAAAAGAGCCTCGAGTTTGTTAGAAGGATTTGGTGGAGTCGTCATGGCTAGGAGTAAAGAGGAAGAAGAAAATCTCGAAACTCACTTGAAAGAAGAAGAGCATAGAAAGAGAAAGCAAGGTTTAGTTTTTGAAATTTGAAATCGATGTGAGAAGAAAAAGAAGGAAGGATGGTTTATTTATATAAGGAAGTATACGGTTACCAGAACAGAAAAGGAAAACTGAAATTAATGACCGGAGACGTGCAATGGGCTGTTTCATGAAAGTCACACCAAAAACAGCCCATTTAAATAAATGCACCATTCCGAGTCCAACATGTGTAGCTTATTTAATCGGAGCGTGCTCAAGGAAGATTTCTTCCCAGATGATGGAAGCCAACCAGTCAAGATAGATAAAAATCCTTCAAGTGTTTTAAATATCCTAACTTCAACCCCAACTAGAAAATGGTGTTCAAGTCAGAGGGGACTTCTGTTAACCGCCAAAAATGGCAGGGGTCCAAAAAAGAATTTTTCATCTAGATTCAAGGTAGAAAAATGTCACAGAAAAGCTTCCCAGTACCCCGCTACTGAATTGACTAGTACCTCGCTACTGAATATACCTAGTACACCTTCAGCTAATCCAAGTCAAGATCAAGGACGCTAAGATCTCAAGGTACCAAGAGATGCAGAAGTCAAGGTCCTAGTACCCCGTTGTTGCATTAGCCTGGTATCTCGATACCCCGACATACTGATACCGTGATCCAGTAGGAGGCAGGGTACCTTAGATACCCCGATCCCTCCTAGAGCTAGCCTACCAAGCTGCAAGAGCATCAAATTAATAGACTATTGAGGTAGGACCAAGTACTCCGAGATCAAGCTACAGAGAGAAACAGAATACATCGATGTTTAATGAACAAGGAAATCAACTCATTCCCGCCACTTAAGGGTTCTATTTGAAAGCGAAGTCAACTCTATCAAAATTCCTCCAAAAAAGGGATCACTTGATTCCGAAAATCAATCCCATGATCTTCTTGCCTATCATCATGGAACGTCTCGTAAATTGTTAAGCCACTTGACCGAATTTAGGGGAGTGTGCAGCAAGAAAGGGACCTATATAAAAAACATGATACTCGACAGAAAAGAGGACTCGAATCCAAAAACCCTACAGTTTTCCACTTATCTACTCGCACGAGATCGCCACCACCGACTGTTTCAGAAGTTTACACTAAAACTGATCGAATCCTCCATTATATTCAGATTATGACATGATATAATGATTTATGCTCTGTTTGATTAAAGAACTATATTTCTCCTTATTATGATATAATATAGTGATTTTTCTTCATATTTATTCATTATTGTATCTAGCTTGTTTTATTGAGAACGCACAGGTATCGAACTACATGATATCTCTTCGACCGTGGTCTACTCCAATCACAGTCATACAAATTGTTAATTGGAAATATACCCCAATGACAGTTTTCCGTTAACAAAAATATTTAAAAATATTTTAGAAAATATGAATGTATCTTAAATATAAAGTCTAGAAAAAAAAATCATCTTAAAAAAAATAAGTTTGTGCAATTCCCCCTTGATTTTAAATAAATTTAAACTTTAAAATTTATTTATTATTAAATTGTTTAAAAAGCTATTTTTTTTTATTTGTAAAAATGAATTTTTTTTCCAGGTTTCAGATTTAAAATACATTCATGTTTTCTAAAAAAAAAAATTATATTTTTTTATCTTATATTTTTTAAAATTTTTTTTAGTTTATTTAAAATAAAAATAAAGGCTATTTTAGACTTTTTACTATTTTGATCATTGACTAACGGATCCATCTAACGGTAATGTATGTTTATGCAACAATATTCAAATGTTAAGGGAAGTTAGCATGTATATGGTCAAAACTGTTATATTCGTGTAATTTTATCAAATCTCAAGGGATGTTTATGCAATTCCCCTTATAATAAACATTTATCATCACAACTAGAGATGCACATTTCTCCCCAGGGCCCCAATTTTCCCCGTCCCCGTCCCCGTCCCCATCCCCATTTGGGGATTTTTTTTGGGGGGGAAATGGGGAAATGGGGGGGGGGGGGTTATGAAAATCATCTCCAAATTGAAATGGGGATGGGGATCCCCATTTTCCCCACAATTATGTTGAAATGGGGATGGGGATGGGGATGAGGATGGGGGGGAGGTTCCCCATTTCCCCCAATTATATATAATAATATAAATATAATTATAATATATGTATTTTTTTTTTATTCTTTGAAACCTAACTCCCTAACCCTAAGTATATATACAATTTTACTCATTTTAACTTCAAGACCTAAGACCTAAAACCTAAAACCTAAAGTTTCTCTCAACAATTAGTTGTTATTGTAATGAACTTGTGAATTTTAAAACACTTTATTTTGTATTTGTAATGCACTAATGAATTTTATTTTATATTTGTAATAGAATGTTTGATTTTTCAGTTTAATTTGTAATTTTTATTCAAATGGGGAAATAGGGGAACGGTGGAAACAAGGGAACGGGAAACGAGGAAAACAGGGAAAATGGGGAATTGGGGATGGGGATGGGGATGGGGATGGATATAGGTCCCCCCAAAATTCTCCATCCCTATTTTCCCCAAATGAGGAAATGGGGGGTGGAAGGGGGGATGGGGGAAGGGTCTAGGTAGTGGGGATGGAGATAGGGATGGGGGGCCTATATCCATCCCCATTCCCCAAACGTGCATCTCTAATCACAACGTAGTGATGAACATTCTTGCCTTATTGGTTGGTTCAATTCAGCCCAGAATTAAAAAGTCATCAGATTGGTACTCATTATGGACAGGAAAAATACATTTGATTATTCACAAGCTAGACATGTGTATACTTATCACCTAACGTGCACTTCACGAGTAATCCTTCAATAATTCAATTGTACTTATAATCAAAGATTGAGTCAAGATGATTCATGATAGAAAAGGACCCAATTATTGGTGATGACCAGCGTTATCTAGATTTTTCTCACAAATAATTGGTCCCACAAAGACTAGCATTAACTAGACTTTTCTCACATAAAAAACGCATCTAGTAGAATTAATTTTTAAAACTATTTTCAATTAAATGCAACTATATAATGTTTGAAATAATTGATCCCACAAAGACTAGCATTAACTAGACTTTTCTCACATAAAAAACGAATCTAGTAGAATTAATTTTTAAAACTATTTTCAATTAAATACAACTATATAATCAAACATTCTATAGTAACTATATAATCAAACATTCTATAGTGTTTAATTCAATTTTTATACAGTAGAACCCCTGTAAATTAATCTCCTATAAATTAATATCTTCTCTAAGTTAATAAAAAATCCCGGTCCCGACTCGGGCCAATGTAAAAAATTAATAAACCCCTCTATCTTAAAAATTAATAATTTCTTTTTAAAACCCAGTATAAAATTTCGGTTCCGACTGTCACATAAATTAATAATTCCATAAAATTAGGAAATATATTAAATAATAATCAAAAATTAGAAAAATATTTCGAGATGCTAGTTTGCACAAAGCCACATGCTTGATATTTTTAACTTCATCCTTCATCTTTTAAATTGTCCTCTTATTATAACAAAGAAGATAGAAGAGAGGGAATTTTTAAGAGCAGTTCGGAATAGAATTTTTAGGAAGCCACCCAACACAGGAAGAGCACACGAAGACAGAACATTACCAAAACAGTCACGCACTACAACACCAATTCCTATCTTCCCCAAGGCTAAATCAACTGAAGCATCCATATTCATTTTGAATTGCCCCACATCAGGAGGACGCCAAGAAATTCCTGTCAGCCTCTGAGCATTAAGACCGCCCAAATCAACCAAATTAGCACTCCGAAAATCCTCTAGGAACGAATCAACCCAGGGCACAATGGTATCAGAGGATATCAAAACCGATTCATGAACTCTCTCATTACGCCGATACCAAATGCGCCAAAACACCAAACAGAGGAGCTCTATCTCAGAAGGTAGAAGATGATTTTTACATTCAATCGTAAAATCCATAAAATGCAAGCCATCAGAAACCGTAATCTTTCTCATAAAAGCACAAACAGACCTGACCTCTTTTAGAGTTGGACAACACCACAATGCATGAACAGTAGTTTCCAGAGATTTCAAGCACAACGGGCATGTCCAGGCGACATCCAAACCACGCTTGGCAAGGTTAGCATTTGAAGGCACCCAATTATGGCATGCTTGCCACAAGAAAAGCTTTACCTTCAAAGGAATTGTAAGTCTCCAGAGGAATTTCCACTAAGAAACAGAAGGGCCCAAACCAGATGAGCTAGGAATAGAGATCAGAGAACTGCCAAGTTTATAACCACTTTTGACTGAATACGATCCAAGTTTCTCATAGTGCCAAAGAAGGGAATCAGCCACAAGAGAAGAAGAACAAGGGATACTTAGAATTAAATCAGCATCCTCCGGCAAGAAGAACTCCCGCACCAGCTCAGAGTTCTAGGAACTAGACGGGTTTTTGAGCATTTGGACAGTAGCAGATTCACCAAGCAGAGGGGGAGTGATCACCTTAAAAGTAGAGGGACGAGGTATCCACCGATCCTGATAAATAGAGACATTAGCTCCATCACCAATACGCCACCAGGACCCAACCTCAATCAGCTTACGACCCCACAGAAAACTTCGCCAAAGAAAAGAACCTGCAGATTTGCAGTCAGCCTGAAGAAAGGAATTATCAGGATAATAGCAATGCTTAAGAACTCTAGCAGCCAGAGAATGAGGGTGACAGATAAGTCTCCAACACTGCTTTGCCAATAGAGCTTTGTTAAAAATGGTACGATTTCAGAAATCTAATCCCCCAGCCAATTTACTTTCACACAATTTTTTCCAGGACCCCCAGTGAATTTTCCATTTCCCTTCATCAGAGCCCCACCAAAAATGAGCAGTTAACCTGTGAAGATCATCCACTAAGCCTTTGGGAATTCTAAACAACGACATAGAATATAGAGGCACTGATTGGACCATGGCTTTTATCAAGACTGATTGGACCAGCAGAAAAGAGCTTATTTTTCCACCCCTGAACTTTAGTCCAAACCTTCTCCCTGATATTTGTGAACAACTCCTTTCGATTCTTTCCAGTAAAACTTGGTAAACCAAGATACCGATCATGACAAGCCACCAAGTTAACCCCAACAATTCACGCCAAACCTTCAGCTCGTCTCCTAGACACACCTTTACTAACACACAAAGCTGATTTCTGGTAATTCACAACTTGCCCTGACGTAGAAGCATAAAGAGACAGCACACGCTTGATAGTATTACAATCACGTTTAGAAGCTTTAGTAAAAATCATACTATCGTCAGCAAACAGAAGATGTGTAATCTTGGGACCATGCATAGAACATCTAAAACCAGCAACATCACCCGTAACCTCAGCTCTAGACAACAACCGTGAAAGGCTTTCAGCGCAAACAAGAAAGAGCTAGGGCGACAAAGGGTCTCCCTGGCGCAAACCACGGGAAGGTTTCAAGGAGCCATAAATTTCATCATTGATAATAAACGAGAAAGCGACTGACTTAACACATCTCATAATACACTCAATCCAAGCAAAGGAGAACCCCAGTTTGCACATCATCCTCTCAATGAAAACCCATTCGACCCTGTCGTACGCTTTCGACATATCCAGCTTGAGAGCTAGGGATCCCTTTTTACCCTTTTTCTTACTCCTCAAAGCATGGATGCATTCAAATCCCACAATAGCGTTATCCGATATCAACCGTCCGGGGATAAAAGCATTCTGGGATTCAGAAATTACACCATACAGAATCCCTCTAAATCTATTTGCAAGAGCTTTAGACACAATTTTATATATGACATTACAGACACTGATCGGCCGAAAATCAATAATTCTGCTTGCGTTTCTAACTTTAGGAATAAGCCTGGCAAGGGTATCATTTATCCCCTCCAATTCATGACCCTCATTTAACACCCCAAGACAGGCAGTTGTGACCTTCTGCCCAACCACCGGCCATAATTTCTGGTAAAACAGGGCAGGTAGCCCATCCGGTCCCGAAGCTTTTGTCGAAAACATATCAAACACAGCCTTCTTTATCTCCTCCGGCGAGAACTTTGCATCAAGAAACGCACTGCTGCTAGCTGAAAGACAAGGATTGACACAGTCCAACACCATTTCAAGGTCACTGGTAGAGGGAACAGAAGAAGAGAAAATAGTGGAAAAATAGTTTTCAACAACCTCAAAAATACTCGCATTGTCCTCCTTCCAGTTACCCATATCATCAAACAAGCCCTTAATTTTGTTATTTTTCCTCCGAGCTGAAGCTTTCCAATGGAAGAATCGTGAATTATTATCCCCACTTTTCAGCCACATATTCCTAGAGCATTGTTTCCAGTATGCTTTGTCTTGATCAAGAAGGGAACCAAGGTCCCTTTCAATAGCTTGGATATCTTTCCACGAATCAGCTTGAATCACTCCCGAAGCCTGCCGTAATTTCTCTTGCAACATCCTGATATCTCTACTTAAAGTTTTTCGATTACTTGCATTCCAGCGACCCAATGCAGCAGCACACTAGAGGGGTTCTACTAAAGTTCAACTTGTTATATGGAAAATTTAGTATATGTTAATAATAATAATATCAACAAATAATAGCTGCCAAAACAACAATAATAAAAGGATAATGTTAAGATTATAATAAAATAAATAAAAATATGACCTTTGAGATAAAATGTGATTTAAATCGTGGTTTTTTTTTTTTTTTTTTTTTTTTTTTTTTTTGAAGAGAAATCAATTCATTAAAACAAAAGGATTGATTACAACACAGGAGGGCAGTTGCCCAACACAACCGAAACCACACTAGGCGGAACCTCTTCCATCCAGAAACAATCAGAGTCTACAGACAGACCCAACTTAGATAGGCTATGAACAGTCATATTAGCTTTCCTAGGAACAAACTTAATAATGCAACTAGGCACGATAAGCAAAAAACGACTGATATCATCAATAACTAAGCCAACATCCGAGAGGACATCCATAGAACTATTAACCAAGTTCACTATAATCTGTGCATCAGTTTCAAGCACACAAGGCCATAGGCCTGAATCTTTAGCAAGAGGAAGACCCCTAAGAATAGCCATCACTTCCACAGTAAGATCATCAAAACCAGCCGAAAACCTATGAGCGCTAGAGGCCATGACATAACCCTTATAGTCGCAGATAATGACACCAAAACCGACATGGCGATTAGCCCCACAAAGAGCCGCATCAGTATTTATTTTATTCGAGCCTGCACAAGGGGGTTGCCAGAGAGAAGCAAAAGGCTAACCCCGACCATCAGCATCAATGTCCTTAATAACATTGGCTTCCCGAAAGTTATCTAGAGAGGCAATCACCCAAGGCACAATATCCACATCATGAATCACAGCTAAACTGTGAACCTTGCTATTTCTTTTATACCAATTGCGCCAAAGGACCATACCGACTAATTCTAACTCCTCAATTACAAGTTGATTCCTACATAGAAGCATGAAATCCATAAAGGAGAGGTGCTTAATAACCCCGATACCTTGTATAGCAGGGCGCATTGCCCTCATATGATTAAGCGACGAACAACACCATAAAGTGTTGCTGCAAAATTCTTCAAAACAAATAGTGCTGGAAAGTATTTCAAAAATAAACTTTGTTGTTGGAAGTTATTTTAAAAACAATTTTGCTGCTGGAAAATATTTCAAACAGTACACAATATAATTAGAATAGAAAAACCTGGGAAGTGGCTAAGTCGCAGACAATCTCGCTCTCTTTAAGACGTTTTGCGGCTCTGCCCTGATTGTGCAAGCAATTCCAAAGTTGTCACGTCGTCCCCAGGATAAAACAGCCCAGAATGCTCTGTCTCGGAACTTCTTTGCACAAAGAAGAACCGAAATGCTCAAACTCTTTCAAAGATTGCTCGAAATACTAACAAGGAACACTCAAGAATTTCTTTTAAAAATTATAACTGAGAGCTTTTGTTGTTTCAAAAATGTTGTTTTTTTTTTTTTTTTGTGAATGAGGCAAAAGCCTCTATTTATAGGATTAGAAAATCATAATTGAAAAGACAAATTTAAACCAGCCATTAAAATGAAATAAAAACTGATGCAATAACCACAATTTAAATAAAAACGTTTTATACATTTAAACAAAATAAAGTTGTTATCGGTTACAACATTCAAACAAAACGTTTTTATTTTTATAGTAATTACATTCAAAAATTTATTTTATAACAGTAGAACAAAAACATAACTGTAATGCAATTTTGAATTCAAACTTTTTAAATACACTTTTAACATAAAGCATGGATTGTGGACTCTGGACGAGCATGGGATAACATGCATAGAGCATCCAGATGCATTCCAAGCCTTGCTAAACTGGTCAAAGTCGAAATCTAGTAGTAACAAGCTAGCCAAACAAAAAGCTTCACCTTCGGTGGCACCTTGATCCGCCACAAAAACTTCCACCAAGATTCCGATAAGCTTAACCCAGAAGTGCTACAATTGGAGTTTAGCATATAACCAAAATGAAAACCACTTTTCATCGAGTATGAACCCCATTTACCATAGTGCCACACTAGGGAATCACGGGCTTGTGAAGAGGTGTAGAGCATGTTAAGAATCAACTCCGCCTCCTCAGGAAAGAAATAATCATTCACCAATCCTACATTCTAGGACCCAGACTCATTTTTCAGCTCACTCACCATGGCTCTCTCACCTAAAACAGGCGGCGAAAGCAGGCTTGTAAATTATCAGGCGAGGAAGCCACCGATCCTTATAGATAGACACTGCATTGCCATCACCAATCCGCAAGCGGGACCCCGCCTTAATAAGCTCACCACCCAAACAAAGCTCCTCCGAAGGAAAGAACTCGAGGTACCGCACCTAGCTTGCAAATCCGTCGAATCTAGAAAGTAACATTGTTTCAAAACCCTTGCAACTAACATGTTAGGATTAACAATAAATCTCCAAACTTGTTTTGCCAGTATAGCTTTGTTAAACATTGACAAGTCTCAAAAGCCAAGTCCTCCCACATCCTTACTCTTACAAAGAAAACGTCGGGTGCACCAATGAATTCTTCTTTTTTCATCATCCGATCCCCACCAAAACCACGCACTCAATCTGTGGAGTTCATTAACAAGGGACATCAGCAGCCTAGAAAGTGACATAGAGTATGTTGGGATCGACTAAAGCACAGTCTTTAGCAAGATTTCTTTGCCACTTGAAGAAAACAACTTGTTTTACCACCCCTTAACACAATTGCAAACACGATCACGGATACTAGCAAAAAGCTGTCATTTGCTTTTGCTAGCAAAGTTAGGTAACCCAAGGTAGCGATCATGGCAATCAACTAACCTCACCTCAAGGATGCTTGCCAAATACTTTGCCTGTTGACGCGAAACTCTAATGCTCACGCACATTGCAGATTTGTGGAAATTTACTGCCTGGCTAGAAGCTTTAGCATAACAATCAATTTATTTTTTTTAATTAAAGCAAGAAAAACAACTAGAAAAAAAAAAAAAAAAAAATTGTGCTAAAGTGAAAGAGATTGAATAACGAAAACACTTGGACCAAAAACACTTGTTTGATCTCCCTTCCACATAAGTGATGAAGGGTTCAAATCCCACCATACACATTTTACAAGCATGTGTAGTGAATTTTCTTCCGGGTTGTGGGGAGTAGTTATCTCCCGTTATAGGAGTAGATATCATTTTTTTTTTATCAATTTCAAGGTCGTGTTTCCATATGTGCCGACATATGGACCGTTAATTTTAATGATCATTCATACATGGGTGTGACATGTCATTATATGGATAATCAGTGGGACATGCAAAAAAGAATTCTTGCATTTCATATTTTCGATGACTCACATTCAGCTTAAAATATTGTTCAACTCCTTAAAATCATTTTTCAAGAGTATTATATCCTAAACAAAATTTTTGTTATTGGCTTTGATAATGCTGCAAGCAATACCGCATCTATTCCTATGTTACAAGATTTGTGCAATCCCTGTTTTGGGGGTAAATTATTCCATCAAAGATGTGCATGCCATGTTTTAAATTTATGTGTTCAAGCTAGATCAACACAGCTTTCTGCTTATATTAGACCAATTAGAGATAGTATTAACTATATCTAGAGGCATAACAAAATCCAAAAACAATGGTTAAAATATTGCTCTCAGAATAATATGCGTCCCATTAAATTTTCTCGACATATTACCACTTGTTGGAATTCTACTTATAAGTTGCTTAATGAAAGTGTTGAATATAAGGAATTATTAGTCTCTTTTATTACTTATAACTTTCCTTCAATTTCTCTTCAATTGAACCATTGAGATGCATGTATAAAAATTCTTGAATTGTTACGTGTTTTTAAGGATACTACCAATTGCTGGTGTATTTAGTGAGTGTGAATTCGATGTTCAATTGAGTCTATGTGTTGCTGCCATATATGAAAACAAAATTGTTATAGTATTATAGGGAGATTTCAAATATTTACTTGCTTGCATCGTGTTTTGATCCACGCTTTAAATTATAATGTTTGTAGGATTATTTAACTCATTATCACAAAATTTCAAACTGAATTTTCTGTTTTGGTGGCCACGGAATTGAAACCGCCAGTTTCTAACCGATACCGAAACCGAAATTGAACCGTGGCCACCTCTGGACCTACAGTAATAGTTATTGTTATATTTCAATTAAATAATACGGAGAACACCTTTTCATTCAGCAAGGCATAAAACTATAAAAGTTGAAATCATTTTTTATTTTTTATTTTATAATTTTTAAAAAATTATTATTATTATTATTATTATTTTTTATTTTAATTTTAAAAAAAAAATGAAAACAGTTAAAAACAAGTTTTAAAAACTTTACCGAACGTGGCCTAAGGATCACATCTTTATCCACCTCTAGAAACTGAGTCTTTTAATACGATTAACATGTGAAAGAACAAGTTATTTTTCTCACCAAAAAAAAAAAGAACAAGTTATTTTGTTCAAGGGTTGTGGTGCACTTACATTGACAACATCAGACATGTCGAAGAAGCATTGGCAATTTGGCACTGGTAGGGTTGCTGGCACTTAAACAATTTTATTGGGCAATGATTGCTATTTGTTTGTGTGTTTAAGGCAATTGGATAGTTTTTTGCATGCCAGATGTTCGATGAATTGTCTCAGTTAGTTTTAGTGCTTGTGTACATTGTGACATAATGGCATGCGGCATGCCAACAGATAAAACGCAAAAAACACTGTTCCTTGGAACCCTGCTACATGTTTCATCAAAATTTCGACTGACAGAAAAAAAGTTCCTTACATTGATTAGATTACTATAGATGTCATAAAGACTTGAAAGAAAAGCTAGTAGTGTTAAATGAGGTACTTTTTATTCTTGATCGCCATCATTGGCACTTTATTCTTTTCATCTATTATGAATTGTCTAATTTAGTTTAGTGCTTGTGTACATTGTGACATAATGGCACGCGGCATGCCAACAGATAAAACGTAAAAAACACTGTTGGTTTTGGAAGCCCATTTGCCTCTAAACCCTGCTACACGTTTCATCAAAATTTCCACCGACAGAAAAAATGTTCCTTACATTGATTAGATTATATTCTATTTTTTATTGTTTATTGATATAAGTCTTATAGTATGATTCTTACCTATATGCTCAGATTAGTAGTGAATTTTTGTTCATTAGTTCAATAAGCTTCTTCTCCATTAGAATTCTAATAGTGCTATGCCATGTGGCTCAAGTTGAGCATCGTAGATAGCAACATTTTGAAAAAATGGATCATTGTGTGATGGTCCACCAATCGCGACAAATCTGATGCTAATTAAAGTCTCCAATTTAGTAGTAGTTGGCTGAAATTCAGTTTGACAACGACAAGTGACACTGAAATTCTAAGAAAGTAGTTGGCTGAAATACAGTTTTTGCTGATAAATGTACGAAAAACAGAAAAACAGAGAATTTTAATACTGGAAAAAAAAAAAATCATTTAAAAGGCAGAAAGACTTGAAAGAAAAACTAGCAGTGTTAAATGGGGTGCTTTTTATTTTTGATCACCTTCGTTGGCACTTCATTCTTTTCATCTATTATGAATTTGTCAGTTGCAGTTGATACCATAAGTCTAGCACAATCTATCAGAGATGGTGAGACATTAGTTTCCGCTTCGCAGAGCTTTGAGGTAGGCTTCTTCACCCCGGGAAACTCAAACAACAGGTACCTAGGAATATGGTACAAATTTAATCCTAGTACAGTTGTTTGGGTTGCAAATAGAAAGAATCCAATAACTGATAAGCAAGGAATGTTGGTAATGAGCGATGATGGGAACCTTGTACTTCTCAGCAAAGATAAGAAGATTATCTGGTCTACAAATTCATCAAGGGTGCTAGAAAATCCAGTGGGTCAGCTCCTGGATTCTGGGAACCTTATTATTAGGGACAATATTAGCATGAACTCAGACAGCTATGTGTGGCAGAGCTTTGATTACCCATCAGACATATCGTTGCCAGGCATGAAATTGGGATGGAATTTAAGAACTGGTTTTGAGCGATATCTGACACCATGGAGGAGTGCTGATGACCCGTCTCCTGGAGACTTTAGTCTCAGACTTGACATCCGTGGGCTTCCTCAATTAGTTATTACCACAGGATCAAGAACAGAGGTCCGGAGTGGACCATGGAATGGTCGTCAGTTGGGTGGCACCCCATTCTCTGATAAACTTGTGAACAACTTTATTTTTAAAGCAACGTTAGTGCATAAGCAAGGTGAGTTGTATTACATATATGAGCCCTTTAACAACACAGTTAAAACTCATATAGTTTTGCATCAATCAGGCACAATGCAACGTCGTGTATGGAATTGGAAGACAACTGAGTGGAGTATTCTGTACACTTGGCCATTTGATTCGTGTGACAGTTATGCACAGTGTGGTGCTAATAATAATTGCAGAATTAATAAGACGCCAATTTGTGAGTGTTTGAAGGGGTATGTACCCAAAGCAGAAGATGAATGGGATACACAAGGATTATCTCAGTCAAGAAAATGCTTAGAGAAATCGCCATCAGATTGCCCGAGTGGAGAAGGGTTTCTGAAGCTTCCAGCAGTAAAATTGCCAGACTTCAATTGGTATAACAATAGCTTGAATATTAATGAATGCGAGGCAGAGTGCTTCAAGAACTGTTCATGTAGAGCTTATGCAAATTCTGATGTAAGTGGAGGCAGTGGCTGTTTGATGTGGTTTGGAGACCTGATTGATATTAGAGAGTGCCCTCCAGGATTCAGTTGGGGACAGGATATCTTCTTGAGAGTTCCAGCCTCAGAACTAGGTAATTTTGTAATTTTATGAATCATTTTCTCTTCCATTTAAGGTTGTTGTAGAGAACGATAACTAATAGATAACACAAATAAGAAGATATCTACCTGGCTTAGTCGATCTAAATCTGTGGAAGAATCAAGCATAGAAATCTTTTTTTCTTTGTGTTTTGCTATCTTTTCCCTTGAATTTTTTATGAGAATGGGAAAGAATAAAGAGATCAATAATATATTAGAAGGGCATGAAATTTCAAAATACTGATCAAGCTTCTTGATTTGTTTGTCTTGGAATCAGTAGAACATTATTCAAACAAGAAGAAAGGAATAAAGATCATCACGGTGGTTTCAACCATTACTGGGATTTTTATCTTAGTCCTCATACTCTGCACAGTTTGGAAGAAATCAAAGAATAGAGGTAAAATATTCATCCAACTTTACTGAATTGTTTATTGGAAATCATGTGGTAGAACTTAAGCATTGAGTTTAAGAGTGGAAATTTAAATCATTGATCATTGAGCTTAAGAATATTAGGGTTGGAGAGCAGGGAAGAGGAAGAAGAAGTACCTTTAATAGATTTGAATACCATTGCTGCTGCTACAAACAATTTCTCTCAAGCTAACATGATTGGCAAGGGTGGATTTGGTCCTGTTTACAAGGTAACTGTGTTTATATGTTATCCAACACTCAACTGTAAGGTATATAGTGCCTTATAGATCATGTAAATCTTGAACGTTGAAACTTGCATTCTCTCTGTTATAATATGCAGGGAACTCTTTCTACAGGACAGGAAATTGCTGTCAAGAGGCTCTCAAACAATTCAGGACAGGGTGTTGAAGAATTCAAGAGTGAAGTAGTTTTAATCGGAAAACTTCAACACAGGAATCTTGTCAGCCTTCTTGGAAGCTGCATTCAAGGGGACGAAAGGATGCTGATCTACGAGTATATGCCCAACAAAAGCTTGGATTATTTCATTTTCGGTTGCACCTCTTGAACATTTTTGTGATCTAAATTAAATGTTGTTTTATCTTAAGGATGAAATTGAAAATTACAGAACAAACAGGTCTAATTGTAAGAGTTACTGAGTTGGCAATGGTGTGCAGATGATGAAAGAAGCAAATTCTTGTCATGGAGAAAGCGGTTTGACATTATTATTGGGATTGCAAGAGGACTTCTCTACCTTCATCAAGATTCAAAACTTCAAATCATTCATAGGGATCTAAAGGCAAGCAATATTTTGCTTGACAATGACTTGAATCCGAAAATTTCAGACTTTGGCTTGGCGAGAATATTCGAAGGTGACGACAAAGAAGCTAATACAAAGAGAATTGCCGGAACATAGTAAGTTTGATTACCATAATCTCAAATATTTACCAGATGAAAGAACTTATATACTATCTACTCTAATGCAGTGGCTATATGTCTCCGGAGTATGCTACTGATGGCAAGTTTTCATTGAAGTCCGACGTTTTCAGCTTTGGTGTGCTTCTGTTAGAGATAGTAAGTGGTAAAAAGAATAGAGGTTTCTGCCACCCGGATCATCACCTTAATCTTCTTGGACATGTGAGTAGATATAATGGTATACTTCTTTTTATTTTGCCCATTTTTTCCAGTATGGAGAATAAACAAAGCTGTTTGGTGCAATGATTCCAGGCATGGGTGCTGTGGAATAATGGAAGGGCCTTGGAAGTAAAGGATGTATATTTAGAAGACTCCTTCATTGAATCACAAATTCTCAGATGTATTCAAGTGGGTTTATTATGTGTTCAAATGTTCCCGGAAGACAGGCCAGAAATGTCATCTGTAGTTTTCATGTTGGCGAACGAGGGACTGCTGTTGCCTCAGCCTAAACAGCCAGGTTTCTTCACAGAAAGAGGTTTCATTCCAGGTTCAACATCATCAAGTAAAGAAAAATCTTACACAGAAAACGCAATGAGCATAACTACACAGGATGGAAGGTAGAAATTCTTGATTGAAGTTTAACTTTCTGTTTGGACTTGCAGTAATATGCAGATTTAACGACTTCTTTGTGAAGTTAATTATACACATGTTTATATAATTTATTTATTATAATTGTTTGTTTCAGTTTCACTTCATATCATATGGTTTTATTAGTCTCAAGAGTGTTTATACATAAACATTTTCTTTTAACTGAAAGAAAATTAATGAAAAAGATCCTACATCTTCAAAATGATCAAAAGTTTAATGTAGGGATGGAAAATCGTTGTAGGAGCTGTGGTGGTAGCTACTAAAGTAGTAAGAAACAAACTCAGGTTCAATGATTTTTAACAGTGTGCCAAGTCATAGGAAATGGTAAAACAGTTTTCTTTCGGGAAGACCAATGATTTACTATAGAACATAACATTATTCTAACATTCTCAATCACGCTTGAGATTTAGAGTAGATTTATACGGTATCATTTTTTTAGAACCGCAAATTTATTGAAAAGGTCAACAAACCCAACAGTAGAAAGCCAATAAGGACAACAAACTGGAAGCCAAAGAAAGGCGACAGCCACAACAAACAACAACAAAAAGCAAACAAACCCAAACAGATGGGCAAACAACAAAAAACCAACCAGCACCACCCCAGCAACTAGGCCAAAGCAGCACAAACAGAGGAAAAGCATCATAAGCTCCACTCAAGCTTGTCAGCTCCCATATTCGACCCCGACTTAGCCAGTTTGTCAACAAAAGAGTTGGACGATCTAGGATTGAAGACCACCGAAGTCCCATGCAGGTTGTGTAAGAAATTATGGATGTCGTAGATGATTTGAACGTGCCTAAGGCTTCCAATCATGTCACGATTGTTAACCCAAGAAACCGCTGTCTTAAAATCACTAGCAATAATGATCTCCTTTTCTACAAATTCAGGAACAGAGGCACACAGTTCTCTATGAATCGCAAGGATCTCAGCTGCATTTGAGTCTTCCATACCAACAAAATGGTCAACAAATTCGATATACATAGACAAGATAAACCTAACTATTTAGACCAGTTGTGCAACCTTGGAATGATCATTTGGCTACTTCAGTAGAATAACAGATAGGATTTGAGACCTTCTCATGACAAAAGCTGAACGGTTTCAGTTTCTTCAAATCATCTTATTGTTGAAGTTGAAAAGCTCATTTTTCTTAGAACAGATGAGGCTCTACCTACCCTCTAAAATGGTGATTTCCGATCCAGAGGATATATAGTTGCTTGATGAAGACAGATCAGCTCCAGGCAGATTCCTTTCCGTGAAAAAACCAGGCTGGTTTGGTTGAGGCAGGGAACTCTCACTCCCCAGTATTAGAACCACAGATGACATGTTCAGCCTGTCTTCTGGTCGCTGTTGCACACATAGCAAACCCACATGAATACATCTTAGCACCTCAGTCAACGGACCGGAGTTGCCTAAATTGTCATCGATTAATTCCATTGACCTCCCTTCTTTCCAAAGAATCCATGCCTGTATGATTAGAAACACAAATGAACTTGTATTGTGAATCCTAGCTGTAAGGTCCAGTTCCAAAATTGACCCAAGCCCAACAAAGCAACAATCCATTTGCATTTATCAAGCCCAAGCCCAAGCCCATGCAAGCTCAATCCCAAACATGAGAGATTCATTTTTTAAGTCAGATCGGTATAAAAAAGATTAAAGCCAAGGTGGCTTTGAATTTAAAAAAAAATTAAAAATTAAAGGTGGCGAGGTGTCAATAGAGGGTGAGAAGATGGCAAACAAAAATATTATAAAAAAGAGAGAGAAAAAAGGAGATGTGAGGAGAGAGAAGTGAGTTTTCGTGAAAACAAAACAGAAAAACAGAAAAATAGAAATAGCGAGAAAGTAGGGAGCAGCAAGAAGAAAAGAAAGAAGAAAGAAATGGAGGACATGGATTCTGAGTAGAGAGAGATAGAATCCAAGAGAAAATAGAAGAAGAATAAGAGAGAAACCAAGAGAAATAAGAAAGAAAATAAAACAAAACAAGAGAGTGATACGGAGACAAAGCAAGAGATAGATGGGTTAAAGTAGATTTGAAGAAAAGTGTTTCCAACATATGAGTGATTATTTTGGTATAGTAATTGAGATACAGATAGATTATTAGATTTTCCATAAATCCTAAATTGAGTTTTATGTATTTTAGGGTGAATCCTAGAAATAGATGAATTCGGAAGGGAACCCAGTCCCAGAAAAAGATTTGAGCACAGAAGTTCTATGAGTTGATAGTTTTTATTTATAATTAAGTTAATTATTTTAGAATTGTATGTTAGTTTTAATTATTAGAAATAAATGGTTTATTTATTTATTTAGAAAATAGAATTCCATATGATTTAAGATGTTTTAAGAAATATGTAGATTTCCAGAATCCAGAAATAGATTTGTTATATTATTAAGATTTAGAAAGAAGAATAGTTCACGTATGTTCAGGCAGATTTCCAATTAGATTTATAGATTTTCAGACAGATTTCTAGATTGTCAGATTTTGTCAGATTTACAAATTTCCAGATTTTCAGATAAATTTCCAAATTTCCAGATAGATATCTAGATTTTTAGAAAGATTACCAGATTTTTAGAAAGTTTTCTAGATTTCCAAAGCCAAGTCATTTATGAGATTTTTAGAAAAGAAAATAAAAGAATATTTATTCATGTTTTTAGAAAAGTGTTTCTAAAGAATTATATATGTAAGTTCAGAAAGCTAAAAGAGTTTTTAAAGATTGTTCATATTTTAAGATATCAGATATGTACCCTCCTCAACAGTATTAGATTTAGATTATTAACCTTTGGGGTTGCTCTGCATGTGTATGTGAGATTATTATTCTGCATGTTCGGTAATATCACTATGTATGTGAGATTATTTTACACGTTCGATCAGATATTGATGTGTATGTGAGATTATAGCATTGTACGAGTGATCAGATATCACCATGTATGTGAGATATGTATTTCCCCTTACTCTATGTGTGTATTGAGATGATTTGCCACGTATGTGGGATATTCCTCTGGATCAGATTATATATATATATATATATAGAGAGAGAGAGAGAGAGAGAGAGAGAGAGAGAGAGAGAGAGAGAGAGAGAGAGAGAGTATGTCTCTCATAAGGGATCCTTTATTTTAATTTTAGTAAGGACCACCATAAAATTACATCATTTGAATGAATTTTGATCTGAATTTTTGTGTGGATGATAAATTAATTGAAATCTACCTATAAATAAAATTTGAGAATTATTCAAGCACTAAAACTATTTTTCCTAAATTTCCTATATTTTGCCTATTTTTCCAATGCCTTCATATTTAAAAAAAAAAAAAAAATTAGTAAAAATAGTTTAAGTACTTTAAAATTTTTCAAATTTTATTTATAGGTAGATTTCAATAAACTTATTATTCATAAAAAAATTCAAATCAAAATTCATTCAAATCGATGTGATTTTATGGTGGTCATCATCGAAATTAAAATAAGGGATCCTTATAAAAGACTCAATATATATATAAATATATATATATATATGTATATATATAGATTACTAATTATGATCAGTAACGAAAAGGTTTCAGAAGATCAGAATATCAGTTTATATCAAAAATGTTATTTATAAAATTCAGAAAATGTTTTATTATATTATATAGTGTTTATAGAAAAATATGTTTTATTTATAAAAGATATTTAATTAGTTTGCATCTTATGTTACCTAATAGTTTCAAAAAATGTGTTTTAATTTGTTTGCCATTAATTAGTTTTCTTAATGGCACCTTACTTGCCATTTAGGTGCTTGCAAAATCCAAGTTCAGTGGGGAAGGATTCATCAACGAAGTCTCAACGATTGGTAGAATTCACCGTACCAATGTAGTGTGATTATTAGGATTCTGTTCCGAAGGATCGAAACGTTCACTTGTGTATAAGTATATGCCTAATGGATCTCTTAAATCAGAAAGCTAGAAAAAAAAAATCATCTTTAAAAAAAAAAAAATTAGGTTGTGTAATTCCCTCTTGATTTTAAATAAATTTAAAATTTAAAATTTATTTATTATAAATTGTTTAAAAAACAATTTTTTTTTTTTAATTTGTAAAGATGAATTTTCTTTTTTCCATGTTTCAGATTTAAGATACATTCATGTTATCTAATATATATATATTTTATTTTTTTATCTTATTTTTTAATTTTTTAGTTTATTTAAAATATAAATAAAGGGTATTTTAGACTTTTTGCACTTTTGACCATTGACCAACGGATCCATCTAACGGCAGAGGATGTTTGTACAACAATTTTCAAATGTTGAGGGAAGTTTGTGTGTAGATGGCCAAAATTATCATATCTGTGCAATTTTATCAAATCTCTCGAGATATTTGTGCAATTCCACCTATAAAAAAAAATGGTTATAACACCTAATAAATTATATTGATAATTACCATATAAATAAAGTTTAATTAATCATAATGTTTATCTATTATTATAGTTATTCTACAATTATAATGCGATCATATTCCTGACATGGTTCATTTGTGTCATGTTATCTTAAGACATGTCCAAATTGAAAATATTTGTCTATGCTTCTTCCTCAATAATCATATCTTTTAGTTCAAATTCTTTGAATAACCTATTGCGATAAGCTTCTTTCCGTATAAAGTTATGTAGCACACAACATGTAATTGGGATCAGTCGTTGCCTACGTGGTGGGTGAATACAATTGGTAAGTGAATACATGTTGTATGTGAGATAAATAATATATCCACCTGCATCAAGAGGTTGTACGTTTGAGTTTGTCATCCTCCCCAAATTCTTAATTATTATAATATTTTTTTTAAAAGGTGGAAAGTTTAGATGGATGAAGTCTAATAATAATAATATTATTATAGGTAAAATGTAATTTAATATTATTATTGTGTCATGGGTAAATAGAGATAATTTTATAGCGTTTCAATTATCTATTTTTTGTTGAGAAAATTAAATTATCTATTAATAATGTAAAAATTATTTTTTATGAAAATAAAAATAAACATAAAGCAACTAAACACTATGTGTTGGCTGTATACAACCAATCATTTAATGTGTGGGCCCTTTAAAAATGAAATCAAAATTTTGAAAACAACTTTCAATTACGTAGCTTTTCATGCGTTAATAAGTAAAAAAAAAAAATAAAAAAAAAAAAATTATTGTTTTCGGTATTTTTTTTTTTAATTTAGAAAATGCATCTGAAAGTGTTTTCCTTTTTTTTTTTGGTTCAAAAAACAAAACAAAATGGTTCTCGAGAATGATAACGAACAACCCCTTCAATTTCCCTCTAGAAAGGAAATGTTTTCATTTTTCGTTTTTTGTTTTCTTGTTTTCATTTGATTTCGAGATATTGATTTTTGTATATTTTTTTATTCGAAAACACAATGGGTAGCAATTATTGAAAACAATATTCAGAGAATAAAAACATAAAAAATGCATCTGGTAGAATTAATTTTCAAAACTATTTTCAACTAAGTGTAACTATATAATCAAACATTCTATAGAGTTTAATTCAACAAATTTTTAACTTGTTATATGGAAAATTTTGTATTTGTTAATAATAATATCAACAAATAACAGCTGCCACAGCAACAATAATAAAAGGATAATGTTAAGATTATAATAAAAAATAAAAATATGACCCCCGAGATAAAATGTGCTATAAATCTTTTTTTTTTTTTAATTAAAGTAAGAAAAACAACTACAAAAGAAAGAGGTGCTATTGGCGCCATACTGCTGAACTATTTATGATCTAAATTTTAAATTTTGATTTAATTATATAAAATTAAATGATTTTATTAATTTTTTGATTTATTTCTAGGATTACCCTTGTACTTATTTTTCAAACTTAATACACCCTATATCTTTTTTAAAAAAATAAAAATAAAAATAAAAATACATCTCTAATCTTTATATACAGTTTTCTCACATCCATTAGTAAGACTTATTTTTTCTTCTTATTTCATGGTGAAACCTTCTTTATTAGATGCAATTTTTTTTTTCTTTAGTCGATTAGATTGCTGGTGGTAGATTGTGAGTGTGATATTGATCATTTGATGATTTTTTGAACGATTGAGTTAAGGTTTTGATGTGGTTTCATTTCATTAGAGATTAGGTTTTCTTGGTGCGATTTCGGGTTTTTTTTTTTTTTTTTTTTTTTTTTTTTTTTTTTTTGTAAATAACATTAAACTAACTTTGAAAGATTTGTAATAAAATCTACAAAATAATTGATATAAATCATAGTATGCGTGGAAGATCTAAAAGAAAATAAACTGAGAAGAAAAAAAAAATAGCAAACATGGATCTGGAATTTGAAAGACAAAACAAAATAAACACGTGAAACGATAAAATCAATAAATACTAATCATGTGAAACAAAAAAATTAGTAAACATTCAGTGATTTGAAATAATCTATGTTATTAGGGTTTTGAAATAAGGAAAATGGGGGTTTTATTAGTTTTTCTTTGTACAAGATTTTTTTTAAATAAAAAGGTATGACTTTTAAGTAATTTGATAAAGAGAAAAAAAGAATATTAAATAATTTAAAAAGTGAGGTATAAATAGTTCAGTAGTGGGTATGCTAGTATAACCACTCTAAAAGAAAAACACTTGTTTGATCTCCTTTTCACATAAGTGGTGATGTGTTCAAATCCCACTATGTGTATTTTACAAGTATGTGCAAGGAGTTTTTTTTCCGAATTGTGGGGAATAACATTATGGGAGTAAATATTCAAACCGTATATGTATTATTTGATCTTGATAGGTACCGATAGTCCTATCATAATAGTTCTTATAATATCTCAAACAAACAAACAAATAAACAAACAAATAAAATAAAAAATAAAAAATAAATGGAGAACACTTTTTCATTCAGCAAGGCATAAAACTATAAAAGTTGAAATCTTTTTTTTTTTTTAATTAAAAAAATTAAAACAGTTAACGTACAGCTTTTCAATGTTTTGGGATACGTGAAAACATGAAAACAAGGTTTAAAAACTTTACCGGTTGTGGCTTAAGAGCAACTCTGACGTTGGACACAAAACTCTACTCCAATTTGCCGTTGAATAAGAATCTTTTGGGAAATAAATATTTAAATTATTAAAAAAAGTTTAATATTATTTTAATATATAATTAATTAATAAATAAATTAAATAAATTAAATATGTATATCAATATTAGTGTCATTTTAAAGATCTCAATGAGATCTTTTTAATAGTATATTTTTTGAGAATAAATATTATTTTAATTAAGTATAAAATGATCAAATTAAGAATTTTAAAAAAAAAATAAATGAGGATTTGATTGATGTGACAGTTTTTAAAAAGAGAAAACAAAAATGAAGAAGTTTTGGTGGTGCTTGGAATTTGGATCTGTTTTTAAAAATTGTTTTTTGTTTTTAAAAATAAAAAACGACTAGAATGTTGATCGGTTAAACATTTTACAAAACTGTTTTTAAAAATAAAAAACATATTTTTTAAAATTATAACTAAAAAGTTAAAAATAATTTTTTATTGTTTTTTATTGTTTTCAAAATAGATTTTCAAAATAAACTTTAACTTTTCTTTTCAAACAACTATTTCACTCATTTTAAAAATGATAACCAAACATTTTTTCATCGTTTTCATTTCAAAAAACTACTTTTAAAAAACACTATCAAATAACTTTTAAAAAATACTGGACCCGTCCTGCAAGCCGTTTTCTGTTTTTGTTTTTCGAAAAGAAAAACGAAAATGAAAACAGTGTTTTTGATTTCATTTTTGAATTCCGAATACGTGTCTGGTAGCATTTACTGGATTCCGTATTTTAAAAATAAAAATGGAAAAAACGCGTCCGGTAGAACCGATTTTTTTTAAAAAAAATTTATCAACAATTCATCCCAAACAATTATCAACTAAAAACAATCTGATTAAATATTTTTTATTTCCGAGAAAAGAAAATGAAAAAAGATAGAAAAGTTTTCAACATTGTATATGCATATTCATCATATAAAACACATGGAGGATATAAAATCAGAAAATTCCATTTTAGATCAACTGGGGATTTATGGTTGAACAGAGAGAAAATCTTTGTGTGATCTAATAAACGTACAGCTCCAAAGCAAACACTTTGACAAATCTCAACTTCATAAGCAAACAAAACAAATATGCAAAAGTTAAATGAACAAAAACAAACAAAAACACAACACCCAGAAATTGTTAACAAAAAATTACTGGGTTTAAAGAATACCAAATCGACAATCTCGTTCTTGATTCCTTCAAGAGTGATAGCCTTGTTTTCTGCCATCTTCAAACCAAATAAGACCAAAAAACAATCTGAATTTTTTATTTCCCATTATAACCTAAAAACAATCTAATTAAATATTTTATTAAAAATTATTTTTTTTATAGAAAATCAGATTAATTATAAATTATAAATTATAATTTTTTGATTCAAATAAAAATTATCTGAAATCTTTTAAAAAGAAAAAAAGAAAAAAAACAAAAAAAACCATGGTCTTGGATCTGGGCATGGTGAAGAAGAGGAACATCCAAGACTCTTGGACCAAGAGCAGATCAGCTCAAACAAGAAGAAGAAGAAGAAGCTCGATCCAAGAGCAGATCTACAGCTCAAATCAAAAGAAGAAGAAGATCGATCCAAGAGAGAATCGACGTCGCACCTCCTCCGGCGTGAAGTAGAGGAAGATCCGAAAGCAGATCCACGGCTCAAATCAGATTGGCGTCACACCTCCTCCGGCCTTGCTTTAATAGAAAATAAGAAGAAGAAGGGGGAGGAAGAGGAGAAGAAGAAAGAAGAAGATGAAGCTGAAGAAAGAAGGAGATGACAGTGACGATGAAGAAGAAGAAGTTGACTTTGAAGAGAAAAAAGAATTTTTTATTTTTTTTATTTTATTGTTAATTTTTTTGAAAAACAAAAACAACTTTTTTTTTGTTTTTCAAAATTTCCACTTTTAACACTGCTTTTGTTTTTCATTTTGTTTTTGTATTTTGAAAATAAAATGAAAAACGGTTTACAGGACGCGAATTCGAAATCATTTTTGGAAAACAAAAACGAAAACAGGCTGAAAACATGCTGCAGGACAGCCCCTAACAAACATATTATATTTTTTAAAACATCATTTTTAAAATACGATTTTCATTTTTAAAAAAAGTTTTTAAAAATATCATTTTAAAAACGATTTACATTTTTCGCTTTACTGTTAGTGTTTTGCAATTCCCCCCATTTTTTTTTATTTTTTTTTATTTTTTTAAATTTGCGCTATTTTAAAGCCGGTTGGAGTTGCTCAAAGAATCACGTCTTTATCCACCTCCAGAAACCGAGTCTTAATACGATTTACATTATACACTGTACATCTTACTTGTGCACTTACTGAGACAACATCAGACATGTCGAAGAAGCAATGGCTCTGGTAGGGTTGCTAGAACTTAAACAATTTTATTGGGCAATGATTGCTTCTTGTTTCTGTATTTAAGGCAATTGGATAGTTTTTTTGCATGCCAGATGTTTGATGAAATGTCTCATTTAGTTTTAGTGCTTGTGTACATTGTGACATAATGGCATGCGGCATGCATACATATATGCTACATGTTTCATCAAAATTTCGATTGACAGATAAAAAGTTCCTTACATTGATTAGATTACTAGAGATGTCATAATCCAGTTTTTGTTAGATGAATAACTTCAAAAAAGTAGTTTTGCTGAAAATTCTTAATATGAATTTTCAAATTTAATTTGTTAATAATAGTGACATGGTCGTTATTATTAAAGATTGTTAATATTTGTTTATTTGTTATATTCTAATTTTTATTGATTATTGATATAAGTCTTTATCATATGATTCTTACAAATATGCTCAGATTAGTAGTGAATTTTTGTTCATTAGTTGCATAAGCTTCTTCTCCATTATAATTCTAACAATGCTATACAATGCCAGTCAGTGCCATGTGGCCCAAGTTGAAAAAATGTAAAAGAAAACATGTAAAAGAAAACGTGTAAGATCCTTCCACAGATCGTGACAAATCTGATGCTAAAAGTCTCCAATTTTGTAGTTGTCTATATGGACCACAGACAAGTGACACTGAAATTCTAAGAAAGTACTTGGCTGAAATACAGTTTTTGCTGATAACTGTAGGAAAAACAGAGAATTTTAATACTGAAAGACCTGAAAGAAAAGCTAGTAGTGTTAAATGGGGTGCTTTTTATTATTGATCACTTTCGTTGGCACTTTATTCTTTTCATCTATTACGAATTTGTCAGTTGCAGTTGATACCATAAGTCTAGCACAATCTATCAGTTTTCGCTTTGCAGAGCTTTGAGGTAGGCTTCTTCACCCTTGGAAACTCAAACAACAGGTACCTAGGAATATGGTACAAATTTAATCCTAGTACAGTTGTTTGGGTTGCAAATAGAAAGAATCCAATAACTGATAAGCAAGGAATGTTGGTCATGAGAGATGCTGGGAACCTTGTACTTCTCAGCAAAGATAAGAAGAGTATCTGGTCTACAAATTCATCAAGGGTGCTAGAAAATCCAGTGGGTCAGCTCCTGGATTCTGGGAACCTTGTTATTAGGGACAATATTAACATTAGCTCTGACAGCTATGTGTGGCAGAGTTTTGATTACCCATCAGACACATTGTTGCCAGGCATGAAATTGGGATGGAATTTAAGAACTGGTTTTGAGCGATATCTGACACCAAGGAGGAGTGCTGATGACCCTCTCCTGGAGACTTTAGTCTCAGAGTTGAAATCCATGGGCTTCCTCAAATAGTTATTACCACAGGATCAAGAAAAGAGGTCCGGAGCGGACCATGGAATGGCCATCAGTTTGGTGGCATTCCCATTGTGCAAAACTTTGTTTATAAAGCAATGTTAGTGCATAAACAAGATGAGTTGTATTATATATATGAGCCTTTTAACAACACAGTTAAAACTCATATAGTTTTGCATCAATCAGGCACACTGCAGCGTCTTGTATGGAATTGGAAGACAACTGAGTGGAGCATTCTGTACTCATGGCCATTTGATCCGTGTGACAGTTATGCACAGTGTGGTGCTAATAATAATTGCAGAATTAATAAGACACCAATTTGTGAGTGTTTGAAGGGGTTTCTACCCAAAGCAGAAGATGAATGGGATACACAAGGATTATCTCAGTCAAGAAAATGCATAGAGAAACTACCATTAGATTGCCCGAGTGGAGAAGGGTTTCGAAGCTTCCAGCAATAAAATTGCCTGACTTCTATTGGTATAACAATAGCATGAATATTAACGAATGCGAGGTAGAGTGCTTCAAGAACTGTTTATGAAGAGCTTATGCAAATTCTGATGTAAGTGGAGGCAGTGGCTGTTTGATGTGGTTTGGAGACTTGATTGATATTAGAGAGTGCCCTCCAGGATTCAGTTGGGGACAGGATATCTTCTTGAGAGTTCCTGCCTCAGAACTAGGTAATTTTGTTATTTTATGAATCAATGTCTCTTCCATTTAAGGTTATTGAAGAGAATGTTAACTAATAGATAACACAAATCATAAGATATCTACATGGCTTAATTGATCTAAATCTGTGGAGGAATCAAGCATAGAAATCTTTTTTCTTTGTGTTTTGCTATCTTTTCCCTTGAATTTTTCATGAGAAGGGAAAAGAATAAAGAGATCGATAATATATTAGAAGGGCATGAAATTTCAAAATATTGATCAAGCTTCTTGATTTGTCTGTCTTGGAATCAGTACATAATTTGAATAAGAAGAAAAGAATAAGTTTCAACCATTATTGGGATTTTTATCTTGGTCCTCGTACTCTGCACAGTTTGGAAGAAAACAAAGAATAGAGGTAAAATATTCATCCAACTTTATTGAATTGTTTATTGGAAGTCATGTTGTAGGACTTAAGCATTGAGTTTAAGGGTGGAAATTTAAATCATTGATCCATATATTAGGGTTGGAGAGCAGGGAAGAGGAAGAAGAAGTACCTTTAATTGATTTGAGTACCATTGCTGCTACCACTAACAATTTCTCTCAAGCTAACATGATTGGCAAGGGTGGATTTGGTCCTGTTTACAAGGTAAATGTGTTTATATGTAATCTAACCTTCAACTGTAAGGTATATAGTGCCTTATAGATCTTGCAAATCTTGAACTTTGAAACTTGCATTCTCTCTGTTATAATATGCAGGGAAATCTTTCGACAGGACAGGAAATTGCTGTCAAGAGGCTCTCAAACAATTCTGGATAGGGTGTTGAAGAATTCAAGAGTGAAGTAGTTTTAATCGGAAAACTTCAACACAGGAATCTTGTTGGCCTTCTTGGAAGCTGCATTCAAGGTGATGAGAGGATGCTGATCTACGAGTATATGCCCAACAAAAGCTTAGATTATTTCATTTTCGGTTGCACCTCTTGAACTTATATCCACTTAGTTATTCGTATTTTGGATACTCAATCTTAAACATTTTTGTGATCGAAATTAAATGTTGTTTGATCTTAAGGATGAAATTGAAAATTACAGAAAAAACAGGTCTAATTGTAAGAGTTACCAGAGTTGGCAATGATGTGCAGATGATGAAAGAAGCAAATTCTTGTCATGGAGAAAGCAGTTTGACATTATTTCATTTTCGGTTGCACCTCTTGAACTTATATCCACTTAGTTATTCGTATTTTGGATACTCAATCTTAAACATTTTTGTGATCGAAATTAAATGTTGTTTGATCTTAAGGATGAAATTGAAAATTACAGAAAAAAACAGGTCTAATTGTAAGAGTTACCAGAGTTGGCAATGATGTGCAGATGATGAAAGAAGCAAATTCTTGTCATGGAGAAAGCAGTTTGACATTATTATTGGGATTGCAAGAGGACTTCTCTACCTTCATCAAGATTCGAAACTTCAAATCATTCATAGGGATCTAAAGGCAAGCAATATTTTGCTTGACAATGACTTGAATCCGAAAATTTCAGACTTTGGCTTGGCGAGAATATTAGAGGTGATGACAAAGAAGCTAATACAAAGAGAATTGCCAGAACATAGTAAGTTTTATTACCATAATCTCAAATATTTACCAGATGAAAGAACTTATATACTATTTACTCTAATGCAGTAGCTATATGTCTCTGGAGTATGCTACTGATGGCAAATTTTCATTGAAGTCCGACGTTTTCAGCTTTGGTGTGCTTCTGTTAGAGATAGTAAGTGGTAAAAAGAATAGAGGTTTCCGCCACCCGGATCATCACCTTAATCTTCTTGGACATGTGAGTAGATATAATGGTATACTTCTTTTTATTTTGCCCATTTTTTCCAGTATGGAGAATAAACAAAGCTGTTTGGTGCAATGATTCCAGGCATGGGTGCTGTGGAATAATGGAAGGGCCTCGGAAGTAAAGGATGTATATTTAGAAGACTCCTTCATTGAATCACAAATTCTCAGATGTATTCAAGTGGGTTTATTATGTGTTCAAATGTTCCCGGAAGACAGGCCAGAAATGTCATCTGTAGTTTTCATGTTGGCGAACGAGGGACTGCTGTTGCCTCAGCCTAAACAGCCAGGTTTCTTCACAGAAAGAGGTTTCATTCCAGGTTCAACATCATCAAGTAAAGAAAAATCTTACACAGAAAACGCAATGAGCATAACTACACAGGATGGAAGGTAGAAATTCTTGATTGAAGTTTAAATTTCTGTTTGGACTTGCAGTAATATGCAGATTTAACGACTTCTTTGTGAAGTTAATTATACACATGTTTATATAATTTATTTATTATAATTGTTTGTTTCAGTTTCACTTCATATCATATGGTTTTATTAGTCTCAAGAGTGTTTATACAAGTTTTGGAACCAAATATACATAAACATTTTCTTTTAACAGAAAGAAAATTAATGAAAATGATCCTACAATATCTTCAAAATGATCAAAATTCTAAGGTAGGGATGGAAAGTTGTTGTAGGAGCAGTGGTGGTAACTACTAAAGTACTAAGAAATGAATGGACATGTCAAAATTTAACAATTGGGTAGTCTTATTATGAGACTGCAAAGTCGGCAAAAATTCTGATATTTATTGGGTGGACGCAGAGTCATTTAGTATAAGTGCAACTTGACCTGCTGCAGTCTGTCCTTAGGTTGTTCGTAGGGCAGTATAATTGATCAACTTCAACCGAAAAGATCAATGATTTTTAGCAGTGCCAATTCATAGGAAATGGTAAGACAGTTTACTTTCAGGAAGACTGATGATTTACTATAGAACATAACATTATTCTAACATTCTCAATCATGCTTGAGATTTAGAGCAGATTTATACAGTATCATAATGGTCAACAAATTCGATATACATAATAGTTAGGCTAGTTGTGCAACCTTAGAATGATCATTCAGCTAAATCAGTAGAATAATAGATAGGATTTGTGACCTTTTCATGACAAATGCTGAACAGTTTCAGTTTCATCAAATCATCTTAATATCTTATTGTTGAAGTTGAAAAGCTCATTTTTCTTAGAACAGATGAGGTTCTACCTACCCTCTAAAATGGTGATTTCCGATCCAGAGGATATATTGTTGCTTGATGAAGACTGATCAGCTCCAGACAGATTCCTTTCTGTAAAAAAACCAGGCTGGTTTGGTTTTGGTAGGGAACTCTCACTCCCCAGCATTAGAACCACATTAGAACCACAGATGACTTGTTTGGCCTGTCTTCTGGTTGCTGTTGCACACATAGCAAACACACATGAATACATCTTAACACCTCAGTCAACGGACCGGAGTTGCCTAAATTGTTATCGATTAGTTCCATTGGCCTCCCTTCTTTCCAAAGAATCCATGCCTGGATGATTAGAAACACAAATGAACTTTTATGTTTTAGAATAATAACATGAAATGTTAATCTTTCTATTCTTACATGTCCAAGAAGATTGTGGTAGTGGTCTGTATGGGAAAATCTCCGGTTTTTCTTTCCACTAACTATCTCTAAGACCAAAACACCAAAGCTAAATATGTCTGATTTTACTGAGAAAAGCCCATCAATTGTGTACTCCGGAGACATATAGCTGCTGCAATTATATTGATACAAATGTTTACAACCAATAACAGAGAGTAGTTAAACTGTAGAATGAATTTCAGTGTACTTACTATGTCCCGACCACTTTGTTCGTATTGTCCCCAATTTCATTTTCACCAAATATCCTTGCCATACTAAAGTCTGAAATTTTTGGATTCATGTCATTATCTAGTAACACGTTGCTGGTTTTAAGATCCCTATGTATAATCCTCATTCTAGAGTCCCGATGGAGAAAAAGAATTCCTCTAGCGATTCCACCAATAATATGGAGAAGTTTCTGCCAGTCAAGAAACTTTCTTCTTACTTGATCTGGTCAACAATACCCCATCCATATTAGTCCATTTCTGAATAAAACTTCAGAAAAAAAATGTTCAAAATTTGCTGAGTTTTGAGAGTTCAAACCGAAAATGAAGTAGTCCAAGCTTTTGTATGGCATATATTCATATATTAACATGCTCTCGTTTGCTTGAATGCAAAAAACCTGGAAGTTTCATAACTAGAAGGTTTTCGAGAATCATGACCCAACTTTAGCTAACGCCACTAACTTGGTTCAGTTTAGGATTGTGTGGTGGTTTAAAATTTTTGGCAAGAATGTGACCGATCCCATTTCTTCTTTGATGCTCAATGTGAAAGACCTCTGCATGGAGTTGAAAAGGGTTAAGAAGTCTGTGATTAAAGATTGGAATCCGCCTTTGATGGACACTTTCAAATTTAATGTCGACGGATCGGTTAGGGGGAGCCCAGGTCCGGCTGGTATTGGTGGGATTCTGAGGGATTCGAATAGCAAGGTGGTGTGCTTCTTCTCTCACTTTGTAGGTTCCATGGACTCCAACACTGCAGAAATTCTGGCAATTCATAAGGCTGTTGAGCTGTGCCTTGCTGACCCATCTCTTTATGGTCGAGTGATCTCGATCGTTAGTGATTCAAAGGTTGCTGTGTCTTGGATTAACAACAGTGATTTTGGTAGTCTTGAGCATGTCAATTTGATCTACCATATCCGATCAGTTTTGAAGTCTTGGGATGGCTTGGAAGTCATTTTCGAGTCGCGTATGTTCAACTCCTTCGCGGACAACTTGGCTAAGATGGGGTCTAGTTCTTCCTTTGATGGGAACTTTATTCATTGGTGTTAACTCTGTTTCTTTTTTTCTGTGCTTTTGCTTGCTGCTTTGTTGTTGCTGATTTTTGCCTCTGCCCTGTTTTTGTTGTTCTCTGTGGTGGTTCTGTGCCTGCTCGGCTCTATTTTGCTTTGTTGTTTTGGCGTTGTGCTTTTGTTTTGGCTGTGTTTTTTGGCTGCTTTCTGTGTCTTTGGCTGGGCTGCTGATGCCCTGTTGTTTGCGTTGTTTCTCTGCCCTTTGTGGCTCTTTATTTATTGATGTTCAAAAAATAAATAAATTACATTTACATTATTATGCATTAGTATTTGGTATCAATAATTTCTTGAAACCAGCAGATCCTAAGTTACATTTAATGAAATTAACGGTGATTTGGATCAGATTTATAATATACCTTGAATCCCAAGTTTCCTTTTCCACATATAGATGATCCAGTAGTCAGCAGACCACAAGCACTCCCATAGTAGAAATTACACGTCACTATGATTATTACCCGTTTCTTCCCACTGAGTTTCCTCCTCCACGCAATAGGCCGTCTCATTGGATCGATATTCGCTGAAATATTGTTGTCAAGCATATTCATGGATTTGAGTACAGTTACTTCAGATCTAAGCAGTTATTAAATGCTTCCTAGTTTGCAATCTAGATTTTAAAAAATATAATGCCATTACCGAAAAGAAGATAACGGAGAGGCATGTACCTGATTCTGAACCAGCTACCCGTACATAGAGATCTTGCCCATTCAACTCAAGTTCTCCTACGTCAAGCAAGTCA
Organism: Acer campestre; assembly: GCA_954870605.1. NCBI lineage: Eukaryota > Viridiplantae > Streptophyta > Magnoliopsida > Sapindales > Sapindaceae > Acer > Acer campestre. The sequence continues at coordinate 42,185,828 of OX940801.1, forward strand.
CTAAACCAGAGCAAACAGCCGGTTCCTCCTTCTCTGACATCTAAATTTGAATATGCTGTACAAGAGCAATTGTTGCGACACAATTTCTCACATTCAACAAGGCTAATGTTTTTACCAGCCCAGGACGGACTCGTGTCTGGCAATTTTAATGCTTCATGTTTTAGAAATCCATAGCTGTGATTACAAGGCAATGGAGCACTTCGAACACACCCTTCATTCCAATCCAAGGTTTTCCATTCTCCAGGTGATTTAGGTGTGAATCCTTCCTAGCATTCGCATACAACAGGACAATTATTAATGTTGCAATTAGCATATGAACCACACAGGGCATAATTATTACACCGATCATCAAACTCCGCTATAGAGACTCTTTCCCAACTTCGGGTTCAATCTATCTATGTATAACGCTGCACATCACCTGATGGAGTCACCGTCAATCTTGAAGGGACCGATCTGTTTCGGATGTCAAACATGTAAAATGCCTCTTTCTCATTTGACACGAAGTTGTATATGTATACTGAATTTGGTTTCAGTCGAGGAGTACCAGTCCAACGAAGGCCATTCCAGGAACCTGCTCTATACATTATTTCAGGTCCCCTTCTAAGAAATAGTTGTGGAAACCCATGAGGATCTACATGGAATGTGAAGTCACCTGGAGCAGGGTCATCTATGCTTTTTCAGGATGATAAAACCACTCCATACCAGTAACCAAGTTTTTTCCAAGCTTCATGCCCGGTAATAAGGTATCACAAGGATAATCAAAGCTCTGCCATAAAATGTTATCTGGGTTGTTATCTTTCACATCCAAATTTCTTGATTCTAAGAGCACTGCAACTGGATTCTGAAGACTTGTTGAGGCATTGGATGACCAAACAATGTCATTTGTACTGTTCATTCTCAGGACAAGACTTCCTTGGGCATTGATACTTAGAAATCCTGAGGAATCAGAAATTGCAGTATTTGTGTTGGCTACCCATGCAACTGAATTCTCGTCATCTGCCTTGTACCAAATTCCGAGGTATCGACCCCTTGATTTACCAGGACTGAAAAATCCCAGTTCGAAGACTTTGCCTGCTGAAACTACAGTCTCACCATCTTTAATGGATTGGCCAAGTGTAATGGTGTCCGGTGACAGTGTAGTGGTGATTGTTATAGAAGAAAATAGAAAGAACGAGATAATTGGCATCACGAAGCCTGCCATGGATTCTCAGAAGCAGGCACTGAAAATCTATCTCTTATATTTTGTTGGCAAAGTCCACCTACCGAGAAATGCATCAGTACAGATATTATTCCCCGAAAAGAAATGAAAAGTTAATTCAAGAGCAGTATTACTTCACAATTGAATTGACTTATCAACCTTTCAAGTAACCTCCGTTTTCGGGCAAGGGGCAACTAGCATTGCACAAACCACTTGCATTACATCGATGTCTTGTTCTACCTCTTACATCAGTCTTCAATGCCGCCTTGTGCTTTCATTTTCATTATTTCTAGACAAGGATCTAACTTCTATAACAATTCCTCATACTATCTATATTAGTTAATCCTCCTAAACAATTCCTCTGCCTTTGAAAATTTTGGTTGAGAAATTAACCTATGGCCATCTGATGTAGGACACTTTCCTTTTGTGGATATAAAAGATCAATATTACAGAACTAACTAATATAATTCCTACTTGCTTCTTCACACTAGCGTTTTTATCATCTGAAATGTTAAATTCAATTAGCATGCCAACAGGTAGATAATGATTAGTTCATATGATTTAGATATCACAATAATAATTGACATCATTAACCCCTTCTACAAGATGGTGATCATTGATGAGAGAGATGAGAGAGGGGCAAAACAGAAGAAAAAAATAGAAATAGAGAGAATTGAGAAGAATAGGAAGAGAAAGAAAACAAGAGACATGGGAGATCAGAAGTAGTAGCAGAGAGAAAAATGGATGAAGAAAGAAAAGAAAGAAACAGCTAAGAGAAATAGTGGGAAGAAGATGAATATGGTGCAGCTGTATAAATATGTCCGGTACACAAGATATACAGATAAGTTATAGTTGATGAAGTATGGAATATATTTAAGTTATTAGATTTCTCAGCAAATTCTAAATTGAGTTTATGTGATTTTAGGATGGCTCAGAAATAGATGAATTCAGACGGAACCTAGTTCCATAACAGTTTTGAGCACATGAGTTATGTGAGTGGATACTTTTTAATAAAAGTGATGTTTTACAATTATATGTTAGCATTAGTTATTTTGAAAAGTATTAGAAATAAATGATTTATTCATTTATTTAGAAAACAGATTTCCAGATGATTAGAAATGATTTAAGAAATGTTTAGATTTTTAGAATTCAAAAATAGAGTAATTATTGAATTAGATTTATAGAAAAAGATTTTATAAAGAAGAAAAGTACAAGTATTTTCAGACATATTTCCAGGTATTCAGATTCAAGTTTTTAATGAGAAGTTTCAGAAAAGAAAAAAAAAAAAGAATATTTATGCATGTTTTGAGAAAATTATTTACAAAGAATTATAAATATGATCATAAAGAGATTTTAAATACCAGATGTATACCCATTCCTATTAGATTCAAATTATTGGCCTTTGGAGCTTATGCACATGTGTATGTCAGAGAGTTAGCTCTGCAATCGTATGACAGATGTTCTGTCAAATTCAGAGTCGCTCTGCACGTGTATGACAAATGTTTATCCATAGCTCTGTGAACGCGCTTTTTGTGTCGTTATCAAATTGCGAATTCAAAAGAATTTATAAAGTTGTCCTACGTAATGTGCTCTAAAGTTTTGAAAACTAGTAAAGCGGTAAACGGGGGTATCGTTCACAGGAAGGTGTCATCTGTTGATCGTTTCACATTTTAGTGATTATTGAAAACATTGTAAATGGGAACATGGCAAAGGTGAGAGTGGTGTGTGTGAAATGTAAGCTTGTTCGTGTGTGTGTAAGAGGATGAGATAAGAAAACAAAAGGATAACTAAGGATAGAAATGTAACTAGGTGCTTGCCTTTCTAAGTTAATCTACTCCTAAAGGCAAACACCCTAAGTTACGAAAACAAAAATGGCTTGGAGAGAGAAATAGATGGACACACAAAGTACTCATGACAACCATGGCATTCACGCCACTCATAAAAACCAACTGCATAAACATTACAAGATTAGGTTTAACCTAGCCTTTGATGCGACCTCTAGCTATGGAAGTGGGGAGAGTTGACTAGTCCTCGATTACTACTTACCGAGTGTATATCGTGTGAGCAATGACCATAAAAGGGCCGCATGAAGCATAAAAGCTGACCCTCGATCACTACTCACCGAGGGTGTATCGTGCGAGCAACAACTAAAGGTAGCTTATGGTGAATATTAAAGGATCGACCATCGATCGCTACTCACCTGTAATGTGTAAGCAACAACCATATAATGGAAGCATTAAGTATAAATTCGGATCCTCGATCACTACTCACTGAGGGTGTATCGAGCGAGCAACGACCAAGGGTTGTATAAAGCATAAAGGTCTAAAGAACCAAAATCCACAATGGCATGGTATGTACTCATCATGAATTTCACCCAAACAATTAAGAGCATAATCAAGGCCAAGAGTTGATGTACCTACTTAACCCTAATTCTTAAACACTCAAATCAATCCAAAACATGCATTTTGAAATATCCATCAACATACACACAATCAAGAGATGTTTGATTAATCTACTCCTAATCTCAATCATGAACACATATCAATTTCTACCCTATATGCCATGATTATAAAGACAAGAGATATCCCTAAACATGCATCTAGGAGGGTTGTCAAGTCTATTCAACACAAGTCAATAATCAATACAAAGCAATTGAATAAGACAATACTTGAAAATATTAAATACAAGTTAATCAAATAAATAGAACTAGTGTTAGGTTTACATATTTCCTTAATGGGGATACGCATCAAATAAAGAAAATACAAGAGAATAGTAAAAGAGAAAACCCAAGGTGTCAATCTCGGATCTTCAAGCTCGGAAAGGAACCCAATTGTCATCTCGGATCTCCAAGCTCCATTGAAGCTCCTCCTCCTTATAGACAAGAGAGGGTGGCACTTTGCTCATGAATCTCCTCTAAAGATGGGTGGTTGTATGTGGAAGGTGGTGATGGTGAGACATCCATGGAGAAAAACCTCCATGGATGCCTTTGAAGGTCTATCTCTCTCTCTCTCTTTTGTTGTGTGAAGAAGATGAAGTGTAAAAGAGAGGGTTTCCAGGTTATTTCGGTGAAGAGTTTCTAGGATAGCATTTTCAAAAATAGTGATGAATTTATAGGGATTTCAAATTAGGTCTCGGATGGTCAATTACCAACACACCCCTAAACTTGTCAAATTTCCATTTTTTCCCCTCAAGGGATGCATCTTGTAATTTTCCCACCCAATCATGATTGACAGAATGTGATTCGCGATGAGATTTCAGGCAACGAGGCGACACTGGGGGTCGACACTATCGGGTGCCAAAAACACTCCCTGTCGCCGTGGCAACATCGAACGAGCAAACCGCAACATTGATTTTCGCGATGTGATCACAATTTGGATTGAAGGCGACATGGAGGCGATGCTCACGGCTGAACCGGAAATAGTGGCTTGGATTTTGGTGGTTTGGAGGAGCCAAAAAGGGGTCCATCGTGATCGCATGATTCCGCCGTTCTTCTGGACCAGAAAATGCTCGGAGATAGGTCGGGAATCGTTGGAAACGGCGATGGTTGCAACAAGGGTTTGGTCGGCAATGGAGGCAGGCGAGAGGAAGAAGATGAAGTTGAAGACAAGGGGTGCATTTAGAACTGGGCTGGGGTGCACACAGCTTGGACTGATCTGATTTGGGCAAGGGATTGGGCTTCGAGTTTGGGCTTGTGCGTTTGGGCCTCTCCTGTTAGCCCCCCTTTATGCAAAACGTATCGTTTTAGATGAAGTTGATTGAGTGAGCTGTCTTTTGGGTGTACATAGAACTGGGCGTGGGTGCACTAAGAAGCCCATGATCAACCTTCCAGCCAAAACGCACCGTTTTACTTAAGTGACACGGTGCTTGGCTGGTGGCTTGCTTGGTGAATTAAAAAATGATCCCCTGTTCTCTTCTAAAATTGCGTAAACGTCAATCTTTCTACATAATTTACACTTTTAGCCCCAATTGACCAAATTTACTCCAATGCCCCTGAATTTTAGAAATGCCTGAAAACACTTAATTCACACCATTAAATCACGGGATATTACCAGAGAATTAAGCAAAAAGAGAAGGAAATAAGGGTCAAAATCATACCAATTTTGGTTCTGAAACAAATATAAAGTGTGTTCTGATAATTTAATATTCCGGGGGGGGGTGGGGGGGGTTTAACCTTTATTACCAAATGAAAATATAAGAATATCTCCTAGGTTTAAAGGCTTGTTGGTAACTAAGGCATACACTATCTTGACCTTCTCCTTATTCAACTCGGTTGCATTAGTTGAAAGAACAAGATTTGTACAAACAAACAAATATTAAAATGCACTAATTTGGTCAACTCACTTTTCCCCACTTAAACTTGTTGTCCTCACATAAAGTTCTTCCCATTTCATTTAGATCATCAATAGACTCCACGTCAAGTAATTCCAAAGAAATGTCACATGAAAGACCTAGGAACTTATTTAGACACTGTAAAGAGAAATCTCTAATGTTCACCAAAGCATTTTCATGGAATATACATTGCTTGAATTCATGGTAGAATTTTCTAACCACATTTTCATTTACACCTCCAAGTGTATCAATCCATGATTTTCAATTCCTACCAACAATTGAATTGTGAACATAAGATCCTTCACAATCACACAAATCCATCCCTCCATAAAAAAATGAGCTTTTTGGTTCCCATCACACCTAAAGGATTTGCCTTAATATGTTTGGATTTCTTAGAGGATGGCTTTGTGGATTTTGGATTTCCTATGGGTTTGGTTGGATTTTCATCTCTAGTTACTTTTGATTTTCCCATATCTTGTGAAGGTGCACTAACACAAAAACAACCAAAAACAACCAAAAACATGAGTATAAACAATATAAAAAGGCAAAACGTCATTTATGAAAAAAATTGATTTCCCCATATCTTGTGAAGGTGCACTAACACAAAAACAACCAAAAACATGAGTGGACACATCAAAGCAAGTTAGTGACCAATAAACAATATAAAAAGGCAAAACATCATTTATGAAAAAAATCAATACACATATCAAGAATTAGCATAGCATCTTTAAGATTTATCAAAAACAAATATAATACCAACAAACAATCAATCTTGAAGAATATGTGAACAAATCATGAAAGAGAACACAAGTCTAGCATTTGGCACTACGATGCAGGGACACTTATGAATGAATGGTGTGTGTGTGCACCTAAGCCTTGTAAAAGGAAAGAGGTCTTATTACCTTTGTAGAAAATAGGGCTTTCCTCGTACGAAGGCATCAGTTTACTTGAACCATTGTCCATTTTCTCTTGAAGCTTGATAAACCACACAACTAAGACAACTAAACAATACAAATCAAATAACGTTTTAATGTAGAATAATGCCAACTAAACTCAAAATCCTAACAGTCGCCTTTATGGTCGCTACCTTGCCAAACGCGAAAACCAGATCGAAGACCATATAACCTTCTATCGCGGTCACTGTCGTTGTGTTAAAACCGTGATAGTCGGGCCGCGACACACGCTACCTCAACGAATTTAGTAGTAGCAAGACCTCATCTTTGGACCATATATATACTCCCCTTAGATTCATTTGTACACACACAGAGGAAACAACCAATTTTTACCCAGAAATTCATCATCATCTGTTTCTCTCCTTGAACTCATCTTCCCCACCAAAAAGCTCAACAATAGATATCTAGACTACTTTCCCAAAATCATTCCTCTCTACCCATTCTCTACACATCATTCCTTTGTCACTTTCCATTTGACTCCACCTCACTACTAGGGTTGCACATTTTCCCCTGGATCCCTGTTTCCCCGTTTCCCCATTCCCATTTGGGGGAAATTTTTTGGGAGAAAATGGGGAAATGGGGATGGGGGGAGGTACTCCCATCCTCATTTCCCCATTTCCTCCACAATATTATAAAAATAATTATATATATGTTTATATATATTTTGTAATGTATTTTCTTTGACATTATTTTGTAATATATATATATAACATTATTTTGTAATGTATTTTCTTTTGCATTTGTAATGAAATGTTTTTTTTATTTTTATTTTTTTTAAAATTTAATTTGTAATTTTCAGTCAAATGAGAAAATGAGGGAATGGGGTAAACGGGGAAACGGAGAAAATGGGGAAATGGGGATGGTGATGGGGGGACCTCCCCCCAAAACTCCCCAATCCCCATTTTCCTCAAAATGGGGAAATGGGGAGGGATGGGGAAGGGTTTGAGAAGTGGGGATGGGGATGGGGGGACCTATATCCATCCCCATTTCCCCAATGTGCATCCCTAATCACTACACATTCTCATCCTCTACTCTTTGCATCAAGATTCAACAAAGAGATGGAAGGGATCAAGCTTACAATAGTAGGCTCATAGGTGATTTCCTTATCTTTTACCTCTTCTCTTTGTTTGTAATCATATGTAACTAAATCCCACTCTAAGGGATTGACTTAAGAAACTATTGGACTTTGGGTATTTGTTTTAACTATCAATAAAATGTTCTTCAATTATAGTTCTATTCACTTTATAACTAGCTCTTGAAATTTTTTGTTTTTTAAAAGTAAGGGTCTAATAATAGAACCTTTTAAGGGTAAAAGTGACCTTCTAGGCTTGCATTATTTATCAAAAAGGGCAAATTTATACTTTTGGACATATAGTCAAAGTTGACTGCTAAGTTTTTTGGTCTAATGACTAAAGTGATATATTTTGGAAAAAAAAAAAAAAAAAAAAAAAAAAGGAACTGGAGTTGCTAATATGACAAATACGTTTAAATAGGTGATTTTTCGTCAAAAAGTAAGGACTTTAATGAAATTAACCCTAATAAAAATAAGGGAAAATTGCACTAAAGTACCCTGATGTTTGCTAAAATTTCAACCAGATTGTACTTTTGTTAAAATAACAAATTAGTACCTTTGACCAAACGGTTGATCGTTAGAATTAACGGTGGACTTGTCAATTTTTATGAAATGTTCAAATTACCCATAGGCAACATATTTTATCAATAAAATCGTTAGAAAAAAAAAACAAAAAAAAACAAAAAATGACAAACCATTGAACCACTTCTTCATCAAATATCTACGTCATTCCATATTTTCATTCGCTGCATCTTTTTTTTTTTTTTTTGGAATTCAAAATTGCATAAATGATCAAATTAATGAAATTTGCATCAACAAAATTTGGAAAGATGTACAGTTTTCTAAATCCACTATTATTTTTTTTTTAAAAGGTTTTCTAAAATCTACTAACTCTTAGCAAAAACAACTAATGTTATCTACCTTTGAATCCGGTTGGTCAGCAGCAAGTTCTTTTGTGTTATTGACTATATATTTGACCTTTTTTTTACAAGTGATATGTATATAATACCAATTTTTCATCTTATATGCATCCATTCTTCTTACACACACAAACCCACATACGTCGTTTAAATTCAGAAACAACTGATAAAAACATTTCAACACCATCGATTCAATATCACAAAATACAAATCACTTAAAAAAAAAAAAGAGGAGATGAAGTGAAATCCTTTGGTCTAATACATATTTCCTCCACCATCGTTGTTTCTTTACTTCCACCGAAAACAAAGTCCCTAAAAACACCCACAATTGTTTGATTCATTTCAACCCCTTTTCTAGTCTTCAAAATCGACATTTCACTTAGGTTTATCATTTTCTCTTGTGGGTTGCCATGGATGTGAGAGATCAATAAAAATAAAGAAGACTCAATGATTGTTGTTTAAAAAAAAAATTAGAGAAACTGATGGATTGGGGAAAGTGAGATTTGGTTCCCACAAATTAGGAATAATTTTTGGGTACTAACTAGTCAATACTTAAAATACTGACTCTATTAATGAGAGTGTAAAACGTGACCCAATTTATGAGATAAATATAAAAAATAAAAGAAAAAAGGTCACGTGCTACACTCTCAATGGTGGGGTCAGTATTTTGGGTATTGACAGTATCAAACATTATTCATAAATTATATGTGAAATAGATTCAGGTGTTTTAATCTTAATTTTTTTAAAATTTTTATTTTTTAGATCTTATTTTACTTCTTAGTTCTTATCCAGACTTTTTTTTAAAAGATTTTTGTTTCTTTAATTTCTTATAAGATTAAATGACCTTATTACCCTTATGATGTAAAAAGTCAAGTTAATTATAACAGTTAACCGTTTGGTTAAGGATACTGATTTGTTATTTGTCAAAAGTGCAAATTTTAGAAAAGGTAAGAGTACTTTAGTGCAATTTTCCCTAAAAATAATAATTAGGGATGGGCTCATGGGCCTATTGAATACTTTAAATATCAAGGTTGTGATGAAAAATTATTCTGATTCTGATGAACATCAAATCAAACAAGATTTATCGCCCAACACATCAGAGTAATACAAGCAGCAGAGAGTTTTATTATCAGGACACTACAGCAAGGATGATAAAACACTAAACAGATGCAGAAACAGAGAGGTCCTATCCTATGGTGCGTAAAGGGGACGCCTGCATTCATCAAAGAACTCATCACGATTCACAAATACGATTGCATAGAGTGCGTAGATTATACCAGGGATGTATCCAAGAATCGTCAGGAGCAAACAAATGCAAAACTCAACCTGCAAATAGATAAATTCATATTAATCCAAACACAACATTTAAAGAAATTATCGATTCTAAGTACGAAAAAGGTTCAAGGGATGCCCAAAAGCCACCCGTGTAGCAAGAGTAATGCTACTATACGTGATCTTTATAATTACAGGAGTAGAATCCAATAATCCACAAAAATTCAAAGTTTGAAAATTAGATCTATACTTAGGCGTGCCTCGAGCATGTTTGAAAGGATTTTTTGAGTATTATATTTTCATGAACAAAAAGCTTCGATCACATTTACTTGATCTTCACCTAAATCCACTAAGAATTGAACAAATATTGTGCAAAAATAAAATCAACCTCCGTTTGGCTGCCTAGAAAACTATTTTCTCAGCAACCAAACAGAAAATAACAGAAAAAAAATACTGAGAAAGAAAGAATCTTACGGTGCAGCAACCATGACGAAGACAGACTCCCAGAGGCGGAAGCAGAATCGCGATTAAGATTTCGCAGCAGATTGCACAGCAACTCGGCATTTTTGCTGTTGTTTATTTCTACAGTAACTGACGACGATGATGTAAATGGATAAACAAACAGCGATTGAGATCTGATTGATCTTCTATTTTTAACGAACGGCTTTGATGGTTCAACGTGCAAGGCATGGTCAACAAATTATTAAAAATTTAAAAATATCTGTTAAACTACGACGTTTCAATTTCAAACCGACATACCAATTGTGGTAGTAAAAAATCATCCATAGGCCCAAATGTCTATGGCCTAAACCTTCCACCTTGGATCCCATTCAAGCCCACGTATAGTGGGTCGACCCAAAGCTCTAGTCAGTTGAAAGTTGGCTGATTGACTCAGTCCAACTTGAGCCACCACTTACTGAAATAATAACCATCGGGTTCAAATGAGAGTGAATCTCTCCTTGAAATCCTCCCACGATCAAAACCAACAACCGGTAAACGTTGGGATTTTTGGCTTATAAATGATCAGGTTCAATCATAGTAAAGGGCTTTGGAAAAAACTGGTTAAGAAAAGCTTACAAAGGCATCTTGAAACCCTGATTCAATTCTTCCGACAATCGTAATTTGATTCAAACCACATTCGTTATTTTTTATCAGCCATTGCTCAGCCCAAGCACACCTAAGGCTAAGAAATCTAAACCCACTTCTATCTTTTTATTTTTGTTATTTTGTTTTAGTTTCATTCGCAGGTTCCACAAGGAAGGTATCCATCTTAGGTCGATAGACATCGTTTTGCAGGTTCAGCGAGGAAACGACATCGTTCATTCGACAAGCTCAATCAAGCTGCCTTGGGCCTAACGCGACCCGACCCAATTCACATAACACGTAGTTCGACCCCTTACAGTTTGGCACCCACCATGGGGGCCACTGCAACTTAACAAACTAGCTAGTCGAATCTTTTATACAACCAATCAACATGTCTGAAGATAGAAGTATCCCAACCGTCGAAGAACAGATCGCTGCATTGACTGCTAAGATGATTGCATTTGCAAATGTAGAGAAACTACGGGCGCTCAAAGCGAAAAATGCAACTAGGGGTGGGCACAAAGTTCGGAACCGAACCGAATCGAACCGAACCGAACAGAAAAAAGGGTGTTCAGTTCGGTTCATAGGTTAAATTCGGTTTAAACCGGTTCAAAAATTTAAAAACCAATAAGATTTCGGTTCAATCCGGTTTTGGTTTTCCAAAACCGGTTTGAACCGAAATGAACCGAGTATATAAATAATAATAAATAAAAAACCCTAAGTTCCTAACCCTTTCTACTTCAACCGACTGTCTCAGAGTTTGGTTTTCTTCCTCTGTTCTCTCAACTCTCAAGAGCTCCGATCTCATTCTTCAACAACGCCTCACTCTTCGATCTCTTTCCGGTGACTTAGTCTTTGTCTTCTACTCTTCTTCTTGTCACATGTCACCACTCACCAGATTCTTCTTTCAAAATCTTCAATCGATCTCTTCTTCTTTTTTTTCCTCTGTTTTAGTTTCTTCTTTGTTTTAGTTCTTCTTCTTTCAAAATCTTCAATCTTCAATCGATCTTTGTCACATGTCACTTGTTTCTTTGTTTCAAAATCTTCAATATTGCAATTGTTTTATGTAAAACCCAGATTTATTTTTTTTATCTTCAAAATCTTATTTTTCTTATTTTTTTTTATTGGAAATCAGATGGATTCCCATTGATTCTAACTAGTTTTTGATTCATTCATGCCCTTTTTTGATTTTTTGATTTTATTTTTGATTTTTATGATTTCAACTTTTTATTAAGTGTTTTGTGGGAATGGCCAGAGATGTTTGAAAATATTTGCTACTCTTGATCATGGAAATATTTCCATATGATGATTCTTTATCCACCGAGATCTCTGAGGCCTCCTTCTTTGAATAATTTTTTTTGATTTTCTTGTATTTTGTTTTATAATATATTAAAAAATAAAAGATAGATTATAAAATAAACCTTAGTGATCTACTGGTATTATTATTATCATTTTTTTTTTATAATTGTTTTGGTGGTTTTGCAAATGTTTCTTGATTCCTTTCTACATGTTTTCTGTGAAAACAAACAAACGAATGAACGATTGATTTGCACAAACTAATAGAATTAGGTTCGGTTTCAAGGTGAATCGGATTAAGAACAATATATTTTACAAAAAAAGCTGCTAGATAGTTAGTTATGTTATTTCTTGTTTATTTCAATGTTTAAAGAGTAGTTTAAAAATTAGTATAAAAAACATATTAAAAAGAGAAAACCAAATTAAACCGAACCGAATCGAACCGATTAAAATCGGTTTGGTTCAGTTCGGTTATCATCTTTTATTCGGTTTAAACCGGTTCAATTTTAGATGAACCGAAATATTTTCGGTTCAATTCGGTTTTACCCAAAACCGAACCGAACCGAACCGAACCGAACCGTGCCCACCCCTAAATGCAACGATCCGAGCGACTAACGACGAGTTACGAGCCCTGATCGACGGAGTAGCACCTGATTCAGCAACGTCGGAGCACCCAATCCTAGCTCCAAACGGCGAACAAATGGTCGATCAAACAGATCCGACTGCATTGAGTAACCTTGTAAGACCAGACGTGAATATAGGCGACCAGCAAAATTAGCACATGCCCTAGACGGCTCGAGTCGACATCAACCTCAACGATTTGCCAAACCGAAACGAAATGGCAAATGGGCAAGATCCAGCCATAGATCCGCAGCTTGAAAATCTCCTAAGAACACCTATATCATTCCAATCAACACCTGGATCGGTAAAACCCAGATCTGATCTACCTTTATCTGTTAATTTGGAATTTTCCTGTAAGTTCACAGTAATGGAAGCCCTTATACAAAGGTTTCCAGAAGTCCCAACCCCGATAAGGAAAAGTACAACGAATAGCTTCGTCGACTCACCATTCGTCGACGCTATAGCCCTGGTCGAGATGCCCAGAAAATTCAGCTTCCCAAAGATGAAGCAATATGAGGGTATAACAAATCCGAACGACCATATTGCACAGTACAAACAAAGGATGTTCACTACAGCAATTCCACGCAACCTACGAGAGGCATGCATGTGCAAAGCCTTCAGATCTAGCTTCAATGGCTGAGCATTACAATGGTACATGAATTTACCTAACAATTCCATCAACTCCTTTGCACAGCTTACAGATAAGTTCGTGGAGCAATTTGTGAGCAGTCCGCTCACAAATTGGTGAAGCAGTCGGATAACCTATATACAATAACGTAAAGACATGGCAAAAATTTGAGAACATATGTCAGACGCTTCAACAGAGAAAAAGTGCAGATCCCACATTGCAACCAAGCGACAGCAATCTACACCTTTAGAAAAGGTCCCAGTTTTGTCTTTGACTTATATAAAGAGCTCACTAAATACCCATAGAGGACAATGGAAGATGTACTAGCCAAAGCATGGGCCCAGATCAAATGGGAGGAAGACGAAGCCAATTTTGTAGGTAAGGTCAACAATTATAGGAGTCGTCGAAACGGCCGAGTCGAAAGATGGTCTAACGACAAAAGGTCAGAACCTTGCCCGACCAACGACAGAAAGAACATTCAATCACAACACGAGGGTTCAAGCGATAGAAGATCATATGGGCATAGCTATCCAAGATCGAATCAACCACGTATCGAAGCAAAAACATCACCAAATGTGGGATTGGGACTAAAATAGTCCAATCCCAGGAGCCAAACACGCCCTAAAAGTAATGACAATCAGCAAAGAGAGTCGCAAAAGGATTATCAGGACAAGAAGGATAGCCAAGATTAAGGAGTTATTAACACAATTTTTGGAGGACCTTACACAGGAAGAAGTAGCTAGGAAAGGATGGCTAAAGTTCACGAAGCTGTGGATGGGCAAAGAAACCTATGAGTAAATTCAATCGGATCCGACTAGAAAAAAGCTAAACAAGGTTAGGGACCGATTGTGTTTTATGATACAGATGCCCATGGACTCGAAGTTAAACCAAATGATGCCATTGTGGTATCAGTTCGTATTGGCCATAGAGAGGTTAGAAGGGTGTTGATTGATAACGGGAGCTCAGCAGACATTTTAAGCATTGAGGTGTTCAATTAGTTGAGACTACAAATGAGGGATCTACAACTGTAAGGATTCCCGGTTTTTTGATTGGCTTATTTCGTGTGCAAACCACATATTGGGGTTGTTTGTAAAGGGTAGCTTAAGTGATAGGTGTTCATGCTCAATGACCCTTCTCAAGACCTCAAGATGGACAAGCACTCAAGGTATATCTTGTGCTTACCTTCTTATTGAAGAGATTTAGTTGCACACACTCACTTGTAATGTTTGCATATGTATGCTTTACTTTAGTGTGTATTCTCTTCAAATGTCACTTTTCACACTAGCACATTGTTTGTCATATCTTGTTGTGTGTTTTGTGTCGTGTAATTCGTTTCCCGAATATGTTCGGAAACGTCCGCGCTCACACGATAATGTGCTTGGTTTTACGCGAAGATCGCCTTCGGAGAATGCCCTTGGCTTCTCCTTTGGTTTCACCATCATTGGTGAAACGGCGGTTTGATCTGCGGCCATGACCGCCGAATGAAACCGCCGTTTGATTCCAAAAAGCTCTGGACTGAATCTGCGGTTACGATCGGCGGTCAGGCCGCCGAATCGAAACCGTCAAATAGACCTGATGCATTTATTATTCTCGGGTTCTGTTCGGTAGTTTAATCAGCGGCCTGGCCGCCGAATTGAAATCACCGAATTAGATATTTTAGGTCGGTTTCTTTTTGGGTTTTGATCGGCGGTTTCGATTGACCGCCGAATTTGGTCGCCGAATGATCCCCTGCTTCTCGGGTTCAATTCGCCGATAGGTGATTTCAAGGGCAAAATTGTCTTTTCACTTGCCCTGTTCTTGATGACTATAAATATCACACTTTCTCATTTCTCTAACTCAGTTCTCTGACTCAAAAGAACCCTAAACTTGAAAGAGAGATTTTTGAGAGAAAATCAAATCAAGAACTCATTTTTATACACTCAAATTATACACATATGCATCAAAGATCATCTAAGCATTTTCTAGCATAGTTAGTTTGCTTATTTGAGTGAATATTGGTCATCACACTTCCCTTGGTATGTTCTTCACTTTTATCATTGATATTTTGTGTTTTATTTATCAAGGCATCTATTTTATTATTTGAATGATCTTAAATTAATATCTTATATTCAAAATAGAGATTGTTTGTGATGACATGATTGAGTGTTGTATTGTGATAGCTATCTAGGTTTTTATAATCTATTGTTAGCTAAGCTATTTGACATGTCATTTAGCAATTGATATCTAGGATTGCATTTGTTGCCATATTATCATCCTAGATAAGCATATAGGGTTGCCTAGCTCTTATATGCATGTATTGAGTATTTCCATATATTCACACATAGGTTGTTTTATCTCTTCATTGAGAATTTAAGTCATGTTGGCTAAGGTTGCTTAGGCCACAAGCAATATGGACTAGAGCCACTTTTAAATGCCCGCGTGGTAGAAGTGGGGGGTTACAGACCGGAGTGTTAGACGAGGTCTACATAGGTTGTAAACTTCATTTCAATTAGTGGATTTCGAGGTTCAAGTGTGACGCACTAAACAGCCCGTGGTTTTTTCCCAGTGGTTGGGTTTTCCACGTATACATCAAGTGTCATTTATAATTCTACACCATATTACACTTGTTGTTTTTATATTGACTATTAGGGGCATTTTTGTAATATTGACCTTAAACGAAAATTGGGTGAAAATTAGTTAAAATCTATTCACCCCCCTCTAGTTTAATATTTGTATACACACCGTGTTTATTTGTGAACTTTCAACAACCATTAACAATCCCACTTAGGGGATTTGGTGGAGCTGAAGTTAGGTCTTTAGGGACAGTCAAACTACCAACTGAGATTGGAACTTACCCTTGCTAGAAGACAGTGCTACTCGACTTCATAGTGGTAGACACAGAGAACTGGTTTTACAACACATTACTGGGAAGACCTTTCCTAAACAAGTCAAAGGCCGTCACAACAACCTACGCTTTGACAGTCAAATTCCCATCCAACGTAGGACTAAATGTTATAAAAAGTTCATATGAATGGGCAATGAATGCGAATTTAGCCATATACAGAGAAAAGGCGGAGCGGAATGTGATGTCGATTGAGTCGCTCAAAAAGGGCGACCACTCGGGGGTGGATGAAGGTAAATCCTGAACGAAAGCACCAACCCAGAATCAGGAAAATGATGAGTGAAAGATGTGTGTAGGCTTCACCGATTTAAGCAAGGCATTCCTAAAGGACAACTTCTTACTCCCAAGGACAACCAGATTAACTGACACCGCTGCTAGACATGAGTTGCTTAGTGTCATGGATGCATATCCTAGCTACGATCAAATCAAAATGTTTAAGCCAAATGAGGAAAAGACGGCCTTCGCGGCCAGTCAAAGGTTGTGTTCAAAGTAACACCCTCTGGTCCAAAGAACGTCGAGGCAACTCACCATAGATTGATGAACAAGACATTTGCCCAACAAATCGGCAGGAACATGGAAATTTACATGAATGACATACTACCCAGGAGCACCACGGCAGGGAAGCAAGTGATAGATCTGAAAGAAACTTTCAAAATATTAAGAAGGTATGGGATGAAACTCAGCCCAAAGAGATGTGTTTTCGGAGTGCCCTCGGGAAGTTGCTTGATCTCAAGGTACACCAGAGGGGAGTCAAGGTGAACCCCAAGGAGATAGTTTACCGGCAACACCACATCAAGAACCATTACTCCACAGGGTAAACCGAGGTGGTGAGTAAGATCTTCAAGCACACCTTGAAGGCCAAGCTCAACAACAAGAAATGAGACTGGGCGGATAAGCTACATGAAGTACTTTAGTTCTACCGAACGGCTGAAGGATCAACAATATGAGTAACCCCTTTCTCGTTGACATTTAGGACTAAAACATTTATCCCAATCGAGGCAATTCATACTCCCCCGAGGGTTCATCCTTATCATTCCGAAGGGGATGTGAGTATGCTGGAGGAAAATTCGGACAAGCTTAAAGAAAAAAAAGGCTTGACAAGTGTAAGAAACGTGGACTATCAACAAAGGTTCGCCAGATATTACAACTCCCATGTCCGTATAAAAAGATTTCAACTTGGAGATCTAGTCCTTAGAAGAGTCTCCCTCAACACAAAAGTAAAAGCGACCGAGTCACCAACGGTCAAACGGGAAGAACCCTATTAAATGGTCGGGATATTTTGGCATGGAACATATCGCTTAACCCGATCAAACGGCAGAGAGTTACCCCGACCTTACAACGTCTAGTCTTTAAAGATAATTAATTTATCAATAAGAATCCCCACAGAGGGAAACGTTTCTTTGAAATGCCAAGCAAACTGTCCGAATTTGTCTTCGTAAACAAAGGCAAACCTGAGAACCATAGATGGTTAAGGCCAAATTGGTACTCATGAGGTTATGCGAGGGAACCAAAAGCAAAAGTCGAAAAGACTATGCGCACTCGCCAAAACTAACCTAGTGCATAAAAAGCATTGTTAGCATGCTTTCAGGTGTCAAATACCTGATGGGATGCATGAGAGTTGAATGGAACAACAAAAGCTTGATACTTGAACACCAATGTACAAGATATTCGGCTGAAGTAAGTTAAATGTTCCCATTACAACAAATCTTGAGTAACAAACTATTGGGAGACGTCTCGGTGATTAATTACTAGATAAAAGACAAAAGTATATAAACTAGATACCACGTGAGTGAGTTTAAAAGAACACGGCTTGGCAAACACCAAGATCAACCAATTTCAATTTGAGCAAAACAGTTGAAAAGATTGATCATTAATTGAATCAGATACGACTAGCTTATAAGATAGTTGGTTGGGATAACACGTGACTAGTTGGATAAAATTAGAATTGGCCAATGGAGCAAGTTTCTGTGCATGTCCATAACGCAATTAGTTTAGGCTAGAAGACAACCGAGTAATTGTGCCAACTGACCAGGCATTCATACGAGTTACAAAGCCTAAATCGGCGAAAGAGACAAGGCAGAATAAATCAAAGGAGAACCTGTAAATTATACTCATAAAATAATTGCAAAGGTCCGTACAAGGGATTAAACATATATACAAAAGAGAAAGAAGGTGCTTGGACTGCAGAGTAACCCTGTGAGGTGCCTAAAGGTCCTCTGGGACTGAATGTGCCAGAGGAACCGTCTCCGTAGCGTTTTGAGAGATCACCAAAAGTTAGTCCAGCCGATTTCATCAAGGTCATCGATCATGAAAGGGGAGTAGTTTGCATCTGGAAGAGGCCCAACATCAACCAATTCACTTAAGGAGGCGACATTGTCATCAGCATGAAAAGTCACTAGAGACGAGACGGAAGACAATTCTAGGTGTATAGCATGAGGCTCTTTCCTGATCGATCGACACTCGCCATCTTATCCTCTGATTTTTAATGGCCTCAAGGGAATTAGCCTTGTGCTTCAAGATCTCCCTATCCCATCTCCGACAGGCATCTTCTGTGGAGCTCTCCCTACTGCCAAATAACTCTCAAGCAATACTCAGCCCACGTTCTAGCTCTCTTAGCAGGACAGTGTCAAAAGCAGAAGACCTTTTCTATCAATTGACAGCTTGGATCTCGCGAGCCAACTGGGCTTCTTCTGAAAGCATCTCTATGCTAACTTGCTATTTCCTTAAGTCTTCAACCAGTTTCTCAAAGTGTAGTTTGGCCTCTTCAGCCTTATGCTGTGACTCAAGTATCAAATGTTGGGCAGTGGCAAGGGTCTCATTTGCCATTTTGGCTTCTCCCGCAGACTTGGTAGCTTCTGTTCAGCCAAGATGACCATCAATTCGAGCTCGACACTTCGCAATTCAACCTTGGCAATGCTCGCCTCTAGTTGGCTATGCCTTAAAGAAAGCTCCTATAGGCTTTCAATAGCGGCAGAGGCTTTATTCTCGATAATTGCCAGAGTCCTCCTCAAGGTATCATCTATGACTTCCCGCTTTCTCAACCTTTCCTCAAAGCCCTGCTTTATCTTCGACTAATTGGTTGAGGCAGACTTAAGTACATCATTCTTCTCAACGAGTTCCTTTTTCAGCCGTGAGATCTCTAATGCCTGCCTGTTTTGAGAAATCAGGGCTTAAGTCAACTCCTCCACAGCCTGTAAAAAGTCACAGGAAATTACAGAAGATAAATAGTATAGTACGGCTCAGTTATGACAATAGAAAATAAAAAACTATGGATACTTACATAAACCCCATTGTTAAAGACAGCGTGGATCTGCTCAAAACTATTTGCAACTTTGGAATCATTCCAGTATCCCTCCTCGACATAGCCTTTGCCAGTAGACATGCACCGTAACATGTCAAGAGGATCAATGGATGGCCCGTTGGAACTTAAAAGCACCCCCGACTCTGAATGAGCTCTGCTTGGGATGGGGGCTTGATGTTGACTTAAATTAGTTCTTCCCCTTGCAAAGCGAGAGATAGGGGAAGACATTCCTCTCTGACCCCTAGATCGGGGGGCGATCTTATCTGACCTTGCAATATCAGCAGGTAGCACATCAACATCCCCAGTTGCTCAGGTGCTTGCTGCACAAGCCCTTGCCTATGAAGAAGCCCTCTTTCAGTCAGCAACAGTCTGACTAGCGCTAGTCGATCCACTTAGACTGACAGTTGTAGCAACTTCTTCCGAAAGAGGTACTTCAGCTCCCCATATCTAGATGATATCACCCTCAGTCAAAAGGGGTCGCTGGCTAGAACCCATAGGGACTTTGTTATCTTGATCAATGAGGCACTCGAGCGGAAAATCCTCATTGGTCATTTCCTTGTCAAAATCAGTAAGAACGAGTTATCGATTCACTGTGAGCTTTGTTGGAGGATTGGCAAGTGGCTTGACAGGAAAATCAGAAGGGGCTCGCATAGGAATTTGAGTAGCCTAAGCCATGGCCACATAAGGGGGTTAAGGATCTTGATCTCCACATTCAGCTTGATCAAATGAAAGAGGAGTTTATACGGCAGTGAGACAGTCAAACCTGCTATTTGAATGCTATTCCCTAGAGATCAGGTCACTTAGAGTTTCTGGATCCTCACCCTCCTCATCAATATCCTCTACAATGACTTTTACATGATGAGCCTTCAGGCCAACCTCAACCATAACATTCTTCTAGGCATGAGAAGCCTCGGGGGCGGAAGACCCAACAATTGTCTTAACGACCTTCCTTCCAGTAGTTTCTTTGGTAACCCTCATGGTGGAAGTTTCCATCGAAGATTTCCTTTTTGGATGATCCCTTGGGCGAGTTGGGCTATCCCTCTGCTCTTGAACAGATGGTTCAGAGGAAGCATTGGGGGCGGCTTCATAGACATGCTCCATAGGGTCCAGATTGGGATAAGCAATCCCTTGAGCCAATTAGGTAGCAGCTTTCTTCTAGCTCACCCTGTTCACACCTTTAGCCTTCTCGACTTTATCACCAATAACCACATCGACCTCATACACTAAGGAAAGAATACAAGCAAATGTCAAGTAAACAAGAGCATAAGGAGGAAAAACAAAAGTGGGAGAAGTATGAACTTACGTCGCCTCCGTTGCTTAGAAAAGGCCGGGAAGAGCCCCACACGAATCAAATCGCTCTCCAAAAACAATCCGCGGCAATCTTGGGATTCCTAAGACTTCTGTGCTGCCCGGACCATGTTTATAGCTTGCTTATTGGTTAGTCCGGCAGAAGATTTATTCCAAAGCTCTAAACTGCAGAAGTGCCTCGGGACACGATGCTTGTCCAAGTTCTGGGGAGGATCAGCCACCATGGTTTCACCCCAATCTCCTCTAACAAAGAACCAACTGTTCTTCCAATATTTTTTTGAAGACAGGAACCCTCAAATGAAGCCCTTGTGATCTTTAGAGGATGGAGGAGGAACCTTTTCCTTGATTTCACAAGTTAGCCAATGACTGGACGAGGTAGATTGGAGGTACGAGGTGCCTCCGGTGTCAGATCGACCGAGGGTGTAGAAATTACGAATCTCCTGAGGAGTCGGTGGCTTCTTAGCACCGAACAGTTTCCATATATGCCATAAACTAACCAAAATTCTATATGAGTTGGGGGCTAGTTGAGTAGGAGCAATCTCGGCCGTCGATAGAAATCAAACAATAAAGGGTTGAAAGGGCAATGTCACCCCTAATGTGAGCATGGTCCTATAAATAGCGACGGCACCTCAGGGTGGATTTCAAATAGCACATTGGTCACTTAAGAAGGGAACCACCACTTGAGAAATATCAAATCTCTCAGCATACTTTACAAGTTCTCGATCAACGAACACAATCACTTCAGTGTCAAGCGCACACGGTTCAGCGGCGTGAAAGTTAACAGATGTGGTCGATGATTTCTAGGGACTTCCTCTAATTTCAGTAGTTGAGAAGGAATCTTTAGCTCTATGTATGAAGAAGAACTGGTGGTGGCTTTGCTACCTTGGCCTGTATGCGTGGTTCTCGACATATCTAGACAAGGATCCATAGAAAAAAAAAACGTTAGGAATAGACAAAGGAGGCCGAAACTCAAGCCTCGCAATGGAATAATCCACTTTGAGGGCTACAGGTTGAGTCTGAGGATTGGGGTTTTGACGATGTCTCCTTAATAGGGACTCAAGCCTAGCAGCATTTTCTTTGTCACCTATCCCAACAACATGAATATAAAACTCAACAAATCGATGGCAGGTGATAAGATCCATACCTGAATATCTTTAGATGACGGTGAACAACAAGTGATGTCTCTGGTAAGACAAAAAATAGAAAAAATGGTGTAAATATTGGGAGAGAAAAAGAAAGAGCATATTCTTTGAACTGTTAAAAGAAGTAGAGAAGAAAATAGGGATATGGAAAGGAAAAGGTGAAGAAGAAGCTTGCGAGAGTGGGAAAACGAAGAGGTTTCAAAATATATAATGGAAAATAACGTCATCTCACGTCTAGAAGGATGTGAGTGCACGTGGAAGTTGGTGCGCAAGGTTCAAGAAGACTTTCCGATGCGTCCGCTAAAAGATAAACACATGTAGCGCGGGAAACAAAAAAGAGATATTCGTCAATCCAATCATCGTGTCGCATCAAGAAGGCAAGATAGATGCTGTGGTTAAAAGTAAATGCTTAACTGTCTAACATAATAACGGCATTAATGAGAAAAAAGACAAAAATAAATGAAGAATTAAATACACCTCACCGAATGAGTTTATTCTCAAAGCAATGACAAGATGCTCGGTTCAAATATTTAAAAGGGTATTGTTATTAGTGAAATTTGGAAAGATGACAAGTCAGCATGGGAACCGAGAAAAACGGTTATCAGACACGCCACATCACCAAAAGTCAAAACCAGGAAGAAAGTCAACCCAAATCAACACTAGGTAAATCAGACATCCAATCGGGGAAGTCCAAACGTTCGGGCCAAGATAACACGATCGAGGTAACAACAACTATCAAGTTAAGATGGTACGGTCGGGACAACTAGGTTAGTTAGGAATAAATAATCGATCAGGAAAACAATGCTTGGTCGGGTGAAACAAATGGCTGGATAAGCGACAAGTGGACAGTGTCGTATTTAACCCATCCACGACTCGAATACGTAGAGAAAAATAGGCTTATGTTAATAAGGCATCTAGAAGAACACTCCAGTAAGGAAACAACCTTCCTTATAAGAAACAAAGTTCAAATCCAACAAGGAATCATAAAAACACATAAGATTCAGAATTGGAAAGAAGATCAAGACGACTCCTAAAAGTTAGAGTTCAATTAAACCTCATCAACCACCCCTAACTTGTAAAGTAAAAATTAGGGTTTCTATGCATGTTTAAATAGACCCTCAAAACACCAGAATAGGGTTACGACTAAGATAGCTGCAAGTATTCAAGAGAGATTGAATGTGTAATTCTAAAGTTCATAGTGCACTTGCTCTCGCCGTCTCCAGCACCTGTGGTTTTTTCCCTCTTTGGGTTTTCCACATAAAATCGTGTGTTTGCATGCTTTCTCTTCAATTTGTTCTTTAATCAACACCTTAACACATAATTGTTTGTGTGACGCGTGGTAGATTTTAATCAATCCAAAAATCACCATCAACAACATATAATTAGAGTTGACCATTCATATTTGGTCAAATGGACTAAAGTGATGTATTTTGAAAAAACAAGGAACTTAAGTTATTAATATACCAAAAACGTTTAAATAGGTGACGTTTCACTAAAAAGTAGGGACTTTAGTAAAATTACCCCACTTAGAATTAAAGTCATACTATCGGCACCAAAGTGAAATGAAAAGTCAAGATCAAAGTGCTTCACAATTGACTTATCAACCTCTGAAATAACCTCAGTTACGAGGAAAGCCAACTAGTATTGCACAAACCACTTGCATTATACTGATGAGTAAGATATTTGAATTGTAGAGACCGTTTGCAAGGTTCAGCTCCATAAATTATCCCAAACCCAAATCCAAGCCCAAAAGATTTCAACCCAAAAGCTGATCAAGCCCAAACCAAGTTGGTCCAACCCAATTTAGAATTTCAAAAAAATATATAGAAATGGGACCGATGGCAATGCACAATGAGGTGAGATGTGAAGTGGCTTGTGCAAGTAGGTGGTGTCAAGAGCATGTGATCAGTGGAAAAAAAAAAAAAATAATACAATAAGAGAAATAAAGATTGAGATAGAGATACGTGAGAGAGAGACTCGGCAAGACAAACACAAAATAATAATAATAATAATAAAATTAAAAATTAAAAAAATAATAAATAAATATAAATATAAATATAAATAAATAAAGAAAGAAGAAGAGAGAGCTGCGTGAGAGAGAAGAGAGAGCACACCAAAGAAAAACAGATAGAAAAAAAAATGGAAGAGAGAGATTAATATGAAGGAGAAGAAATAATAGAGGAAGAAAGAAATATGCACCATCAGATAAGTGATTTGATTGATTTCAGTTGATGCATATTTTAGAATACTAATTTATTAGCAAACTCAATAAATCTTAGATTGATTTTCATGTGATTTTAGGATCGACTCAGAAGGAGAAAAATTTGTAAACCGAATCCAGTCTCAGTTCAGATTTGAGCAAGGAATACTGTGAGTAGAGTCCTGTTTTTTAATTTGTAATTAAGTTAAGTGTTTTAAATTAATCATTAGAGTTGATTATTTAGAATTGCTTAAAAACAGATTTCCAGATTATTGGACATGATATTAGAAAAAGAAACTGTTATAAGAACTCATAATAGATTTATAGAAGAATTTACATAGTTTATTAAGAAGAATCAGATAAACAAAGAGTAAAGATTTTATTTTCAGATGAGACATGAAAAGAATACGTCAAGTATTTTAAGACAGATTTCCATACTTTTAACATTCCAAATATTTATAAGATTTTCAGAAAAGAAAACAAAAGAATATTTATGCAAGTTTTGAGAAAAGTATATATAAAGAATTACGTATGTTTCATAAAGAGATTTTAAGATATAAGATATGTACCTTTCCCAGCAGTATCAGATTAGATTATAAGCCTTTGGGGCTGCTCTGCACATGTATGTGAGATTATTACTCTGCATGTGCGGTCGCATCACCATGTATATGAGATTACTCTACACATTCGATCAAATATTGATGTGTATATGAAATTATATATATATACATATATATATTACTCTGCACATTTGATCAGATATCGATGTGAGATTATAGCTATGCACGGGTGATCAGATATCACCGTGTATGTGAGATATGTATTTCCCCTTACTCTGCGTGTGCATTGAGATGCTTTACCACATATGTGAGATATTCCCATGGGTACTAGTTTGGTAAAGAGTTTTCAAATTATTTATATATATATATATTACTGATTATGATCAGTAAAGGAAATATTTCAGATTATCAAAATATCAGTTTTACATCAAAAATGTAATTTCTAAAATCAGAAATTGTTTTATTATATTATATAATATTTACAGAAAAATGTGTTACATTTACAGATAAGATTCCAATTAGTTATCAGCTTGTAATACAAAACCGATTCATATTAAAGAATAGTTTACAGATTAAATTCTGATTTATTTTCAAGAAGAGATATAGAATTCAGAAATAAATATAGAAAGATATACATGAGAGTTTTCTACAGTTGGATAGTTTGTAGAATAAGCTTAGCCAGTATAAAGTTCATAAAGTATCAATGTTTTTAGAAATAGATTTATTAATTCCAGAAACGTAAAGAAGATATAAGTCAATTCAGATTTGTAAAAAGAAAGTTTTCGGAAATGCTTATATGAAAGAAAAGATTTTGTTTTCAAAGATTATTCCACTCATTGGGCAGTAGTGCTCATTTCTTTATTTTAAACTATTTTTTTCAGGTGATCACCAAGTTTGTGTAGATTCTTTAGTATCGTGAGATGGGCCACTTGTGATGACAGAAATGGTAATTCATGATTTAATTAAAGCATGCAAATGTGCATATTTTCAGATATCAATATTGTAAGTTTCTCATATTTTGATTAGCTTATTTCGTTAACAAACCACATTTACGGATGATTTTGCAATGGGTAGCTTATGTCCTCGATGGCAAGCTTCCAAGCATCTCCGTGACTACAAGAGTAAGAGCGAAAGGTAAATCACTTGACTTGCCTTTAGAAGAGATTAGGCACACGCGCACACACACACACCATACATTTGTGTCCTTGTATTGTTGTGCAATTTATTTGTAGCACATACGTTCACAATATGTATGTCCATGCATTAGAAATCATGTTCTTGGAAATAGATTTAAGGAATAACATATTTCGAATGTGGTTGTGCATTTTAGTATTTATGTTTGTTTTGGTATAGTTGATAAAATCTCATTGTACTTTTAAAAAATTATATTTTTTTAGATTTTGCATTTTTTACAAGTCCAACCATGTGTGGATTGTTCCTAGATGAGTTCCAAGCGATTCGGGGACTTATCTATATGTTTCGGATGATTCTGAAACATTTGGGACATTCCGTGTTTTCGTTGAAAATCGGAATCGAATTCCGAACTTTGAGTAAAAAGTTATGTAATTTTTCGTATCTATAATTGAGTCCAGATCTATAATCCAAAGAGGAATTAAATTCTGAATTTCAAGGTCAACTGGACCAAAAAACGCGCTGACCAGAAGCCGATTTGGCATGTCATGAAAACCACACCAAGTCACCAAGAGAGGGACTGCCGTGAAGGCGCGCGACAGTTACGCCAAACCACTCTCTCGGTTCACGCGAAGTTCACGCGAAGCCACGCTGATTTCAATTGATTTTTTGATTTCACAAGGTTGTTTTATTGAGTGTTTTAGTTGCATGTGAACTCTAGTGTGTTGTAATTGCTTGTTGCACGTGTGGATCTGATATGATCAGTCATTGGACCCCTTGAATGCCTCTCACGTGAGCTCACATCACTGGATTACTCTCATTTGATTTTTATTTCTTATATCCAAAAAGCGGTGCAGTTTTGTTCTTACCTAATTTATATTTATTCTTTTCTCTTCACTCTTTTTCTCATGAATCTAAAATCTATATTTTTGAGAGACAAAATATTTGTCAAGAGAGAAACTCCCGAGAACTTTTCTTTAACTCTCCAAACTCATTTCCATGTGCATCAAACATCATCTAAGCATTATCTAGCTTCATCTAGGATGTGTTCTTGTATAGGTCTTCTTTAACACACATAACTTGGTAAGTTGAACATTATCTTCATCCATTTTATTGTTCTTACTTAGCAAGAAATTTCATTTATAACTTGTATGCATCTAGATTAAATTTTATCTACAAGATTGAAATTTTTGTGTTGATTGGTTGAGTTGTTGAATTGTGATAGTTATTGCATCTAGGATTGCTTTTATTTTATATAGCTAAATTGTATGTATGACATATAGCAATATGATATCTATAATTGATTTTATAGTCATCATTTAATCCCTAGATAAGCATTTACTGTTGCCTAACATTAATTGCATTTTGGATATTATCTTATATCCACTTAGGTTGTTAATCTCTTCTTGAGAGTTAAGCCTTGTGACTAAGTTGCCTAGTGCATAATCAAGTATGTCTAGAATCACTATTAAATGCCTGTTGGGTAGAGTGGAAGGGTTAGTGATCAATAATGATTGAGATCAATCTAAGTTGTAAATTTTTATTCAAGTAGTGGATTTGAGAACCGTGTGTGGCTAGAAAGATAACCTATGAGTTTTTCCCAGTTGTGGGTTTCTCATGTAAATCAATCAACGTGTAATTTATTGTTTTCCGCACTTAAATTTAGTTGATTGTATTTGCTTAAATTAGGTGATTATTGAATATTGACTAATCAAGAAAAATTGGTAATTAACTTGATTAAAACCTATTCACCCCCCCTTTAGGTAATTTAGACACGCTATAATTAGTTTCAATTGGTATCAAAGCGGGTTCCTAGACATATTTAGGAGATCCTAGCTTTTGGTGTATCTTGCATTTTGTGTGTTTTTGGTTACTACATACCTTTGCATTCATCTCATTCATACACCCAAACACCATGAGTGGTTTTGAGATGAGTAGAGAAAGAGTTTCTAGCATAAGACCTCCATTGCTATATAGTGACAATTACTACTCATGGAAGGGGAAGATAGAGGCATATCTTTCGGCAATTGATGACAAGGTCTTGATGTTAATTGAAGATGGGTATTCTCCACCCACCAAGACTCTTGAAGATGGAAGCACCATTTCCAAACCGAAGTCGGAATGGAGTGCTCACAATTTCGAAGCTTCCAATGGAACAACAAGGCGATGCACGCCATTTTTTGTGCCATGGATGACAACCAATACAAGCTCATCCAAATTACTAAGAATGCTTATGAAGCATGGAAGATTCTTGAGACGGCATATGAGGGGACGGACACGGTCAAGAACTCTAAGCTTCAAATGTTGCAAGTCAAGTTCAAGACCATCAAAATGGAAGAAGATGAGTGCTTCAATGACTTCCAAATCAAGTTGATGGACATTGTCAACCAAAGCCATCAATTTGGGGATCCTTACTCCGACATGAGGATCAAGCAAAAGATCATGAGATCTTTTCCCAAAAGGTTTGAATCAAAGGTGACCGCTATAGAGGAGAATAGCGAGTACAAGAAAATGAAGCCAAGTGAGGTTATTGGGAAGTTGCTAGCCTATGAAGTGATGAAGCTAACTTCTCAACCCAAAAAGAAAAAGGGGATTGCCTAAAGGACTAACAAGGATGAGAAGAGACATAGTGACTCCGATGAGAAGATGGTTCTCACTATGAGGAGATTCAAGAAGTTTTTAAAGCTTAAGAAGAAAGTAAAGGCAATGGCCACCACTTTGAGTTACAGTGATGACATTGAAGATAATGATGACTCTTTGAGTGATGAAGAGGATGTCGCCAAATTTATGGCGTTTGCTAACTCTCACAAGCGAGACAACAAAGTGAAAGTTGTTCAAGAAAGTCCCTCAAGCTTGAATGATTGTAAGAAAAACTACTTTGCCTTTCCGGTCTCCTACCATGAGGAAGCTCAAGCTGTCACCAAGTGTTTTTCACTTGAAGGATTCAAGAAAGGTGACTTGAAAAGCGGAGACCAAAAATGAGCTAGATTAGGAGAAGCTATCATTGAAGATATAAGCGACGAAAGCATAAGTGGAAGAAGCTTCGATCAAGAAAGTACAAGCTCTGAAAACTCTAATGGTAGTATGATTGACTATCAAGAGTTTATTGACTATCTTCAAAAATGCTTGAAGGATAGGAAAGAGAAGATAGTGAAGTTGAATAAAGATAATCTCCAACTTAGAACTAAAGTGTCTCACTAGGATGAGGAAGTGACACTTGTCTAAGTGAATGAATTTAGGTCGGAGAAAGAGCTTGAAGAGGCAAGAAATACTCTTGCTAAATTAACTTCGGGATCGGAGAAGCTTTACCATATGTTGAGCATTGGCAAGATGCCTAATGACAAAAGTGGGCTTGGGTATGTAGATGATGAGTCCATGCCTTCCTTGGGCAAGGCAATTTTTGTGAAGGAATTTATTCCTAAGTTGCCTCCTCAATCACAACATCCTAAGAGGAAGATTGATTTTGAAGAGTCATCCAAGAGTGGCCAAATGAAGATGCCAATAAAGAGTGAAGCTTAACCTCAACATCCAAGAGCTCCACATCTAAGCTTTCCTCACCAAAGGTTTCATCAACCAAGAAGGCTAATCTGGTTCAACAACAAACAAGGAGAGAACCGGTTCAACACCAAAGGCGACAACAAATGCATGACAAGTCTCCAATGACCTCACAAGGATATGGTATGACTCCTCATTTAATACCTACTTGTCATTTTTGTGGTGTTGATGGGCATATAAGGCCAAATTGCTTTAGGTACATTAAGAAATGTAGGGTTGAAAGCATGATGGAAATAAATAGGCTTTGAAGAGCCAATTTGCCTGTGCCTAGGAAATCTAGAGTCAATAATCCTAGGAATACTTGTAACCTGCTAATAATGACCACTAGGAATGAAAATATGTCACCTAAGTAGATTAGAAAAGATGAACCCACATGCTATTGTGCTAACATGTCTCCCATAGGTTCAACTAGGTACAATGGACTTGGTAAGTCTATAGGGCCTCATGCCCTTCATTGATGTGGTATGGTGATTGACCCCATATGGGGAGCTCAAGCAAAGAGAGCAAACTTGCATACATGTCACATGCAAAAATTTGATAAACTTATGCTTCTTCATTAATTGTTTGAGTATCTTGGTTGCACATATGCTTATATGGTATTTTTATTCAATAAGTGTGAGCCATTGTTTTGGTTGTAATCCATGTCATCTTAATGTTCAAACATTCATTTTTGGACTAGGAGTAATTAATTGGGAAGTACACTTGAATGACCCATAATTTATCTCCATTTCATGTGTACTTGAATATGGCATGCTTAAAAATGATATGCATGAAACTTTCTTAAGTTGCTTAAAATTGAATGCCAATGTGTGTGAATGCAATTGACAAGACTAAACTCAATAAGGATCTTGTATCCAATCAATCAATAAGGATGTCTCATATAATTTAGTCTTGTCTCTCTTCTTAATGACTTGGCAAGACTACTATCTTACGGATAATATATCCAAAAAAATCAAATAGGATCTTTGTGTATTCATATCTTGATTTGCCTTTAAGATTTGATATAGTTGCTTATTTCTACAAAATCCTTAGAAACTATATCTTGTTGCTTGACAAAAGGGTACAAATTGGTTTGAATTTGATGCAGCAAGCAAAGATGATACGGCAAACAAAGGTTTGTATTTCATGGAGCAAAGGAATCGACTCAAAGACGAAGGGTGCAGAAAAAAGGAAGCAAAGACTCGGAATGGCCGCAGCTGTCAGAATGGGCAAATTTCGGGGGCCTTCAGAGGGCAAACGAACTCAAAATCAACATTATAATATGTTTTCGGAAAGCCCAAGACGAGCCCTACAAATGTTATGAAGACTCTATCTTCTATAAAGGGCTGAAACATATCCGAATTCGGCCATTAAGTTTCAGGCGCGCAAAGACAGCTGTTTCGAGTTTTATGGTTTTTAATTGTTGTCATGATTCTATACGTTTATTTTATTTCCTTTTAATTTATATGTAATTAGGTTATTAATTATTTTATGATTTGATTTTATTAAATCAAATCCAATTTCCTTTTTAGATAGGTTTTTAATGTTTTGGGATTCTTTTGATTTTTAGGAGATTTGATATCTTTTTCATTTAGGACTCTTTCTTGATTGTTTAGAATTTTCTTGTTAGTCAAGTTTTGCAATTCTATTTAAGTAGATTGTATTAGGGTTTGAAAGGGAGCTTTTGATTTATAAAAAATATAGAGAATTGTTTCTCAACTATCCATGTACAACATTCTTTGCGAAGATTGAAGTATTTGAAGCCTGTTAACAATCCTTCGTGCGCGAAGTTGAATGTTATCAGTAGCCTGATATTCTGGCATCCGTGCGCGGATCAACAGAATATTGGTAGGTTGTTTTCAATTTGTTTCTTGCAGGTTTTTCTCGTAGAGCTTCCGCTACATCAGAATTCCTTTGGAAACTCTTTTGATGATTGCTTTACCAAATACCATTGCTTGGGCTTTGAAATTAATGTCTTTCATCCAAAGCATCATTTTCACACATTTTTCTTAAAATAAATCTCCTTGCTTCTCTCCCACTTAATTGAGTTGCATAAAGTTCATGTATATGACTATGCACATGTCTTGTATGTTATCTCTTTGCTAAAAGTGACCCGATTAGGGAATACTCCTTTACCTATCTCATGACAAAAAGGGGGAGTAATATATGATAAGGGAGTTGGTTGTTGATTGGCATGTTGGGGAGATTGCTTTTTGAGGGGGAGTAACCCGTTTAGGGGAAGCATTGCATTGCACTTCATTACAGGATGTTGCTTGTTTTCTTTAATGCAAATGCTTATATTTTGTTTTGATTACACTTGATCACCTCATATACACTTGTCTTGAAAAGTATAGCTATCTTGTTTTGTAGGGTTTCTTATTCTACAAGAGATCAAAGATTTGAATATATAAACTTTAGGTATCTCTTTGTAATGTAGAATATCTTCTTGTTGACCTTATTGTTTGGGTTTCTCACATAAATCAATCAACATATAATTTATTGTTTTCTGCACTTAAATTTAGTTGATTGTATTTGCTTAAATTGGGTGATTACTGATTATTGACTAATCAAGAAAAATTGGTAATTAACTTGATTAAAACATATTCACCCCCTAGGTAATTTAGACACGCTATAATTAGTTTCAAATATTGTTCATAATTAGTTTTTAATATGTAAATATTTAGTAGATGGGTCCAACATAGGAAAAAGCAAATTTCTTATTTTAATTGAATTATATTTTATGGTGGGCCATAACCCACAGATTTAAAATGAACTTTTAAATTACAAGGTGGAAAAGTTTTGAAAAGCCAAAGTGAATGTTAAAGATTTTGTTAGAAGCCACCTTAAGATTTATATGATTTTCTGTAAGGTTTTTCAAAAGATTTAGATTTCAGTTAGAAAGATCAAATTTTCACAGGATTCTCTCAGACTCAAGATAGGAGTCGGGGTAGGTCCTATCACCATTGTTTACAAGGAATTTAGAAGACTAATGATAGTATCCATTTCTACACTTGGTGTAGCCCTCATTTGCTATTGTTTTCACTCGTTTCTTGAGCATTTTTTGTTATTTAATGTGTTTTGTGAACTTTGTGTAGGTAATAATCCATAAATAAGGTGTTGGAGCTTAATTGAAGAGTTTTAGAGGTTAAATGGGCTGAATTTATAAATGCTCGTGCAGACTACCCAACTTTGGAAGTCATATCTCCCTTTTAAGATCGAGCTACGTTGAGATCCATATATATTCGAAAATCCCCGGATGTCTACTTTCCAGCAGTTTTTACGGATTGTAATTCCGGATTTTCTAGAGAGAGTTATGCATGTTTCCGTATTGGTGTGCGATGTTGAAAACCACTGAAAAATAAGAAGCGTTGTATAGTGGCTGTACATACAATGATTGTACATAGACCATACACTACCTAAGCCCCAAAAACAATTCCAGAGACTTGGCGCTATACAGGCATTGTTCGTACAGCGATTATATAGCACCCCGGGCACCAGTTTAGCAATTTTTGGCTGAATTTATGGGGTAATCTTGTCTTTTCACACCCCATTTCGTGCTCTATCCTTCCCATTCTATAAATACACCTTCTTCCTCATCTTTAAATGATCCCCTACCCCTATCTTCATCTTCTTCATCTTCTTCACCAAATAAGAGAGAGTTTCAAGCTCCTATAAAGGTTTTTCCTACATGGGAGCTCACCATATATCACCACCACCACCTTCAACACTTCTTCCACCCATCTTAGAGTATATTACAAGAAGAAACGAGTGGTCTCTTGACCAATTTCGAGCCAAGCAACAACAAAGGAAATATAGAGGCTTTGGAGGAGATTTCTTCAAGGGTTTTCTCTACAACTAATTGCTTTTTGTATTTCTTGTTTTCTTTGATGTGTATCACCAATTGGGAAGTTCATAAACCTACACTTGTGCTATATATGTATGATTGTTCTTAAATTCGTTTGGGTTTTGTTCTATTCTTTGTTTATCCATAATTTAATCTCTTATTGTGATATGCATGTATACGGAGAGTTAGAAATTAATGTGTATCCATGAGTGTGTTAGAGGTAGAATAACTTAATTTAGGAGAAGTGTAATTTAGCACCCCATGATTGTTTTTATGTTGATGGATGACTTAAAATGCTATGTTTAGAATGATTTGAGTGATTGAGTATTAGCTCTAAAGAGTGGGAAAAGTTTGATTGATGCATTTACATGCTAGATTAGGCTTGGGTTTCATATTCTTGTGCTTTATGGGTCTTTATTTTAAGGCACAATTGCTCAACCCATGGCCTGGGTTAGGTGATGAATTAATTTTGATGAATTCCTTAATCAAGAGAATGAACTCTTAACTTGCATTGAATGTTCTTAATATTTAACAATCAACTTGTTGTACATAGTTGTTTGGTGAACTTGTTCCCCTTTTAGCCATCCATCTTAGGGATATTAGAGAGATAAGGAGAGAGCTTTCTAATCTATGAGAGAGTTGGGCATTCAAGAAGATTTGAGACTCGCCTTGATCGTCTAGCAGAAAAGACATCTCGGTTTACGACTGAGAAAACCCGGCATTCGAATCCCGATAGTAGATGGGTTCTTTTTTCTTTCAATTTTGTATTTCTTTTCTTTGTATTTCTTGTATCTTCTTTGATGTGTACTTTCATTCACTATGGATTTGATGTAAACCTAGCATTGTTGCATCTTTTATTGAATATATTTGTTGATGATTAAGTGGTTATTTAAGTTCTTAATGTTTTTGAGTGATTAGCTACCACTTGAATGAACTTTTGTTGTTGTGAGATGAACCGAGAGAAGAAGCACACAACGTGCATGATTAGATGTCCACTACATGTAGGGTAAGGTAGAGATACATGAGACTTTGCATATATAGTCGCTAAATGTGTCTCATTGTTCTTAATGAACTCGTATGTAGTTCAGGTGATTATCTGTCGATAGATTGCTGGTGCATGTAGGTATAGCCTTTGTTGCTCAAGAGAGAATATTGATGAGGATTAAGTGAGCATGACTTTCAACATTAATGAGTATGTATGAATTTGTGTGATTGTTATGATGGAGTCATCTTCTTAGTGTAACCATATACATCCTGCATCTCTCCAATCTATTCTATCTCTGTAAATACTATTGTATATAATTTATATTTTTATAGCAATATTTACATATTCGTATAAATAATTTCATATATTGCACATAACGCACACCCCAATCGGTTTTCCAATTCAATTAAACTATGAATAGTTGACGAATTACACCTTATTGCGGAGCGATACCCTTTCTTGTTGCTATACTAGTCTCTTGACTCGTGCTCTTGCGAGATAGAACAAAATATAAATCTTTTAACTTACACAAACGACATATGTACAAGTTGATTTTTAAATGGATTTTCATGGTCGCTTCTTCTTTTCTCGGTCTCTTGATCACTTTAGTTCTATTCTTTGTTCTTGCAGATCTTCCACAGTTCCACTTCAAGGTAAGATCTTCAAATGGATTCTGGATTTGTTTTGTTTGTCAATAAATTTAAATTTAAAATTTATTTGCTGTTAAATTTGGAAGTTTGATTTTCTAAACGAAAATCTTTCTTCTTCTTCTTCTTTTTTTTTTTTTTTTGAAAGTACAAAGATAACTGGACAACACCAGCAGCAAAAACAAGACAACAAGGAGGGAAAAACAGAAAAATAGAGCAACAAAAACAACAACATGAGAGAAAGGAAAGGAAAGGAAAAAAAAAAAAAAGGGCAAAACAGAAACTCAACCAAAAATAAACGAAGCCTAACTTTGTATATTGCTAATTTGCTACCCACAATTTTAAGGAAAAAAAAAAACCTGAGCTTTAAATTTAAATCAAGAAAAATGAACTAATGCAAATAATCACCTAAATAAAGTCAAGGAAGAAGAAAATGCTTAATGGATCAGTAGCAGTTGGGAAGTCGTCATTGAGATTTGAGACAATATGTGACGTGGGTGATGAAGAGAGAGAACTCGAAGAAGTTAAACACAGCTCTACGGAGAAGTTGGGCTTATCCTAACGATGAAGAGGAAAAATAAAATAAAAATTAAGTTAGTGACACGTGTCAATCAATGAGTGCATCCGATGTACCAACATTGGATTCTAGCATGGTGCATTGGATGCACCTAAGTTTTTCTCCTAAGGTAAAGGATGAGGTGGCACGCCTAACCAATAAATTTTTACCACGTCATTATTTGTAATAAACTCAATAATTAATACTACCATGACAAAACAAAGAGTATTTTTGCTTGATGACTATTACCCCCTCCCAAAAACATGTCATGTGTCGGGTGGGGGGTAAATTGTCTAAAAAGATAACATGGTTTGAACAAATTTACCCCTTTATGAACACATGTTATGTTTTTGAGAGGGAGGTAATGCTCACCCCCTTGGAGGGAGCAAAAGTGAACTCCAAAACAAATATGCCAGCTCGTAATTCCTTAACTCATGCCCTTGTTTCTCTCAACCTCTTCATCTATAAATTTTTAAAACCACCGACTAAAATTTTCATAAATATGAAAATTTACATCTCTAAAGTAATAGTTTTTACTTTTTTAAATCTGAAAACATTAAAAAAATAAAAAATAAAAAATAAGCCTCCCGCCAACAACAAGAGGAACAAAATGGATTTAGTGATTTAAACTAAAAAAATTTATTTATTTTTTTTTTAAATGGAGGCCACCATCCATCGGAGCAAGAGCGGACCCACCTTTGGACCAGGTGGGGCCCGTGCCCTACCTCAAATGTTTAAAAAATATATATGATTTTATGAGGTTTTATAAATATATACATTTCAAATAAAATGTAGTACAATTGAAATCACTTTATGCTGGTATTACACTACCATTCCACATCGATGGTTTTTGGTTCGATTCCTAGTACTAGCATTTTTCAAGCAATACAATTTATTTTTTTAATGTCTTTTAAAAAAAAAAAAAAAAATTACACTCCTTTACAATGAGCAATTCCTTTCTGAAATTTTATTCTTCGACAACAAAACAATTCACTTTCTTTTTTCATGTCATTATCAAACTTCTTAACTACCCATAATTTGTGGTTACTTGATTCAATTTTATTTTATAGTAAATTATCTATTATTTTTTTGAATTTTCCTTGTTTCTAATAGTTTTAGTTTGATATACCTAACACATCCAATTAATAAACCCTAAAATCTCAAATTTTAATATATTTTATTAAAATAGCTAGTCAATATATTATTATGATTCATTTTATTTTATCCTTAATATTTTTCTTTATTTTATAATTTTAATTTATTTTGAATCAATAAATCAATAATTTACCAATAATGAGAATAAAAAATTCAAAAAGATGTCTAATAATATTTATTAATAAATTATTTTTATATAAATTTAAAGTGAATTCACTATAAATACAAAACAAAATTTCTTATATAAAATTAGATTGTAATTTATATTTTTAAGAATAAATATTATAATTTTCCATTGTTTATGTTGTTTCTCTTATTATTGTTTATTTTTTTAATATTGCATTTCTTGTTTTTATTTCTTTTTGAATGTTAGCTTATTTAGTTCATCTTGAATAAAAGTGTTCTATTTGTTTTATTTTATCTACACTTCACTATACTGTCAATTATATATATAAACTCATTTAATTATGATCTTAAATTTTCAGTTTATTTATTTATTTTTATTATATATATAATTATTATTTTGTTCAAGTGCCCCATCTCGTTAAAATTTCTAGATCCGCCACTGCATTGGAGGAAGCGGCTTTCTCCAGATTCGATGAACCCACGGCTTCCTATGTTAGGATGAAGTGCCTGCGCTTCCTTCGTTGAGACTGCTTCTTCCAACAACAAGAGAAACAAGACTCAAATATTTTTAATGTTGTTTATTTTAAATATATATAATAAATGGATTGAGAGGAAGAGGACCTTGAGAGGAAATTAAGGAAAAAGATAATAAATCATATGATTATGATATTTGGGTGGGAGAAGCTGGGCACTGCAGAGCAGCCATGAGCAAAAGAAAAAGTTGTAGAGTTGAGATTTGCAATGCTGGTAAAGAGAGAAGAAAGAGCGCTAATTTTTAATGACCTGGCAAATTATTTCTGATGTGGAAGTGTTGGTATTGAATTTGTAAAATTTAATGACATGACCGGCATTTATTAGTTAGGCATGCCACCTGATCCTTTAGGATCTGTTTGGTGGAACAAGAACGGGACAAGACAGGACGGGATAGTTGATCCGTATTATGTTTGGAATGTCTGAGATAAAACTGTTAAATGTACTGTTGTGCGTTTAGTATGATTGGGACAAGATGAGACAAGGTTCAAATGACTAAAGTGTTCCTTTTGTCTCATCTAATGTTTGTTACTACCTAATAGTGACAACTGACAAATGAGACATGACAAGCCAGTATTTATTTGATTTTATTAAATAAATATATTTATATATCATATTTAACAAAAATAATACTATTGTGATTGTAAAATATTCTTAATTAATAATTTTACAAGATTATTTTTGAAAATTCATCTACTTGTCATTAATTAATTTCATTTTGGTTTTGCACTTCTACTTGTATATCCATCGAGTATTGTATGTTAATGATTTTATCGGAGGATTATCCAAGAAGAAAAGAGAATAGTACAGTTGGATATTTCTCTGTTTTAGAATGCAATACTAAAACAGATAGCATTAACATATACCAACAGAACAAATACGAAAATGTTTCAACAAATGACAGACCACGGCTCTAACTTTTCTTCAAAAAAAACATATGCATAGCCATAGACACCCAAAACATAAGTATAAAGAGAATGGTGCATCAACTTAATTTGAAAGAATAGCATGAAATGCACAATATATTCAGTAATTTCTTCAAATTCATTCATCCTTCTTCCTGACAACGTCAACAATCAATTCTACAAAAATTCGCTTTCTAAATTTGGGACCCTAACTGCAGCAAGAGACCCTTTCATGGAAAGCTGCTTGCCTACTTCCCCATCTGAATGTACATCAATATGAGCTGCATCATTTTCTGTTGCAAGAGATGCAGCGACATTAGCCATACCGTTCTGGTTCAAAGACAGAGAAGAAAGGTGACTAGTCAAATCTGCCTCTGCCAAGTATCCAGCAATCCCTTTATGACCTCTACTTGATGCTAAATCAGCAGCAGTTTGTCCTCCAGGAGACGCTGGTGCTGGATCATCAACTGCACTAGGAGCTGCACCCAACCTGATGAGTGCAATGACTGTTTCTCTCTGTAGAAAGGGGGGCAAAACATGAATAACTGTCGGAACGAACGTATAAGTTGTATATATATGTACAATCATTTTATAAGATAATGGATGATTCTGTTCATGACTTCATTCGTGCCTAAAAAGCTCTATCGGGAATTCGGGATTCGGGATTGAGTATTTATTCATTTAAATAGAAGAATGTCAACTACGTCCGATATAAAATTGGGTTTTATTTTTTTTTTGCTTCTATAAAATTCTCCAGTATAAAATTGGGTCTTATAAACAATTATTATATAAGAATATAAGATAATGGATGGTTCTGATCTTTCATGTTAACATATGCATATAACCAAAATAATGTGAAACATCTACCAGAATATACATGAGAACTGAAAAGCCTACCAAAAGCGCTGCTTGTATGCTAGAAAGAAATGTACCACAGAACAAATTATCACTCGCTATAAAACGTTTCCAGAGAAACCAAGCATTTTGATTCGAAAAACATTGTCTCTATTCAACAGATTCTACAGTGGAACAGATGTAAAATTTAACAAATCAACAAGAACAAGGCAAAATGCAATACAGAACAACATGAAACCTCCCATAACCAAAATAAATTACAAACAATCAATGAGAAAGAAACCCTAACCCTAACCAATTAAGCACACATGCAATCAACAATTTGAACCATCCAAACCAATTTCTCACAAAAAACCCTAACCCTAACCTTAGATCAAATTCGATCTACATATAGAAAGAAGAAATAGATTTTCGTTAAATCAAAGCACGAAATTGTATTGAGAGTAGGCTACGTACCTGTTCTTGAAGATTTGAGTGGATTCAAGAAGAAGAAGAAGATTCGAGTGATTCCAAGCACGACATTCGTTTGTAATTTTTGGAATGAGAGAGGCAGATGATGGAACCGGAGAAAGAGAATGAGAAATATGGTTTTTTTTATTACCGAACATGTTGGTAATTTTTGAAAATGTTAAAGGTTAACAATGTCATTTACAAATGTGTCCCATGCACGGGACAACTTGTCCCACCTTTTTGTGAGAAAGTCTTGGGTGCAGCGTGATGCACGGTGCATCACCCACCCTGATGCTGGCCATGTCAACTCAGCAATTGCTGACATGACAGCATCAAGGTGGGCGATACACCGTGCATTGAATGCACCCAAGTTTTAGCGTCTTTTTGGATGGGACAAGTTTTGATGCTTTCTCTCCTCTTTTACTTTTACATCACCAATCCCGCCAACCCATATTTTCTCTCTCCTTCAACATATTTCAACATATATGAATGCGGACTATTTTTTTTTTTTAAAAAAAATAGGTTTTTAAAATAATTTAATAATAAATTAATTATAAAATTAAAAAAATTATTTAAAATTAATATAAAATTTGTAACTTTATTTAAAACTAATTTTGAATACTATTAATTTAATAATATATAAATTAAATATTTATTTTATCGAAACAATTATTTTAATAATTTGTTATTCAATTTTCATTTGATTATTAGGGACTGATGTTATTTCAATCATAATTCCTCTCAACGGGATAAAAGAACCTAAATTCATTGGGCCCATCGTAATCCCACCTATATATTCTCTCTTTTTTTATATAATTATTTTATTAAATAAACAGATTATAAAATTTAAAAATATTTAAATTTATTTAAAAATATTATAAATCTATATTTTAAAAATATTTTTGGATTTTTTACTTTAATAATATATAAGAATATATAAGTTAAAACATTTATTTTCTTCTAATGCATATTTCAATAATTTATTATTCAATATTAAAATATTTTCAAATTAAAAATATTATTAGATTTAGTCAAATCTCATGTTTTACCAAACAAAACGTTGTGTTAATTCAATCTAGTCCCATATTTTTCTAAACACAGTATAATATTAATTTAGTTCAGTCCAATCCAGTCCAATCCAATCCCAAATAATCTCAGTCTCATCTCAATCCAAATCCTATGAAATAATCCAATCCAATTCCAAACACCAAACGGGTCGTAAGTGTATTAAGTGAGCATATTATTGATCAAATGCATATACATACATACATATATACATATATATAAAGGAGAGAGAGAGAGTAATTTTTCAATGAGGACTTTTTACAATGCACACTTTACGAAATTGCATGTAATTAAATGTTTTTCGATGAGATTTTTTGTATACATCCTAAGAAAATTAAAATACACATTTGGTAAAAATTTGGAATTTTTTTTTTGGATTTGAAACTATTTTTTTCTTATATTTTCCTATTTTTAAATGTTTTATTTTCAAATAAATCAGAAAAAATTAGTTATTGCACCCAACATTTTTTAAATTTTTTTCCGTAAATGTATTTCAATGTTTTCACTATCCATGCAAAAAATCAAATCAAGATTCAATATGTTCCATGCAATTTCATTAAAGGTACTTAAAGTGTGCATGTATTGTAAAAAATCTTAATTGAAAAATTACTCTCTTTATATATATATATATAGTAATTTTTAAGTCAGCCAGCCCGCACCCCACCCCCCCAAAAAAAAAAAAATTGTATTACTATCAGCACTTTTTAATGAAAGTCATTGGATTTAAAAAATGCTTTGACAAGTGCATGCAGTCAAATCAAAGCATTTAAATCCAATAGCTTTCATTAAAAGATGCTCATAGTAATACAATGAGGGGGTGCTGACTTGAAAATTACTATATATATAGTTTAACAAAATTAAAATTCAAAAATCTTATTTATAATCAACATTTATCATCACAACGAAGTGATGAACATTCTTGCCTCCTTTGTTGGTTCAGTTCAGTTCAGTCCCATGTTTTTCCAAACACGGTATAATATTAATTTAGTCCAGTCCAGTCTAATCCAATCCAATCCAATCTAATCTCAGTTCCATCTCAGTCCAATCTAATCTCATAAAATAGTACAATCCAATCCAGAACACCAAACAGGTCGTAAATGTATTAAGTGAGCATATTATTGTTCAAATGCATGTTTTGGATCTCTTTGTGTTAGGTGTTGTTCTTCTGTGACCTTTTCTGGCCTTTCAATAAAATCGCTATTTCAAAATATATATATATATATATTATCAAAATTAAAATTCAAAAATCTTATTTATAATCAACATTTATCATCCCAGAATTAAAAAGTCATCATATCGGTACTCTTTATGTACAGGAAGAAAAACAATTGACTATTCACAAGCTAGACAAGTATATACTTATCACCCAACGTGCACTTCACGAGTAATCCTTCAATAATCGAACAGCACTTAAAACCAGTTAAAACTTATAATCAAAGACTGAGTCAAGATGATTCATGATAGAAAGGACCCAATTAAGGGATAATCCTACTTTAGTCCCTCTAATTTGATGTATTCTGCATTTCAGTCCACTAGTTTGGAGTATTGTTCATTTTAGTCCACTAGTTCATTGACAATCCTTTTTATAATTCCTACCATCCAATCTCATTAGGGTTTCTCATAATTCCGTCATGTTAATGAGGGTAAAAGGGTAAAACAACATCAAAGGTTCAAGAATTTTATCTAACCAAAGGGTATAATGGTATTTTAGAAATTAATTAAAAAAACAATATGATTAGTTAAATTAAATAATATATTATTAAATTAAACAATACATATATACATAAATTCAAAAAAAAAATTCAAAAATTCAAAAAAAAAAAAAAAATTCAACCCTATCCATCCAGCAGACAACGACCACCATCAAACCACTCATCCCACATCTCATCATCATTGATCGTACTATTTTTATATCTACTTTTAGGTCCCCAATTGATGTAGAACAAGTGGTCGATATGTACATGAAGAGGAAACATCATAAATTCAAGGGCAATCGAATTCTAGTAGTTCGGGCATCGAAGTCGGAATGACTCGAAACTCGTACAGTTGATACGTTTCGATGAGACCGTCAATAATCAACAGCTTTGCTGTTGAGGCATACCTCTTTTTAGCCAAATTCCGTCGTTTAGGCCCCAAAATTGCCGTTTTTACTATTTTAGGAAAGTTTTGTTTTAGCCATAACTTTTGTTTTCCAAGTCCGAATCGACTTCTGTCAATTATGGCTTGCTTAGAATTCCTAACAGTTTTTATTTCCGCAATTATCTCAATTTTGCTATTTTTGATAATTTTTAGTAATTAGTCTCGTTTCTTATCCAACAAGGATTATGGTTAGTTTTTTTTCGCTTTAAATATGCTTGTAAGCCTTTTGACCGAATTATTCAATTATTCAATAATATTTCAAATTTTTTTTTTTGAGAGTTTCTCTCATTTTCTGGTGGATTCCAGAGTTTATCTAGAATATTGACATTGGTCGTATTCTTTTATTATTTCCGCTGCATCAATTGGTATCAGAGCACGGATTTACCGATCTCGATGACAACTAACGGAGCAGGAGACGGAAATCCTATTGGCGGTGACCGTGGGGTAGAGGCCTTGTGGGCGGCGGTGGAGGAGACACGGCAACAGGTGGCACAGATTTGTGACATGCTTGCTGGGGCTAACCTCAACGCTAACAATAGGCCACTAGTTAACAGGACACGCGCCGAAGGATTTGCCCGAGGCCAACCTGCTAACAGGAGACGTAATCAAACACCTCGTAATCAACCTGATAGTGAGGATGATTTGGATGAAGATGATGTGGGATACGGTGTAGTCTAGCCGGCAAGACGAACGAGAGAGCAAGATGATTATCGGTTGAAGGCAGAACTTCCAAGTTTCAATAGAAATCTGCGAATATAAGACTTTCTTGATTGAATTACAGAAGTGGAGCGGTTCTTTGAGATGATAGAGATACCAGAAGAAAAGATGGTGAGATTCATGGCATTCAGATTGAAAGGAAGGGCTGCGGTATGGTGGTATCAATTGCAGAAGAACCAACAACGACAAGGAAAGACACTTGTGAGAACATGGCGTAGAATGAAGCAGCTTATGATGGGTAGATTTCTGCCACCGGATTATGAACAATATTTATTCCAGTCGCTTCAGGAATGTTCGTAGGGTTCCAAATCAGTGTTTGATTACACAGCAGAATTCTGTAGGCTTTTAGAGCGAAGTAATCTAAATGAAACGGAGGGACAGCACGTAGCCAGATATATGAATGGGTTAAAACCGTCGCTGCGAGATAAGATCGAGTTACAAGTAGTTTGGACAGTGGAGAAAGCTCACCTAGCATTAAAGGCCGAGTTGTTGGAACGAAGGGGTGGAACTTTGGGATTTCGGAGAAGCAATCCAGATTCGTCGTTTGCTAACAGGGATAAGGGTGCTCAATCATCAGGTCCGTCAAACCAGTCAAAGGAAGGAAGCAGCAGCGACAGCAACCAAACAACAGTTCCAGCCAATAGGAGTGTACCTAGAAATTTGAATCCAAATCCGAATCCCAATGCTTATGCTAGACCTGCACTTGAGGTTTGTTATAGATGTAGGAAACCTGGTCAAGTTTCTAATGCATATCCTGATCGCCCTAAGCTAGTTAATTGGGTGGAAGAGGAAGAAGAAGAAGATCCAGATGCTCCTGGAGATGTTGAAGGAGAGGGTGACTTGTATGATGGGGCAGAATTCGTAGAAGAAGATGGAGAATGAGTCAATTGTATAGTGCAACGTGTACTGTATGCTCCAAAGCAAGAAGATTCTGGTCAACATAATAACATATTCCAGTCTTGCTGTACAATTAGTCAAAAAGTGTGTGATTTGATCGTGGACAGTGAGAGTTGTGAAAACTTCATTGCAAGGAGACTGGTAGAACACCTGAAATTGCCAACCGAGAAGCACCCAAATCCGTATACTATCGGCTGGATCAAGAAGAGACCTACTGTAAAGGTAACTAAGATTTGTCGTGTTCCTATTTCTATTGGTAAGATATATAAGGATAAGGTAGTTTGTGATGTGATTGATATGGATGCTAGCCACGTGTTGTTGGGTCAGCCGTGGCAATATGATGTTGATATTACATATAAGGGTCATGATAACACTTACCTGTTTACCTGGGGATCACACAAAGTTGTTATGGTTCCTTCCAAGAGAAAAACAGTGCCTAACAAACCTCTTGAAGTGGAGAAGCAGTCATTTTTGACCGTAACCGGATCCGACACCGAGTTTGTGGCAGAAATCAAGGATGCACCAGAGGTTTATGCGTTAGTGGTTAAGGCTCTCGTGGTAGAAGAAGAAGAGGAGGCACCGGCAACAGTTCCTGAAAAAATAAAACCGTTAATAGAACAATTCAGGGACATCACTTTAGAGGATTTGCCGAACAACTTACCC
Source organism: Acer campestre (assembly GCA_954870605.1). Taxonomy (NCBI): domain Eukaryota; kingdom Viridiplantae; phylum Streptophyta; class Magnoliopsida; order Sapindales; family Sapindaceae; genus Acer; species Acer campestre. The sequence goes on from OX940801.1 coordinate 42,230,792, forward strand.
CCCTGAGAGACGTTCAGCACCATATAGACCTTATACTAGGGGCGAGTTTGCTGAACCTGCCGCATTACCGGATGAGTCCGAAGGAGAACGAAATTCTACGGGAGAAAATTGAAGAGTTGTTGCAGAAGGGTTTAATTCGTGACAGCATGAGTCCGTGTGCGGTTCCTGCATTGTTGACGCCAAAGAAAGATGGGAGTTGGCGTATGTGTGTGGACAGTCGAGCTATCAACAAAATAACCGTCAAGTATCAATTTCCAATTCCCCGCCTAGATGACATGTTGGATCAACTTGAGGGTTCAAAGCTGTTTTTGAAAATTGATCTTCGCAATGGGTATCATCTGATTTGGGTCAGACCTGGAGATGAGTGGAAAACAGAATTCAAGAGCAAGGATGGGTTGTATGAGTGGCTGGTCATGCCGTTTGGATTGTCAAACGCACCTAGTACTTTTATGCGAGTAATGAATCAGGTATTGAGGCCTTTTATGGGAAAGTTCGTTGTTGTTTATTTTGACGATATTCTTATCTATAGTAGGACTGAAGAGGAGCATGTTGAGCAATTATGAGAAGTGTTGTCAGTTTTACAAGAGAACCAACTGTTTCTTAACCTGAAAAAGTGCAATTTTATGACAAATAGTTTACTGTTCCTGGGTTATGTGGTGAGTTCGGAAGGGATTCATGTAGATGAAGAGAAGGTCCAAATAATTCGAGAATGGCCAATGCTGAAAACTGTGAGTGAAGTGCGGAGTTTCTAAGGATTAGCCACCTTCTATTGTCGATTTATTCAAAATTTTAGCACTATCATGGCACCAATAACAAAATGTATGAAAAAAGGGCAAGTTCCAGTGGGGAGAAGAGGCAGAAACGAGCTTTGCATTGATCAAGGAGAAATTATGCACCACACCAGTATTAGCCCTACTGAGTTTTGAGAAAGTTTTTGAAGTTGAGTGTGATGCAAGTGGCGAAGGGATTGGAGCTGTGTTATTCCAAGAAAAGCGACCAGTAGCCGTCTTTAGTGAGAAATTGAGTGAAGCCCTCCAGAAGTAGATTACTTATAATCAAGAGTTTTATACAGTGGTCTGAGCCTTGAAGCATTAGGAGCATTACCTAGTACAGAGAGAGTTCGTTTTGTACAATGACCATCAAGCCCTAAAGTTTATCAATAGCCAGAAGCACTTAGACAACATGCATGTCGGCCACTTTCCTTCAAAAATTCCCTTTTGCTATTCAACACAAGTCAGGTGTTTTGAACCGAGTTGTTGATGTGCTAAGCCGTCATGCCAACCTGCTGGTGACACTGACTCATGAGATCATAGGTTTCAAATGTCTAAAGGAGTTGTATGAGGAGGATGAAGACTTCAAAGAAATCTGAGCTAAATGTGTTGAGAAACAACCTGTCAGTGATTTCCATGAAAGTGATGGGTATTTGTTTCGTGGTAACCATTGTGTATCCCTAGGATGTCTCTGCGGGAGAAATTAATTCGTGACCTACATAGAGGAGGATTTAGTGGACACTTGAGTCGAGATAAGACGGTAGCTAGCTTGGAGGAGCGGTATTTCTGGCCGCAACTGAAAAGAGATATGGGGAATTTTGTGCAAAGGTGTTATGTTTGTCAAGTGTCCAAAGGTCAATCACAAAATACTGGTCTTTATATGCCTTTACCTATTCCTAACAATATTTGGGAAGATTTGTCTATGGATTTTGTGTTGGGACTACCTTGTACCCAGCGAGGAGTAGATTCTGTTTTCGTGGTGGTTGACAGGTTTTCATAAATGGCTCACTTCATCCCTTGCCGGAAGACATCAAATGCTTCACACATAGCCTGGCTATTTTTCAGAGAGGTGGTCCGACTTCATGGGGTGCTGCAGTCAATTACCTCTGATCGTGACATGAAGTTCCTTAGCCATTTTTGGGTGACCTTGTGGATGATGTTTAAGACCTCGCTGAACCGTAGTACTACTGCACACCCACAAACTGATGGGCAGACAGAGGTGATGAACATGACCTTGGGAAATTTGGTTCGTAGCATTTGTGGAGACAAGCCAAAATAGTGGGATCATGCATTGCCACAAGCTGAGTTCGCCTACAACAGTGCTGTTCATAGTGCCGCAGGAAAAACTCCTTTTGTTATGATATATGTGTCGCCACCAAGGCATGCTGTGGACTTAGTTCGTTTACCTAAGGGTCTGGGATTTAGTGTTGCTGTAGAAAATATGGCTACAAAGACCCAAGCTGTATATGAAGAGGTGCAACAGAAGCTGGAAGAGACAAATGCAAAGTACAAAGCAGTTGTAGACAAGAATAGGCTTCGTAAGGCGTTTGAGGAGGGAGATTCAATGATGGTTTTCTTGTGCAAAGAAAGGTTCCCAGTAGGAACTTACAACAAATTGAAGCCCAGGAAATATGGTCCATATCAGATTTTGAAGAAGATAAATGATAATGCCTATGTGATCGACCTACCTGAGACCATGGGAATTTCCAAGACTTTCAACGTTGTAGACCTGTTCCTGTACCATGCAGAAGAGTCCCTTTACCCTAAACCTAACTCGAGGTCGAGTTCTTTCCAAGTGGAGAAGACTGATGTAGAACAAGTGGCCGATGAAATACATGATGAAGAGGGAACATCCTAAATTCAAGGGCAATCGAATTCCAGTAGTCCGGGAGTCGAAGTCGGAATGACGCGAAACTCGCACAGTTGATGCGTTTCGGCGAGACCGTTAATATTCAATAGCTTTGCTATTGTGGCATACCTTTTTTTAGCCGAATTCCATCCTTAAGGCCCAGAAATTACCGTTTTTGCTATTTTAGGAAAGTTTCGTCACCAATTCCTACTTCTTGTGCTTGTTCCTCGGGTAAAACCGAGTATTTAATATGATAAAATAAGTGTTTCATGTATTTTTAGAGTTTAGGGGCATTGGCGTATTTTTGGAGAATCAACGGTCAAAGTGAAGATATGGAGAATATATTGAAGATCCTATGATTAGAGAAGAGTTTAGGGGTGCGAATTGTAATTTTCCATATGGAGGTCACCATCAAGTTCGCTACCCAACATCCAACATGCCAGCGACCTTTTTGTGCAAAAGGGGCAGAGATGTTCGCTATCATGCTGGTCGCCATTCAACAGCCAACTTGATGGCGACCTCCCGTGCCAGCTCAGCAAATGACAATTTTTGGCATCCTCTATATATATCCTATTTTCTTTGTTCTAAAACACAACACCCATCACATTTCTAAACCCTAGATCTAGGAATTACCTCTCCACACCTAAAATCTTTCCACACTCCTACATCACCTCCAAACATACAAAAATCACCCAAGTTCCCACCTTTTTACATTCTTCCATCATTCCCCTTACATATTTCCTTTCACACACCCATTTCCATCCATTTTTGGAAGCTTATCCAAGGAAGGAGAGGAAGGAACTCAAAGAACAAGGGAGAGCTCACATGGATTTTATGGGTTTTCTCTACACTTTTCCCTTCTTTATTTTTTTCCATTAATGTGTAACTAAACTTCATCTAGGGGATTGATGTAACCGTATTGGACTACTCTATGTAATTAACTAGTCTATTTCTCTTAATTCAATTCGATTTTAGTCTCAATTATTGAATTAATTGCTTTAATCTCTCTACTCATGTTTTGTTGTGACCACAAGGGACATGTGTTTGAGAGTTAGTTTATGTAAGAGGTTGAGTTTAGGTATGGGTGGCCATCCCATCTAAATCTCACCACAAGCTTAGTAATTGAGAAGGTTGGTTTATGCATGGCCATGCTAGACCAACTTGGTTTAGAGTTTTGTGTTGAATATGAGTTTTGACTATTGCTTGTCACATGACCTTGAGGGAGTAATGAGAAGGACCCTAAAACTTAATTGATCAATTCTCTAAAGCAAACCCTAAAATTGGCTTAAAGTGCTTAATGAGACTAAGTGAGAATATAAAGTGGTCTAAGGAGGTTGCATTGATTCCCTAGTGCTTTCTCCATATTATTTACTTCTTGTGTGCTTGCTATGGTGTTTAGTTTTTGGTCATAAGATTGCATTTTTATTTCTCTAGTTTGCATTTTTATGTTACAAGTTTACATTTTTAAGCATTTTCAAGAAACCAAATCATTTTCCAAACCCAAAAGCATTATGCCATTTATTTTTCACGCACTTAGAGTTGATTTTTCCTAGACTAAGTAGTTTCAACCTATTGAATCACCGATCCTAGTGAACGAACTTGATTTAAATTGAAAGTAACATCTTTACTGCATCAATCATTGTCTTCCACTTTTCCCAAACCCTAGATGCACAAACACACCACCACCTAAATCCAACCCCTCCGATAACCGAACCACACATCAACCAGCCCATCCCCAACCACTCAAACACAAAACCCTAGAACGACCCTAAACCGCTAGATATGGGAAAACAGGGAAACTAAGACATTGAGAGCATCAATGATGCCGGCAAAGGGTAAGATTCCGCTTCCTGACCTCCACCAAGAATCTGCGTTCCTACTCCATTCTTATCTTCTTCGATGCCTAGAAGCTCCATGACAAATCGGAGCAACAATTTGGGTTGTTTGAAATGAAATATAGGTTTTTATAGCTTCCTTTGATTAATGGTCCATGTCCCAATCAGTGGTCACGATGGTGACGATGAGCGTCGTCAAAACGGTGGTCAAGTGGATCAGATGGTTTAATTTTCCAAAGATCCCCGTTTGTCAATTGAAATGGTGTTTGGAATTTTTATTTTTGGTTTTTGAGTTTGGTGGTGGTGGTGGTTTGATTTGAGAGTGTTGGTGGCTACGATGTGGTGCGAGTTTGGTTTGTTTTGGTGGTGTGGGTTCTCGTGTTAGTGATGATGGCGATCTGGGTTCTGGGTGATTGAGGTCTTTGGAATCTGGATCTTCACAAATCCATTTATTATTATTTTAAAAAAAATTTAATTTTTTTAGCAAGCGTAAAATCAGACAGCATCATGGTCCAATGTCAACCAAATGCAAGGGTAGCATGGTTATTTTGCCATCTGCCCATGTTAGAATGTGTACTTTTAACGGAAAACGTGATTGATAGACTAAAAGAGACAATTTTCCAAACTAGTGGACTGAAATGCGGAATATATCAAACTAGAGGGTTTAAAGAAGGATTATCCCCCAATTAATTATGATGACTAGCATTAACTAGACTTTTCTCACAAATTGGTCACATGAAAACTCATAAAACACTTTTTTCCCTCAATATGGAAAACTTCAGTTTCCCTACATCAATCGATAACCTTACACAATTGTCGTATTTAATTGCTTTGTTCCTCTTCAGGCATGGGATCATGGAATATTGCTAGAGCTATGGACTTAAAGGATCCTATACTAGAAAATTAATTTTTACTCATACCTATCATCATTCATCACTAACTACAGTTCAAAGAAAAAAGCAATCAATAAGGTTAATTTCATCATAACTTTTCAATTTCAAGGTCCCAACCCCATAATTGAAAGGGATAAATCAGATGAGATTGACCAAGTTATGATGAAATCCATATGGAGGATTGATCGGACGATAAATGTACTTAATTGAGGTCCCCATTTCCTAGCTTTTGTGCTCGTTTTCGAGCGTATTTTTGTATATAATGTGTTTGTGAGCCTTATGTAGGTACATTTCCCTGAAATAAGGTGTTTGTGCTTAAAATGAAGAAAATAGGGAAATTTAGGGGCAATTGTGTCATCTTAGAGAATCAGGGGACAAAGTGACAATATGGAGAATATATTGAAGATTTTGTGATTAGAGAAGAGTTGAGGGGATCTTATTGAAATTCGCCAGCCAACGCAGGCGTAGCACGCCACGTCATAAATGAAATAGTTCGTTTTGGCTTGGGCTGCTAACATCAGCATGATGTCACGTTGTGTTCAACCTTCAGCGACATGGATTGTAGACCCGTGTGCCCGACCCGGACCTGCATTTGACCCAACTTTAACCCGACATCGTCTAACCATTTTTCGACCTCTTTTCTGATGGGTTTTTGCCCAGATCGACGGCGCACTTCCCCCTTGATCAGTTTGCCACCATTTCCAGGCCTCCATGCCATGTTCCTCTTAACCCCAAATCTTCCAAACTTCCATGGCCAACCAAGCTCAAAGCACACCATCGTGGCAAGCAAGCAATAGTAATTTCCGTGGTCAAAATGCCATTTTGTCCAACCACGGTAGCCACGCGATAGCAAGTTTCATGATTGAACTACCGTCTTGGCAAACCACAGAAACCACGACTGCGGTAGTCCATTAGTTCGTCATTCTAAAAGGAATTCTGCCCTATTTGGAACCCATATATATACCTCTCTTTGGCCTTTCATAAAAACGTCATCAACCACAAGAGGTTTACCAAAGCAGTTGCCTTTTTACACTCTTTCATTATCCTTTTCACATATTCCTCTTTACACACCCATATCCATCCATCCTTAGAAGTTTTGGAAACGAGGAGAAGAAGAATCTCAAGAAATGAAGCTCTCATGACACATATAGGTTTCCTCTACTCCTTTATATTCTCCTCTCTTTTTCCATTGATGTGTAATTAAACTTTTAACTAGGGGATTGATTAACCATATTGGACTACTCTATGTAATTAATTAGTCTATTTCTCTTAATTTAATTCGATTTTAGTCTTAATTATTGCATTAATTGCTCTAATCTCTCTACTCATGTTTTGTTGTGACCACAAGGGACATGGGTTGTGAGTTAGTTTATATAAGAGGTTAAGTTTAGATGTGGGTGACCATTCCATCTAAATCTCATCACAAGCTTAGTAATTGGGAAGGTTGGTTTATGCATGACCAAGCTAGGTCAACTTGGCTTAGAGTTTTATGTTAAATAGGGGGATTGACCATTACTTGTTATATGACCATGTGTAAGTAATGGAAAAGACCTAGAACTTAATGGATTTATTTTAAAACAAGCCTTAAAATTGGATTGAAGTACTTAATGAGACTAATTGAGAGCATTGAGTGGTCTAAGAAAGGTTGTATCAATTCCCTAGTGTCTTCTTCCATATATTCACTCCTTGTCTGTTTGTTGTGCTTAGTTTAGTTTTAAGTTACAAATTGCATTTTTAATCATCTTCAAGAAACCAAATATTTTTCCCAAAACCAAGCGTCATGCAATTTAATTTTCACGTACTTAGAGTAGATTTTTCCTAAACTATTTAGTTTTAACTAATAGAATCATCGATCCTAGGGAATGAACTTTCTTTTAAATTGAACGGAAAAATACTGCATCAAGGATTGATTAAAAAAAACCCAGAAAATAAGAAACTAAACAGAAACATAGAAAGCTAAGCCAAACCAAAAATACAAATGAGATTGACATTTGTGCAAAATAGAGAATTTGGAGATGGATTTCAAGCTAAATACACATATAAATCAATTAAGCACACGTTCAATCATCAATTTGAACCATCCATACCAACTGATCATAAAAAAACCCTAACCCTAACCCTAACCCTAACCTTAGATCAAATTCAATCTAATAGAGAAAGAAAAAAATAGATTTTCGTTAAATCAAAGCACGAAATTGGATTGAGAGTAGACTACGTACATGTTCTTGAAGATTTGAGTGATTCCAAGCACGACATTCGTTTGTAATTTTTGGAATGAGAGAGGTAGATAAGGGAATTAGAGAACGACAATGCTCGGATATTGACTGGTCAGTACCCAAGGCACTGACCCCACCAATTGAGTGTTGGCACATGGCCCATTTTGGAAAAATACAAGAAGATAAATGTAAAAAGTAAAAGAAAAAATGTCACGTGCCAAGTCGTCATTAGTGGGTTAGTAAATTTGGTTTTTTATTTTATTTTATTTTATTTTAAATCAGACATGTTGGTAATTTTTGAAAATTTTAAAGGTTAAAAATGTCATTTCCAGATTTGTTCTATGCATGAGATAACTTGTCCCACCTTTTTGGATGGGACAATTTTTGATGTTTTCTCTCCTCTTTTACATCACCAATACCGCCAACCCACATTTTCTCTCTCTTTCAACATATTTCAACATATTTGAACGCAAGACTATTTTTTTAATAATTTTTTTTCCTAGTTTTTAAAAATGATTTAATAACAAATTAATTATAAAATTAAAATAATTTATTTAAAATTAATATTAATTTGTAATTTTATTTAAAATTAATTTTGAATATTATTAATTTAACAATACATAAATTAAAATATTTATTTTATCAAAACAATTATTTCAATAATTTGTTATTCAATTTTTATTTGATTATTAGGGACTGAGATTATTTCAATCATAATTCCTCTCAACGGGATAAAAGAACCTAAATTCGTTGGGCCAATCATAATCCCACCTATATATTCTTTTTTTTTTTTTTTTTTTTTGAAAAAATTATTTTATTAAATAAACAGATTATAAAATTTAAAAATATTTAAATTTATTTTAAAATAACATAAACCTATATTTTAAAAATATTTTTGGATATTTTTATTTTAATAATATATAAATTAAAACATTTATTTTCTTCTAATGCATATTTCAATAAATTTTTATTCAATATTAAAATATAATCAAATTAAAAATATTATTAAATTCAGTCCAATCTCATATTTACCGAACAAAGCATAGTGTTAATTCAGTTCAATCCCATGTTTTTCCAAACACGGTATAATATTAGTCCAGTCCAATCAAATCCCATCTAATCTCAGTTCCATCTCAATCCAATCTAATCTCATAAAATTGTATAATCCAATCCAGCACACCAAACGGGTCGTAAGTGTATTAAGTGAGCATATTATTGTTCAAATGCATATTTTGGATCTGTTTGTGTTGTCTGTTGTTCTTCTGTGACCTTTTGTGGCCTTTCAATAAAATCGCTATTTCAAAAAATATATATGTAGTTTATCAAAATTAAAATTCAAAAATCTTATTTATAATCAACATTCATCAGCCCAGAATTAAAAAGTCATCATATCGGTACTCTTTATCAGTGTTGCAAAAGTCGCCGACTAGGGCCGCCTAGTCGGCGCCTAGTCGCTAGTCGGAGCCCAACCGTCGCGATTTCAATGAAGTCGGCCAGAATAGGCGGAAACAGTGCAGTCGTCGCCTAGTCGGAGCAAGTCGGATAGTCGGCGTTTAGGCGGTCTAGTCGGTCAAACCGATGTTGACCGATTTCTGCCATAAACGTTATCGTTTTGTGGGGTTTCATTTAAAAAAAAAAAATTGAAAACCTAAAACCCAAACACAAAACACAATAGAGAAGAGAGAACCCCATTCACAAATCACAAATAGCAAAACACAAAACCCAAACGCAACCAGTTCAGCTCCGTCGTCCAACTCGTCCCTCCTGTTCCACGGCTCGTCGCCGTCATCGTCGGCCTCCAATCCTTCTTCTTCACTTATGGTCTTCTTCAATTTGTGAGGTGGGTTACAGATTGCCAATTTTTGGACTTTAGGGTTTGAATTGAATTTTAATAAAATCAAACCCATTTGTGGTCTGGTTTAAATGGATCAAATCATGGCAGCATTTGGGACAGGGGCGAATCTAGAGAGGGGCCGACAGGGGCCATGGCCCCCCCAAGAAATTAAAAAAAAAAAATTCAGTTAAAAAAATTGCAGAAGAAGAAGCTTGAAGTAGAGGTTAGAGACGGTGAGAATAATAGGGAGAACTTGTGAGTTGTGAGAGAGGAAAAATGAATCAGAGAGGAAAAATGAATCGTGAGAGAGGAAAAAAAAAAAGAGAATGTTGGGCAGTGTGTCCTGACATGGTAGTTGGGGTTGGACATTAATTTTTAGCTTTTAAATAAAACTTGACTTTATTTTTTATTTTTGATGGAGTGACTTGAAAATAAAATATATTAATTATTTTATTTTATAATCACTTTATATTTCTTTTATAATATTTGAAGAGAATGAGAACAAAATGGTTTTGTGATAAAATAATATTAAAAGTAAAAAAGAAAGATATATTCTCCCTATTAAAAATCTTAAAATTTTAAAAAATATTAAAAAAAAATATCCCGGCCAGCAGCCAGTTTGCCGTCTGCCGTCCGACGACCGACTTCCTAACCATATGTCTAGTCCCCGACTAGTCCCCGATTAATCCCCCTAGGCGTTAGGCGCTAGGTGGTGGGTCATCGCCCGACTAGCGCCTAGCGACTTTTACAACACTGCTCTGTATGGACAGGAAAAAAAAATACATTTGACTTTTCACAAGCTAGACAAGTATATGCTTATCACCCAACGTGCTCAATAATTCAACCATAGTTATAAACTTATAATCAAAGATTGAGTCAAGATGATTCATGACAGAAAAGGACCCAATTAAGGGATAATCCTACTTTAGTCCCTCTAGTTTGATGTATTCTGAATACATATATAAATATTGGTGTCATTTTAAAGATCTCAACGAGATCTTTTCAATATATTTTTTAGGAATACATATTATTTTAATTAAGTATAAAATGATTAATTTAGGAATTTTTTTAAAAAATAAATGAGGATTTGATTGATGTGACAGTTTTTAAAAAAAGAAAACAAAAATGAAGAAGTTTTGGTGGTGTTTGGAATTTGGATATGTTTTTAAAAACTGTTTTTTGTTTTTAAAAATAAAAAACAACTAGAATGTTGTTTGGTTAAATATTTTACAAAACTGTTTTTGAAAACAAAAATCAACTTTTTAAAAATTATAACTAAAAAGTTAAAAACAACTTTTTATTATTTTTTATTGTTTTCAAAATAAACTTTAACTTTTCTCTCCAAACAACTATTTCACTCATTTTAAAAACAATAATCAAACACTTTTACATCGTTTTCGTTTTAAAAAACTACTTTTTAAAAACATTACTAAACATATTACATTTTTTTAAACATTATTTTTAAAACATAATTTCCATTTTTAAAAAAAGTTTTCAAAAACATCATTTTAAAAACGATACCAAACATGAACTTGTTTTTGTGTGGCACTTTGCTGTTGTGTTTTGCAATTCCCCCCATTTTTTATTTTATTTATTTATTTTTTTAAGGGAAATTATCATTCTCTCCCCTGTAGTTTGTCGTATTCTCCAGTTTCCCCCCTATAGTTTCAAAATTCTTCAATTTCCTTTCTCCCATGCCTATTTTTTTATGGTGAGATTGGTTGTATTTATACATGGGAGGGGGGAAATTAGAGAATTTTAAAACTAGAGGGGGCAGACTGGAGAATACGGAAAACTACAGAGGAGAATAATAATTTCCTTTTTTTTTAGATTTGCGCTATTTTAAAGCCGGTTGGAGTTGCTCAAAGAATCACGTCTTTATCATAATGAGCAGCTATAATCAAATATATATATATAAATTTTCAATTCGGTGCATCCTGACATAAAGGATATTGAACATGAGCCATTAGTTTTACATACTTTGACTCAAGTGTGTATGCACTTATTAAAACTTTTTCATAATGAGTGGCTCACATTCAATATCCTAATAAAGTTATATCAGGACGTCCTAATCAGATCGGGACTATATATATATATAATTACTAAATTTTGACTATGTTATTGACTCATCAACCTTATCAAAACTGTGCAATTGTATTCTTTGTGCGTTTTTGCAGGGAAATTATTGGGTAGTTTCATCATCTATCTTCAAAGATATTTAACAAAAAGTCTACAAGAACAAGTTGGTTGAATAAGATTCCCTGAGATATCGATTTCTTGCATGTATTAATAGTGCTTTATTAACAGAAAATGAGACTTGTTTATTTGCAATAATTCTATTTTATCTAAATTTGGTGTCCAAATGATGTGGTGTTACTGTAATCCATTCATTTAAATGAATGGATTAAAGTATTGCCACATGCACCAGATTTTGATACAAAATTTGGATAAAGTAGAATTACTTATCTATTTATATTATAGACCCGAAAACAAGATATTATCATCATTCCATCTTTATAAATTAGGAACTTTCGGAAAATAACAACAGGCAGGAAAACTAAACAACTATTTATATGCAATTAATCTGATCCAAATAGAACTAAAATCAAGACATCCCGACTAAAAATATATAATTGTTCGTGCAAAATGCAAATACGAGTGTGGGTGTGAATGTGAATGGTGCGAGAAGATTACACAATATTCCACTCCATATATGGTGTGTGATATATGAATATTATCATTATTTTTATAGCAAAATTAATGATGATGAGGAATTAACAGAGTTTGAATAATTGTTTCAAAAAAAAAAAAAAAAAAAAAAACAGAGTTTGAATAATTGAATTTGACAAATCGAATGGGATGGTGGCGGTGGCGGTCTTTGTCCTCCACTCTAACAAGTCCAATCTTCTTATTATTCTTAGTCAAATATAAATTATCAATTTGAAGAATTAACACAAACATTTCAAGCCAACCCGGGCGCCGTAAATACAATTAGTTTTTACTATTACTCATCCACTCATCTCTCTCTCTCTCTCTCTCTCTCTCTCTCTCTCTCTCTCTATATATATATATATAACACGTACATCTTACATGTGCACTTACTGAGACAACATCAGACATGTCGAAGAAGCAATGGCTCTGGTAGGGTTGCTTGAACTTAAACAATTTTATTGGGCAATTATTGCTTATTGTTTCTGTATTTAAGGCAATTGGATAGTTTTTTTGCATGCCAGATGTTCGATGAAATGTCTCATTTAGTTTTAGTGCTTGTGTACATTGTGACATAATGGCATGCGGCATGCATACAGATATGCTACATGTTTCATCAAAATTTCGATTGACAGATAAAAAGTTCCTTACATTGATTAGATTACTAGAGATGTCATAATTCAGTTTTTTGTTAGATGAATAATTTCAAAAAAGTAGTTTTGCTGAAAATTCTTAATATGAATTTTCAAATTTAATTTGTTAATAATAGTGACATGGTCATTATTATTAAAGATTGTTAATATTTGTTTATTTGTTATATTCTAATTTTTATTGATTATTGATATAAGTCTTTATCGTATGATTCTTACATATATGCTCAGATTAGTAGTGAATTTTTGTTCATTAGTTGCATAAGCTTCTTCTTCATTATAATTCTAATAATGCTATACAATGCCAGTCAGTGCCATGTGGCCCAAGTTGAAAAAATGTAAAAGAAAACATGTAAAAGAAAACGTGTAAGATCCTTCCACAGATCGTGACAAATCTGATGCTAAAAGTCTCCAATTTTGTAGTTGTCTATATGGACCACAGACAAGTGACACTGAAATTCTAAGAAAGTACTTGGCTGAAATACAGTTTTTGCTGATAACTGTAGGAAAAACAGAAAATTTTAATACTGAAAGACCTGAAAGAAAAGCTGGTTGTGTTAGATGGGGTGCTTTTTATTATTGATCACTTTCGTTTGCACTTTATTCTTTTCATCTATTACGAATTTGTTAGTTGCAGTTGATACCATAAGTCTAGCACAATCTATCAGAGATGGCGAGACATTAGTTTCCGCTTCGCAGAGCTTTGAGGTAGGCTTCTTCACCCCTGGAAACTCAAACAACAGGTACCTAGGAATATGGTACAAATTTAATCCTAGTACAGTTGTTTGGGTTGCAAATAGAAAGAACCCAATAACTGATAAGCAAGGAATGTTGGTCATGAGAGATGATGGGAACCTTGTACTTCTCAGCAAAGATAAGAAGAGTATCTGGTCTACAAATTCATCAAGGGTGCTAGAAAATCCAGTGGGTCAGCTCCTGGATTCTGGGAACCTTGTTATTAGGGACAATATTAACATTAGCTCTGACAGCTATGTGTGGCAGAGCTTTGATTACCCATCAGACACATTGTTGCCAGGCATGAAATTGGGATGGAATTTAAGAACTGGTTTTGAGCGATATCTGACACCGAGGAGGAGCGCTGATGACCCGTCTCCTGGAGACTTTAGTCTCAGAGTTGACATCCATGGGCTTCCTCAAATAGTTATTACCACAGGATCAAGAAAAGAGGTCCGGAGCGGACCATGGAATGGCCGTCAGTTTGGTGGCATTCCCATTGTGCACAACTTTGTTTATAAAGCAATGTTAGTGCATAAACAAGATGAGTTGTATTATATATATGAGCCTTTTAACAACACAGTTAAAACTCATATAGTTTTGCATCAATCAGGCACACTGCAGCGTCTTGTATGGAATTGGAAGACAACTGAGTGGAGCATTCTGTACTCATGGCCATTTGATCCGTGTGACAGTTATGCACAGTGTGGTGCTAATAATAATTGCAGAATTAATAAGACGCCAATTTGTGAGTGTTTAAAGGGGTTTATACCCAAAGCAGAAGATGAATGGGATACACAAGGATTATCTCAGTCAAGAAAATGCATAGAGAAACTACCATTAGATTGCCCGAGTGGTGAAGGGTTTCTGAAGCTTCCAGCAATAAAATTGCCCGACTTCTATTGGTATAACAATAGCATGAATATTAACGAATGCAAGGCAGAGTGCTTCAAGAACTGTTCATGTAGAGCTTATGCAAATTCTGATGTAAGTGGAGGCAGTGGCTGTTTGATGTGGTTTGGAGACTTGATTGATATTAGAGAGTGCCCTCCAGGATTCAGTTGGGGACAGGATATCTTCTTGAGAGTTCCTGCCTCAGAACTAGGTAATTTTGTTATTTTATGAATCAATGTCTCTTCCATTTAAGGTTATTGTAGAGAACGTTAACTAATAGATAACACAAATCATAAGATATCTACGTGGCTTAGTTGATCTAAATCTGTGGAAGAATCAAGCATAGAAATCTTTTTTCTTTGTGTTTTGCTATCTTTTCCCTTGAATTTTTCATGAGAAGGGAAAAAGAATAAAGAGATCGATAATATATTAGAAGGGCATGAAATTTCAAAATATTGATCAAGCTTCTTGATTTGTCTGTCTTGGAATCAGTACATAATTTGAATAAGAAGAAAAGAATAAAGATCATCGCGGTGGTTTCAACCATTATTGGGATTTTTATCTTGGTCCTCGTACTCTGCACAGTTTGGAAGAAAACAAAGAATAGAGGTAAAATATTCATCCAACTTTATTGAATTGTTTATTGGAAGTCATGTTGTAGGACTTAAGCATTGAGTTTAAGGGTGGAAATTTAAATCATTGATCCATATATTAGAGTTGGAGAGCAGGGAAGAGGAAGAAGAAGTACCTTTAATTGATTTGAGTACCATTGCTGCTGCCACTAACAATTTCTCTCAAGCTAACATGATTGGCAAGGGTGGATTTGGTCCTGTTTACAAGGTAACTGTGTTTATATGTTATCTAACATTCAACTGTAAGGTATATAGTGCCTTATAGATCTTGCAAATCTTGAACTTTGAAACTTGCATTCTCTCTGTTATAATATGCAGGGAAATCTTTCGACAGGACAGGAAATTGCTGTCAAGAGGCTCTCAAACAATTCAGGACAGGGTGTTGAAGAATTCAAGAGTGAAGTAGTTTTAATAGGAAAACTTCAACACAGGAATCTTGTTGGCCTTCTTGGAAGCTGCATTCAAGGTGATGAGAGGATGCTGATCTACGAGTATATGCCCAACAAAAGCTTGGATTATTTCATTTTCGGTTGCACCTCTTGAACTTATATCCACTTAGTTATTCGTATTTTGGATACTCAATCTTAAACATTTTTGTGATCGAAATTAAATGTTGTTTGATCTTAAGGATGAAATTGAAAATTACAGAAAAAACAGGTCTAATTGTAAGAGTTACCAGAGTTGGCAATGATGTGCAGATGATGAAAGAAGCAAATTCTTGTCATGGAGAAAGCGGTTTGACATTATTATTGGGATTGCAAGAGGACTTCTCTACCTTCATCAAGATTCGAAACTTCAAATCATTCATAGGGATCTAAAGGCAAGCAATATTTTGCTTGACAATGACTTTAATCCGAAAATTTCAGACTTTGGCTTGGCGAGAATATTCAGAGGTGATGACAAAGAAGCTAATACAAAGAGAATTGCTGGAACATAGTAAGTTTTATTACCATAATCTCAAATATTTACCAGATGAAAGAACTTATATACTATCTACTCTAATGCAGTGGCTATATGTCTCCGGAGTATGCTACTGATGGCAAGTTTTCATTGAAGTCCGACGTTTTCAGCTTTGGTGTGCTTCTGTTAGAGATAGTAAGTGGTAAAAAGAATAGAGGTTTCCGCCACCCGGATCATCACCTTAATCTTCTTGGACATGTGAGTAGATATAATGGTATACTTCTTTTTATTTTGCTCATTTTTTCCAGTATGGAGAATAAACAAAGCTGTTTGGTGCAATGATTCCAGGCATGGGTGCTGTGGAATAATGGAAGGGCCTTGGAAGTAAAGGATGTATATTTAGAAGACTCGTTCATTGAATCACAAATTCTCAGATGTATTCAAGTGGGTTTATTATGTGTTCAAATGTTCCCAGAAGACAGGCCAGAAATGTCATCTGTAGTTTTCATGTTGGCGAACGAGGGGCTGCTGTTGCCTCAGCCTAAACAGCCAGGTTTCTTCACAGAAAGAGGTTTCACTCCAGGTTCAACATCATCAAGTAAAGAAAAATTTTACACAGAAAACGCAATGAGCATAACTACACAGGATGGCAGGTAGAAATTCTTGATTGAAGTTTACGTATAACTTTCTGTTTGGACTTGCAGTAATATGCAGATTTAACGACTTCTTTGTGAAGTTAATTATACACATGTTTCTATAATTTATTTATTATAATTGTTTGTTTCAGTTTCCCTTCATATCATATGGTTTTATTAGTCTCAAGAGTGTTTATACAGGTTTTGGAACCAAATATACATAAACATTGTCTTTTAACAGAAAGAAAATTAATGAAAATGATCCTACAGTATCTTCAAAATGATCAACATTCTAAGGTAGGGATGGAAAGTTGTTGTAGGAGCAGTGGTGGTAGCTACTAAAGTACTAAGAAATGAATAGACATGTCAAAATTTAACAATTGGGTAGCCTTATTATGACTGCAAAGTCGGCAAAAATTCTGATTTTTATTGGGTGGACGCAGAGTCATTTAGTATAAGTGCAACTTGACCTGCTGCAGTCTGTCCTTAGGTTCTTCGTAGGGCAGTATAATTGATCAACTTCAACCGAAAAGATAAATAGGAAGCGGAATCTGGTTCAATGATTTTTAACAGTGCCAATTCATAGGAAATGGTAAGACAGTTTACTTTCAGGAAGACTAATGATTTACTATAGAACATAACGTTATTCTAACATTCTCAATCACGCTTGAGATTTAGAGCAGATTTATACAGTATCATAATGGTCAACAAATTCGATATACATAATAGTTAGGCTAGTTGTGCAACCTTAGAATGATCATTCGGCTAAATCAGTAGAATAATAGAAAGGATTTGTGACCTTTTCATGACAAATGCTGAACAGTTTCAGTTTCATCAAATCATCTTAATATCTTATTGTTGAAGTTGAAAAGCTCATTTTTCTTAGAAGAGATGAGGTTCTACCTACCCTCTAAAATGGTGATTTCCGATCCAGAGGATATATTGTTGCTTGATGAAGACTGATCAGCTCCAGGCAGGTTCCTTTCTATAAAAAAACCAGGCTGGTTTGGTTTTGGTAGGGAACTCTCACTCCCCAGCATTAGAACCATAGATGACATGTTTGGCCTGTTTTCTGGTTGCTGTTGCACACATAGCAAACACACATGAATACATCTTAACACCTCAGTCAACGGACCGGAGTTGCCTAAATTGTTATCGATTAGTTCCATTGACCACCCTTCTTTCCAAAGAATCCATGCCTGGATGATTAGAAACACAAATGAACTTTTATGTTTTAGAATAATAACATGAAATGTTAATCTTTCTATTCTTACATGTCCAAGAAGATTGTGGTAGTGGTCTGTATGGGAAAATCTTCAGTTTTTCTTTCCACTAACTATCTCTAAGACCAAAACACCAAAGCTAAATATGTCTGATTTTACTGAGAAAAGCCCATCAATTGTGTACTCCGGAGACATATAGCCGCTGCAATTATATTGATACAAATGTTTACAACCAATAACAGAGAGTAGTTAAACTGTAGAATGAATTTCAGTGTACTTACTATGTCCCGACCACTTTGTTCATATTGGCCCCAATTTCATTTTCACCAAATATCCTTGCCATACCAAAGTCTGAAATTTTTGGATTCATGTCATTATCTAGTAACATGTTGTTGGCTTTAAGATCCCTATGTATAATCCTCATTCTAGAGTCCTGATGGAGATAAAGAATTCCTCTAGTGATTCCACCAATAATATGGAGAAGTTTCTGCCAGTCAAGAAACTTTCTTCTTACTTGATCTGGTCAACAATACCCCATCCATATTAGTCCATTTCTGAATAAAACTTCAGAAAAAAAATTGTTCAAAATTTGCTGAGTTTTGAGAATTCAAACTGAAAATGAAGTAGTCCAAGCTTTTGTATGGCATATATTCATATATTAACATGCTCTCGTTTGCTTGAATGCAACAACCTAGAAGTTTCATAACTAGAAGGTTTTCGAGAATCATGACCCAACTTTAGCTAACGCCACTAACTTGGTTCGGTTTAGGATTGTGTGGTGGTTTAAAATTTTTGGCAAGAATGTGACCGATCCCATTTATTCTTTGATGCTCAATGTGAAAGACCTCTGCATGGAGTTGAAAAGGGTTAAGAAGTCTGTGATTAAAGATTGGAATCCGCCTTTGATGGACACTTTCAAATTTAATGTCGACGGATCGGTTAGGGGGAGCCCAGGTCCGGCTGGTATTGGTGTGATTATGAGGGATTCGAATAGCAAGGTGGTGTGCCTCTTCTCTCACTTTGTAGGTTCCATGGACTCTAACTCTGCAGAAATTCTGGCAATTCATAAGGCTGTTGAGCTGTGCCTTGCTGACCCATCTCTTTATGGTCGAGTGATCTCGATCGTTAGTGATTCAAAGGTTGCTGTGTCTTGGATTATCAACAATGATTTTGGTAGTCTTGAGCATGTCAATTTGATCTACCATATCCGATCAGTTTTGAAGTCTTGGGATGGCTTGGAAGTCATTTTCGAGTCGCATACGTTCAACTCCTTCACGGACAACTTGGCTAAGATGGGGTCTAGTTCTTCCTTTGATGGGGACTTTATTCATTGGTGTTAACTCTGTTTCTTTTTTTCTGTGCTTTTGCTTGCTGCTTTATTGTTGCTGATTTTTGCCTCTGCCCTGTTTTTGTTGTTCTCTGTGGTGGTTCTGTGCCTGCTCGGCTCTATTTTGCTTTGTTGTTTTGGCGTTGTGCTTTTGTTTTGGCTGTGTTTTTTGGCTGCTTTCTGTGTCTTTGGCTGGGCTGCTGATGCCCTGTTGTTTGCATTGTTTCTCTGCCCTTTGTGGCTCTTTATATATTGATGTTCAAAAAATAAATAAATTACATTTACATTATTATGCATTAGTATTTGGTATCAATAATTTCTTGAAACCGGCAGATCCTAAGTTACATTTAATGAAATTAATGGTGATTTGGATCAGAGTTATAATTTACCTTGAATCTCAAGTTTCCTTTTCCACATATAGATGATCCAGTAGTTAGCAGAGCACAAGCACTCCCATAGTAGAAAATACACGTCACTATGATTATTACCCTTTTCTTCCCACTGAGTTTCCTCCTCCACGCAATAGGCTGTCTCATTGGATCAATATTCGCAGAAATATTGTTGTCAAACATATTCATGGATTTGAGTACAGTTACTTCAGATCTAAGCAGTTATTAAATGCTTCCTAGTTTGCAATCTAGATTCTTAAAAATATAATGCCATTACAGAAAAGAAGATAACGGAGAGGCATGTACCTGATTCTGAACCAGCTACCTGTACATAGAGATCTTGCCCATTCAACTCAAGTTCTCTTATGTCAAGCAAGTCACTAAACCAGAGCAAACAGCCGGTTCCTCCTTCTCTGACATCTAAATTTGAATATGCTGTACAAGAGCAATTGTTGCGACACAATTTCTCACATTCAACAAGGCTAATGTTTTTACTAGCCCAGGAATGACTCGTGTCTGGCAATTTATAGAAATCCATAGCTGTGATTACAAGGCAACGGAGCCCTTCAAACACACCCTTCATTCCAATCCAAGATTTTCCATTCTCCAGGTGATTTAGGTGTGAATCCTTCCAAGCATTTGCATACAACAGGATAATTATTAATGTTGCAATTAGCATATAAACCACACGGCATAATTATTACACCGATCATCAAATGCCGCTATAGAGACTCTTTCCCAACTTCGGGTTCAATCTATCCATGTATAACACTGCACATCACCTGATGGAGTCACCGTCAATCTTGAAGGGACTGATCTATTTCGGATGTCAAACATGTAAAATACCTCTTTCTCATTTGACACGAAGTTGTATATGTATACTGAATTTGGTTTCAGTCGAGGAGTACCAGTCCAACGAAGGCCATTCCAGGAACCTGCTCTATACATTATTTCAGGTCCCCTTCTAAGAAATAGTTGTGGAAACCCATGAGGATCTACATGGAATGTGAAGTCACCTGGAGCAGGGTCATCTATGCTTTTTCAGGATGATAAAACCACTCCATACCAGTAACCAAGTTTTTTCCAAGCTTCATGCCCGGACCCCGGTAATAAGGTATCACAAGGATAATCAAAGCTCTGCCATAAAAAGTTATCTGGGTTGTTATCATTTTCATCTTTCACAACCAAATTTCCTGATTCTAAGAGCACAGCAACTGGATTCTGAAGACTTGTTGAGGCATTGGATGACCAAACAATGTCATTTGTACTGTTCATTCTCAGGACAAGACTTCCTTGGGCATTGATACTTGGAAATCCAGAGGAATCAGAAATTGCAGTATTTGTGTTTGCAACTGAATTCTCGTCATCTTTCTTGTACCAAATTCCGAGGTATCGACCCCTTGATTTACCAGGACTGAAAAATCCCAGTTCAAAGACTTTGCCTACTGAAACTACTGTCTCACCATCTTTAATGGATTGGCCAAGTGTAATGGTGTCCGGTGACAGTGTAGTGGTGAATGTTATATAAGAAAATAGAAAGAACGAGATAACTAGCATCACGAAGCCTGCCATGGATTCTCAGAAGCAGGCACTGAAAATCTATCTCTTATATTTTGTTGGCAAAGTCCACTTACCGAGAAATGCATCAGTACAGATATTATTCCCTGAAAAGAAATGAAAAGTTAATTCAAGAGCAGTATTACTTCACAATTGAATTGACTTATCAACCTTTCAAGTAACCTCCGTTTTCGGGCAAGGGGCAACTAGCATTGCACAAACCACTTGCATTACATCGATGTCTTGTTCTACCTCTTACATCAGTCTTCAATGCAGCCTTGTGCTTTCATTTTCATTATTTCTAGACAAGGATCTAACTTCTATAACAATTCCTCATACTATCTATATTAGTTAATCCTCCTAAACAATTCCTCTGCCTTTGAAAATTTTGGTTGAGAAATTAACCTATGGCCATCTGATGTAGGACACTTTCCTTTTGTGGATATAAAAGATCAATATTACAGAACTAACTAATATAATTCCTACTTGCTTCTTCACACTAGCGTTTTTATCATCTGAAATGTTAAATTCAATTAGCATGCCAACAGGTAGATAATGATTAGTTCATATGATTTAGATATCACAATAATAATTGACATCATTAACCCCTTCTACAAGATGGTGATCATTGATGAGAGAGATGAGAGAGCGGCAAAACAGAAGAAAAAAATTGAAATAGAGAGAATTGAGAAGAATAGGAAGAGAAAGAAAACAAGAGACATGGGAGATCAGAAGTAGTAGCAGAGAGAGAAAAATGGATGAAGAAAGAAAAGAAAGAAAAAGCTAAGAGAAATAGTGGGAAGAAGATGAATATGGTGCAGCTGTATAAATATGTCCGGTACACAAGATATACAGATAAGTTATAGTTGATGAAGTATGGAATATATTTAAGTTATTAGATTTCTCAGCAAATTCTAAATTGAGTTTATGTGATTTTAGGATGGATCAGAAATAGATGAATTCAGACGGAACCTAGTTCCATAACAGTTTTGAGCACATGAGTTATGTGAGTGGATGCTTTTTAATAAAAGTTATTTGTTTTACAATTATATGTTAGCATTAGTTATTTTGAGAAGTATTAGAAATAAATATTTATTCATTTATTTAGAAAACATATTTCCAGATGATTAGAAATGATTTAAGAAATGTTTAGATTTTTAGAATTCAAAAATAGAGTAATTATTGAATTAGATTTATAGAAAAAGATTTTATAAAGAAGAATAGTATAAGTATTTTCAGACATATTTCCAGGTATTCAGATTCAAGTTTTTAATGAGAATTTTCAGAAAAGAAAAAAAAAAGAATATTTATGCATGCTTTGAGAAAATTATTTACAAAGAATTATAAATATGATCATAAAGAGATTTTAAATACCAGATGTATACCCATTCCTATTAGATTCAAATTATTGGCCTTTGGAGATTATGCATGTGTATGTCAGAGTTAGCTCTGCAATTGTATGACAGATGTTCTGTCAAAGTCAGAGTCGCTATGCACGTGTATGACAAATGTTTATCCATAGCTCTGTGAATGCGCTTTTTGTGTCGTTATCAAATTGCGAATTCAAAAGAATTTATAAAGTTGTCCTACGTAATGTGCTCTAAAGTTTTAAAAACTAGTAAAGCGGTAAACAGGGGTATCGTTCATAGGGAGGTGTCATCTGTTGATCGTTTCACATTTTAGTGATTATTGAAAGCATTGTAAATGGGAACATGGCAAAGGTGAGAGTGGTGTGTGTGAAATGTAAGCTTGTTTGTGTGTGTGTAAGAGGATGAGATAAGAAAACAAAAAGATAACTAAGGATAGAAATGTAACTGGGTGCTTGCCTTTCTAAGTTATCCACTCCTAAAGGCAAACACCCTAAGTTACGAAAACAAAGATGGCTTGGAGAGAGAAATAGATGGACACACAAAGTACTCATGACAACCATGGCATTCGCGCCACTCATAAAAACCAACCGCATAAACACTACAAGATTAGGTTTAACCTAGCCTTTGATGCGACCTCTAACTATGAAAGTGGGGAGAGTCGACTAGTCCTCGATTACTACTTACCGAGTGTATATCGTGCGAGCAATGACCGCAAAAGGACCGCATGAAGCATAAAAGCCGACTCTCGATCACTACTCACCGAGGGTGTATCGTGCGAGCAACAACTAAGGGTAGCTTATGGCGAATATTAAAGGATCGACCATCGATCGCTACTCACCTGTCATGTGTAAGCAACAACCATATAATGGAAGTATTAAGTATAAATTCGGACCCTTGATCACTACTCACTGAGGGTGTATCGTGCGAGCAACGACCAAGGGTTGTATAAAACATAAAGGTCTAAAGAACCAAAATCCACAATGGCATGGTATGTACTCATCGTGAATTTCACCCGAACAATTAAGAGCATAATCAAGGCCAAGAGTTGATGTACCTACTTAACCCTAATTCTTAAACACTCAAATCAATCCAAAACATGCATTTTGAAATATCCATCAACATACACACAATCAAGAGATGTTTGATTAATCTACTCCTAATCCCAATCATGAATACATATCAATTTCTACCCTACATGCCATGATTATAAAGACAAGAGATATCCCTAAACATGCATCTAGGAGGGTTGTCAAGTCTATTCAACACAAGTGAAGAATCAATACAAAGCAATTGAATAAGACAATACTTGAAAATGTTAAATACAAGTTAATCAAATAAATAGAACTAGTGTTAGGTTTACATATTTCCTTAATGGGGATACGCATCAAATAAAGAAAATACAAGAGAATAGTAAAAGAGAAAACCCAAGGTGTCAATCTCGGATCTTCAAGCTCGGAGAGGAACCCAATTGTCATCTCGGATCTCCAAGCTCCATTGAAGCTCCTCCTCCTTACAGACAAGAGAGGGTGGCACTTTCCTCATGAATCTCCTCTAAAAATGGGTGGTTGTATGTGGAAGGTGGTGATGGTGAGACATTCATGGAGAAAAACCTCTATGGATGCCTTTGAAGGTCTATCTCTTTCTCTTTTGTTGTGTGAAGAAGATGAAGTGTAGAAGAGAGGGTTTCTAGGTTATTTTAGTGAAGAGTTTCTAGGATAGCATTTTCAAAATTAGTGATGAATTTATAGGGATTTCAAATTAGGTCTCGGGTGGTCAATTACCAAAACATCCCTAGACTTGTCAAATTGCCATTTTGACCCCTCAAGGGGTGCATCTTGTAATTTTCCCACCCAATCATGATTGACAGAATGTGATTCGCGATGAGATTTCAGGCAACGAGGCGACACTGGGGGTCGACACTATCGGGTGCCAAAAACACTCCCTGTCGCCGTGGCAACATCGAACGAGCAAACCGCAACATTGATTTTCGCGATGTGATCACAATTTGGATTGAAGGCGACATGGAGGCGATGCTCACGGCTGAACCGGAAATAGTGGCTTGGATTTTGGCCGTTTGGAGGAGCCAAAAAGGGGTCCATCGTGATCGCATGATTCCGCCGTTCTTCTGGGCCAGAAAACGGTCGGAGATAGGTCGGAAATCGTCGGAAACGGCGACGGTTGCAACAAGGGTTTGGTCGGCAATGGAGGCAGGCGAGAGGAAGAAGATGAAGTTGAAGACAAGGGGTGCATTTAGAACTGGGCTGAGGTGCACACAGCTTGGACTGATCTGATTTGGGCAAGAGATTGGGCTTCGCGTTTGGGCTTGTGCATTTGGGCCTCGGCTGTTAGCCCCCCTTTATGCAAAACGTATCGTTTTAGATGAAGTTGATTGAGTGAGCTGTCTTTTGGATGTGTATAGAACTGGGCGTGGGTGCACTAAGAAGCCCTTGATGTTCTTGACTATATATTTGACCTTTTTTTTACAAGTGATAAGTATTTAATACCAATTTTTCATCTTATATGCATCCATTCTTCTTACACACACAAACCCACATACTTCGTTTAAATTCAGAAACAACTGATAAAAACATTTCAACACCATCGATTCAATATCACAAAATGCAAATCACTTAAAAAAAAAAAAGGAGATGAAGTGAAATCCTTTGGTCTAATACATGTTTCCTCCACCATCGTTGTTTCTTTACTTCCACCGAAAACAAAGCCCCTAAAAACACCCACAATTGTTTGATTCATTTCAACCCCTTTTCTAGTCTTCAAAATCGACATTTCTCTTAGGTTTATCATTTTCTCTTGTGGGTTGCCATGGATGTGAGAGATCAAGAAAAATAAAGAAGACTTAATGATTGTTGTTCAAAAAAAATTAGAGAAACTGATGGATTGGGGAAAGTGAGATTTGGTTCCCACAAATTAGGAATAATTTTTGGGTACTGACTAGTCAATACTTAAAATACTGACTCCATTAATGAGAATGTAGAACGTGGCCCAATTTATGAGATAAATATAAAAATAAAATAAAAGATAAAAGGCCACGTGCTATACTCTCAATTGCGGGGTCAATATTTTGGGTACTAACAGTACCCAAGCATAATTCATAAATTATATATGAAATAGATTCAGGTGTTTTAATCTTAATTTAAAATTTTTTTATTTTTTTTAGATCTTATTTTACTTCTTAGTTCTTATCCAGACTTTTTTTTAAAAGATTTTTGTTTCTTTAATTTCTTATAAGATTAAATGACCTTATTACCCTTATGATGTAAGAAGTCAAGTTAATTATAACAGTTAACCGTTTGGTTAAGGATACTAATTTGTTATTTGTCAAAAGTGCAAATTTTAGAAAAGGTAGAGTACTTTAGTGCAATTTTCCCTAAAAATAATAATTAGGGATGGGCTCATGGGCCTATTGAATACTTTAATAACACGGTTGTGATGAAAAATTATTCTGATTCTGATGAACATCAAATCAAACAAGATTTATCGATATTCAAAAAAAAAAAAAAAAAAAAAAGATTTATCGCCCAACACATCAGAGCAATACAAGCAGCAGAGAGTTTTATTATCAGGACACTACAGCAAGGATGATAAAACACTAAACAGATGCAGAAACAGAGAGGTCCTATCCTATCACCTATGGTGCGTAAAGGGGACGCCTGCATTCATCAAAGAACTCATCACGATTCACAAATACGATTGCATAGAGTGCGTAGATTATACCAGGGATGTATCCAAGAATCGTCAGGAGCAAACAAATGCAAAACTCAACCTGCAAATAGATAAATTCATATTAATCCAAACACAACATTTAAAGAAATTATCGATTTTAAGTACGAAAAAGGTTCAAGGGATGCCCAAAAGCCACCCGTGTAGCAAGAGTAATGCTACTATACATGATCTTTATAATTACAGGAGTAGAATCCAATAATCCACAAAAATTCAAAGTTTGCAAAATTAGATCTATACTTAGGCGTGCCTCGAGCATGTTTGAAAGGACTTTTTGAGTATTATATTTTCATGAACAAAAAGCTTCGATCACATTTACTTGATCTTCACCTAAATCCACTAAGAATTGAACAAATATTGTGCAAAAATAAAATCAACCTCCGTTTGGCTGCCTAGAAAACTATTTTCTCAGCAACCAAACAGAAAATAACAGAAAAAAAATACTGAGAAAGAAAGAATCTTACGGTGCAGCAACCATGACGAAGACAGACTCCCAGAGGCGGAAGCAGAATCGCGATCAAGATTTCGCAGCAGATTGCACAGCCACTCGGCATTTTTGCTGTTGTTTATTTCTACAGTAACTGACGACGATGATGTAAATGGATAAACAAACAGCGATTGAGATCTGATTGATCTTCTATTTTTAACGAACGGCTTTGATGGATCAACGTGCAAGGCATGGTCAACAAATTATTAAAAATTAAAAAATATCTGTTAAACTACGACGTTTCAATTTCAAACCGACATACCAATTGTGGTAGCACAAAATCATCCATAGGCCCAAACGTCTAAGGCCTAAACCTTCTACCTTGGATCCCATTCAAGCCCACCTATAGTGGGTCGACCCAAAGCTCTGGTCAGTTGAAAGTTGGCTGCTTGACTCAATCTAACTTGAGCCACCACTTACTGAAATAATAACCATCGGGTTCAATTGAGAGTGAATCTCCTTGTTACTTATTAATAAAACTTGCCGTTTCAAAAAAAAAAAAAAAAAAAAAAAAAAAAATCATTAATTCAATACAATTATAAAATAGTATTTTTGTAATTAAAAAAACAGCATTTATTGCTGTGCTAAATTTGGTATTTGACACAAATAATAAGACCATCTACAATGCATATGCCAATGCCAAAATCAATGCCAAATTTGGTACAAAAAATAGTAAAATGGTATATTTGACACATCATTTTAGCATTATACTTCAATGCATAATTCTATTTGAAATGCTATTTTTTATTTTTTATTATTTGAAATCATAAAAGGCAATAAATATAATTAATACATTCAATTTATATAATATTGTTTATTATTAAAATTATAAAAGTTAACAATTAATACATTCAATACAATTATAAAATGATATTTTTGTAATTAAAAAAAACATTTATTGTTGTGCCAAATTTAGCACCGTATTGAAGCATATTTTTTTTTACTCTATATTAAATTATAGCATTAGGACAATAAACTTTTAGCATGCCAGCTATACACCTACCATCTTAACAAAGTTCACCACAACCCTTGAACAAAATAACTTATTCGTTCACATGTTAGAGAACCCTCACCTGATTGCTTAGGTGTATAATGAAAATGAAGTTTTCCATACTGAGGGGAAAAAAGTGTTTAGGGAGTTTTCATGGGACCAATTTGTGAGAAAAGTCTAGATAATGCTTGTCACAACCATTAATTGGGACCTTTTCTATCACGAATCATCTTGACTCAATCTTTGATTATAACTACTGTTGAATTATTGAAGGATTACTCGTGAAGTGCACGTTGGGTGATAAGTATATACATGTCTAGCTTGTGAATAATCAACTGTATTTTTTCCTGTCCATAAAGAGTACCGATATGATGACTTTTTGATTCTGGGCTTAACTGAACCAACCAAGAAGGCAAGAATGTTCATCACTTCGTTGTGATGATATATAAATGTTGATTATAAATAAGATTTTTGAATTTTAATTTTGATAAACTATATATATATATGCATCTGAACAATAATATGCTCACTTAATACACTCGATGCCTGATGTTGTCTCAGTACTTGTCAATGTAAGTGCACCACAACCCTTGAACAAAATAACTTATTCATTCACACGTAAGATGTAAATCGTATTAAGACTCAATTTCTGGAGGTGGATAAAGATGTGATTCTTATTGTTCCATTATGCCGGACTCATTTTGTAGTCCTCAATTTCCTTTCCAGAGGAAAACTTAAGTTTTCCATATTGAGGGAATGTGTGTTTAAGATGTGATTGCTTTCTAGAATCACCTTATAAACAACTAATCATACACTTTAAAAAGATGAGGAAAAAGATTAGATCCAGGTCCACAATTCATAGGTTAGGTGGAAATTTTAGAATTCAATTAATACTATAGACCCAAGTAGTTGCCTTTCAAGTCATACATAGCTAAATCATTAAGAAGTCTTAAGTAAATGTGAACAGCTAATTTCTTAAGTTGACAGAATCAGCCGTTGACAAGTCAGGGGAAATAGACACTCTTCAATTAGTACGTGAATCACAAGACATTGTCTATGGTCCATACATTGAATTATCTGATGAGCATGAACCTTGGTATTACTACTCATGAGGCCACCATCAGCCAACTTACAGGTATCGAAAATGACCTTTTAGTACCCCACATACAAATCACTGTCAACCAAACTAGGTAAACTTGACTCATACGGCACCAATTTTCCGGTCAATTAATGAACCGTGGTACTAGGGATGGGTTAATGCATAACTCAGATCAAACAGTTTTTCCCTTTTCTAATTGCTTATGAAGTGCAACATACTGGGGTCGATCGTGTGTTGTAGTATTGTAGCAGAATAGGTATTGTTTTGCTGGAGTCGTGGATTTCAACACTGTGAAACAAGTTTTTTTGTAGTAAACGCTACATAATGTAGTAGTGATATTGATAATCCCAAAATGCTGAAGTGATCATCAAAAAACCAAGACAAATATAAGTTCTCATAGGTGATGAAGTAACAAAAACCGTGTAGGCCAGACTCAACATTGGATAACATATTAAGGATTAGTTCATATGATTTAGATATCAGAATAATATTAACCTCTTCTACAGGATGGTGAAATGATTCTTGTATTTGTCTAGTAAATGTGTTAAAGAGAAGGATACATCACATCAATTTTGCATTCCATTTTTTGGCTCCTTATCGCCATGGGAATAGGCTGCTACTCACAATGCATTATATGATAATCCCAACATGCTGTAGTGGTCATCAAAAACCAAGACAAATATACCGGAAACGGAAACAGAAAACTGTGTAAGCCTCAACATTGGATAACATAATGATCGAAATGGCTCATTACACAGAGTCACATTTATGAGTAATTCAATTAGAATCTCAGCAGGTAGATAAGGCTTAGTTCATATGATTTAAATATCGCAATAATAATGGACTACACATGATGGTGATCAATTATTCTTGTATTTGTCTAATACTTATGTCAAAGAGAAAAAGACTACACATGAACTCTGCAGTACATTTTTTGTCTCATTATCGCCATGGGACTAGGCTGCTAGTAATAATGCAATTTTTTTTATGCGCTGCTAGTAACAACGCATTATGTAGCTCAAAAACCCCTTTCTTTTTCTGTACTGAGGTAACCATTAACGAGGCTCTAACAATGAGATTGTGATTTCATTGATTGTGGTTTCTTGTTCAGTTAGATTCCTTTCTGTGAAAAAACCAGGCTGCCTTGGCTGAGGTAATGACCCTTCACCACCCAACATTAGAGCCACAGTTGACATGTTTGGCCTATCTTCTGGTCCTTGTTGCACACATAACAGACCGACATGAATGCACCTTAATATTTCCGATGAACTAGAAGAATAATCCAACTGTTGATCAATTAGTTCCACTGCCCTTTCTTCATTCCAGAGTTTCCATGCCTGAAACAGACTAAAACCAATAAGTTTCAATCCAACTCTTCAACCCATACAGTATAAAGGAGTTCGAATGAATTGGTCATCAAAACTGCCATAAGAATTCCCTTCGATTCCATTAAAACAGCATTCCAAGAGGTGGCATAGAAAGATCAATCATTCTTTAGACTTACATGACCAAGAAGATTATGATTGTGGTCAGCGTGGCTAAATCCTCTGTTTCTTTTTCCACTCACCATCTCTAGTACTAAAACACCAAAGCTAAAGATGTCTGACTTTACTGAGAAGACCCCATCTATTGCATACTCTGGAGACATATATCCACTGCAAAATTACATTGCAAAAAGAGAATGGGTTAACCGTTAATATAATATAATGAAACAAATGCAAATGTACTTACTATGTTCCAACAACTCTCTTCGTTTCTCCCTTAGTTTGATCTCCTTTGAATGTCTTAGCTAGACCAAAGTCTGAAATTTTCGGGTTCATTTCATTATCTAATAAAACATTACTGGCTTTAAGATCTCTATGTATAATCCTCAGTCTCGAGTCTTGATGAAGGTAAAGCAGCCCTCTAGCAATTCCTCCAATAATTTGGATGCGCTTGCTCCAATCCAGTAATTCTCTTCTTGTTTTATCTGAAAGGTTTTTTCATTCAAGTTAGTCCTAACCCAAATTCTAAAGAGGGACTATAAATATAATAACTATATGATTATGACCAAAATTAAAGAGTCAGTTCTGAGAAGATCATCAAACCAAAAATGAAGTAATCCAAGCTTTTGTTGGGCATGTATTCATATATTAACATTCTTTCATCTCCCTGAGTGCAACATCCCAATAGCCTTACAAGGTTTATGTGCTGAAGTTTTGCAATTAAAATGACCTCATTCTTGAACTCATCAATTCCTTGTCCAGAACATTTTGAAAGCCTTTTAATTGCAATTTCTTGTCCCTCCATCAATGTACCCTATAAAATCATATATCATTCAATCATTTATAATGGTAAACATTGTTTCAAATGGAAAATTAATACACCTTAATAACCTATTGTCGTGCTACCTTGTAAATAGGTCCAAAACCACCTTCTCCCAACTTATTTTTGTCTGCAAAGTTGTCAGTGGCTTTAGCTATGGTGTTCAAATCATATATCAGTAATTCCATATCATCGCTTTTGCTCGCTTCATTGTTGCTATTTATATCTCGACTGTTATCTGTCTTTCCTGAAATTGAATTATTTTAATACAGAAATCAGTATGCAATCCTAATACTTGAAACAGATGTTTTCCCATTATTATGCATTATTCAGTATATGGTATCAATCCTTTTCTGAAAACAGTAGAGCCTAAGTTACAGTTAATGAAATTAACAATGAGTTGGAATGAGCTATAATTTACCTTGAATCCTAAGTTTCCTTTTACATATAAAGATGATCCAGCCAAGCACAAGCACTCCCATAGCAGAAACTACACATGTCACTATGATTATTACCCGTTTCTTCTCACTGAGTTGCTCTGAAATATTGTTGTCAAACATATTCATTCATGGATTTGAGTAAAGTTACTTCATATCATGAGCAGTTACAAGCTAGAGGCATCCTAGTTTGCAACCTATAATTTTTAAAATATAATGCCATTACCAGAAAGAATAATTGACAAAAGGAAGGTACCTAATTCTGAAGCAGCTACCCGTACATAGAGATCTTGCCCATTCGCAGCAAGTTCTCTTATGTCAAGCAAGTCACTAAACCAGAGCAAACAGCCGCGGGTTCCTCCTTCTCTGACATCTGAATTTGCATATGCAGTACAAGAGCAATTGTTGAGACACAATTTCTCACACTTCGCAAAGCTAATGTTGTTATCAACCCAGGAATTACTTGTGTCTGGCAATTTTACTGCTTCGTGTTTTAGAAATCCATCGCTGTGATTACAATTCAATGAAGCCCTTCGAACACACCCTTCAGTCCAATTTAAGATTTTCCATTCTCCTGGTGATTTAGGTGTGAATCCTTTCAAGCATTCGCATGCATCAGGATACTTAGTGATGTTGCAACTAGCATATGAACCACACAGATCATAATTCTCACAACGATCAAGCTGCCCTGCCGTGAAGCTTGACCAACTTTTGATTCGATCTATCCATGTGAAACGCTGCACATCACCTGACGGGCTCACCACCATTCTTGAAGGGACTGATCTGTTTCGGATGTCAAACGTGTAAAATACCTCTTTCTCATTTGACACGAACTCATATGTGTATACTGGATTTGGTTTAAGCTGAGTCGTCCCAGTCCAACGAAGGCCATTCCAGGAGCCTATTCTATACAATATTTCAGGTCCCATTTTAATAACCAGTTGTGGAAACCCATGAGGATCTACCTGGAATGTGAAGTTACCTGTACCAGGATCATCTATGCTCTTCCAGGATGATAAAAACCACTCCATACCAGTAACCAAGTTTCGTCCAATTTTCATACCTGGTAGGAAGGTATTACAAGGATAATCAAAGCTCTGCCACAAAAAGTTATCTGGGTCATTATGATTTCCATCTTTCACAACCAAATTTCCTGATTCTAAGAGCACTGCAACAGGATTCGGAAGAGTTGTTGAGGCATTGGATGACCAAACAATGTCATTTGTACTGTTCATCCTCAAGACAAGACTTCCTTGGGCATTGATACTTAGAAATCCTGAGTAATCAGAAATTGGAGTATTTCTGTTGGCTACCCATACAACCGTTTTCTCACCATCTTTTTTGTACCAAATTCCCAAGTATCGACCACTTGATTTACCAGGACTGAAAAATCCCAGTTCATAGACTTCGCCTGCTGAAACTACTGTCTCACCTTCATTAATCGATTGGCCAAGTGTAATGGTGTCCAGTGTAGTGGCGATTCTTATGAAAGAAAATAGGAAAAAGCAGATAATAATTTTCATTGTGAAGCCTTCCTTTGACTCTTAGAAGCAGGCAAATTCTACGCAGCACAATCGACTTGACCTATCAAACTTTCAAGTAATCTCAGTATTTGACCCTTTCATATAAGCCTATGCTTTCAAAAATTATCACCAATAAGTTGAACCATCTTCTTTCTTACAAGTCAATTATAATTGTGAGGTAGTACAAAATTAGGGTAATTACACAAGCCACAAAACATTCTAGTGGTTCAAGTTTCATTTTCTGTCTAAATCCACGTACAGATGGATATGACAAAAGAGTTGTTGAGGCATTGGATGACCAAACAATTTCATTTGTACTTTTCATCCTAAGGACAAGACTTCCTTGGACATTAATACTTAGAAATCCCGTCGCTACAAGAAAATAAGGTTTTGTTGACAGTTAATTATTGACAGTTTTTAACTGTCATAAATATTTGACAGTTTTTATATTTGTTGACAGTTAAAAACTGTCAACAAATAACTAATATTTTTTTTATGTATATTATTAATATATTAAATAATATATATTATTTAATATATTATATATAATACATATATATTATATATAATACATGTACATATAATACATATAATATATATATATATATTATATTATATAATATATATAAAAACTATATGAATATATTATATTATATTTAATAATAAATAATAAATATTAATATATTAATATTATTTATATAATATTATATAATATATATTATATATTTTTATATATATTATATATATTATATAAATAATAATAATATATTTATATAATATAATATAATATATATATTAATATATTAATATTATATATTATAATAGTATAATATATAATAAAAATATATATAATTTATATAATCATATAATATATAATACATATATATATAATATATTTATATATCATTAATATAATATATAGTAATAATATATTATTTTTGGAAAGGAGGGTATTTTTGGAATAGGGTTGGGGCATATGAGGGTATTTATGGAATATAAATTTTAGTTCGGAATGGAAGGGCATTCCATTGGTTTTTGGATGGAATGCCCATTTAACGAAAATGGTGGAATCCTCATTCCAATGGAATCATTATTCCATTGCATTTTAACAAACCAAACGAATGGAATGACTTTATTTTCATTTCATTTCATCCAACCAAACATGGCCTTTAGAAGACTCGTGACATCAATTGTAATAAGTATGATTTGGAATACAACTCTCAATACTACATGAGAGATATTTCTCAACATGCATCTTGCAATTTAATGAATAAATGTAAGACTCAGATTACTAATTTATATGGGTAATTGAATTATTAACGTGTCTCTTAGTATGAAATAAGAGGGTGCAAAATAAATAAACAATTTAAAATTTTTTTTTTGAATTTTTTAAAAGTAAATTTATTAAATTTAAATTTTACTTATCCAATATCGGTTTGTCTAAAAACCGATATCTTACTGTAAAATAAATCCATATCGAGATTTGGTATAATGTTGAAAATAGGAAGTAAAAGTTTTAAAAAATTATTAAAGATAAAAAAAAAATTATATATTATGAATGTTTTATATTATATATATTATATATTATATTAAATAATATATATTTATAGCAAATCACATCTAATAATATAATAATAATAATATATATTTATAATATTTATACATTATATACTATTATAATAATATATTATAATAGTGATTCCATTAGAATGAGGATTTCACCATTTTGGTTGAATGGGTATTTCATCCAAAAACCAATGGAATGCCCTTCCATTTCAAACTAAAATTATATTCCATAAATACCTTTATATGCCCCAACCCATTCCAAAAATACCCTCCTTTCCAAAAATAATATAATATATATTATACTATTATATATATTATATATTATTACATATATATTATATTATATATATATATATATTATATCGTATAATATAGATATATATATGTTATTGCATGTATTATATATTATATATATTATTATTATATTAAATAATATATAATTATATATATATAATATTGGTCCCGATCTGATCAGTGCATTATGATATAACTTTATCAGGAGTGAGCCACTAGTTTTGATAAATACATAAACACTTGAGTTAAAGTATGTAAAACGAGTTGCTCATATTCAATATCCTCACAAAGTTATATCAAGATGCACTAACTTGAACATTTTTCTATATAATATACTTTTATATTTTATTATTATTATCCATAATATATCATGTTATTATGAATGTTTTATAATTAGGGGTATTTTGATCAAAATACAGTTAACATCATTCCATTATGTTGTTAACCAAACAAAATAATATTGATTCAAAGACTAATTCTAAAGTTTCAACCAAACAAAAAACTTAGGGGGGTGTATTCAATTAGGATTCTTGGGGACATTTAAAGATATTATAAATCATGATGTATTCAATTAGGACATTTAAAGACTTTAAAAGAGTCTATATTAATCTAGTGATATTCAATTAGGATTTCTATGGACTTTTAAAGAATCCTTTCAAATCTGGATGTATTGAATTGAGACTTTAAAAATGTTTACAAGAATCAATGTGTATTCAATTATAATTAGATTTTAAAGGATTTTCTTAGGTCATGGATTTTGGTGGATTTGGGTGGACTTGATAGTGGGAGATATAAGTATCAAATGTCATAACATGTCTGACCTTCTCCCCAAAGATTTTGGTAGACTTTGCTCTCTCTCTCTCTCTCTCTCTCTCTCTCTCTCTCTCTCTCTCAAAACAAAAACGTGTTGCTTCTTCTCGCTTCTTCTCTGCTCAAATAATCATGATCGATAATCTTCCCTTGTTGATTTTTTGACTGTAATCTTACCCAACAACACCAAAAAAAATAAAAAAATAAAAAAAATCCTATGTAAACCAAAGCACATTCCACAACCACGATTAACGCCCTTTTTTTTTTTCCTTTGAGTTACACACACTGGCAAGTGGCAACACATACAAGCAAAAACATTGATTTTTTTTTTATTTGTCGGTGTTTTGCCTTTTATACAGGTTCTATGCATTTAATTTACCTTTATTTTTATTTTTATTTTTTTTATCTTCTTTTATTATTTTAATATACCACTTTAAAATAAAATTAGCTCAAACCCCAACTCATCTTGATGTAATTTATGTATTTAAGAGTTAGATTTTTTTTTTTTTTTTTTGAAAACAATAAATCCAATAACAAATTTTTAAATAATAATAAAGTTGATTGGACTTACCAGAGGGGTGTACATACAGCTTTTAAGGGGTGCGAATATCGTCAATTTTCTCTATTTATAATAGAAGTCAAAGATAACAAATCCATAACAGTCTGGGATAGATGTCTAAACAAATCCATAAAATATATGAGATAAATGTCAAAACAAATCAATGAAAATCCGTGTGGATTTATAAAAGTCCGTAAAAATCCGTCACTTAAAAAATGTCTTTAAATGTTCTTAAGAATCCTAATTGAATACACCCTCCTTAGTTTTCCTTTCCTTTCCATTTTCATTCTCATTCTCATTCTGATTACCTAGCCAACCATGTAACCAAACGTGACCATAGAGTATTGACCAATAACTCAACTATATATGTTTTAAAAAATATAATTTTATTAAAGTTTCAATTAATATTTTTTAATATATGTTTGTTGTAGAAATTAGAATTTTGATTAGTTGAATATATTTAAATTTATCTAATAAGGTTTTTATTTTTATTTTTTATTTCTAACAACTCATATAGGTTATATATAAATATTGTTCAATTATTAACACATTTAATGTTAAAGGCTTACAATTTTTGGCTTGATGTCTCAAGTTCAATCCATACTAATGACAATTAATATTGTTCAATTATCAGATGAGGGCATGGTCGGATGGTGAGCTGCGGCAGCGGAGGTAGAGGTCTGGCGACGACAGTGGGTGGACGATGGCGGAGGTGAGCGGTTGCTGCCGTGGAGGTGGAGGTTCGGCAACGGTGGCGGCCGCGGAGGTCGGCAACGGCATCTGGTGGACGGTGGGGGTGGGGGTAGCGGCCGCGGCGGAGGTGGAGGTGGAGGTGGAGGTACGGTGATGGTGGCCTAGACGGTGGGGGCGGCAGAGGTGGAGGTGGATGTCAGGTGACAGCGGCCTGGACGGTGGCTGCGGAGGAGATCCGACGACGACAGCTGGTGGACGATGGGGGGGGGGGGGGGGGGGCGGTGGCGGAGGAGGTGGAGGTCCAGCGATGGCAGCGGTTGGACTGTAGTGGCCAATTGAGGTGGAGGGCCGGCGGCTGGCGGCAGAGGCGGTGGTGTGGTTGGTTGACAATCAAAAACTATCAAGAAAAAATAATAATAATAAAAATAGAAACTGTCAAGACTTTCCTTGACATTGGCATTGTTGACAGTTTTAAAAACTGTCAAGAATCCTTTTCTTGACAGTTTTTAACTGTCAACAAATGCCCTATTTTCTTGTAGTGTGTAGAATCAAAAATTAAAGTATTTTTGCTGGCTACCCATGCAATTGAATTCTCACCATCATTCTTGTACCAAATTCCCATGTTTGGACAAGTGTAATGGATTGGCCAAGTGTAATGGTGTCCAGTGTAGTGTAATTATGAAGCCTTCCTTTGACTCTTAGGGTGCGTTTGGTATGCGGGGCGGGACGGGACGAGACAACGTGAGACAACTTTCTCTTGTCCCACGTTTGGCACGTTTTAAGCATGGGATGGAACGGGACAACGTGGGACAAAAAAACACAAAAATTTATCCCACCTTAAACCCTCGGCCAGACTTGTTCCATGCATGGGACAAGTCTTAAAAAGTATTTTTTACCCTCAATACTTCCAAAAATTACAAACCTGTCCAACTTGTCTCCCTTTCCCCTTTCTCAGTCTCTCTTAGTTGTCTCTCTCCTTTCTCTTAACCGATACTCAGTCTCTCTCCCTCTCAACCATTGCTTGGCCGCCGGCAAGGAGTCGCAATATCCCTTTCAGCCTCTCCTGCTTGTCTCTCTCTCTCAGTTCGACCTCTTTCGATTCGAGCCGATCTGGTGGTTTAGGTTTCTGGGTTTGGTTTCTTTCTCTCTTTCTCTTTATGTGTTTGGGGTTTTGGGATTTCGATTTAGGGTTCTCAATTTTGGATTTTGGGAGTTTGGGATTTTGGGATTTCAGTTATAATCACAATAATTAGCATCAATTTTTTTATTTCTAGACCTTTGATTAATTTACCTTGATTGGCTGTTGAAATCAGTTTGGAAATTGATTAGAGCCCGTAAAAAATTATAATTCTTGCTTTTCTGATATTGCCTCTTATAATTCCTATTGTTTTG
The DNA here is from genome assembly GCA_954870605.1 of Acer campestre. Classification (NCBI taxonomy): domain Eukaryota; kingdom Viridiplantae; phylum Streptophyta; class Magnoliopsida; order Sapindales; family Sapindaceae; genus Acer; species Acer campestre. The sequence continues at coordinate 42,269,106 of OX940801.1, forward strand.
CTATTTTGACACAAATTTCAAGGATATTGCCGATTTTTATGGACCTATTATAACGGTCATTTTCTTATCCCTCAATGCATATTTGCAAGGTACCCATGATTTTCAATTTGTAACAAATTTTGTAAGATGGCCACTGCTTTTAATGGCTGCTTGTTGCTTCTTGTATTAAGCTAATGCTTCTTTGGTTCTTATTTCTAAATTCTAATTAATTATCTTACCTTCTTCTGTAATGATTATTGCTCCCCAAAATGTTTGTATAATTTATGCCTAGTATTTTGTGAGTCTTGGTTATGTAGCTTCAAGTTTCTATTTTATTACACCTAACGATATGGTATTATTCAACAGTAAACATATATGTTTATATTACACCCACACACGTACACACAAACACTCTCACACATGCATGTGTATGTATGTTGATGGATGGATGTATGTCTTTATGTATGTATTGTATATTTGTCAAAGACAAATGCATGGATTATAGTCGTACAAAACACTACCTTTTTCAAGCCATAACTGTAGTAGAAGGATATTAGGCCCGTCAATCAATTGAAATGAGTTGTTTGTTTGATGTTATTCGTATATTCAACATTTTGGTGCTGAAAGGAGATGTTCTATTTGTATGTGTTGACGGTGGGTTTTCGATAATCAACCAGTCAATGGTCTTAGGTTAGTGAAACATGCAAATATGATCGTGATATGCAATAAAGCGATAAACAAAATAAAGAGAGATATACATGGTAAAACTCCGATGATCGGAGAAATGTCCATGGGCTGTTGCCTAAAAGCAACTCAGTCAAATCCACTATAATATTCGAATGATACACACTCTGATCTCTCTCTCTCTCTCTCTCTCTCTCTCTCTCTCTTGCTTAAGATTTTTTCGTCCCCTCCTACTATGTTTTGCCGGTGTATTTATACATGGTGCCGCTAGGGTTTAGTATCGTGGCGTACAAGTAAAGGATTGCAGAGTTGGTTTTAAGATTCTTTCCTATTTGGTGTTTATCTTGTATTTAATGCAGTTGAATTCGGATCTGCTTGGGACTCTGATACATCGGTACGGAGATCTGTTTGTTTCCTTGTGGAACTCCTTTGTTTTGTGGTAGTAGACTTGTGGTTAATTTCTTACAGCTATATTGCTTGCAGGCGGTGGATAAAACCTCAAAGTAGGGTTCCTTTTGTGCCGAGTAGAGTTAGTCGGGAATGTTCTTCATACTGAATAAAGTTGGTCGGGCTTTCTCCTACTCGGGCATACTCGGTTTATTAAATGCTCGCTAGTTGCTTTTGTGCAGCACCCATGTCAGGTGGCTTGCCCACGTGGATTGTTAATGTCTCCCGGCCGAATCTTTTGATTTCTTGCTTATGTGGCCAATTTTGTCCATGTTGTCTGATGATGTGTCTTCGTGGCAAATTCCATATACAACAATACCCCCTTAAATATCTAAGCCGAGTGGACTCGTTTCTGCTATTTTGTGTTTTGGTATCTCCACTCAGCGAAAGGTATTTAAAACTTACTTGGTTTTATCCCAACTATGCTGTATCCGGCTTCAACTCAACTTAGTGGGATCCTATCCCAACTTCTGTCATTTTCCTCGTAAATGCAGTAATTATTGCTCTCTTAATATTTTGAATGCTATTAATGACGTGTTTTAATGATGCCCACGTATATTCAAATGACTTTGATTGATATCTTCTAATAGTGACGTTTGAGGACTTCTTTTGACGGCTCGATGTCTTCCTGTATTGACACGTGTCTCTTCGTGGGTTGGTATGTCAAGCGGCATTTATGGGACACGACCCTCATACTGGTTCGTGCGTCACTGCTCATGTCTCCTTGTTTTCCCGCTCCTTTGCACTTCTTTCTAGGGTTTCGTTTTTTAAACCGGGTACATCGCTTATTTAAACTCTTTGATTTGGTCTTTTCTTATCTCTAATCTTCGAATAATCACCATTGATATCCCTCTGCATAAGCTTTCAAACCCAGAAAATACCCAGATCCTTTAAGCCTTTTATTGTTTTTTGATTTTTTCCCAGTTATTCACGTCATATTCTTCCTTATCCAGATCTTCTAGGAACTTGAGATTTTCTACCCCCAAACCTCTTTTTCTTGCTTGAAGTTTCCTGCTTAAGGGTTTGTTTGACTTGCTGCATCAGATATCCTCTTTCAAGGTTAGTCTTTATAGGCTATTTAGCTAGACATCGTCTTTTTGTTGCTTCAATGATTGTTATTAAGCGCTGTGATACCTTTTTGGTTGAGTGCCTTCAACGGTTGTTGGCGAGCCAACCCCCAGACCAGCCTCATTTTTTGGATGTTGATGTTTCGGGGTTTGTCCGCGAAGTTCCTCCATCCACTGATTCTCCTGAGATTCCTCAATCTGAGGTCCATCAATCTTACCCTTCTTCTTCTACTTGCAGCGATATTCGCCCTCCAATGACAAGATCCAAACATCACAATCGACGCCCAGTGCATAAAAGTGCCACCGATCTCACCATGGTTGGGGCCCAAAAGATAGATGAGAATGATGTGGAAGAAGAGCACCGAGCGGCTTGTATTCAATTTTCTACTGAGTAGGTCTGCGCGTATGATGTTTGAAAGTATACAAACAATGTTAAATTGCTTAAAGTGTACCTAGAAGGGGGGGGGGGGGGGGGGTGAATAGGTTTTTCGCCTATTTTCAATCCCTTGAACAAACTTACGTTTGTCCCTCAAGGTAGCTTTACATACAACATATAAACGGAACATTCATACATAGACAAGGTATGCATATCATCTTTTAGGCACTGTCTACATATAACAAGTTGTTGTATGAGGTATAATATCACTAAAATACAATATCAAAGAATACTTTGTATATCAATATTGTTCAATGTATTACAAGAGTGAACAACTATATCTATACACAAAGATAACAAAATATGAAAGATAACAAATACAAAATTGATCTAAAGAGAATTGTTCTACAAATCACTCTTTACAAGTACTTGTTCAAATATACAACACAAGTGAATGATATTCAACAAAATAACACATACACATATACAAAATAAAAGAGATAGAGAAAGAGACAATGGACACAAGATTTTTATGTGGTAAATCTCCGAAGAGGAAACATCCATAGGTTGAATCCACAACCACCGGCAAAGCAAATCCACTATATAAAAATGACATACACACTCAAGGTTATCAACTCTATGATATCCACCTCAAGCTATCAAATCCTAGTCTATCCTCGGGCTAGTGAATCACTAAGCCTACTTCCTATCCAACGTGTGTCCTACACCTCTAGGAAGCAACTTCTTATCCAAGGCTCTCAAGTCTCTAGGAAAATTCTATTGCTTAACAATCTAGATCACTAGGATCCTAGTCAAGCTCCTCTAGCTCAACTATCCAGAGTACGAAATACTAAGACTTTCGATTGGCTATCCGGAACTCATTCCTAGCCAAGTCTTCTTGCTCAATACAAAGCGTCACTCACTTTGAAAGAGACTTCAACCTTTCCTTAAGGCAAATGATCTAAGTGATGCAAATGATGCAAATCACAATCAACACAACATAGAACATGTGATCAAGATATTCTATGGAGCAACTAGACCTAAACATGTGAGAACACAAGAATAAAAGTCTAGAAGTAAAAACGTGAATTAAACTTAAAGCATGTGAAAATATCTAACACAGAAGCTCACAGTTCCATTCACACAAATAACACTTGAATATATCATAATCATGAAGCACAAATTCAAGATGTTATAAACATACAAAAATAATGCTAGAAGCATATAATGTATTCAATGAGCATTCTAGCCAAAGATTTAGAACATGGATATATTGATAAATCAATTAAATCTTAGATGCCTCTAAAAACACATACAAGAGCATTAATCCTAGATTTTATCAATCAAAGGATCAAAACACATTTAAAGGATTATCAATCATAAAATGATTCAATCAAGTCTCAAATAATCCTAGATATTATTAGATATTTTTCTCTTAGAAAAAGCCAAGTTAGTCTTTCTTGGCAATTTTCTAGGCAACCAAACACCCACTTTGGTACCTAGCTTAGTTTTACTTCATGTTTCCATAGAAGTTGTTACTTGGATTGCAAAGAGGATCATTTCCACTTCACAAGAGTTACCAATTGGTGATGTTTCCTTCATTTGTATTTCTTAGTGGCTTTGATTCTATGTGTAACTAAATCCTCCTTGTTAGGGGATTAGATGTAATTCTTGTAACTTAACCTTACTATATAATCAATCATGTTTATTTCACTTTCTCAAGTCATGTATGAGCTCATTCTTCCATTTATGATTGGTAGTTGCAACCACTAATATATCATTGAATGCGCAATAACCTTGATGAACCTATATGCATTAAAGACCGCTTATGCATGTGCCTCTTATGCCATCTAGGTTGTAAAGATTTACTTACTTTGTGAATCTTTACTAACACTCTTGAGTAAACCTTCTTTAATCACTCTCCTAACCTTAGGTTGTGATTAAAGTTGAGGATTTAATGCCTTATAATTTGACATGAATAGATGCATGTTAGGGACTTTGCGATAGAGCTTAATGAATGATTGATTAGCTAGTAAGTTGTTACTTGAATAAATCTATTCCCTAGCAATCCTTTAATTTAGAATTTGAACCCAATAGTTGAAACTGTTTTCTTAATCAATTCGAATCTTAGCATAGTTAATGTGTTGATCATCTTAGTTAAGTGAATAGACATTAGTTAGAGTTAGTTTTAACTATTTTTACTTTCTTTCTATTTAAGTGCAAATTTGCTAATCTTTGTGGGAACGATAACCCTTACTTTGCACACTATATTAGTTTTGCGACTTGTGCACTTGCAAAGGGTGAAACACTCACGCGTCCCTTTAGTATAACCAATGTAAAGTAGTGTAATTTGTAGTAGTAATTGTATAGCCGGTTAGGGTGCGTCAAAATTCATGGCGATAAATGTTCATATTTAGCGCTCTCTTACTTAGCTTTTGTAACCGTTTCCAAGCCCTTTCAGGTATTTAATATTGTAAATAAGCGTTTTTTAGGTATTTCAGCTCATCAGGGGTATTTTAGATCAAACTAGAGGAAAGTAGCAAAATCATAGGCAATAGAGGGCAATTATGTCATTATGGAGAATCAGGGGTCAAAGTACAAATCTAGAGAAACTATTGCAGATTCGATGATTAGTGAAGAGCTGAGGGGTACATAGTGTAATTTGCCAGCCAAAGCACAGCAACACGCCATATCACCGTGTGAAACGGCCTCGTTTTGGGGTTGACTGCATTAGCATGACGTCACGCTGACATCACCCCTTCTTCAACCTTCAGCTGACCCCGTGCGCCCAACCCGACCCGTATACCCGGTTGACCCGGTTCGACCCAGGTCAAAAATGATCTGAAACCAATGCTTTCCAGCTAGTTTTTGACCAGTTTTTCACGTTTCTCTACCCATATTGGAAGCTTACTCCACGCCGGTCACGATGGACCCATTTCCAGGCTCCCATGCAAATGTTTTCTCTCTCCTCTAAGAAGTCAAACCTCCATGGCCGAGTTCAAGCTCCAAGCTCATCCCAGTAGCTTCTTTCACGCGAACAACAAGTCCAAACATGCGGGAACTCCACGATTTCATATCGAGAGACATTTCCAGCGAGCCAGAATGGCTAAACTCGCTGGAAACTTTTGTCTGCGAGAATAAACCCACGAGCCAGAGGTTACGAACCAATTGGGTCTTCTGCACTTGATGGCAACTCATCCCACTTGCCTTTCCCATCATCACTTGACTCTCCCATCACCTTATCTTGTTGAACACACCTTACCACCTTATATATTTTAGATAACTTAGCTTAGACAACAAGCTTACACTACTCACTTTTACCTTTGATAACTTACTCTAGTTTAGAATCTTAGAGGGAGAAGAACTCTCTCACTTGGTTTTAGTTTCTTAGCATTTTCCCATCACTTTCTAGGTAGCCAAACACCAATTTAGTTACTTAGACTTGACCTTTTTGAGTTGCTCTAGAAGGATATTGTGCTTGGATTACAAGGAGGAGTTATCTTGGCTAAGAAACGAATCCAAATGGGTTTGTTTTACTCTTCTTTTACATTTTCTAGTTTATATACTTCTATGTGTAACTAAACCCTTTTGTTGGGGGATTGATGTAACTCTTGTAATTAAACCATTGATTTAATCAATCCATTTGTTATTTCACTCTCTAAGGCTTTGTATGTGTGTATTGTAAGGATTCTCATTTGTTGATTGGCTTATTTCATGGACAAACCACATGTTGGGGTTGATATAAGGGTAGCTTAGGAATTGGTGATCATCCAATGGCCCTCTTAAGACCTTAAGAGAAGAAGCACCAAAGGTAAATTCTAGTGTTTACTTGTTTTGAAGATATCTAGTTGCACACACACACAATTCATGCATAAATCTTATTCTTGTATGTTGTGTGTTTTATATGAGTGCTTGCATGTTCTTGAACATCTCTTCTTGCATGTTTATTTGATTGCATCTAGTTTATTGAAATGCCATAACAAGTTTAGGCATTAAGATGCATTCAATTCCCACACGTGCACTTCATGTATGATAGTTTTAAGTGTGGTGTAATTCGTTTCCGTTTGAGTGATCGGAAACGTCCGTGCTTGCATGATGGTGTGTATGTCTTAGCACGATGGTTAACCACTTGAGAAGGTCTCATTCTTCTCTTGGATAAGTGGTAGTTTTGGTTTGGTTGTTTGGAGTATTGTGTCTAGTTTCAAAAGATTGGATTTCAATGTTTTAAATGTTTTTCAAAACTGACCTTTGTATGGTCTTGTGACTATAACTTTTTATAAAAAGATTTAAATTGATTTTTGTAAAATTTTGGACAAACTAGACACCCATACCTTTCCAACGGTATATTACTCGTAATATTTCATGACCGTTTGGATCGGTTTTGAAATCTCCAAAGTGACCACCAAAACAGGGCAACTATGTTGTTGTCCGTTTCTGACCTTTGATCACTCAATTGACCATAACTCTTTCTACAGACATTGAAATGTTATTCCGTAAATTGGAATAGAAAGTAGACATCCATACCCTTTCAACAATATATCATATGAAAGGTTTTGATGTCGTTTGGTCATGTTTTGAGGCACTTGAATCTGAAGCTGATGCACTGTGGCGCCCAAACCGCTGTTCACTCGCCCTACGTAGAGCGGGCACCTGATTGATTTTTCAATCCGCCTTTCACTCGCCCAAAATCCACCCTATGTAGAGCAGTTTGGCCAGAAACCTTTTGGAAAATTTCCAAAACGACATAGCTTCAATTGGACATCATATATATATGCCTCTTTGACCTTAGGTCACAATGATGACTCAATAAACTCATATTTTTGATTAAGAGGATTTTCAAAGAGAGAAATTCTCCCAAGAACTCATCTTTGATCATCCAAACCCATTTCCACATGCATAAATCATCATCTAAGCATCATCTAGGATCATCTAGTATATGCTAATGCATGGGTCTTCTTCAACACACATGGTATGATTTGTTGAACACTAATCTCATCTAATTTTAGTGTTTCTACTTATCAATTTTATCTCATTTATTACTTGTATGTGTTTAGATTTATTTCTACATACATGGTTGAGATTATGTGTTGATTAAGTTTATTTTTACATTGCTTAATTGATTAGGTCATTATTGCCTAAAAGCTATGCCATAAACATTCTTGTGTGATTTATTGATAACTAGGTTGATAGATTTTTTTTTAATCAACTAGTTAATCCTTTGAATGTTTGTGGGTTATTTTTGATAGCTAGGATTTTACATGTTTATCTAACATCTAGCTAATTGATCTCATTGTATGATTGAGATTGTTTTTGATAGCTTTGTATTTATGATTGGTTATCCTTTACTTAGCTAAAGTTGTATGCGTCATATAGCTATTTTGATATCTAGGATTGATTTTATTGTCATCATATAATCCTAGGTAAGCATCTAGAGTACCCTAGCTCTTATTGCATATTTGAATATCATTGCATATTCACATAGGGTGTTGATCTCTTCAGAGAAGTAAGTCTTCTGTGATAGACCGGGATTAGATCGTACACCGGGATTAGGTGGTCACTCAAGCAAATTGGACTAGATCCACTTTTACAGGCCTGTGGGTAGTGGTAGCGGGATATAGGCCGGGATTAGGCCGTCAAACCGGGATTAGGTTGTATACGCTATCACAATTAGTGGATTCGAGGTTTGAGTGTGGTGCACTTACCAGCCCGTGGTTTTTCCCTGTTGAGGGTTTCCACGTAAAAATCAAGTGTCGTTTATATTTCTGCACCTTATTACACTTGATTATTGTTTTGTGATTTGAGTTATATTTGTAATATTGACTAATCCGAAAATTTGGTAATAACGGATTAACAACCCATTCACAAACCCTCTAAGTCATATTTAAAAGACACGCATGCGTTTATTTGCACTTTCATGTATTATGAACTCTAATGATATGTGGATGATATGTCTTGCATATACATCTATTTGTACACACTTGGTAGTTGATTTCATGCATAAAATGTTTAACAATGTGTATGAATGTTTCAAAATCCATTTTATAGAGATTTCTCTAAGTAATTCATACTTTGGTTAATTAGAGAATCTCTACATCACTATCAAAATTCTCTTAATCACTTATCTATGATTTTAGATTATGAGTAAGATGATGGATTTGGTACTTTACATTGTTGATAATGAAATGCATGCCTTAGAATGGTTGTGAATTTGCTTAATGAATGATTGGTTAATGAAATGGTTGTTACTTGAATGATTCAATCCCCTAACATCTTTTAATCTAGCTTAATCTCATATTGTTGTTGTAGATTTGGTATTTTAGTTCATTGCAAGATTAGTATAATTGATCTAGATAACATTCAATAGTGACTTGTTTAAAAATTAGAAATAGATAATCAATGATAACCTAGAGCTTACTTGTTAGCTAATCCACCTCCTCGTGGGAACGACCACCCTTACTAGTATACCCTTTACTACTCGTACGACTTGTACACTTGCGATGAGTGAACCACTCACGCACCTCTTTAATTAATCATGGTAGAATAGCATAGATAATAGTAATTTAATTAGAACCGGTTTCGGGCGCATCAAGATTCATGGCGCCATTGCTAGGGAGGTAGCGACGTAATCTTAGAATCATTGCTTTTTAAATTATTGCGTTTTTAATTTCTTGTTCATTTGACCGTTTGGTAGTTATCTTTTTAGTGTAATTTCAGGTTTCTTATGTCACAATCATGACTACCCCCAAAGTAGTAGTTAGTCTTGGGAGCGATCATGCCCCACTTAACAGAAATGTGGAAGAGCTAGCTCAACTTGTGGCTTAACGGTTGATGAAGGACTTTTCTTTGCCCACCGTTGGAGCCAAACCATCAGCAATTTTGTTGGATGCTGCCCAAAGGGAATATGCGTTGAAGAATTTGCATTACAACACTCTTCCGCATTACATGGGTGAGACAAGTGAAGACTCTCTCCAATTCATTAAGGAGTACTACAATACAATGTCTACTATTCCACTCAGTAATCTCACGAAGGATCGACTTCATATGCGGTGTTTTCCATATTGCATGAAAGGTGAAGCCAAGCAGTGGCTCATGGCCTTACCAGCGGGATCCCTCACAACATGGCAAGCGGTGGAGCATAAATTTTTCGCCAAGTATTTCTCCTCTTAGAAGACAAAGGAGATTAGAGGAAAAATTGCAAATGTCCAAGAGACGGAGGGAGATGCTTTTCATGAGTCTTGGGGAAGATTCAAGCTTCTCTTAGCTCAATGCCCACATCATGACTACACATTGGTCTCACTAGTTCAATCTTTCTATGGACTTACCGGGCTATCACAAGCTATCGTTGATAACGCTTGTGGAGGAGCAATGAGGGAGAGGACAGCCGAGTATGTGTATGCTAAATTCGAGATGCTTAAGCAGAATTCTCAACAGAGATTGGCAGCCGTAGTGGAAAAGAAGAGGAGTTAGCTGCTCAATTGGCTAGCATTTCTGAGGAAATGAAAGTTCTGAGGTGCAATTTTGAGAAGCAACCATATGTGGCTAGCCAAGTTTGTGAGCAAGAAGGAACTTGCCTTAATGCTCCACCTACAAGCCATGCCTACAACAACAATCAAGGGTATCAAAATGGCCATAGCAAAGTACTCAACCATGGCATGTGCCTAGAAACCGAGACAATGACCAACCATTCGAAAGACGTTCTCATGACAATCATCTTGCGTCAAACCATGAGAGACTCACCTTTATGGAGAGGATTGCAAAAACCATGGAATTGCAATTGAGGCATCTTGCAAGATCTCAACAACGGATGGAGCAAGGAAGGCTCCCTAGCCAAACCGAGCAAGCAAAGGCCTTGACAACCCTCCAGAGTGGTAAGGTACTTTCTAGCCCTTATCCACCTAAAATTTTTAATGTGCCTATTCATGTTTCAGGAGATAGTTCAAATAGGTGCAATATTGAGAAATTGGCTAACAAAGAGGCTGGAACAAGAAAAGGACCGGAGGTGATGAAAAATGACACCTCAAGGATGCACAAGTCTTCGGATCCTTATATCCCTCATATTCCCTTTCCGGGGCAACTTTAGAAGACGAAGCTCAATCAAGCTTTCAAGGAGATCTACGATATCCATCAAGGTTTGATGTTAGCCTTCCGCTCATTGAATTGATTGAGAAAATGCCGGTTTATGCCACGTTCTTCAAGGAGCTCAATTCGAAGGCCTGGAAGAGGGAGATCAAGGAGACGATCTTGATTTCAAGGGAACTAAGTGCAACCCTAGAGATGGAATTGCCACAGAAAATGAAGGATCCCAATAGTTTCACCATTACCATCTTGGTTGGTGAAACTAGGAAAGAAAATGCGATGTTGGATCTAGGGGCATCCATCAATCTCATGCCCTACTCACTTTACCAAGCACTTGGGCTAAGAGAATTGAAGTCCACAACAATGGAACTCATGCTTGTCGACCGCTCAATTAGACACCCGAGAGGAGTGGTTGAAGACGTGCTAGTACAAGTAGGGAAACTAATAATCCCTGCGGATTTTGTGGTACTAGAGATGGAAAGTGTTCCATCCAAGGCTTCGGAGATACCGATATTGCTTGGGCGCCCATTCATGTCAACCGCCAAGGTAATCATTGATGTGCATAGTGGCAAGCTTTCCATGACCGTATTAGGAGAAACGGCGGAGTTTGACGTCTTCGAGAGTATGAAGTTGTAGGGAAAAACCTTTGCACGCAGCGGAAGCGAGACTAAATGAGTTTAGTATATTTAAAAAAAAAATTCCATATTGAACCTTAACCCTTTAATTAATTAAACATATATACAAAAAGATAAAATACCTTTGTCGCGTGATCCGATTGACTAACATCGATGGTAATCCGTAAGACCTTTCAAAACCGATCATGAACGTGAATCACCTAGGAGCGTGGTCTCCCTTCTTTGAATTGTGAACCTGAGAATGGACAACAAAAACTTTTCTGATTCTATTAGTCACTACAAACTCCAAAAAGGTTACTAAGAATGTTCCGGTCACTTTTGAATTCACAATCGTAAGATTGAAATTCGCGTGAACCTAATTCAAAAGTGTGTACAAGATCTCTTGATGTTAAGATCACTAGTACACTATCGAAACAAGAACAAATCTTTTCTCACAAAACCCTCTTGACCGAAATTCTCACTATTCTAAGAGTAGGATTTTTAATTTTCCACTTTTTCAAAAGAAAATTAATTATTCAAGGAAAAAACTAGGTTTGGCCGAAAATCATCCTTAGTCATATATAGGGACCCAATTTTTTGCCCTAGTTTATTTAGGGTGGCCAAATTCTTACCTTGTCCAACAAGGTGATCACCAAAGTCATTTTCCAAATAGGATTTGTGTTTCCACAAAAGACTTCTTAGAATTCAAACCCTAATCTAACTCTTTAGTGTATTTGTGACTATATAAAAGACTTTTTAATTTGACTAAACAAATAAAGTCTTTTATATTTAATATAATACTAATAGTAGTATACTACTAGGAAACATATTTCCTAATCAGAAAAATATTTGATTTTTAATTAAATAATTAATTTCCATTTAATTAAATAATAAAATAAAACAATATAATGGGCTAAAAAATAGCCATTGCCGCCCATGACTAAAACTTGGGCCTACATATTGTTTTCATATTTTATTTAATCCATTTGGACTTTAATAAAAATCCCACATGTGAACTAGACCCATTCTTACTAAAAGAAACAAGCCCACATGTCTTTCATTAATATATTAATATAATTAAATAGCCCATTAAATAAATAATGTGCAAATTATATTCTTAATATATTAAATACAATTCTAAATGGACCCACAAATAATCCGGTAGAATATATCAAGTGATTCATGCAAGTCCGTGCGGATTGGGGATCTTGGCGGGCCTATCTAAATTTAAGCTCCAATAGATATAACCCAATCACAATCAACAAATGATTCACTTAGGTTTAATCTATTAATTTTAGTTCATTCCACTAAAGAACTAAAATTGTACTCTTAAATAAAGATGGAATAAGTTAACGATTCTCATTCATACCCTAGACAATCATATAGGAGATAATGAATCCTCGTGAAGAATATCAGTAATCGCCAAGAGCTCATAGACCGCCTATAGCTCTCCAAGTTACCATATTTACTCATATGACCACACTTTGAACTTGGATATATATTATGACTTGTCCAGAAGTCATCTTTCAATAGACACTATTGAAAACTCAACGTTAAGATTTAATATCCAAAACCACAAATCATCCATATGATGATATTCTACTCACATTTAATAAATGGAGCCACAATGTCCATATCTATAAATGAAATCCTCTATCGATTAACAAATGAATACCACCAAACTATCGAGGATAGACTATGCTATATAATCATACTCATTGATAGCTCAAATGATAACACCTGCAAACATAAGTCCATCATTTATCTCATGATTAAGATAGACTCTCCGATTGTCCTGATAATGAAAAGACTTTTATCTATTGACGGTTCTAGAAAAAAGTATTTCATTGTGATCCAGTTCAATGCACCCAGTGCACTAGATTCTTTTACTCGAAGACCCTTCGATGATTTTAGACTCATCACAACACATTTGATCCCACTCAAATGCTAGTAAAAGAATTCTACAACTTTAACAAGATAAATGTGCCCAACCTTTAACTTAAGTTGTGAACGTTATTCAATACTAACTAAAGAATTGTGTCTACCTCATACATATCCAGATGTACAAACAATTCTTCTTTTCTCATAGTCTTTTGACCTTATGATTATTTACTTTGACAATTATAATAATAAATGCTATAATATTTTGTTAACAAACAAAAATCACTTTATTAATATGAAAAGATTGTCAAGTACAACATTACACTTTTGCTATTGAGCATAATCCTAACAGAAGCATCCATTTGAGAACCTTGATTGCTTCAACATTCAAGGTGCGAACTTGGAAGACGAACCCCGCCTTGCATCCGGATATTTTGGGAAATCTACTCATTTGGAGTTAGATGATGTCCCTACCCTATTAGTTGAACATGACTCCCCTAGAATTTAAGACTTGGTCACCAAGCTCAAGGAAGATCACCAAGTAGTGGTGGGAATGAACTTGGAGTTGACCACAAAACTTGATGAGATGATCAAGGAAAAGAATGAGTAAAGGGAGGTGTTTGAGCAAAGATTGAAACTAATGGAGGGAGAAATCTTTTCAAGGGACAAGGCTCTTGAAATCATGAGGATCAAGGAAAAAGAGCACCTAGCCAAGCTTGCCATGCCAAAGGTTGATACAAAAGGCAAGTCCAAGGAAGCCATCTAACAATCTCAAGTGTTGGACATGCAAGCTAAGCATAAGGAGCTCAAACCTTTAGCCTCAATGCCTATCCTAAGCCAAGTCAAGAAGAGGAGGCCAGGAAGAAGGAACAAGAAGAATTTCAACCCTTCACCAACAACAAAAGGTACATCTCAATCTTTCACCTCTAATTGTTGCCATTGCCATAATTTAGGCCAAAATTGGCTTTATTACCCAAAGCAAAAATGGAAACGTGTGAACAAATTGGTTGTCGAATCCATATGGATTGACAAATCCAAATTGGAAGGACTTGCTAGGGAGGGACCCATTTGGGTCAAAAAGAAAGATAATGGGTACGTAATTATTAAACCACCTATCATGGGTGGTGCTTGACCCTTGTGAACTTTTGATATGTTTGTTAAGTGTGCATAAATTGAAGATTAAAAGCACTTGATGGACATTTGTGATGCACTCATTCATTTGAGTTGCACTTTTTTTGTAAATATATGAACTCTTTTACGTTTTTTTAATTATTTAGTATAGATGTGAGGAGTGGCGATTTTGGGTGACCAAGTGGTATTTATTAATTTTGAAAAGGGCAAAGGGACCGGTTTGAGCTTTGTAGGGGGTGATTGGGGTGATTTGGGTGGTCCGTCTATTGATCTTTTTGTTGTCTTGGGGATTTGGAACCTTTTTCTCGGAATGGGAAGGTGGGGGTGGTTGTTGCTTTTCTATGTTCTTCTGATAGAAGGCGGGGAAAAAAAGATTTTTTTTCCTTCAAGAATCCATAGAATGAAGACTATGAGTGGGGCTCATGGTTGCAATTTTAGTGGGTTTGAAGATGAGTTGGAGGATCATATTGCCAAAGGGAAAAATGATGACAAAGGCTAGTCTTGAATGGGATAGGGTGGTTTCTTGGGGAGCTGCTAGTGGTTGTTTGGTGTTTTTTCGTTTTGTGTTTGTGTTGGTGTTGTTTCAGAGTGCGTTTTGGCTCTCTGTTTCTGGTTTGTTTTGGTTTAGTTGGCCTGCTCCTGTTGTGCCTTGCCAGGGTCTTCTGTTTTCTTTGTTTTGCTTGTGCTTGTGCTTGTTCTTTTTGGGTAGTTCGTGGCCGCTTTGAATAAACTTTACCGTTAAAAAAAATGTACACAGGCACTAAAACTAAATGAGACAATTCATCGAACATCTGGCACGCAAAAAACTATCCAATTGCCTTAAATACAGAAACAAGAAGCAATCATTGCCAAATAAAATTGTTTAAGTTCGAGCAACCCTACCAGAGCCATGCTTCTTCGACATGTTTGATGTTGTCTCAGTAAATTTAATTATTGCATTCAATTTATATAATATTTTTTATTATTTAAAATTATAAAAGTTAATAATTAATTCATTCAATACTACTTGCCTTTTCCTGTTGTTACTTATTAATAAAACTTGCCGTTTCAAAAAAAAATAAAATTCATTCATTCAATACAATTATAAAATAGTATTTTTGTAACTAAAATAAAAAAACATTTATTGCTGTGCCAAATTTGGCATTTGACACAAATAATAAGACCATCTCCAATGCATATGCCAATGCCAAATTTGGCACAAAAAATAGTAAAATGGTATATTTTGCACATCATTTTAGCATTGTACTTCAATGCATAATTCTATTTGAAATGTTATTTTTTATTTTTTATTATTTAAAATTATGAAAGGCAATAAATATGATTAATACATTCAATTTATATAATATTGTTTATTATTAAAATTATAAAAGCTAACAATTAATGCATTCAATACAATTATAAAATGGTATTTTTGTAATTAAAAAAATATATTTATTGCTGTGCCAAATTTGACACCGTATTGAAGCATATTTTTTTTTACTCTATATTAAATTATAGCATTAAGACGATAAACTATTAGCATGCCAGCTATACACCTACCATCTTAACAAAGTTCACCACAACCCTTGAACAAAATAACTTATTCATTCACATGTTAGAGAATCCTCACCTGATTGCTTAGGTGTATAATGAAAATGAAGTTTTCCATATTGAGGGGGAAAAGTGTTTAGGGAGTTTTCATGGGACCAATTTGTGAGAAAAGTCTAGATAATGCTAGTCACAACCATTTATTGGGACCTTTTCTATCATGAATCATCTTGACTCAATCTTTGATTATAATTCAACCAATTTGTTGAATTATTGAAGGATTACTCGTGAAGTGCACGCTGGGTGATAAGTACTATATACATGTCTAGCTTGTGAATAATCAACTGTATTTTTTCCTGTCCATAAAGAGTACCGATATGATGACTTTTTAATTCTGGGCTGAACTGAACCAACCAAGAAGGCAATAATGTTCATCACTTCGTTGTGATGATATATAAATGTTGATTATAAATAAGATTTTTGAATTTTAATTTTGATAAACTATATATATATATATGCATCTGAACAACAATATGCTCACTTAATACACTCGATGCCTGATGTTGTCTCAGTACTTGTCAATGTAAGTGCACCACAACCCTTCAATTAGTAAGTGAATCACAAGACATTGTCTATGGTCCATACATTGAATTATCTGTCAATGTAAGTGCACCACAACCCTTGAACAAAATAACTTATTCATTCACACGTAAGATGTAAATCGTATTAAGACTCAATTTCTAGAGGTGGATAAAGATGTGATTCTTATTATTCCATTAAGCCTGACTCATTCTGAAGTCCTCAGTTTCCTTTCTGGAGGAAAACTTAAGTTTTCCATATTGAGGGAATGTGTGTTTAAGATGTGATCGCTTTCTAGAATCACCTTATAAACAACTAATCATATGCTTTAAGAAGATGAGGAAAAAAATTAGATCCAAGTCCACAATTCATAGTTTAGGTGGAAATTTTAGACCCAAGTAGTTGCCTTTCAAGTCATACATAGCTAAATGTGAACAGCTAATTTCTTAAGTTGACAGAATCAGCCATTGACAAGTCAGGGGAATTAGACACTCTTCAATTAGTACGTGAATCACAAGACATTGTCTATGGTCCATACATTGAATTATCTGATGAGCCTGAACCTTGGTAGTATTACTCGTGAGGCCACCGTCAGCCAACTTACAGGTTTCGAAAATGACCTTTTAGTACCCCACATACAAATCACTGTCTTCATCAAGGAGACAACCAAACTAGGTAAACCTGACTCATACGGCACCAATTTTCCGGTCAATCAATGAACCGCTGTACTAGGGATGGGTTAATGCATAACTCAGATCAAACAGTTTTTCCCTTTTATAATTGCTTATGAAGTGCAACATACTGGGGTCGTGTGTTGTAGTATTGTAGCAGAATAGGTATTGTTTTTTGTGAATTTCAACACTGTGAAACAAGTTTTTTTGTAGTAAACGCTACATAATGTGGTAGTGATATTGATAATCCCTAAATGCTGAAGTGATCATCAAAAAACCGTGTAGGCCAGACTCAACATTGGATAACATATTAAGGATTAGTTCATATGATTTAGATATCAGAATAATATTAACCTCTTCTACAAGATGGTGAAATGATTCTTGTATTTGTCTAGTAAACGTGTTAAAGAGAAGGATACATCACATCAATTATGCATTCCATTTTTTGGCTCCTTATCGCCATGGGAATAGGCTGCTACTCACAATGCATTATATGATAATCCCAACATGCTGTAGTGGTCATCAAAAACCAAGACAAATATACCGGAAACGGAAACAGAAAACTGTGTAAGCCTCAACATTGGATAACATAATGATCGAAATGGCTCATTACACAGAGTCACATTTATGAGTAATTCAATTAGAATCTCAGCAGGTAGATAAGGCTTAGTTCATATGATTTAAATATCGCAATAATAATGGACTACACATGATGGTGATCAATTATTCTTGTGTTTGTCTAATACTTATGTCAAAGAGAAAAAGACTACACATGAACTCTGCAGTACATTTTTTGTCCCATTATCGCCATGGGAGTAGGCTGCTAGTAACAACGCATTATGAAGCTCAAGCAAATTTATTTAATTTTTTTTCATTTTTTTTTATTTTTTATTTTGGGGATGGTCTTTCTGGTATCAATGCAATTTTTTTTATGCTCTGCTAGTAACAACGCATTATGTAGCTCAAGCAATTATGTAGCTCAAAAACCCCTTTCTTTTTCTGTACTGCGGTAACCATTAACGAGGCTCTAACAACGAGAATGTGATTTCATTGATTGTGATTTCTGGTTCAGTCAGATTCCTTTCTGTGAAAAAACCAGGCCGCCTTGGCTGAGGTAATGACCCTTCACCACCCAACATTAGAGCCACAGTTGACATATTTGGCCTATCTTCTGGTCCTTGTTGCACACATAACAGACCAACATGAATGCACCTTAATATTTCCGATGAACTAGAAGAATAATCCAACTGTTGATCAATTAGTTCCACTGCCCTTTCTTCATTCCAGAGTTTCCATGCCTGAAAAAGACTAAAACCAATAAGTTTCAATCCAACTCTTCAACCCATACAGTAAAAAGGAGTTCGAATGAATTGGTCATCAAAACTGCCATAAGAATTCCCTTCGATTCCATTAAAACAGCATTCCAAGAGGTGGCATAGAAAGATCAATCATTCTTTAGACTTACATGACCAAGAAGATTATGATTGTGGTCAGCGTGGCTAAATCCTCTGTTTCTTTTTCCACTCACCATCTCTAGTACTAAAACACCAAAGCTAAAGATGTCTGACTTTACTGAGAAGACCCCATCTATTGCATACTCTGGAGACATATATCCACTGCAAAATTACATTGCAAAAAGAGAATGGGTTAACCGTTAATATAATATAATGAAACAAATGCAAATGTACTTACTATGTTCCAACAACTCTCTTCGTTTCTCCCTTAGTTTGATCTCCTTTGAATGTCTTAGCTAGACCAAAGTCTGAAATTTTCGGGTTCATTTCATTATCTAATAAAACATTACTGACTTTAAGATCTCTATGTATAATCCTCAGTCTCGAGTCTTGATGAAGGTACAGAAGCCCTCTAGCAATTCCTCCAATAATTTGGATGCGCTTGCTCCAATCCAGTAATTCTCTTCTTGTTTTATCTGAAAGGTTTTTTCATTCAAGTTAGTCCTAACCTAAATTCTAAAGAGGGACTATAAATATAATAACTATATGATTATGACCAAAATTAAAGAGTCAATTCTGAGAAGATCATCAAACCAAAAATGAAGTAATCCAAGCTTTTGTTGGGCATGTATTCATATATTAACATTCTTTCATCTCCCTGAGTGCAACATCCCAATAGCCTTACAAGGTTTCTGTGCTGAAGTTTTGCAATTAAAATGACCTCATTCTTGAACTCATCAATTCCTTGCCTAGAACATTTTGAAAGCCTTTTAATAGCAATTTCTTGTCCCTCCATCAATGTACCCTATAAAATCATATATCATTCCATCATTTATAATGGTAAACATTGTTTCAAATGGAAAATTAATACACCTTAAAAACCTATTATCGTGTTACCTTGTAAACAGGTCCAAAACCACCTTCTCCCAACTTATTTTTGTCTGCAAAGTTGTCGGTGGCTTTAGCTATGGTGTTCAAATCATATATCAGTAATTCCATATCATCGCTTTTGCTCTCTTCATTGTTGTCATTTATATCTCGACTGTTATCCGTCTTTCCTGAAATTGAATTATTTTAATACAGAAATCGGTATGCAATCCTAGTACTTGAAACAAATGCCTTCCCATTATTATGCATTAGTATATGGTATCAATCATTTTCTTAAAACAGTAGAGCCAAAGTTACAGTTAATGAAATTAACAATGAGTTGGAATGAGCTATAATTTACCTTGAATCCTAAGTTTCCTTTTACACATAAAGATGATCCAGCCAAGCACAAGCACTCCCATAGCAGAAACTACACATGTCACTATGATTATTATCCGTTTCTTCTCACTGAGTTGCTCTGAAATATTGTTGTCAAACATATTCATTCATGGATTTGAGTAAAGTTACTTCACATCAAAGCAGTTACAAGCTAGAGGCATCCTAGTTTGCAACCTATATTTTTAAAAATATAATGCCATTACCAGAAAGAATAATTGACAAAAGGAAGGTACCTAATTCTGAAGCAGCTACACGTACATAGAGATCTTGCCCATTCGCAGCAAGTTCTCTTATGTCAAGCAAGTCACTAAACCAGAGCAAACAGCCACGGGTTCCTCCTTCTCTGACATCTGAATTTGCATATGCAGTACAAGAGCAATTGTTGAGACACAATTTCTCACATTTCGCAAAGCTAATGTTGTTATCAACCCAGGAATTACTTGTGTCTGGCAATTTTACTGCTTCGTGTTTTAGAAATCCATTGCTGTGATTACAATTCAATGAAGCCCTTCGAACACACCCTTCAGTCCAATTTAAGTTTTCCCATTCTCCTGGTGATTTAGGTGTGAATCCTTTCAAGCATTCGCATGCATCAGGATACTTATTGATGTTGCAACTAGCATATGAACCACACAGATCATAATTCTCACAACGATCAAGCTGCCCCGTCGTAAAGAAGCTTGACCAACTTTTGATTCGATCTATCCATGTGAAACGCTGCACATCACCTGATGGACTCACCACCATTCTTGAAGGGACTGATCTGTTTCGGATGTCAAACGTGTAAAATACCTCTTTCTCATTTGACACGAACTCATATGTGTATACTGGATTTGGTTCAAGCTGAGTCGTACCAGTCCAACGAAGGCCATTCCAGGAGCCTAATCTATACAGTATTTCAGGTCCCATTTTAATAAACAATTGTGGAAACCCATGAGGATCTACCTGGAATGTGAAGTCACCTGGGGCAGGATCATCTATGCTCTTCCAGGATGATAAAAACCACTCCATACCAGTAACCAAGTTTCGTCCAATTTTCATACCTGGTAGGAAGGTATTACAAGGATAATCAAAGCTCTGCCACAAAAAGTTATCTGGGTCATTATGATTTCCATCTTTCACAACCAAATTTCCTGATTCTAAGAGCACTGCAACAGGATTCGGAAGAGTTGTTGAGGCATTGGATGACCAAACAATGTCATTTGTACTGTTCATCCTCAGGACAAGACTTCCTTGGGCATTGATACTTAGAAATCCTGAGTAATCAGAAATTGGAGTATTTCTGTTGGCTACCCATACAACCGTTTTCTCACCATCTTTTTTGTACCAAATTCCCAGGTATCGACCACTTGATTTACCAGGACTGAAAAATCCCAGTTCATAGACTTCGCCTGCTGAAACTAGCGTCTCACCTTCATTAATGGATTGGCCAAGTTTAATGGTGTCCAATGTAGTGGTGATTCTTGTGAAAGAAAATAGGAAAAAGTAGATAATAATTATCATTGTGAAGCCTTCCTTTGACTCTTAGAAGCAAGCAAATTCTACTAATGCAACTAGGAATTAAAATCTTACTATCAGCCCCCCAAAAAATGAAAAGTCTATGCAGCACAATTGACTTGACCTATTAACCTTTCAAGTAATCTCATTATTTGACCCTTTCGTATAAGCCTAAAATTTTAAGTCTTGGTTTCAAAAATTATAACCAATAAGTTGAACCATCTTCATCCTTACAAGTCAATTATAATTGTGAGGTAGTACAAAATTATGGTAATTACACAAGCCACAAAATATTCTAGTGGTTCAAGTTCCATTTTCTATCTAAATCCACGTACAGATGGATATGACAAAAGAGTTATTGAGGCATTGGATGACCAAACAATTTCATTTGTACTATTCATCATTAGGACAAGACTTCCTTGGACATTAGAGCATCTCCAATAAGGCTCCCTATTTTTTTCCTTAGATTTAGGGAGCCAATTGTACTTTTTAGGAATAGGGAGCCATATAAGGAGTGAAGACTCCAACAAGCCTCCCTAAAAGTGGCTCCATATTATTATTTATTTATTTTTAAATTAAAAAATTATTATTTTTAAATAAATTTAAAATATTATTTATGTTTAAATTAAATGAATTAAATGAATTATTTAAATGGAGGAAAAGAATTAAATGGAGGAAAATAAATGAATTATTTATGTTTAAATTAAAAGAATTTGAGTTAAATAAAAAATAAGGAGAATGAATTTGGACCATTGAAAATGAGTGATGTGGACTCATCCTCACCATCTATTTCATTTGAGGAGAGAGAATAAAAAAATAGGGAGGATGTCTTGGCTCCGTAAATTTAGGGAGGCTTTGGCCGGAATTAAAAATAGGGAGTGAGATAGGGAGCCTATTGGAGCACTTTCCGATCATGGCTCCCTAAATATAGTCAAGGAGGTCTCCAATTCCAGCCTATTGGAGATGCTCTTAATACTTAGAAATCCTATAGAATAAAAAATTAGAGTATTTCTGCTGGCTACCCATGCAACTGACTTCTCACCATCATTCTTGTACCAAATTCCCATGTTTGGACAAGTGTAATGGATTGGCCAAGTGTAATGGTGTCCAGTGTAGTATAATTCTGAAGCCTTCCTTTGACTCTTAGGGTGCGTTTGGTATGCGGGATGGGACGAGACGTGAGACAACTTTCTCTTGTCCAACGTTTGACACGTTTTAAGCATAGGACGGGATGGGACAACGTGGGACAAAAAAACACAAAAAATTATCCCACTTTAGATCCTCGGCCAGACTTGTCCCATGCATGGGACAAGTCTCAAAAAGTCTTTTTTACCCTCAATACTTCCAAAAATTACAAACCTATCCAACTTGTCTCCCTTTCCCCTTTCTCAGTCTCTCTTGCTTGTCTCTCTCCTTTCTCTCAACCGATACTCAGTCTCTCTCCCTCTCAACAGGTTGCTTGGCTGCCTGCAAGGAGTCGCAATATCCCTTTTAGTCTCTCCCGCTTGTCTCTCTCTCTCAATTCGATCTCTTTCAATTCGAGCCGATCTGGTGGTTTAGGTTTTTGGGTTTGGTTTCTTTCTCTCTTTCTCTTTATGTGTTTGGGGTTTTGGGATTTCGATTTAGGGTTCTCGATTTTGGATTTTGGGAGCTTGGGATTTTGGGATTTCAGTTATAATCACAATAATTAGCATCAATTTTTTTATTTCTTGACCTTTGATTCATTTACCTTGATTGGCTGTTGAAATCAGTTTGGAAATTGATTGGAGCCCGTAAAAAATTATAATTCTTGCTTCTCTGATATTGCCTCTTATAATTCCCATTGTTTTGCTGTTTTGACAGAATTTCAAGGATATTGCCGATTTCTATGGACCTATTATGACGGTCATTTTCTTATCCCTTAATGCATATTTGCAAGATGCCCATGATTTTCAATTTGTAACAAATTTTGTAAGATGGCCACTGCTTTTAATGGCTGCTTGTTGCTTCTGGTATTAAGCTAAGGCTTCTTTGGTTCTTATTTCTAATTAATTATCTTACCTTCTTCTGTAATGATTATTGCTCCCCAAAATGTTTGTGTAAATTTATGCTTAGTATTTTGTGAGTCTTGGTTATGTAGCTTCAAGTTTCTAGTTTATTACACCTAACAATATGGTATTATGCAATAGTAAACATATATGTTTATATTACACCCACACACGTACACACAAACACACTCACACATGCATGTGTATGTATGTTGATGGATGGATGTATGTCTTTATGTATGTATTGTATGTTTGACGAAGACAAATGCATGGATTATAGTTGTACAAAACACTACCTTTTTCAAGCCATAACAGTAGTAGAAGGATATTAGGCCCGTCAATCAATTGAAATGAGTTGTTTGTTTGATGTTATTCGTATATTCAACATTTTGGAGTTGAAAGGAGAAGTTCTATTTGTATGCAACCTCAGTTGCACATTACTTTGGTCTTCTTCAAGCAAATTCCATTACTTATCAATTAAGGCATGTACCCTTTTTATAAATTTGATAGTATACTTCACTTGTGTATCCTGTCATCAATTACTATGATTGTTAGCTTGAAGCAGGCACTTATGTATTGTTGGCAAATTCTACTTATGCAACTTGGAATTAAAATCTTACTATCATCCCGAAAAACAAATGAAAAGTCTATGCTGCACAATTTACTTGACCTATCAACCTTTCAAGTAATCTCAATTTCGATTTCGCGTAAGGCCAACTAGCACTGCACAAACCACTTGCATTACATTGATGCATTGTTCTACCTTTTACATCAGTCTTCATCATGAATAAGATCTTTCATTTGTAGAGACCATTGTTTACACGGAATTTAGAAAAGAATCTTTGAGTTGTAGAGACCATTGTTTACACGGAATTTAGAATACTGACGTTTTTAGGAAGTTCCACGTATCGTGACAAATTTGATGCTAAAAGTATTATAATATTACTTGTCTATGGACCACAGAGAAGTCACACTGATGTACGCTGAAATTAGCAGCAAAAACAGAATTTCTATACTGAAATAAAGTCAAGAAGAAGATAAATTTTTGGGGGGGCCGGGATAAAATTGTCCAATAAAATTAAGCCAATGGAAAGACTAAAGAGCCAGCCACATGAAGGAAAATATATTACCAAGGAGGAAAGTTCCCTAGCGATCGAACTAGGAAGGCCCAGAGTTTATTTGGCATTTACTTCATGAAAGCAAAACATATTAATTTTGCTAAGAGATATCATATTAATGTGGATCTTCGGAAAGCAAAACATAGTGATAGATGCATTATTCAGAAGTTTAATTACTCTGATTTTACTGAATTGTGGGATCCCTTGGCATAATTAATAGATTCTATTGACTTGGCAAAAGACGCTACTCACCAGAATCTACTTCAAAAGCATAAGTTGGTGGAACTTTTGATGGCTTCATTGAATACCTGTACCTACTAATCTACTATTTCCGCAGCTGTCATTATTGGCTGAAAAGTGTAACAGTCAGTAACACCGTTAAATTTGTAAAATTTGAATAAGATGATGTAAAGTAAATCTAAAATTTCTTTTATAATAATTAAAAAAAGGTAACATATATATCTTGATAAATTAATAGGATTCCTTATTTGGGTTGGATTTCTAGTAACAGCAAGCATTTAGAACTTTTAATGTTATTTAAACGTGGCGTGGCGTGGCGTGGCGTGGCTCTATTGCCACCCAAAAAAGTTCTACTTGCATTCATTTTTAATGAAAGGTTTTTAACTACTAAAATGCCTATACACTAAATTACTTTATATATATATTAAATTTTTTTTTTAAAAAAATACTATCCAGACCCAAATAAAACACACCATTTGTGTTTTATTATGGATTCCATTCTTATATACATTAAATTAAAGAAATTATGTCTGTATGTATATCTGTTCAGTTATTGGTACATAAGAAGGTCATTATTTCTTCTATATGAATTATCTCTACATAATTGATATTCTAAGAAAAAGCTGCATATATTCTTTCTTTCTTTCTTTTTTCTTGAGGTTTTGATATTTTGTTATGAATTACTAATTTTATTTAAAAGTAATTTTGAATATTATTAATTTAATAATATATAAACTAAAATATTTATTTCATCGAGACAATTATTTCAATAATTTGTTATTCAATTTTTATTAAATTCAATCCTAATTCCTCTCAACAGGATTGAAGAACCAAAATTTGTTGGGTTAATCGTAATCCCACCAATATATTCTCTCTCTCTTTTTCTTTTTTTTTTTGCAATTTTTTTATTATTAAATAAACAAATTATAAAATTTAAAAATATTTAAATTTATTTAAAAATAATATAAATATATATTTTAAAAATATTTTTGGATATTTTTTATTTAATAATATATAAATTAAAACATTTATTTTCTTCAAATGCATATTTCAATAATTTATTATTCTATATCAAAATATTATTAAATTTAAAATTTATTATATCTAGTCCAATCTCATGTTTTACCAAACAAAACATAGTGTTAATTCAGTTCAGTCTAATGTTTCTCCAAACACAATACAATATTAATTTAGTCAGTCCAATCCAATATCATCTAATCCTAGTGCCATCTTAATTCAATTTAAATATGGAAATAGTCCAATGCAATCTCACGCACAAAACGGATCCTAAGTGTATTAAGTGAGCGTATAATTGTTAAGATGCATATATATATATATATATAGAGAGAGAGAGAGAGAGAGAGAGAGAGAGAGAGAGAGAGAGAGAGAGAGAGAGAGAGAAAGAGAGAGAGATTAGTTTATCAAAATTAAAATTCAAAAATCTTATGTATAATCAACATTTATCATCACAACGAAGTGCTAAACATTCTTGCCTTATTGGTTAGTTCAGTTCAGCCCAGAATTAAAAAGTCATCATACTGGTACTCATTATGGACAGGAAAAATACATTTGATTATTCACAAGCTAGACATGTATATACTTATCACCCAACGTGCACTTCACGAGTAATCCTTCAATAATTCAACCGTAGTTATAATCAAAGATTGAGAGCTTGTTTGGTTGGGCTTTTGAAAAACCTCTATTGATAAAAGATCTACTTGCAGTAGATCTATTAGAAATATAGTTTTTTTTAAAAAAATCATAGATGTTTGGTTGGTAGACTTTTTTTAAAAAAAGGTCTATTTGGAGAAGCACCTCCCTATGAGCTTTTGCCAAGTAGAGGTTTAAACTCTACTAGTCTCTACTCAATTTAAAATAGACAATCTCAAAAGCCCAACCAAACAACTCTAAAAAACTTAAATAGACGTTAGTAGACCTTTTGAGCCAGTAGAAAGCTCAACCAAACAAGCACTGAGTCAAGATGAAGATAGAAAAGGACCCAATTAATGGTGATGACGAGCATTGACTAGACTTTTCTCACAAATTGGTCCCACAAAAACTCACTAAACACTTTTTTCCCTTGATATGGAAAGCTTCGGGTTTGTTCAGTAACGTTTTCATTTTCAGCTTTCAGTTTTTGTTTTAAGTTTTTGTTTTCTGTTTTCTATTTTTCGAGTTTGAAAACGCATCTGGTAATAATTATTAAAAACGATATTCTGATAATGAAAACATTAAAAACGCGTTTGGTAGTATATTTAATATTAAAACAATAAGACAGGAATTTTATCCATTACAATGAGGAGAGAGAATTCTAGAGTGAGAAGCTCTGACTCTTGTGGTCAGGAAAGAAGGACTGATTTTAGAGGCAACTTGCACTCCATTTTCGTGGACAATCTCAACCAGAAAGCTGATCTGCAATGTCTTTGGGGTGTCTTCAAATGCTTTGGAAGGGTTAGGGACATTTATCTTCCAGCAGCTAACAAGAACAGGAAGATTGGGTATGCTTTTGTTAGATTTTCAACTTTGGAGGAGGCTAAACGGGTGGCTGTTAAGACAAATGGGATGCACATTTACGGAGGGCCAATCAAGGTGAGTGTGGCGCAGTATGGATGGAATAACAGAAGGTCTGAAGGTTCAAGCACAGGGGAAGGAAGGAAGGTGGTGAAGGGAGTAAGCAGAGGACAGCAGAGGGAGGAGCTTAGGATGAAAGGAAGAATGAGGGATAATCGATCTTTTGTGGAGGTCGTTAATGAGTCTCAGGGGAAGGAGGAACAGGGGAAAAAAGAGATGGTAATTCATCTGGACAGACACACTTCGGATCGTAAATGGTTGGATACATGTGCGATAGGGGTTCTAAAAGCCTTTGCCAACTTTTCTAGTGTTAAGAAAAGATTGATAGACAGAGGTTTCAGATTCAATATGAAGTACTTAGGAGGGAAGGCAATCCTATGGGAATTTGATTCGGCATTTGAAAGTGAGGGGTTCATTAAGAGCAAATTTTTCTGGAATGATTCTTTTATTTCCATGAAAAAATGGACCGAGCCGATGGTACCACAACAAATGCCGGTGTGGGTGAACTTTTCAGGATTTCCTCTGAACTACTGGAATACTACTTTCCTCAATAAGGTGGGTAGCAGTCTGGGAGAGTGCATTCTCATTGAGGAGGGAACGATCCTTAAGAGTAGATTGGATAGAAGTCGCATTTTGGTTTCTTTGAACTCTAGGCCGTGTCCTGAGATGGTGCGGGTAGTGGATGGATTCAAATCATTTATGGTAAAGGTGGAACAGGACAACAGGCCGGTGGAACTAGAATGGGTGGTTGATTTTCTGGGGTTGAATGAAGCTCTTTCACCGGAATCAATGGAGTCATCAGGCCAGGAGGAAGGTTACAGCGATGACAGTAGGGGAGGTAGGTGGCAGAAAGTAGCTGAAAAGGTGATGGACAGTAGGAAGATTCAGCAGGTGTCAGGACAGAAGGGAAAAGATGGCGACAGGCTGGGGGCTAAGGACAACCATTCAGATTTCCTTTGCAATCGAAAATTCAAAAATGTAGGCCTCTTGGAAAAGGGGAAGCAGGTATATGTCAGGCCTCCTAAAAGGAAGACATCACATCATCCATTTTTAAATGGCAAGTTGGACTTAGAGAAGAGAAAAGTGGGCAGAGACAGAATGGATAGCTGGACTGAATCTTCTGATTCAGAGATGGAAGAGGGGCAAGTTGGTAATTTATATTTGGCAAGAGGGGAATGCTCAATATTAAAGGAAGGGGGCCAAAGGCCCAAGTCAGTTGGGCCGGTTCAGATAGATCGGCAACAAGGAGAGGGGGGTTGTCTTAATATAGATGAGGGGCAGAGAATGAATGATGGGCTGAATAGAGAGGGCTACCAGTCTAGTAATGGCATTGGGCTATCTGAGTCTTCTTCTAAGAATACTGAGCTGAATGGTAACCATTTAAGAGCAAGGCACAGAGAAAGCCCTAAGAGGATTCTGCTGAGGACTTCGGCTCAGAGGATAACATCTCTATCGGACAATGATGGGAGATTGGTTAGTTTGCCGTTGGAGGGTCCTATTCAACTTCCACTAAGGGATGACAGGGGAAGGAAGATAAGAGGAAAAGATTTTATAGAAATCCCTCTTGCGGTGGAGCTAGAAGGCTTGGAGAGGCAAGATTATCGGAATAAAGGAGGGGAGATGGCCAAATTGCACTGGAGCCTTGAGGAAGAAATAACAAAGGTTATAGAGAAGGGAGTGGCTCTTGGTCACATCATCACGTCAAAGAGTAAAGGAAATGGGGATAGACAGTTTCAGCAAGAAGAGGGTAGTAGGGGAGGAAACGTGCGGCAGAAGGAAGGCAACATCATCCCGGAATCGAGCTGGAATTTAGAGGAGGAGGTTACGAAAGTGATTGAAGTGGGAGTGGCCTTGGGTTTTGACTTCAATGGGAACGAAATGGCGATAGGGGAAGAAATTGCTAGAAGAGAGGAAGAGGAGGAGGCTCGGCTGGAAGTTCACAACGTTACTTGAGGTATTTTTTTGTTGCTGTTCTAGGGGTCTCTTCTGTTTAATGTTTTTGATTTCTTGGAATGTTAGAGGTCTCGGTAGGGGAGAGAAAAGAAGGATGGTGAGAAATTTAGTGTTTAAGCTCAAACCGGACATCTTGCTTATCCAAGAGTCCAAGCTTTCATCGGTTGATGGTAGTGTTTTCAGAGGGCTGGGTGGGCAGTGGCTTTCGAGGGGTATGTGTGTTAATTCTGAAGGGGCTTCAGGAGGTTTATTGACATTGTGGAAGGAGGAGTCCTTTGCTGTTGAGGCTTGTATTTCCAATAGGAACTGCATTATCCTGGCAGGTTCTTTGTTGAAAGATAACAAAAAGGTGGTCATTTGCAATGTCTATGCAGCCTCGGTTGAGTCTGAAAGAAGGGAGCTGTGGGCGTTTATCTTGGATTCCATGCAGGTGTTCAAGGATCCTTGGATTGTTGGAGGAGACTTTAACTCAATTCTTGATCCGTCGGAAAGAGTTGGGGTGGGGCAGAACTTGGGGTCGATGAGAAGCTTCAGAAGTTTCGTTTGGCAGGCGAATGTGGTTGATATTCCGCTTCATGGGTTGAAGTATACGTGGTCTAACAATAGAGAAAATCAAGCGTGGGCTAGGTTGGACCGTTTCCTTGTTTCTCCGTCTATTTTACGGTGGTTTCCGTTTCTTAGCCAAAAGGGGCTGTCAAGGGGTCTATCGGATCATAATCCGATTTCGCTGAGTAGCAAGAGGTTCGATTGGGGTCCATGCCCCTTTAGATTCCTTAATTGGTGGTTGGAGGAGAAAGATATGATGAAGGACTCTATGAAGGGCTGGTCCGATTGTAAAGTGGAGGGTTCCAAAGGTTTTGTTCTTTTTTCTAAAGCTAAAGCGGCCAAAATTTCCCTCAAAAATTGGTTAAGGGTCAAGAAAGGGAAGTTGCAGCAGTCGGTGAACATAGAAGATCAGTTGAGGGAGGTGGATGAAAGGGCTGGTGTTGAGGGGTGGACTGAGGCTCTGCGGGATAGAAGGAGAGAGCTAATGACGATGCTGTGGAAAATTCTTAGAAGAGAGGAGAATGAGTGGAAGCAAAAATCGAGGGTTAATTGGTTAAGGGAGGGTGATAGAAATTCCAAATTCTTCCATAGTGTGGCTAACGGGAGAAGAGGTAGTAATAGGATTGTTGAAGTTTCTTTGGGAGGAAGTAAAGTAACGGATCCGAACCTTATTAGTAGGGGGATCTTTGAGCATTTTAGAAACCATTTTAAGAAGGTTCCTTGGAGGAGGCCGAGCATGGCTGGGGGCAGCCTAAAGAAGATTTATGAGGAGGAGCTGCGGCTCCTGGAGGCTGAGTTCAGCCTTGAGGAAGTGAATGAGGCGCTAGTTAATTGTGATGGTAACAAGGCGCCGGGTCCGGATGGCTTTAATTTGAATTTCATTAAAGCGCATTGGAACGTTATTCAGGAGGACTTCATGAAGTTTATGTTCGAATTTCATAAAGACGGATCCATTGTGAAGGACATCAATAGAGCTTTCATAGCCTTGATTCCGAAGGTGATTAAGCCGGAGAATATGAAGGATTTCCGTCCCATTTGCCTAGTGGGTTCCTTGTACAAGATTTTAGCCAAAGTGTTGGCTAATAGGCTTAGAAAGGTGATGGATTCGGTGATTGGGGAAGCTCAAATGGCTTTTGTTCGGAAACGACAAATTACGGATAGCTTTGTGATTGCGGAGGAAATAATAAATAGGTGGAGGCATGATAAAGAGGGGGGATTGTTGGTTAAATTAGACTTCGAAAAAGCCTATGATAGCGTGGATCATGGCTTCTTGGATTCAATGTTATGTAGTATGGGGTTTGGAAGTAGATGGAGAGGATGGATGAAGGAGTGTATTTCGTCGCCGAGGTTGTCGGTAATTGTGAATGGAAAACCGACCCCGGAGTTCGGAATTGAGAGAGGTTTAAGACAAGGGGATCCCTTATCCCCCTTTCTTTTTAATATTGTGGTGGAAGGGTTAAATGGCTTGTTCTTTAAAGCTCGGGAGCTGGATATGATTAATGGGGAGAACTTTGGGGATAATAGAGTTCATGTGACTCATCTTCAGTTTGCGGATGATACGGTTCTGTTTCTCAAGCCTAAGGAAGAATACGTGATCAATGCAAAACGGATTCTTAGGTGCTTTGAGTTGGCCTCCGGATTAAAGATCAACTTCCACAAATCGTGTGCGGTTAGGGTGGGCATTGGTAAGGCTAGAGAATCGGTCACATGGGCTGCTGCCTTGCCGATTAACTACTTGGGATTTCCGTTGGGTGGTAGACCGGGTTTAAAAAATTTTTGGAATCCGGTGGTTGATAAAATTGAAATGAGGCTGGCTTCGTGGAAGAAGAAATTACTTTCAAAAGGTGGTAGAGTCATTCTCATCAAATCAGTTCTTGCTAGCATTCCGAATTATTTTCTATCGGTGTTCAAAATTCCAGTGGGAGTGGCTCAAAAAATAGAAAGGCTGCAGAGAAAATTTCTATGGGGGGATGGGGAGAGGAAGAGAAAGATTCACGTTGTGAGGTGGAGTGATGTGTGTAAAAACAAGTCAAATGGGGGGCTGGGTATTGGGAAAATTAGGGACATGAATAATGCTTTGCTTGCAAAGTGGATGTGGAGATTTGGGAAGGATGAGAAAGCTTTGTGGAGAAGGGTTATTTGCTCTATCTATAACCTTCAGGATGGTGTTCTGACTTGGGACTGGCAGCCCAAGAAGTTGGCCTCCCAGTTTGTTAGATCGGTGGAGAGTCTGTGCAAGGTGGGGACTATCACAGAAGATATTATCAAAAATGGCTTCAAGATTATTGTGGGAAACAGGAATAGAGCTGATTTGTGGAATGATATAAGGGTGGAGGGACAGCAACTGAAGTATGCGTTTCCTAGATGCTATGCCGTGGCTTCCAAGAAATTTGGTAGGATTCAAGACTTTGGGGAGTGGAGGGGGGCGGAGTGGGTGTGGAACATACCCTTCAGACGTAGTTTTTTCGACTGGGAGATAGACCAGAGGAGAAGCTTGGATACCTTTCTGAACTGCTT
The DNA here is from genome assembly GCA_954870605.1 of Acer campestre. Lineage (NCBI taxonomy): Eukaryota > Viridiplantae > Streptophyta > Magnoliopsida > Sapindales > Sapindaceae > Acer > Acer campestre. The sequence goes on from OX940801.1 coordinate 42,301,327, forward strand.
GAGGATTCGCAGAGATGTGGAGGACAAAGTGGCGTGGACTCACAGCTCTTCTGGTTTGTTTTCTGTGGGGTCTTTCCGCAAAAGCCTGGAGGACTTTTCTGAGGTTAATAATACCACTCCTCAGTGCCTTTGGCAGGGCTATTGCCCCAATAAGATAGAGATTTTTTTATGGCAACTATGGAAAGGCAAGGTGTTGGTCAAAGATGTGCTTAAGAGACATGGGATGAGTATTACAGGGGATTGGAGCTGCACTTTCTGCAATGAAGAGTTGGAATCGGTTGACCACTTATTCCTTCATTGTAGATGGTCGAATCTTCTGTGGACTATAGGCATGGCGTGGTGGGGAGTAAATTTTTGTGCTAATTCTAATATTAAGGGCTGGATTGAGGGATGGAAGGGTCTCTGTCCAAATATCAAAGCTGAGAGAGCTTGGAACTCACTGCTTCTTGCCACGGTTTGGACTATTTGGGAGAATAGGAACCTCAAGGTTTTTAAGGATAAAAGCCCTTCCATTGATCATGCTGCGGATTCGGTGAAGTTTAGGGTGGTGTGGTGGTTTAAGCACCTTGGGCGGGGGTCCAAGGAGCCGGTGGAAACTCTATTTCGTAACATAAGTGATTTATGTGTGGAGTCCAAGAAGGTGAAGAGAAATAGAGTGGCCGATTGGATCCCGCCCAGCATCGATATTCTCAAGTTCAACGTTGACGGCTCCGCTAGAGGGAAACCAGGTCCGGCAGGGATGGGTGGAGTCTTGAGGGACTCTTACGGCAAGGTGCTTTGTCTCTTTTCTTCTTATCTGGGTGTCCTAGATTCTAATGTGGCTGAGTTACTGGCGATCAAGAGGGCGGTGGATTTGTGCTGTAGTAATCAGAATCTGTGGAGGAGAGACATTACGGTGGTTAGCGACTCCAAGGTTGCTGTTTCGTGGGTGAATTCGGATGATTTTGGGAGTATTGAGCTGGTTGATTTAATCTATGATATCCGCAGTTCCATGAAGGATTTCAAAAGTATTAATGTGGTGTTTGATTCCAGGATTTACAATTCGTTCGCGGATAGCTTGGCGAAGATGGGGTCGGACTGCAGGAGTAACTTTGTGGACTGGTGTAATTTGTAGTGTTTTGTCTCTGCTGTGTTTGTTTTTGTTTTCCTGTTGGTGTTCGCTGTTGGTGGCCTGGTGGTTTGGCCTCTGTTCTTTGGCTCGGCTGTTTTGTGTGTTTTTGTGCTTGTGGCGTTTTGCCTTGTTTGAATAAAGTCCGCCTTTTCAAAAAAAAATATATTAAAACAATAAGTACACAACAACAACAACAACAATAAAAGATAATATTAATATTATAAAAAAAATGGTTATAACACATAAGAAATTATATTGATAATTACCATACAAACAAAGTTTAATTAATCATAATGTTTATATAGTATTATTATAGTTATTTCACAATTGTAATGCGATCCATTCCTAATAGGGTTCATTTGTGTCATATTATCTTGAGACATGTCCAAATTGAAAATATTTGTCTATTCTTCTTTCTCAATAATCATATCTTTTAGTTCAAATTCTCTGAATAATCTATTGCGATGAGCTTCTTTCTGTATAAAGTTATGCAACACACAACATGCAATTGGAATAAGTCATTGCCTACATGGTGGCCGGGTACGTGGTTTTTTTGTAAATAACATTAAATTAACTTTGGAAGATCCGGAATAAAATATACAAAAGAATTGATATAAATCATAGTATGCGTGGAAGATCTGAAAGAAAATAAACCGAGAAGAAAAAAAATAACAAACATAGATCTAGAATTTGAAAAGAAAAAACAAAACAAACATGTCAAACGATAAAATCAATCAATACTAAGGGGGCCGATATTGACATCCATAAATATGATAAGCACAACCATATTTTAATAAAAAAAATTAATTACAAAATATCCCAATAAGAATTTACCAAGAAAGACAAATTAGTTTAATTAAAAATAACCAAATACTATGTACACCCATTAATTACACACATATCTTTAACTATATCACTTTATTAAAATAAAAATAAAAAACTAAACCCTAATTCTATTTCAAATATCAAAATCTCTCATTATTATATAACAAAGTAATAGAAAAAGAATTTCCGGACTCTAATCAAAAAAAAAAAAAAAAAAAAAAAATCAGCTCTAAAACTTAACCAACTAAATATATAAGGTCAGCCAATAAAAAGATGGAATCCAACTAACCTCACCGGCGATCTCCATTGTGTCCTCAATTTCTTTTCTATGGGCTGCAATTAGGGTCTCTTCTTCCTACAATAATTCAAAACATAAAAATGATAAAACACATAAAATATATATATATATATATTTACAGTATTTATCTATCCTAGACCAAGTATTTTTTTTTTAAAGGTTTTTGGCATTGGTAATGTTAAACTAATATTTGCAAGTAATGAAGAATGCCACCTAGAAGACCAACCTCAAGTAATGCATTAATATTCCCATCCAAAGGAAGTCCAGCTTCATATCGTCTAGATCCCACATTATTTGTGCTGTAACTGCTTGTATTTTGCTGCCTGGAGTTAGTTGGGGTGGAGAAATCTGATCCACCGGTGTCTTCTTTTGGCCAGTTTCCCAATTTTTCAGATTTTGTAGTATCCTTAGATCCTTTTCTATTAGGTGGCGATACCTTTGACACTTTCTCTTCTGTATCAATCTAATTTTGGGAGTATAACGGGTTCATTTTTTGACTTGTAGGGCCACCATATGAGTTATTAATTTCAAACCTCTCCCAGTTCATTGAGCTAGAAGCTGTTGCACTTCCTCTTAAGAATTTAAGAATTCTCCAAACTGTGTTTTCGAGTATGGAGAATTTAAAAATTTATCATTTATGAAATTGAGTGTATTAATAACTTAATAGGGTATATAAATAAAATGTATTAAAATGAAAACATTTATTTAAATAAGGGTATTATTGGCATTAAGATATGTGTTTATAGTAATGGTTAAATTTTAAATTTTAGACATGGGTGTACTTATAAATATGGGTGTGCTTACCATATTTATGAGTATCAATGTCAATACCCAAATATTAAATATGAGAAACATAAGATCGTGATCTGAAAGAAAACATAAACAAAAATAGTAAACATTTAGTGATGTGAAATAATCTATGTCATTAGGATTTTGAAATAAGGAAAGTGGGGGTTTTATTAGTTTTACTTTGTACGTATAAGATTTTTTTTTTTTTTTTCATAAAATGGTATGTCTTTTAAGTAATTTGATAAAGAGAAAAAAAGAATATTAAATAATTTAAAAAGTGGGGTATATTCTTACCAAAAAAAAGTGGGGTATAAATAGTTCAGTAATGGGTGGGTGTGCCAGTAGCACCACTCTAACACTATGCTTGGTTAAGGAAATGATAGTGAGGAAAGGAAATGAAAGGAAATGAGAGGATATTGGTTTTAATGATTGTTGTTTGTATGGTTAGGGGTGGAAAGGAAATGAAAGGATAGTGGTTTTATTTTATTTACAAAAATACCCTTATTTTACAATATGAATACCTACAATATATAGGGTTATTTTTGGGATTTTGAAAAAATTATTAATGGTGGATTCCTTTCCCTCCCTTTCCTCCCAAATTTGGATGGAAACCAAAGTGTGTAAAATAGGAAGAAATTATTCCTTCCATTTCCCTAAATTTCCTTTCCTTTCCTTTCCCTCTCATTTAACTATCCAAACAAGAAATTAGAAATTCCCAAAATCCTTTCCTTTCCTTTCTCTCCAATTCCTTCAAACCAAATATAGTGTAAGAGAAAAACACTTGTTTGATCTCCTTTCCACATAAATGGTTAGAGGTTCAAATCTCACAATGCGCATTTTACTTGCATGTATAGGGAGTTTTCTTTCCGAATTGTAGAGAGTAGTTATCTCTAGTTATGTGAGTAGATATCCAAGCTATACATATATTGTTTAATCTCGGTAGGTACCGACAGTCTTATCATAATAGCTCTTGTAATATCTATAAAAAAAAAATTAAAAATTAAAAAAGAAATCAATTGGATGAAAAACACGGAGAACACCTTTTCATTTAGCAGGGCATAAAACTATAAAAGTTGAAATCATTTTTTTTTTAATTAAAACAATTAAAACAATTAATGGACAGTTTATCCATGTTTTGGGATACGAAAATATAAAAACAAGTTTTAAAACTTTATCGATTGGTCTAAGAGCAACTCTAATGTTAGACACCAAACTCCACTCCAATTTGAAGTTGAATGAGAATATTTTGAGAATATGTTTACACCAAATTTTTTTCTACTTTAATATTCAACACTAAAAAACTATCTTTAAAGAATATTCTCTCAATAAATATTTAAATTATTATAAAAGTTTAATATTGTTTTAATATATAATTAATAAATAAATTAAATAAATTGAATATGTATATCGATATTTGTGTCATTTTAAAGATTTCAACGAAATCTTTTTAATGGTATATTTTATAAGAATACATATTATTTTAATTAAGTATAAAATGATTAAATTATGATTTTTTTTAAATAAAGGATGATTTGATTGATGTGATAGTTTTTTAAAAAAGAAAAAGAAAGTTTTGTTTTTATTTGGTGCCCTACTATTCAACACAACACTAATTTTTTTTTTTTTTTTGGAATTGCATTTTTTTTTGGGAAATGTAATTTGAGCTATTTTGATACCTGGTTGGAATTGCTCTAAGATCATCTTCAACCCAAAATCCATTTTGGTGCAACTTTTGCATTAAAATGGTATAACTTTTACACTATTTATCTGTTTCATTTTCAATCCATTGCACCAAATGTTACTTTAAAAAGAATATTCACTTGAATATTCTCTTTCTTTCCCTTTATTTATTATTTTTCTATAATTATCATTTCACTCTATAATTAACATAATATAAATAATAATTAAATTAAAACAAAAATAAATTAAATGAAATCATTAAATAATAAAAATGACCCAATTGAAATAAATTTAACTGATTAAGGTTAAAACTGTGATTAAACAAAACCTTTAAATAGGGATACAATCAAAATATATTTTATTAAATATGGGTTAAACTGTGATTATGTCAAACTTTAGGGATGAAAAAAAAGAAGGAAAAAATGCACTATTTAAACAGTGTTAGGCCAGGGATTAGTGGTGGCCACAGTTCGGTTTCGGTTCGGTTTCAGTTCGAAATCGGCGGTTTCGGTTTGGTGGCCACCTAAAACCAAAACCGGCCACCAAACCAAAACCGGAACCACAGGTTTGGTACCGGTTTCAAACCGCCAGTTTGGCGGTTTTGGTTTTGGTTTCGGTTTCGAAATCGACGATTTGGGTACGGTTTCAGTTTTAGTTTCGGTTTCGGGTGGTTTTTTTTAAAAAAAATTCAAAAAAGTGACACGTGGCAACTTCTGATTCGTCGATTTTTGTTTTTAATTTTTTTTTTAATAAAACCGGCGGTTTAAACCGCGGACAAAACCGTTGGTTAAACCGCCGGTTTTGGCTGGTTTGTAGGCCACCCAAACTGAAATCGAAACCGAAACCAGAACCACCAGTTTCCAACCGGTTTTCAAACCAGCGGTTTAGGTTCTGGTTTTTGGTTTTGGTTTGGTACTTTCGGTTCCGGTTAAACCGCGGACAAAACCGACGGTTTATCGGAACCGTGGTCACCTCTACCAGGGATTGCGCAACACTGTTCCATGGAGCAAAAATGGCACAAGCTATAGAGCTGGGTTGGAGAAATACGATTGACAAGTAAATCTTACATGTGTAAGAACAAGTTATTTTTTTCAAGGGTTGTGGTGCACTTACATTGACAAGTACTGAGACAACATCAGACATTTCAAATAAGCAATGGCTCTGGTAGGGTTGCTTGCACTTAAACTATTTTATTGGGCAATGATTGCTTCTTGTTTCTGTATTTAAGGCAATTGGATAGTTTTTTTGCATGCCAGATGTTCGATGAAATGTCTCATTTAGTTTTAGTGCTCGTGTACATTGTGACATAATGGCATGCGGCATGCCAACAGATAAAACTTAAAAAACACTGTTGGTTTTGAAAGCCCATTTGCCTCTGAACCCTGCTTACATGTTTCATCAAACTTTCGATTGACAGAAAAAAAAGTTCCTTACATTGATTAGAGTACTAGAGATTTCATAATCCAGTTTTTTGTTAGATGAATAATTTCAAAAAAAGTAGTTTAGCAAGAAATTTCTTAATATGCATTTTCAAACAACTCTTTGCTAGATTTAAGGTCAGAACATTCAATTGACTAGAAGTCAACTATACCATAAGTTTCCAAGTGATGATCACATTAAAGGTTCCAATCTGAACTCAATTGAGCCTAATTAAAGAATCTTGTGACACAGTCGTTATAATTAAAGGTTGTTAATATTTGTTTATTGGAAATGGGATATTAAGTTGAGGAGAAGAGTGTTTGATTGGGAGATAGAAGTGTGGGCAGATTTTTTGTCGAGTCTTGAGGAGGTTAATCTTCAAAGAAATACGTCGGATTCGTTGGCTTGGTCTTTTTGCCCGAAAGGTATGTTCTCGGTTAGCTCTTTTCGAAGGTGTGTTGAAGAGATTAGGGATGTTAGGTGCAGTGAGTTACCCAATGTGTGGTATGGTTTTTGCCCCCCAAAAGTAGAGATCTTCGTTTGACAATTACTTTATGGGAGGATTATGGTTAGGGGTTATTTGAATCGTTTGGGTATTACCGGAAGTGTTGACTCGTCTTGTCCGATGTGTGGCGGATGGGAGGAAACGGTGGATCATTTATTTTTAATGTGTTCTTGGGCTAGGAAGTTGTGGTGTGTTTGTTTGGGGTGGTGGTCGGTGGAGGGATGCATTAACAAGAATGTGAAGGAATGGTATGAAGGTTGGTCGGGGTTATGTCCGGCTTCGAAAATGAAGAGGGTGTGGATGACGATTTTTTTCGTTGTTGTTTGGGTGATTTGGGAGGCTAGGAATAAGAAGGTTTTTAAGAACGTCACCCCGGTGATGGATGAGTATGTTGATTTGGTGAGGTTTAGGGCGGCGTGGTGGTTCAAACATCACGGTAGGGGCTCGGATGATCCGATAACAGTCCTGGTGCAGAATCTGGAATTCTGCTGTTTTGAAGAAAATTCTGTGAAGAAAATCGTTGTTAGGAGATGGATTCCGCCTTTAGGAGATGAGTTGAAATTCAATGTGGATGGGTCATGTAATTTGGAGATGGGGAGGGCTGGTATTGGTGGTGTTCTGCGTGATTCAAAAGGGGTAGCGCTGTGTACTTTTTCAGCTTTCGTCGGTGAGGTTGATGCTACTACGGCGGAGCTAATGGCTGTTTATAAAGCGTGTGTTTTATGTGCAGCTAAGGTGTCTTTAAGGGGTCGTAAGTTAAGCTTTGAAAGTGATTCGAGGGAGGTTATTGGTTGGGTAAATGATGAAGAATTCGGAAATCTGCAGTTGGTGGAGATTATTTTCGATATTCGCTCTAAATTGGGATGCTTAGTCAATTCCTCTCTGAATTATATTCCTAGAAGCGCTAACGATTTGGCGGATGGTTTTGCTAAGAAGGGTATGGAGATGGATGGGGAGGAGGTGGTTTGGAATTTTTTGTGACACTGGGTGCGTTTTGTTTTGGCTGCTGTGGGTGTGGGGTTGGCGTGTTGCTGTTGCTTTTGGCAGAGTGGGGTGGGTTGCGGTGTTGTGGCTGCTGCTGCTTTGTTTTTGTTCTTTGGGGGTCAGTTTGGTCGTTGCTGGGCTGTTGTGGCAGGTGTTGCTGTTTTGTCTCCTGTTTGGGCTTGGGTGTGGTTTCTTCTTGTTGTTTTTTGCTGTTTTTCCCCTGTTGTTCCTCTGTTTTTCCTTCTTTGTGTGTTCTTTGGTGGCTATGCCTGTGGTTTTTGCTGGTTGTTGGCTTTCTGGGGTTCTTTGTCCCGCTGTTTTGGTTCTGTGCTGGCCTTTGGGGCCCTTAATAAAGTCTGCTGTTTTCAAAAAAAATATATTTGTTTATTTGTTATATTCTAATTTTTATTGATTATTGATATAAGTCTTATCGTATGATTCTTACCTGTATGCTCATATTAATAGTGAATTTTTGTTCATTAGTTGCATAAGCTTCTTCTCCATTAGAATTCTAATAATGCTATACAATGCCGGTCAGTGCCGTGTGGCCCAAGTTGAGCATCATAGATAACAACATTTTGAAGAAAATTAAAAGAAACGCGTAAGATCTTTGTGTGATGGTCCACAGATCGTGACAAATCTGATGCTAATTAAAGTCTCCAATTTAGTAGTAGTCTATGGACCACAGACAAGTGACACTGAAATTCAAAGAAAGTACTTGGCTGAAATACAGTTTTTGCTGACAACTAAAGGAAAAACAGAGAATTTTAATACTGAAAAACAAAATAAAAATCGTTTAAAAGGCAGAAAGACTTGAAAGAAAAACTAGTAGTGTTAAATGGGGTGCTTTTTAATCTTGATGACCTTCGTTGGCACTTTATTCTTTTCATCTATTATGAATTTGTCAGTTGCAGTTGATACCATAAGTCTAACACAATCTATCAAAGATGGTGAGACATTAGTTTCCGCTTCGCAGAGCTTTGAGCTAGGCTTCTTCACCCCTGGAAACTCAAACAACAGGTACCTAGGAATATGGTACAAATTTAATCCTAGTACAGTTGTTTGGGTTGCAAATAGAAAGAATCCAATAACTGATAAGCAAGGAATGTTGGTCATGAGAGATGATGGGAACCTTGTACTTCTCAGCAAAGATAAGAAGATTATCTGGTCTACAAATTCATCAAGGGTGCTAGAAAATCCAGTTGCTCAGCTCCTGGATTCTGGGAACCTTGTTCTTAGGGACAGTATTAGCGTGAGCTCTGACAGCTATGTGTGGCAGAGCTTTGATTACCCATCAGACACATTGTTGTCAGGCATGAAATTGGGATGGAATTTAAGAACTGGTTTTGAGCGATATCTGACACCATGGATGAGTGCTGATGACCCGTCTCCAGGAGACTTTAGTTTCAGACTTGACATCCAAGGCTGTCCTCAATTAGTTATTACCACAGGATCAAGAAAAGATGTCCGGAGCGGACCATGGAATGGTCGTCAGATCGGTGGCATTCCCATGTTGAACAACTTGGTATTTAAACCAATGTTGGTGCATAAGCAAGATGAGTTGTATTTCACATTTGTGCCTTTTAACAATACAGTTAAAACTCATATAGTTTTGCATCAATCAGGCACACTGCAGCGTCTTGTATGGAAGACAACTGAGTGGAGTATTCTGTACACTTGGCCATTTGATTCGTGTGACAGTTATGCACAGTGTGGTGCTAATAATAATTGCAGAATTAATAAGACGCCAATTTGTGAGTGTTTGAAGGGGTTTATACCCAAAGCAGAAGATGAATGGGATACACAAGGATTATCTCAGTCAAGAAAATGCATAGAGAAATCGCCATCAGATTGCCCGAGTGGAGAAGGGTTTCTGAAGCTTCCAGCAATAAAATTGCCTGACTTCAATTGGTATAACAATAGCATGAATATTAAGGAATGCGAGGCAGAGTGCTTCAAGAACTGTTCATGCAGAGCATATGCGAATTCTGATGTAAGTGGAGGCAGTGGCTGTTTGATGTGGTTTGGAGAACTGATTGATATCAGAGAGTGCCCTCCAGGATTCAGTTGGGGACAGGATATCTTCTTGAGAGTTCCAGCCTCAGAACTAGGTAATTTTGTTACTTTATGTATCGTCTCTTCCATTTAAGGTTATTTTAGAGAACGTTAACTAACAGATAACACAAATCAGAAGATATGTACATGGCTTAGTCGATCTAAATCTGTGGAAGAATCAAGCATAGAAATCTTTTTTTCTTTGTGTTTTGCTATCTTTTCCCTTGAATTTTTTATGAGAACGGGAAAAGAATAAAGAGATCAATAATATATTAGAAGGGCATGAAATTTCAAAATACTAATCAAGCTTCTTGATTTGTTTGTCATGGAATCAGTAGAACATTATTCGAATAAGATGAAAAGAATAAAGGTCATCGCGGTGGTTTCAACCATTACTGGGATTTTTATCTTGGTTCTCATACTCTGCGCAGTTTGGAAGAAAACAAAGAATAGAGGTAAAATATTCATCCAACTTTACTGAATTGTTTATTGGAAGTCATGTTGTAGAACTTAAGCATTGAGTTTAAGAGTGGAAATTTAAATCATTGATCATTGAGCTTAAGAATATTAGGGTTGGAGAGCAGGGAAGAGGAAGAAGAAGTACCTTTAATAGATTTGAGTACCATTGCTGCTGCTACTAACAATTTCTCTCAAGCTAACATGATTGGCAAGGGTGGATTTGGTCCTGTTTACAAGGTAACTGTGTTTATATGTTGTCCAACACTCAACTGTAAGGTATATAGTGCCTTATAGATCATGTAAATCTTGAACTTTGAAACTTGCATTCTCTCTGTTATAATATGCAGGGAACTCTTTCTACAGGACAGGAAATTGCTGTCAAGAGGCTCTCAAACAATTCAGGACAGGGTGTTGAAGAATTCAAGAGTGAAGTAGTTTTAATCGGAAAACTTCAACACAGGAATCTTGTCAGCCTTCTTGGAAGCTGCATTCAAGGGGACGAAAGGATGCTGATCTACGAGTATATGTCCAACAAAAGCTTGGATTATTTCATTTTCGGTTGCACCTCTTGAACATTTTTGTGATCTAAATTAAATGTTGTTTTATCTTAAGGATGAAATTGAAAATTATAGAACAAACAGGTCTAATTGTAAGAGTTACTGAGTTGGCAATGGTGTGCAGATGGTGAAAGAAGCAAATTCTTGTCATGGAGACAGCGGTTTGACATTATTATTGGGATTGCAAGAGGACTTCTCTACCTTCATCAAGATTCAAAACTTCAAATCATTCATAGGGATCTAAAGGCAAGCAATATTTTGCTTGACAATGACTTGAATCCTAAAATTTCAGACTTTGGCTTGGCGAGAATATTCAGAGGTGATGACAAAGAAGCTAATACAAAGAGAATCGCCGGGACATAGTAAGTTTTATTACCATAATCTCAAATATTTACCAGTTGAAAGAACTTATATATTTTCTATTCTAATGCAGTGGCTATATGTCTCCGGAGTATGCTACTGATGGCAAGTTTTCATTGAAGTCTGACGTTTTCAGCTTTGGTGTGCTTCTGTTAGAGATAGTAAGTGGTAAAAAGAATAGAGGTTTCCGCCACCCGGATCATCACCTTAATCTTCTTGGACATGTGAGTAGATATAATGGTATACTTCTTTTTATTTTGCTCATTTTTTCCAGTATGGAGAATAAACAAAGCTATTTGGTGCAATGATTCCAGGCATGGGTGCTGTGGAATAATGAAAGGGCCTTGGAAGTAAAGGATGTACGTTTAGAAGACTCCTTCATTGAGTCTCAAGTTCTCAGATGTATTCAAGTGGGTTTATTATGTGTTCAAATGTTCCCGGAAGACAGGCTAGAAATGTCATCTGTAGTTTTCATGTTGGCGAACGAGGGACTGCTGTTGCCTCAGCCTAAACAGCCAGGTTTCTTCACAGAAAGAGGTTTCATTCCAGGTACAACATCATCAAGTAAAGAAAAATCTCTCACATGAAACGCAATGAGCATAACTACACAAGATGGCAGGTAGAAATTCTTGATTGAAGTTTGCGTATAAATTCTGTTTGGACTTGCAGTAATATGCAGATTTAATGACTTCTTTGTGAAGTTAATTATACACATGTTTCTGTAATTTATTTATTATAATTGTTTGTTTCAGTTTCACTTCATATCATATGGTTTTATTAGTCTCAAGAGTGTTTATACAAGTTTTGGAAACAAATATACATAAACATTTTATTTTAACTGAAAGAAAATTAATGAAAAAGATCCTACAGTATCTTCAAAATGATCAAAAGTTTAAGGTATGGATGGAAAATCATTGTAGGAGCAGTGGTGGTAGCTACTAAAGTAGTAAGAAATGAATGGACATGTCAAAATTTAACAATTGGGTAGTCTTATTATGCGCCTGCGAAGTCGGCAAAAATTCTGATTTTTATTGGGCAGACATAGAGTCATTTAGTACAAGTGCAACTTGACCTGCTGCAGTCTGTCGTTAGGTTGTTCGTAGGGCAGTATAATTGATCAACTTCAACCGGAAAGATACATAGGAAACAAACTCTGGTTCAATGATTTTTAACAGTGTGCCAAGTCATAGGAAATGGTAAGACAGTTTACTTTCGGGAAGATTGATGATTTACTATAGAACATAACATTAATCTAACATTCTCAATCACGCTTGAGATTTAGAGTAGATTTATACAGTTTCTTTTTTTTAGAACGGCAAATTTATTGAAAAGGTCAACAGATCCAACAGTAGAAAGCCAACAAGGACAACAAACTGGAAGCCACAGAAAGGCCACAGCCACAACAAACAACAACAAAAAGCAAACAAGCCCAAATAGATGGGCAAACAACAAAAAACCAACCAGGACCACCCCAGCAACTAGGCCAAAGCAGCAAAAAAATAGGAAAAGCATTATAAGCTCCACTCAAGCCTGTCAGCTCCCATATTCGACCCCGACTTAGCCAGTTTGTCAGCAAAAGAGTTGGACGATCTAGGATTGAAGACCACCGAAGTCCCATGCAGGTTGTGTAAGAAATTACGGATGTCGTAGATGATTTGAACGTGCCTAATGCTTCCAATCACGTCACGATTGTAAACCCAAGAAACCGCTGTCTTAGAATCACCAGCAATAATGATCTCCTTTTCTACAAATTCAGGAACAGATGACATGCTCTATGAATCGCAAGGATCTCAGCTGCATTTGAGTCTTCCATACCAACAAAATGGTCAACAAATTCGATATACATAGACAAGATAAAGCTTACTATTTAGACCAGTTGTGCAACCTTGGAATGATGATTTGGCTACTTCAGTAGAAAAATAGATAGGATTTGAGACCTTCTCATGACAAAAGCTGAACGGTTTCAGTTTCTTCAAATCATCTTATTGTTGAAGTTGAAAAACTCATTTTTCTTAGAACAGATGAGGCTCTACCTACCCTCTAAAATGGTGATTTCCGATCCAGAGGGTATATAGTTGCTTGATGAAGACTCATCAGCTCTAGGCAGATTCCTTTCTGTGAAAAAGCCAGGCTGATTTGGTTGAGGTAGGGAACTCTCACTCCCCAACATTAGAACCACGGATGACATGTTTGGCCTGTCTTCTGGTCGCTGTTGCACACATAGCAAGCCCACATGAATACATCTTAACACCTCAGTCAACGGACCAGAGTTGCCTAAATTGTCATCGATTAGTTCCATTGGCCTCCCTTCTTTCCAAAGAATCCATGCCTGGATGATTAGAAACACAAATGAACTTGTATGTTTTAGAATAATAACAATAAAATGTTAATCTCTATTCTTACATGTCCAAGAAGATTGTGGTTGTGATCTGTATGGGAAAATCTCCAGTTTTTCTTCCCACTAATTATCTCTAGGACCAAAACACCAAAGCTAAATACATCCGATTTTACTGAGAAAAGCCCATCAACTGCGTACTCCGGAGACATATAACCACTGCAATTATATTGATACAAATGTTTACAACCAATAACAGAGTGTAGTTAAACCATAGAATGAATTTCAGTGTACTTACTATGTCCCGACCACTTTGTTCGTATTGGCCCCAATTTCATTTTCATCGAATATCCTTGCCATACCAAAATCTGAAATTTTTGGATTCATGTCATTATCTAGTAACACATTACTGGCTTTAAGATCCCTATGTATAATCCTCATTCTAGAGTCTTGATGGAGATAGAGAATTCCTCTAGCGATTCCACCAATAATATGGAGAAGTTTCTGCCAGTCAAGAAACTTTCTTCTTACTTGATCTGGTCAACAATACACTATCCATATTAGTCCATTTCTGAATAAAAATTCAGAAAAAAAAAAAAAAAAAAAAAAGTTCAAAATTTGCTGAGTTTTGAGATTTCAAACCGAAAATGAAGTAGTCCAAGCTTTTGTTGGGCATATATTCATATATTAACATGCTCTCGTTTGCTTGAATGCAACAACCGAGAAGCTTTACGAGATTTCGGTGCTGGAGTTTGGCTATCAATGTAACTTCATTCTTGAACTCTTCCAATCCTTGTCCAGAACATTTTGAAAGCCGTTTAACTGCAATTTCCTGCCCCTCTGTCAAAATACCCTGGGATAATAACTAAGAATTAGTAGGCGAAAAAAAAATAATATGAATCTTACCAGCATATTTGTAATGTTATTACCTTGTATACTGGTCCAAAACCGCCTTCTCCTAGCTTGTTATCATTTGAGAAGTTATCTGTAGCTTTTGATATAATGTTAAAGTCAAATATCCATAAATCCATTTCTTCTTTTTCTCCATCATTATGTGTCATTTTGTATTTCTTTTTCATGATTCCTGAAATTATAGGAGATTTTTCTTCTTTTAGCCAACTGATATGACTAATCCTTCACAGATAGATGACTGAGTAATGAAGTTACCTTGCTTCTTGAATTTCCTTTTGTGGATATAGAAAATCAATCCTACCAAAAGAATTGCTATAAATATTACAGAGCCAACTATGATTCCTAATCGCTTCTTCACAGTGGCATTTCCATCATCTGAAATGTCGAAAGATAAGATAAGTTGGTCAACACAATCGTGAATATGGACAGTACTACCTAAATCCAAAAGGTTTGTCATCAAGACAGATTTTAGAAAAATTGTACATTAAAACCGCAAAAATGTTTGTTATTGTCTACTTAAACTTGAATCAAAATACAAAATACTTATGATAAGATAATACCTTTTTCTATAGCGGCCATCCGTACATAAAAATTCTGTCCAACTTGGTCGTACTGTATCATGTCTATGAGGTTTCCAAACCAAAGCAAGCAGCCACTTCCTTCTTGACTGATGTTTGAATTTGCATATGCTGTGCAAGAACAGTTTTTCAAACACTTTTCTTCACATTCCTGCAGGCTCATGCTTGTATTAAACGTTGAATTAGAAGTATCTGGCAACTTCAACCCTGTATAGTTCCAGAATTCATCACCTTTTTCACAGTTTAATTCAGTCATTCTGACACACCCTTTAGACCAATTTGACATTCTCCACTCTTCTGATGATTTTGGTACAAATCCATCCAAGCAAACACATACAGAACTGCTGCTACCAGTCTTGCAAGCAGCGTGTGCGCCACAGAATGAATAAATCTCACACTGATCTTCCGGTGCATCATAAACACGTGTCCAATTTTTTGATTGATTTGACCGGACAAGACGCTGAATATAACCTGATTGGTTCAGAAACAACCTTGACATTAGCGAACCCTGGTCGTCAACCTCGTAATACACCTCAACCTTGTTCAGTTCAAATCGATATAAAAATTCTGGATTTGGATTCAGCCTAGGAGTCCCGGTGAAACGATTGCCATTCCATGATCCAGCTCTGTAACGCAAGGCAGACCCATTTCTTAGAACTAGTTGTGGAAATCCATTAGGATCTATCCACAGTGAAAATTGGCCAGAAGCAGGATCTTCAGAGCTTTTCCATGATGATAAGTACTTATCCAAACCAGTGACAAAGTTTCTTCCAAGCTTCATTCCTGGTAATAAGGTATCAGTAGGATGATCAAAACTTTGCCACAAAAAATTTCCATGGTCATCATCATTTCCATCTTTCACCACAAGATTTCCAGACTCCAAGAGCTGAACAACTGGGTTTTTCGCCGTTCTTGATGTATTGGATGACCAAATTCTTCTATTCATACCATCAAGTAGTACAAGATTCCCTTGCTGGGTAACATTAAGAACTCCTGAAAGATCTGTGAGTGAAGTTTCTCTGTTGGCTACCCATGCAACCGTCTTATCGGAAACTACTCTGTACCGTATTCCTAGATAACGTCTGGTTGATTTACCTGGGCTGAAAAATACCAATTCAAAGGTTCCACCAGATGAAACTAGAGTCTCACCATCCTTGATGAACTGACTTGGTGTAATAGAATCTAGTACAGCAGAAGTTCCCAAGATAAAGGACAAAAATGAGTAAACTACAAGCATTTTTAAAACTTGAATTGAGTTTCTAATGCTTTTAATCTAGAATTGCTTCTCTTATACAAACATCAGTGTTTCCAAATCTTGTTTGTAAAGTGGGACCACTTACCGGTGTTAGGCACAATTCACAGGTTAGGTGGGAAATTTAGAATTCAATTAATACCGTTGACCCAAGTAGTTGTTTTTGAAGACATACAAAAGTCTTGTCCTAGCTTACTTGAAGATGACTTGAAGATGACCAGACCTGTAGATTTTAAAAAGTCTTGAGTATATGCATTTCTAACAATTGAATGCATATTAAATAACATCAGGCCAAGTTGCAGGTTTTGAAAATGACTGGGAGACAATCTAACTGGGAAGACTTTACTTGTATGGAACCAATTTTTCGGTCAATTAATGAACCACAGTACTAGAGGTGGGTTAATGGATAACTCAGATCAAACAGAATTTCCAGTTTTCCAATTGCTTATGAAGTGCAACATACGGGGTCGTGTGATGTAGTATTGTAGCAGAATTGGTATGGTTACGCTAGAGTTGTGGATTTCAATGCTGTGAAACAAGATTACAAGAGGCGGTATAGAAAGATAACTCATTCTTTAGACTTACATGTCCAAGAAGATTATGATTGTGGTCGGTGTGGCAAAATCCTCTGTTTCTTTTTCCACTCACCATCTCTAGTGTTAAAACACCAAAACTAAAGATGTCTGACTTTATTGAGAATTCCATCTATGGCATACTCTGTCATCACAAGATTTCCTGACCCCAAGAGCTGAACTAGTTCTTGATGTATTGGATGACCAAATTCCTCTATTCATAACATCAAGTAGTACAAGAATCCCTTGTTGTGTAACATTAAGAACTCCTGAATGATCAGTGAATGAAGTTTCTCTGTTGGCTACCCATGCAATTGTATTCCTAGATAACGTCTGGTTGAGTTACCTGGGCTGAAAAATCCCGATGGACTGACATAGTGTAACAGTATCTGGCACAGCACAAGCATTTTTTTTTTTAACTTGAATTGAGTTCTAATTCTTTTAATCCTGAATTGTTTCTCTATTACAAACATTAGTGTTTCAAAATCTTGTATAAAAGGTGAGTCCACTTCCCCGTGTAATAGTACAATCACAATTTACGAACTTGGATCCTCTATTCATCTAATCTCATGACACATAAGCATTGTAATAAATGTGTGGTTAAGATGTGATTGTTTTCCACATTCACTTTATAAACAATTAATCGCATGCTTTAAAAAGATGAGGAAAAAGATTAAATGAAAAGAGGATCCAGGTCTACAATTCACAGGTTAGGTGGAAATTTTAGAATTCAATTAATACTGTAGGTCCACAATTCATGACAGGTTAGGTGGAGATTTTAGAATTCAATTAATACTGTAGACCCAAGTAGTTGCCTTTCAAGTCATACATAGCTAAATCATTAAGAAGTCTGAGTAAATGTGAACAGCTAATTTCATAAGTTGACAGAATCAGCCATTGACAAGTCAGGGGAATTAGACACTCTTCAATTAGTGAATCACCAGACATTGTCTGTGATCCATACATTGAACCTTGGTAAATAACCATCTATGCAAGTTTTATTAATTGTTTTCATTCCCTGAATGTAAACATGATGATTGGGATGGTACAAATTAAAGTAGCATTTTTGGATTATAAGCTGCTACTCACAATGCATTATATGATACAACAAATGTAGTTTTGATCTGATAGCTCTGGTATCAGCACAGAACACTTTTATTTTTTATTATTTTTATTTTATTTTATTTTATTTATTTATTTATTTATTTTCATATGGGGATATATGGTCTCTCTGGTATATCAGTGGACAAGTAATTTAAGGAAAGAAATGTCAACTGATTACCATTTTTAATTACTTGTGCCGGTTAGCTTTTGCGGAAACCCCTTTCTTTCTCTGTTTTGTGGTGACCTTTAATGAGGCTCTAACAATGAGATTGTGATTTCACTGGTTGAAGACGATTGCCGCTTGCTTGAAGATGACTCTGGTTCAGTCAGATTCCTTTCTGTGAAAAAACCAGGCTTCTTTGGCTGAGGTAATGACCCCTCACCACCCAACATCAGAGCCACATTTGACATGTTTGGCCTATATTCTGATCCTTGTTGCACGCATAATAGACCGACATGAATGCATCGTAATATTTCAGATGAAGTAGAAGAGTAGTCCAACAGTTGATCAATTAGTTCCACTGCCTTTTGTTCATTCCAGGGTCTCCATGCCTTAAACAAATAAAAACCAATAGTTACTATCCTTGCTCTTCAAGTCCACACAAATAGTTCCTGGCATTATACTATTATAGTAAAAAGGGATTCCATTGCATTCCATTAAAACAACATTCCAAGAGGTGGTATAGAAAGATCACTCATTCTTTAGACTTACATGTCCAAGAAGATTATGCTTGTGGTCACTGTCACAAAATCCTCTTTTTCTCTTCCCACTTACTATCTCTAGTAGTAAAACACCAAAGCTAAAGACGTCTGACTTTACTGAGAAGATTCCATCTCCTGCTATTCGGGGGACATATATCCACTGCAGAATTACATTATAAAGAGAGAATGGGTTAACCAATAATATAATATAACGAAACAAATGCAAGAGTACTTACTATGTTCCAACAACTCTATTTGTTTCTCCCTTGGTTTGATCTCCTCCGAATGCCTTAGCCAGACCAAAGTCTGAAACTTTTGGGTTCATTTCATTATCTAATAAAACATTACTGGCTTTGAGATCTCTATGTATAATCCTCATTAATCTTGAGTCTTGATAAAGGTAAAGGAGCCCTCTAGCAATTCCTCCAATAATTTGGATGCGCTTGCTCCAATCTAATAATCCCCTTCTTGTTTTATCTAGAAAAAAAAAAAAAAATTTCATTCAAGTTAGTCCTAACCTAAATTCCATAGAGGAACTATAAAGAAAATAATTATCTGATTATGACCAAAGTTAAAGAGTCAGTTTGGAAAAGATCATCAAACCAAAAATGAAGTAGTCCAAGCTTTTGTTGGGCATGTATTCATTAATTAACATTCTTTCATCTCTTTGAGTGCAACATCCCAAAAGCTTTACGAGGTTTCGGTGCTGCAATTTAGCAATTAAAATGACCTCATTCTTGAACTCATCAATTCCTTGTCTAGAACATTTTGAAAACCTTTTAATAGCAATTTCTTGCCCCTCCATCAATGTACCCTATAAATCATCATTCAATCATTCATAATGGTAAACATTGTTTCGATTGGAAAAATAATAATCTGTTGTTGTGTTACCTTATAAAAAGGTCCAAAACCACCTTCTCCCAGCTTATTTTTGTCTGCAAAGTTGTCAGTGGCCTTAGCTATGGTGTTCAAATCATATATTTGCAATTCCATGTCATCTTTATTGTTGTCTTCACTGTTGTCATTTATATCTTGACTAATATCCGTTTTTTCTGGAAAAAAATTAATTTTAATCTAGAAATCGGTATGCATGCTATCTTTGTACTAGGAACAAATACCTTTACATTATTATGCATTAATATTTGGTATCAATAATTTCTTGAACAAAGCAGATCCTAAGTTACATTTAATGAAATTAACGGTGATTTGGATCAGAGTTATAATTTACCTTGAATCCCAAGTTTCCTTTTCCACATATAGATGATCCAGCAGAGCAAAAGCACTCCCATAGCAGAAATTACACATGTCACTATGATTATTACCCGTTTCTTCCCACTGAGTTTCCTCCTCCGCGCAATAGGCTGTCTCATTGATCAATATTCGCTGAAATATTGTTGTCAAACATATTCATGGATTTGAGTACAGTTGCTTCAGATCTAAGCAGTTATATTAAATGCATCCTTGTTTGCAAACTAGATTTTTAAAAATATAATGCCATTACCGAAAAGAAGATAACGGAGAGGCGCATACCTGATTTTGAAGCAGCTACCCGTACATAGAGATCTTGACCATTCAACTCAAGTGTTTTTATGTCAAACAAGTCACTAAACCAGAGCAAACAGCCGGTTCCTCCTTCTCTGACATCTAAATTTGCATATGCTGTACAAGAGCAATTGTTGAGACACAATTTCTCACATTCCACAAGGCTAATGTTTTTACCAGCCCAGGACTGACTCGTGTCTGGCAATTTTAATGCTTCATGTTTTAGAAATCCATCGCTGTGATTACAAGGCACCAACGGAGCGCTTCAAACACACCCATCATTCCAATCTAAGATTTTCCATTCTCTAGGTGATTTAGGTGTGAATCCTTCCAAGCATTTGCATACATCAGGATAATTATTGATGTTGCAACTAGCATATGAACCGCACAGGGCATAATTATTACACCCATCATCAAATGCCGCTATAGAGACTCTTTCCCAACTTCAGGTTTGATCTACCCATGTATAACGCTGCACATCACCTGATGGAGTCACCGCCACTCTTGAAGGGACTGATCTGTTTCGGATGTCAAACGTGTAAAATACCTCTTTCTCATTTGACACAAAGTCGTATATGTATACTGAATTTGATTTTAGTCGAGGAGTACCAGTCCAACGAAGGCCATTCCAGGAACCTGTTCTATACATTATTTCAGGTCCCTTTCTAAGAAATAGTTGTGGAAACCCATGAGGATCTACCTGGAATGTGAAGTCACCTGGAGCAGGGTCATCTATGCTCTTCCAGGATGATAAAATCCACTCCATACCAATAACCAAGTTTTTTCCAAGCTTCATGCCCGGTAATAAGCTATCACAAGGATAATCAAAGCTCTGCCACAAAAAGTTATCTGGGTTCTTATCTTTTTCATCATTCACAACCAAATTTCTGATTCTAAGAGCACTGCAACTGGATTCTGAAGACTTGTTGAGGCATTGGATGACCAAACAGTGTCATTTGTACTTTTCATCCGCAGGACAAGACTTCCTTGGGCATTAATACTTAGAAATCCCGAGGAATCAGAAATTGGAGTATTTCTGTTGGCTACCCATGCAACTGAATTCTCATCATCTTTCTTGTACCAAATTTCGAGGTATCGACCCCTTGATTTACCAGGACTGAAAAATCCAAGTTCAAAGACTTTGCCTGCTGAAACTACTGTCTCACCATCTTTAATGGATTGGTCAAGTGTAATGGTGTCCAGTGACAGTGTAGTGGTGATTGTTATATAAGAACATAGAAAGAAGGAGATAATTAGCATCATGAAGCCTGCCATAGACTCGCAGAAGCAGGCACTTACAATCTATCTCTTATATTTTGTTGGCAAAGTCCACCTAGCGAGAAATGAATCAGTACAGATATTAGTCCCCCAAAAGAAATGAAAAGTCAATTCAAGAGCAGTATTACTTCACAATTGAATTGACCTATCAACCTTTCAAGTAACCTCCGTTTTCGGGCAAGGGGTAACTAGCATTGCACAAACCACTTGCGTTACATCGATGTCATGTTCTACCTCTTACATCAGTCTTCAATGCAGCCTTGCGCTTTCATTTTCATTATTTCTAGATAAGGATCTAACTTCTATAACAATTCCTCATACATATCTATATTAGTTAATGCTCCTAAACAATTCCTCTGCCTTTGAAAATTTTGGTTGGCTCTACCTTGTGTCTGGTTACGAGAAATATTACAGAACTAACAAATATAATTCCTACTTGCTTCTTCACACTAGCGTTTTTATCATCTGAAATGTTAAAAGTTAAGTTAGTGGACACAGCCATATAAATGAGTTGAGGAGTGGGACATAACTCAAACCCACAACCTTGTTGTTATAGGTGTTAGAGGCTTACCATTAGGACTACCTCATCTCATCAATATTTGTTTTTTTTTTTTGTTATATTCTGTTTTTATTAACTTTTGATCATAAATCTTATCTAAAAGCTCAAATTAGTGGTTGTTATATGGTAATTCTAGCCATAGTTGCAAGGATACAATCAAAGCAGTCAAAAGTCAAGCCTAAGGAAAACGTAGATGAAACTTGGTGGGCAAGAAAGCTCCACTGATGGGAAACCCCAAGGGCCTTCCCAGATAGCGATGCGTGGCAGCCAAATAGAGGAAGGTCAAGAGAATGGAGCACTAAAGCAAGCCTTGCAAGCTCAGAGAGGCTACTGTTTTATTATTGTAATTGAGTTGATTTCACATGGTATAGAGCTGAGGATTTGGGAATAAGCTTCCGCTGCCATTATTGTGTTTAACCATTGTTGATGGTGATTTTTGGATTGACTCAGTCAACAATAATGTATTAATCAAAACGAACAAATAAAGAAAATAAATCAATGCATGCAAGACAGATTTTATGTGGAAAACCCTTGAATGGGAAAAAACCACGGTGCCCCTTGAGGGCGAGAGAAATCACTATGAATCGCTTGTGATTTACACACTTAGATCTCTCATACAATAGCCTGATTATTCTCTCTCTGATCTCGAACCCCTTTTCATGGGATTTTGGGTTCTATTTATATTAGTTTTTCTAGGGTTTCCCGTGTCTATGCCGTGTTGGTAGGGGAGTTCCTATTTTCTGTTATGTAAGGAGTTTAGGGTTTGTAAACAACTTTTAGGGTTTGTTTCCTATTTGGACTCTTCTTTGTTTAAAGTCGATTGGATCCTATTCGGAATAGGATTTGATCTTTGAGCTCTGTATTCGATCGAATCCTCGCTTGGCGTGGAAAATATACTTGGAATTGGAGTACTCTTTTGGCCGTATGTTTCTTGGCGAACGCCTTGGATCGGCGAGCGCACTTTGCCTTTCTGTTGGTCAAACAGTTGTGGCGAGCACATTTCTTCTTTGAATCGGCGAGCGTGCCAGCTGGAGCGTCTTTGACTGATCTCCTCTCGTTGACGGGTCAACGGGTGACGTGTTTATTTACTTGACCCGTCTTTATTGCCTCTTTTGCTGATGTGTCCTATTGCCAAATTTACACATACAACAATACCCCCATAAATACTTCGAGTTGATCCAATGTAGGCTGGTTTCTTTGGTTCTGCGAGCAGTGTTTATATGATTTACTTATGTTTTGCTGACTTTCCTCATTTTCTGAAATTTTTGCAGATGTTTTTCCCTCTCTTTTTTTGTTTTTGCCACGTGGTACTCTTGTTATTAAGTATTCCGCAATAAGCTTTCATTTTCAGCCACAGAATTTCAAACGCTGGGTGTTGATGTGACGTGCTGCAACTGATGTCACGCCAATGATTTCACGTCTGTTGTGAACTCCCATGATGCCACGTGTTCTTCGTTTAATGGGCACTTTTCATCACTGCCTTTACTCACAGGCGGCGGCACTTTATCATGGCCGTTTTTAATTATTGTTTTTTCTTGAATTTCGAATCCCCCCCTTTTTAAAGACGAGACTGTTCCACTTCCTTTCACTTCCTTTGATCTTGCTTCTTCTGCAGAAAAAATCCTCTGAAAAAATCCTCCAAGTTTTCGATTCGACGTGTCAGGTTTCCGGTGATCTTCTTGACGTGCGATTTTGCTACCCATTTTCTTTTCTTCCTTCTTCGAAAACATTTATCTCTGGTGAGTTTCATGGATTTTTCTCAGCGTGCTTTTCTTTTTAATCAGATGATGCAAGCCCTTGAGCTTGGTGATAAGGAAGTGGCTGATAAAATCGAGTCATATTTACGTAATTTTAACCCAACTTCTCCTGTACCCATTCCTCTTTATGCTCCTTCTAATTCTGAATCCAATGCTCCTAATTTTGTTTTTCTTTCGACTTCTGACAGCGATTCTTCAGATATGGCAAACACTCCAAGAGCTGCTGGTAGTGGTCGACGAGGGCCTAGAACCCCTAGGGATTCTCTCCTAGGTGCTCAGCCGGTGATTGATTCAGATGTTGAAGATCACCGGCGAAACAGTTTGTGTTTTGCAGCCGATCACTCGAGCTCTTTCGACACTGAAGTAAATGTGGTCGGCGAGCAGGAAGTTACTAAATACAAGAAGAGGTATGATATTCCGGATTCGGTTGTCCTCATACCTTCTGGCGAGCAGGCTGCGTGGAATCCGCCGAGCAACGCTGTTGCCATCTATGGGTCGATGCTGGGTTGTGGGGTGACTCTCCCACTCCAACCATTTATAGCCAGATTTTTGACTGATGCAATGCTCGCTCCTGCCCAACTCTCGCCGAACAGCTACAGGATTCTGATGGCCTTGTGCGTGATATGGAAGTCAATGGGTCGCCGGTCGCTAACACCTCGCGAAATTCGCCACTTCTATATCTTGCGGCAGTCCGGTCATGGAGGTACTTATTACCTTCAATCAACCCCTGTAGAAAACTGGATCCCTGAGGGTGTATCCAGCCCAGGACAAGTGGAAGTCTCGAGTGATAAGAAGAAGATGGGTTTTGTCTGGGGTTTCCCTACCTCGAACAAGAGGTGGAAGAATAGTTGGTTTTTTATCGGTGGCGAGTGAGGAAGGAATAACTCTGCCGACCCTCGCCGAAACCTTCGGGCAAGTAAGGTTCCGAGACATTTTACGTCTCCTGAAGCTTGGTCAAAGGCTCTCCCCACCTTGACCTCGCATGAGGTGAAGAATGTGATGGAGGCTGCGGTACTTAGTCTGGCCAAGAGAGGTCAAGAGTCTGACCCCGCACGTTTTTCCTCGTCTGTCTGCTAGGCGACGCCGCCGTAAGTTCCTTTAAACTTTAGAACTTGTTTTTATTGGTTTTGCTTTAAGTGACACTGTTTTTTGCTTTTCAGTGAGCGAGTTCGATGTCGTCTGTGATGAACAAGCTCGAGCGGTGAAGAACTCTGAAGCCGCCAATCAAAGGCATGTCGCGAGCTTGTCGAAAGAAGGAGTCGCGCCACCCGAGGGAGATGATTCCCAGGATGAGGGCGGAACAGGAGTTCATGCTGTAACGGAGGTGGTCGCCCAACCTCGTGGGGGTGGAGTTGGTACCTCGTCTCATGTCCCTAGCCGCAAAGGGAAAGAAAAAGTTGGGGCTCCTGCGGCGGATACAGAAGTTCCTGTTTTTGATGCGAACATCCCGGAGCCTCCTGAAGACCCTTCTAGAGACCTTAATCCCAGAAATGGTCGAGGGAAGCGCCCTGCTGAGACAACCCCTGAATGTGCCACTCGTCCTTTGAAAAGGGCTTCTAGGGTGGTTCAATATGTGGTCTCATCCGATGAAGAGGGGAATGGCGAGCCTGTTCTCCCCGAGGCTGCTAATGCCAGCGAACCTGGTACTGCAGTCCCTCAGGATACGGATCCAGCCCCTCGATTGGAGGAAGGTGGTGGTGTAGAGACTACTCCCCCTTCGTCTACACAGGTCCCTACCTCGGACAATATCGGGCCCTCAGTACCCCCAGCGAATATTAGAGCGCTGGATACTGCTGTACAAGAGGATACCCCCAGGCCTTCATCTTCTATCACTGCAGGGGGTAGGGGCGCCGCTGCTCCGGTTGATACCCCTGGTCCGTCATCGGCCCCTGCTACGGATTTAGGGGGCTTTCGTGAAGGGCCGTCTATTGATCCATCCGGTCAAGGCGAGGGATCAGGAATTGTTTCGTTGTTTGATTTTTCTCCCGCCGAGCTCCTCAACCATTTTATAAGCAATGATATCTATTTTGGCGAGGGTTGGGAGCAGGTGAAAGGAAAATCATGCAACAGTAAGATGGAGTTCTTTTTCAACTGCCATTCTTTGGTAATTTCATTGGCCTTGTTTCTTCTTTTTATTACTCTTCACTTCACCCCCCTCCCCCATCTTTTTTAAACTTGTTTGGCTCGCAGATGATGTCAGAAATGGCGAGTAACTATCGGCGAGCAAACGCGGCATTGAGCGACAACAAGCGCTTGCACAAGATAATCTCTCACTCGGCGGCTGAAAAACTATCGGCTGAGGAATCACATGCCCAACACATTGCCCGAATGCAGGAGTCCGCCAATGGTTCTTTGGCTGCTCAGCTTGCTGCTGAAGAAAAGCTTCTCGCCGCTGAGGAACAAGTCAAGTTGCTGAAAGAGCAGCTCGCTGATAGTCAGGAAGCTTTGGTCGCTCACATGGAGGGAGAGAGGTTGGCAAATGAGGCCAAGGAGAGGGCTGAACGTGAGTCTGAAGATTTGTGGCATCAACAAGCTACTCAAGATGTCCTTATGAATGACCTGAAGGCTGTCTTGGAAGTTGAAGCCGTTGACCGTTTGAAGAGGTCTCCTGCGTATGACGCGCTCCTCTTCTGCGAGTTTGAACGGGGCATGCAGCAAGCGAAGAAGTTTTTCGCCCTGAAGGACCACTCAAATGAGAAAGCCCTAAGGCGTTACGACAGAAGCCTTCAGCGGCATATGGATGGCGCAGTGCGCTCGATAAAGGGCCAGCTGAAGCTGTGGAAGGCCCATTGTCGGTACACTCAAGCGAAGCCTCTTCCTATGCACCTTGAGATTCCCACCAAACGTGCTTGTAGCACCTACTATTCTGGCCAAAAAGGGAGTTTCACTGGGTCTGGTGCTAAGCCCGACTTGGGTCCTATGGCTGGTCGGGATTATACACCTTTTATGCCCGAAGGGGATGAAGAGGTTGATTGGCCGTCAGAGGACGAGGTGAGCGAGGAAGAGGAGGAGGATGATGATGGGGGCTTTCCGCCAGTGAGCGCTTGATTTCTTGTACATTTGATTTTTCCTTGACTCTGTAAATATATTCATAAGTAAATAAAATGTCAACTTTTCTCGCTTTTCATTTCTTTCTCGTTCGCCGTATTTAATTCTATGTGTTTTTTTTTTTTTTGTTCAACTGCCATTGCTGAGTTTCTGGCCCAGGCTTTAAAGCCTTTTATCACTTAGCTTTGTAATTGCTAGTTTTTGTTTTACCGAGTGTTTGTCAGGACGTGTCCGACCATACACCAAGCTTTGCATGAGCATACTGTTAGGACGTCTCCCGCTTTTGCTCACTGTTTTCTGACTGCTAGCTTGCTTTACCCCCAGTGTTTTTAGTTTTGGGGAGTTTAACCCGAATACTGTTGGCTGAACGCCTCTTACAGTCTGGGGGTTTTATGCCTTTATTGATGGCGATTGCCTTTTATAGCGTTTTAGCCTGCTTAGGCTATTTTTCTCTAGCTTAGGCTATTTTGTAGCGTTTTAGCCTTCAACCTGCTATAATACGGGGTATTTCCCGGTTTTCTTTGGTATTCGCCGATCTTCGATAGCTCAATCTATCTATCTTGGGCGACCCACTCGTTATGGCTGATCCATGATTTCAATGATGGCAGACATCTCAGTAATAAATTACTCTTTATTGATTATTTCCTGCAAACTCTAACATCAAAAATAAAAGTCTTCTAGAAAGACAAATTGGAACAAATAAAGGAGAAATAATAAAGGGTCTTCTTGAACTGAAGTATCAAGGGTAGTAGATCTTCAGGAATTGAGCATTGCACGGTCGGGGCAGCTCGCCGACTCCTTTTTTCGCTATGTAATATGCTCCATGGCCTGCTATATCTGTGAAGTGATATGGTCCCTCCCACTTGTCCGCGAGTGATCCTGCAGCTTTGTCCTTTGTTCCGGGCGACACTCTTTTTAGAACCAGATCCCCGAGTGTGAACCTTTTGACTTTCACATGTGAGTTGTAGTATCTCGCCGCTCTCTGCTGATAGGCGGCATTCCTTATTTGGGCGTGCTCCCTTCTCTCTTCCAGCTCATCTAGGCCATGTTTCAGCATGTCAACATTAAGTTCTGGTTGGAAGAGTTGTGTTCTTGGCGAAGAGAACGCTGTTTCGACCGGAATGACTGCCTCGGTTCCAAATGCCATGGAGTAGGGTGTCTCCCCAGTGAAGTTTCTTTCCGTCGTTCAGTATGCCCATAGTACCTGTGGTAGTTTTTCCGCCCAATTTCCCTTTTTGACAGCTAGCTTGGCCTTCAGGTTGTGTTTGATGATTTTATTTACCGCCTCAGTTTGCCCGTTTGTCTGTGGGTGAGCTGGAGAGGCATAGTAGTTGTTGATCCCATACTTCTTGCATAAATCTCTGAATTTCTTATTATCGAACTGTGTCCCATTATCAGTGATAATGGTGTTTGGTATACCAAACCTGTATAAAATATTTTTCTTCACAAAGCTGGTTGTATTTGCTTCTGTTATGTGCACCAGTGATTCGACCTCTACCCACTTAGTGAAATAATCCACTGCTACAATGGCGTGTTTTGCTCCTCCTGGTGCTGTGGGCATCGGGTCGATCAAATCAATTCCCCACATGGCGAACGACCATGGGGAGGTGATGCTTTGTAAGCGCTCAGGCGGCTAGCGAATATTATTCGCGATCTTTTGACATGCTTCACATCTGGTCACTATTCTTTTTGCATCAGCGAACATGGTCGGCCAATAGAACCCTTGCTTTAGTGCTTTATGGGCTAGACTGATGCTCCCAGCATGATTCCCACAGCTTCCGCTGTGTATACCCTTCAGGATTCCTTCTGCCTCTTCAGGTCCGACACATCTTTGCAATGCTCTCGAAAATCCTCTCCTATACAGTTCACCGTTGAGGATTGAATATCTTGTTGCCCTGTATTTCAGCCGCCTGGCTTCTAGCAAGTCATTTGGGAGGGTGTCATTAATTAGGTACTCTTTGATTGGGGTCATCCAGCTGATTGATACGTTCGTGATGACCCCTATTTCTGCCTGTTCTGCTATGCTTGGTCGGAGTAGGTGTGCCAAGGGAATTGTTCGAGGCCAGATGTTGACTGTGGCTGATGCCAATTTAGCCAAAACATCTGCTTGTTCGTTCTTTTCTCTTGGGATTTGGACTATCTTGTATTCTTTAAACCGCCCCAATAGCCCATTTGCTAGCTTTAAGTAAGCGATCATGTTTTCATCCCTTGCTTGGTATTCGTCGAGAACTTGGTTAACGATGATTTGAGAATCACTGAAGACTTCAATCTCGTCAGCTCCTAAAGCTGTGGATACCCTTAATCCTGCTATCAATGCCTCATACTCGGCTTGGTTGTTGGTGGCTTTAAAATCGAACCGCAAGGCACATTCTACTGAATCTCCTTCTGGGGTTGTAACTACTATCCCTGCCCCGCTGCCGTGCGTGTTTGATGATCCGTCAACACAAAGTTTCCAGCGAAAGTCTTTCTTCGCTTTGTCTATCATCATCTTTGCTACTTCGGTATCAGGTTCGGTGAACTCTGCCACAAAGTCTGCTATTGCTTGGCCCTTGATCGCTGTTCTTGGGATGAATTCTATGTCAAACTCGCTCAGCTCAATGACCCATTTTGTGAGTCTGCCAGATACTTCTGGTTTTTGCAAAATCATTCTTAATGGGCAGTTGGTATATACTCCTATTTTGTGTGCTTGGAAATATGGCCTCAATTTCCTTGCTGCTGTTATCAGGGCGAGCGCCATCTTTTCAGCTGGTGAGTATCTTGTTTCGGCTGGCAGCAGTGCTTTGCTGGTGTAGTACACCGGTTTCTGTATTCCATCCTCCTGCCTGATCAGTACCGAGCTAGTGGCTACATCCGTAATGGATAGATACAAATACAGCACTTCTCCTTTGAGCGGTTTGGAAAGTAGCGGCGCTCGACCTAGGTAGTTTTTGTGGGCAAGAAAAGCTTCTTCACAATCTTTATTCCACTCTATTCCTTTTCCTTTCTTAAGTGCTTTGAAAAATGGCAAGCATCGATCCGTTGATTTTGCTATAAACCTGCTCAGTGACGCCAAGCATCCAGTAAGTTTTTGGACATCTTTCAGGTTTTTTGGGGAAACCATGTTGGCCAGTTCTTTGATCTTGTCAGGGTTCACTTCTATCCCTCTTTGATGCACTTGGTATCCGAGGAACTTTCCGGACGGCACACCGAAAACCCACTTTGAAGGGTTTAATTTCATCCCAAATTTGGTTAAGACGACGAAAGTTTCTCGCAGATCATCTACATGTCTGTCAGCCGTGATACTCTTGGTCAGCATATCATCAACGTATACTTCCATATTTCAGCCTATTTGGCCGGCGAACATCCTGTTAACTAGACGTTGGTATGTTGCCCCGGCATTCTTCAAGCCGAACGGCATTACGGTATAACAGTACAACCCCTGGTCTGTGGTGAACGCTATCTTATCCTCATCTGGCTTGTGCATCTTGATTTGATTGTAACCTGAGTATGCGTCCATGAAGCTTAGCAGCTCGTGTTCGGCTGTTGCGTCGACCAACTGGTCGATTCTTGGCAATGGGAAGCTGTCTTTGGGACAAGCTTTGTTCAGGTCAGTAAAATCTACACACATTCTCCACTGATTGTTCTTCTTTTTTACAAGCACCACGTTCGCCACCCATTCGGGGTATTTAACTTCCCTAATCGACCCTGCTGTGAGTAGCTTTGATATTTCCTCCTTTATTGCCGCGCTTCTTTCAGGGTTGAAACTTCTTCTTTTCTGTATCACTGGTTTGTACTCTTCACTTACCGCTAGGTGATGCGTGGTTACGCTTGCATTAATTCCTGGCATATCTTCGTTTCTCCAGGCAAAAACCTCCTTATATTCCCTTAGTAGATTCACCACTCCCGTTTTAACCTGTTTTGTCAAACTTGCTCCAACCTTGACGGTTTTGCTGGGTTCTTTTTCGTCTAGAATGATGGTTTCGGTTGGTTCCTCCTTTTCTCTGTCTGTTTTATCCCTCGGGTCTAGTTCGAAGGCTTCGGGGGTTTCTTCTCGTTCCTCCTCGTCAAGTTGGAAGATACTCAATGTTTCTACGCCAGTCTTGTCCTTAAAGATTGACAAGTTGGCTCGGTGAGCCATTTCCTGCGATCCTTTAAGCTCCCTAATTCCGAATTCTGTCAGGAATTTGACTTTTAATGCATGGGTAGATGTGACCGCTCGCGCCTTGTTCAAAAATGGTCGACCGAGTAAAGCATTGTAGGGCCAGTTGTAAATGTCAACCACCACGAAATCCAGGAGGATAGTCCGACGACAAGGTGCTGTTCCAAATCTCATAGGTAATTTCACCATTCCTAAAGATCTTACTTCTGCGCCTCCGAACCCTTTTAGGGGCACGTGGAATGGTTCCAAGTCTTTCCTGTCTAGCCGAAGTTCGTCGTACACTCTGGCGCTTAAAATGTCAGCGGAACTTCCGTTGCTATCATCACTCGGAGGACATCCCTGTGTGCTATTTGTACTCCCACAACTATTGCATCGTTGGGTTTGGCGTCGATTCCTTCTGAATCTTCGGCTGTGAAGGTTATCGGGTCATGTCCTTCCTTTGGTTTTTTATTGTTTTTCTGTACGGAATTTACCTCTAGGTCCCTGTTTTCATACATTACTTCCTTGACCTCTGACATCCTTTCTCTATTGCTTCTGCCCGTGTGAGGTCCACCAAAGATGGTATTTATCGCCGCGTTAGGGCTACCTTTTCTTGGACTTCTTCTTTCCTGTCCTCCTCCTCGATAGCTATCGTGGCGACCAGTGTTTTGGTCTCCTTTTAATGTGAAATCTTTAAGGTGCCCTTCTCTGATCAAACTTTCAATATGATCCCGCAGCTGGAAGCATTTTGAAGTATCATGCCCGTGATCTTTGTGGAATCGGCAGTATTTTGTTGTGTCCTTCCTAGCATTCGCCGACTGTTGCCGGGGGTACTTGGCGAGTCCTTTGTCCTCTACTACAGACAATATGTCTTCCTGTTCGCCATTTAGGGGAGTGTAGTTGCTATACCTGCCTTGGAACCTACTGGCTCTGTTGCTGCCTCGACTCTCTTTGGGCTGATTCTTTCGGCTCTTATCTTTTCTTTGGCGATCGTGCGACTGACCTTTGGTCCTGTCATCCTTGGACTCGGGTTTTATGTCTGGTTTGTGACCGTGGACGTAACTACCCCTTTGGGCTACTTCTTCTTCTTCTACCAGTGCATAGTCTCCAGCTATATCCATCATCTCTTCATACGTCTTCGGTCAATCCCTTCGTAAGTCGAAAGATAGGCGACCACTTTGCAATCCGTTAGTGAAGGCTGCTATGGCAGCTATGTCGCTTGCATCTTCTATTTGAGCAACTTCTTTTCCAAACCTGGCTAAGTATTTCTTCAGTGACTCGTTGCTTTCTTGTTTCAAGTTCGACAGATGAGCCAATGATTTTCTCCTCTGTACACTTCCCATGAACTGCCTTATGAACGCCTTGCTGAAGCTAGAAAAGTTGTTTATACTCCTGGCTGGTAAACGTCCAAACCATCTAGAAGCGAGGTCGCCGAAGGTTTGAGGGAACGTTAGGCACAAGAGGCCGTCATCTGACGCGTACTAGGCCATAATATTACGGAATCTGTGAACGTGCTCCTTCGGATCCCTGCTTTCTTTATACTGCTCAATGGTTGGCATTCTGAACCGTTCCGGGAACTTAGTGTGTGCAATATGGTCAATGAATGGGCTGTCTGACTCGTCATCTGAAAAAATATTGTGTCCATACCGCTTAGCCATTGCTGAAACCCTTTTTGAGAGCTGTTGGAGGGTAACGCTCCTATGACCAGTCGGCTCTCCTTCTTGGTTGACTCTGCTTCTAACCGTCATCTTACGAAAATCTCCTTCCCTGCTATCATCACCTCTATTAGCCTCTGGATCATCTGTACTTTTGGATCTCTGCTGCCGTGCTCTTTTTGACCGCAATCCCCTTCTCGGTTGGGGACTTTTGTCTTCTGACGAGATTGATCATCGTCTCCTGCGGTTCCCGTTAGATCCATCGTTGACGATTTCTCCGTGTGCTCGCCTGCGGCCTCGTTTTTCTGGGAAATCTTCGTCCAACGATCCCTTGTGTCTTCTTTGGTCCAGGACTCCTTGTGGGTCTCGGAGTGCTTCCTCGATAGTTGGTTATGTTTGAAGGTTGGGAGTTGCAATATGAACTTCTGACCGCATCCTTCCTGGAGGGTGATTCCCATGTGTGCTGGTTGTCAGTTCATAAGGAGACGAGGCCCCTAACCCTATAGGGAGTGTGAGACCTATTTTATTGGCTTCATTGACCAAGTTTACCAGCGCTGCATGGAAGTGCTGTAAGGTCTCATTGGTTACTTCAGTCCCCGGAGTAGCTGCTGATTGTTCTCCGGTTGCCAACGTTTCCTCTCCGGGTATTGCAGCCTCCTCGGGAAACCAATCGTTGCTAGGAATTCCATCTCTTTCGTTGTTGTTGCTCATGTTGTGTCTGTTAGTAAGGGTTTCTGGAAGTTTTATTCTGAAATCCTCTCCCCCTCCTTCTAGCGCCAATTGTTGACAGTGATTTTTGGATTGACTCAGTCAACAATAATGTATTAATCAAAACAAACAAATAAAGAAAATAAATCAATGCATGTAAGACAGATTTTACATGGAAAACCCTTGAATGGGAAAAAACCACGGTGCCCCTTGAGGGCGAGAGAAATCACTATGAATCGCTTGTGATTTACACACTCAGATCTCTCATATAATAGCCTGATTATTCTCTCTCTGATCTCGAATCCCTTTTCATGGGATTTTGGGTTCTATTTATATTAGTTTTTCTAGGGTTTCCCGTGTCTATGCCGTGTTGGTAGGGGAGTTCCTATTTTCTGTTATGTAAGGAGTTTAGGGTTTGTAAACAACTTTTAGGGTTTGTTTCCTATTTGGAATCTTCTTTGTTTAAAGTCGATTGGATCCTATTCGGAATAGGATTTGATCTTTGAGCTCTGTATCCGATCGAATCCTCGCTTGGCGTGGAAAATATACTTGGAATCGGAGTACTCTTTTGGCCGTATGTTTCTTGGCGAAACGCCTTGGATCGGCGAGCACACTTTGCCTTTCTGTTGGTCAAACAGTTGTGGCGAGCACATTTCTTCTTTGAATCGGCGAGCGTGCCAGCTGGTGTGTCTTTGACTGATCTACTCTCGTTGATGGGTCAACGGGTGACGTGTTTATTTACTTGACCCGTCTTTATTGCCTCTTTTGCTGATGTGTCCTATTGCCAAATTTACACATACAACAACCATCATTTTCTTGGGTTAGTTATCTTCAAAAAAATTCCACATCTTCTTTGTAGTGATATTGATAATCCCAAAATGCTGAAGTGGTCATAAAAAAAAAAAAAAAAAAAAAAACCAAGACAGATATAAGTTCTCATAGCTGATGAAGACCGAGTAGGCAAGACTCAACTTTGGTTAATATTTTTATCGAAATGGCTCAGTACAGACAGTCACATTTATGAGTAATTCAATTAGCATGACAGCAGGTAGATAATGATTAGTTCATGGTGATCATTGATGAGAGAGATGAGAGAGCAGCAAAACAGAAGAAAAAATAGAAATAGAGAGAATTGAGAAGAGACATGGGAGATTCTTGCCATTCATAGAGCTGTAATGTTAATCTCTTCTTCTCAGTTTTATGCTGACAGAGGAATCTCTATTTTGAGTGACTCAAATACGGTTGTGTCATGGATAAATGGTAAAGGTTTTGGCAATCTAAGTTATGTGAAGTTTGTTGGAAAACTTTGATGGTGGGAAATCACTCAAACACAATAAAAAGAAAGATATTTTGAGGAGGAATAAAATTTATATTAACTCTATTAACTGATACAATATTTGTATCACACCACCACTCAAATGTATTTTTATTTTTCCTCACACTTTTTTCAAATGCCTACAACTCCAAACTATTTATAGAACTCAATGGAGAGTTCTAGATCACTCTCACAACTACAATGCAAAGAACTTACTTATACATGCATCACATTAAATACTACATAGATAATCTAAATACATTAACCCTCCAAATACATGTATCCTCCAAGTACATGAACACAAACCTTTAGATGAATGTGTATTTAAATCCTCCAAGGTTCATGTATATATTTTTCTATGACAATTCCAACCTTCCCAAAGCATTCTTTAATAAACATATTAAAGTTTAGTTTATATTTCCAACAAAGTTGATATATATGATATCAGACAAAATATAATGCATAGGAAATCAATGTCTATTAAGTTTACGCCGAGAGGATCCAATGCACTTGCTGACAGCCTAGCTAAAGAAGGTGCTGGTTTGGTTGGCGAGAGGCTAGAATGGGGAACTTGAGGTTTCTTTGTGGCGTCTCTTATTTTTTCTTGTTTGTTTTTGTAAATCTCTGCTTCCCTTGTAACAGACTGCTTTTGTGTTTTGTTGGAGTTTGTTCATTGCCCAGCCTTGTTGCTCTGTTGTCTTAACGCACAGGTGGTGGATTTTGTTGAGCTAGTCTGGCCTCTATTATCTTTGTGGACAAGTTTTTGCCCATGTGGTTTATATTAATAAACTTGCATTTTCAAAAAAAGAGAAGGGACATGGGAGATCAGAAGTAGTAGCCTAGAGAGAGAGAAATGGATGAAGAAAGAAAACAAAGAAAAAGAGAAATAGTGAGAAGAAGTTGAATATGGTGCAGCTGTATAAATATGTCCAGTACACAAGATATATAGATAAGTTATAGTTATATATATATATATGTTTTTTGAAAGGCAATATATTAAAGGAACAAGCAGCACAACGGCCACAAAAGGCAACAAAATAGGAGGCGACACCAGCCAAAAAGCAAACAAACACAACATGAGAATAACACAAAACAGAGCAACAACGCCAGAAATAGCAGCAGCGCAACAAGACCGGGCCAGAAGGCACAGATAAGTTATAGTTGATGAAGTATGGAATATATTTAAGTTATTAGATTTCTCAGCAAATTCTATATTGAGTTTATGTGATTTTAGGGTGGATCAAAAATAGATGAATTGAGATGGTACCTAGTTCCATAACAGTTGTGAGCACGAGTTGTGTGAGTGGATACTTTTTAATGAAAGTAATTTGTTTTACAATTATATGTTAGCATTAATTATTTAGAGACGTATTAGAAATAAATGATTTATTTATTTATTTAGAAAACAGATTTCCAGCTGATTAGAAATGATTTAAGAAATGTTTAGATTTTTAGAATTCAAAAATAGGAAGGCTTTATTAAGAAGTGGTTGAGAGGCAATAGGAAGGGCTTGGGTCATTCTAAAGATTGTGAGGATAGGTTGGCTTTGTTGGATAGGAAGGCTAGTGTGGAAGGGTGGTCTGAGTCTTTGAGGAAGGAAAGATTGTCTATATTGGCTAAGTACTGGATGGAGCTAAGAAGAGAGGAGCAATTGTGGAGACAAAAATCATGGGTGAATTGGTTAAAGGTTGGTGATAGGAATTCGAAGTTTTTTCATGTCATGGCAAACGGGAGGAGGAGAAAGAATTTCATTGATGAAGTCTCTATTGGACGTGTTAAGGTTTCGGAGCCGTGGCGAGTGAAGGAAGAGGTTTTGAAGTTTTTTAAAGATCATTACTCCAATGTTAATTGGAAAAGGCCGAAGATTAGAGGTCTTGATTTTAGAAGAATTTCGCTGGTAGAAAAGGAAGCTTTGGAAAGTGATTTTAGCAAGGAAGAGGTGTGGGAAGCCATTTGTAGTTGTGATGGGAATAAAGCCTCGGGCCCGGATGGTCTGAATCTTAATTTCATCAAATCTAATTGGGAAGTGATTCAAGAGGACTATATGAAGTTTATTTATGAGTTTCATTCTAATGGAAGTATTGTTAAGGAGTTGAACAAGACTTTTATTGCTCTCATTCCGAAGAAAGCTCATCTGGAGTCTATTAATGAGTTTAGACCGATTAGCTTAGTGGGGGCTATGTATAAGATTTTGGCTAAAGTTCTAGCCAACCGGTTGAAGAAGGTGACAAACTTGGTGATTGGAGAGTATCAAATGGCTTTTGTTAAAAATCACCAAATCTTAGATAGTTTCGTGATAGCGGAGGAAATCATTCATTCTTTGAGGAATGATAGAGTTGGAGGTCTTGTTGTGAAGTTGGATTTTGAAAAAGCTTATGAATCGGTAGATCATTCTTTTTTGGACGCCACGTTAGAGGAGATGTGATTTGGGGATAGATGGAGACAATGGATGAGAAGTTGTATTTTGACTCTGAGTATGTCGGTTTTGGTTAATGGTAGTCCTACGGCAGAATTCGGGGTGGAGAGAGGTTTACGTCAAGGTGATCCGCTATCACCTTTTTTATTTAATATCGTGGTAGAGAGTTTGAGTTGTTGCTTCAAGAAGGCTTTTGAATTAGATATGTTGAAGGGTGTCTTTTCTAGAGAAGAGGAGGTCCCATTTCTCATCTTCAGTTTGCGGATGATACCATTATATTTTTAGAGCCTAAGGTGGAGTATATTGTCAATACTAGGAGAATTTTACGTTGTTTTGAGATGGCTTCAGGGTTGAGTATAAATTTCCACAAGTCTTGTGTGGTGAAAGTGGGGAAAAAGGTGGATGGGGAGGAAGATTAGGCAGCTTTGTTCAGCTGCAAAAAAGTGATTTTACCAATTATGTACCTTAGAATGCCTCTTGGAGCTCGGCCTGGTTCTAAGGCTTTTTGGAATTCAGTGTTGATGCGGATGGAAAGGCGTTTGGCTCCTTGGAAACTAAAATTTCTTAGTAAAGGTGGAAGATTGGTTTTGATTAAAGCAGTTCTTTCAAGCATTTCGTCTTATTATTTATCAATCTTTAAAGCTCCGGTTAGTGTGGCTAATGCTATAGAAAAGCTTCAGAGGGGTTTTTTTTTGGGGTGATGGGGTGGAAAAGAGAAAGATTCATGCTATAGATTGGGGGTCTATTTGCCAAAGTAAAAGAATTGAAGGGTTGGGAATTAGTAGGATAGAGGATAAGAACAATAGTTTACTAGCTAAGTGGGTGTGGCGTTTTGGTAGGGAAGAAGAGTCTTTATGGAAGAAGGTTGTTTGTGCCAAGTATGGCGAGAAATTTAGTAGTATGGGGTGGAAGTGGAATGCTTCCTCTAATACATCGTCGTTTGTTAAAGCGGTTGGTAGTCTTTTTCGAGTAGGTTCCATATCGAAGAATATCATCGAGGATGGCTTTAAGGTTGTTGTTGGCAGTGGGGATCAGGTTGGTTTTTGGAATGAGAGGTGGTGGAATGACAGTCCATTATATGTGGCATTCCCGAGAATTTTTGCTCTTGCGGTTCGTAAAAGTGGCGTGATCAAAGATTTTGGGGGTTGGTAATAGGGTCGTTAGGTGTGGGATGTGCAGCTCCATATGTGTCTTTTTGATTGGGAATGGGATCAGTGGAACATGTTTTTGGCTGCTATTGAGAGAATAAAGGTTAGAAGTTCGGTTTCGGACTCAATTGCTTGGATTTGGAGCCCAAACAGTGCTTTCTCAGTGAGGTCTTTTAGAAGATGTGTTGAAGATGCGATGGGTGTTTCCGATTCTAAGCTGGAGTCTATTTGAAGAGGACTCAGTCCTCCGAAGGTTGAGGTTTTAGTGTGGCAGTTGATTAGAGGAAGGATAATGGTTAGAAGCTTGCTGCATGGTTTTGGTATTCTACCAGCAAGTAGTAAGGAATGTTCGATTTGTAACAGGTTTGAAAAGTCGTTTGACCATTTGTTTCTTCATTGTTCTTGGTCTTGGTCTTTGTGGTTTACTTACTTGGGGTGGTGGGAGGTTAAAGGCTGCTGCAATTCTAATGTCAAGGAGTGGAGGAGAGGCTGGTATGGGCTCTGTCCGAATACTAAATGGAGTAGAGTTTAGGCGACTCTTTTCAATGCCATTGTTTGGACAATTTGGGAAGCTAGGAACTTGGTGGTCTTTAAAGGCATAGAGGCTGATTTGGCGTACTTCATATGTAACGCCCCCAAATCCGGGACCCAACGGACCGGGTTGCTACGTGAAACAGAACTTTGAAAAACCTTAATTCATAATTATTCACAATTAGAATCATCAATAATATATCCCCCAAAATACAATACCCGAACCTGATACCATCAATTACACTAAACTGCCAGATTCTAGCTATAATTACAACATTAAATAAATTGATTCCTTACAATACGTATACACATGAAATTAAATCCTCCAACGGTACATATTCAACCATATGTTAATGCAAACTCCATCCATTCTAAGTCCATGAACTCAATCTGCAAAATGATGGTGACGAGGGGGTGAGCCGTCAACTCAATAAATAAATTCATGCATAACATGTAAAATAATTAACCTTTGTAAAAACCTTTGCATTCAAAACCTTTCTCATAAAACCTTCGGAAATATTAATAAAACGGTTGAAGCAATATTTAAAATCATATCCGTTCATATTCTTAAATCATAAAGCATTTCGTAAAACAGTATAACAATATAAATCAAAAGATCATCTAATAATCATAGTTTAAAACACTAAAATCGGATATTCACTTTATAAGACGGTAAACAGTGTTCTTACAGTGTAAATAGTATTCTTTTTATAAACAGTAATCATATAGTTTCATAGTATAAACGGTATTCTTTTATAAAACAGTAAGCATATAACTTTTCAGTATAAACGGTAGTTTTTTTATAAAACGGTAAACATATAGCTTTTCAGTATAAACAGTAGTCTTTTTATAAAACGGTGAGCATATAGCTTTTCAGTATAAACAGTGAAATCAATATATCAGTTAGCTCATGTTCCATAGTGTCACAATTAACCCGAGTGACGCGGCAACAGTATGTCACAATTAACCCGAGTGATGCGGTAACAGTATGTCACAAGTACCTGTGTGACGCGGCAATAACAGTATGTGTGCACACAGAATCCCAGCTGGGCCAATAACAATAACGGTAACTACGGAACGATGAGCCAAAACGGTTTTATAAATTCACATATATTTAAATCAGTAGCATTTTCATATAACAGTATAAACGGTAGCGGTAGCAGTAGCATTTTTATCAAACTATTAGTACAATATAACAGTAGTATTTTAGTAAAACTTTATGAGTTAAAATAATAGTGATCAAAAGGTATTTGACGATATATAAGAAATAGATCAATTTCAAAACAGTTTATGTATAAGTCTTAAACAACGTAAATACTTGATCAAAGCCAGTAGTATCTTTGACAAATATAATAGAGTAAAATACAATAGAGAAAACAGTAATTTTGGTGATTTAAAACGTAACACACCATGAATGAATTTACTTACCTCAAACACGTACAAATCCGCTATAGCTTTAGAAACTCAAGAATCACTCAAACCTATAAAATATTACATTTGATTCATTGTCATAATCTCATAATCACAGCCATTTAAATCAACATGGGCTTCACATATATTAAACCAAACTTAGAAATCTAATTTCCAGCTATAATCACAACTGACCACCCTCTGGTCTCCGATTTTTAATTAATTCTCTACAACTCCAATTATTACGAAATTTGACATGAATAATCTAAACATATAGGAAATACTACAGTAAAATTTTCAATTAAATCCATGATCATTTGAATATTTAAATATTCATTCCTTTCCCATTTTTCTGAAATCTGTCCAGCAGAGAATGAGATCCGACCTTTGTCCATTCCGAAAATTATAACAATATTTCTACAGATCTAAAAATCACGAAACTTTACAGAATGATATAAGACAGATAATTATACCTTCATATAAATTCCCATAATTTTCCCACATGAATAACCAACCCAAAACGGTATTACGAAATCTGGCTGGTTTAGTAAAAACAGGGGATCTCCAAACATCTCCTTAATGAATCGAAAATCTAATTAAAATCATGCTAA
Organism: Acer campestre; assembly: GCA_954870605.1. NCBI lineage: Eukaryota > Viridiplantae > Streptophyta > Magnoliopsida > Sapindales > Sapindaceae > Acer > Acer campestre. Next base: position 42,341,919 of record OX940801.1, read on the forward strand.
GGATCATGAACTATGATATGAATATTAACCAATTCTGTACATGCTTATTCTCATAAATGATTCATAAAATCAATCTAACATATCAAAGAAATCCTTAACAAGAGAACAACTTACCTAGTACCAATATCTTCCAACCAATGTTTTTACCAAGCTTCTGCCCAGCTCTGATCGGAGGCATACATCTCTCCACAGGGAACTCCAATTGAAATCTCCACCATCCAGAATCAAGAACTACAAGAGTAGAACATGCTGACCAAACTGGATCTTGATCGGACCACAAATTGATTTCCGAAATGCCCCCAGAAGAAATCTGGACAGAACTCCAAAAACTCCAAACATACTCTCTCCATTCTTATCTTCACCGAGTTTCTCTTTACTGTTTTCCATTTCTCTCTTCTTTCCTCTTTCTCCTTATTTTTCCAAGGAGTGGACTTGGAGTGGACTTGGAGGGATCAAATCCCCTTTTGTTTTATATAATATATTGGTCCTCACTTTACACATGTCTCCCTTGTGTTATAAGTCATCAACCTATCATGGCAATTTACATTTCCACCCTTGTATCATTTCTTATTCATTTTCAATTCATCAAATACATAGAAATTTACAATCTCACCCACACTAAATTCAGTTTTGGGCTTGGATCAACTTATAATTATTTGGGTTAGGATCTTAACATTTACGATAAAGATAAACTCAAAGACTAATTGATTTAGGTCCAATCCAAATCACTACTTCTCTTGACATAATTATTATCTCACAAACACTTCAAATCCATAATAATTGGGGTCAACTACTTGGGAACAGTTAGACCCATTTTTCTGGATATTACATCATAGACACGGTTCACTTTAGGGTGGCTTGGTGGTTCAAACACTACGGGAAGGGTTCGTTGGAACCGATCACAACTATTGTGGAGAATTTGTAGACTTGTTGCGTGGATAGTAGGGGTAAGGTGAAGAACATGAATGGAGGTGAGGCCTAGTTACAATTTTGAGGCTCTAACTTTCAATGTTGATGGTTCTTTTAGTAGGGAGCATGGGAGGGCAGGGATTGGGGGGATTCTTACTGATTCTAAGGGGAAGGTTATATGTTCGTTCTCTTCGTTTGTGGGAAATATTGTTGCTCCCAAAGCTAAATTGTTGGCTATTCTCAAAGCTTGTAATTTATGTGGTTTGAAGGCTGGCCTGAAGAAGACGAAAATCCTTATTATGAGTGATTCGAAGGAAGCTGTCTCCTGGGTGAATGATAGAGATTTTGGTAATTTAAACCTCGTTGATATTATTTACGACATCCGTTCATGTCTTTGCCTCATGAAGAATATTTCGGTGCATTTCATTTCTAGAGCTACTAGTTCTAAAGCTAACAGTTTAGCCAAGAAGGGATCCTCTTCCTTATTTGATCGGGAGGCTATAAAGTGGAGTGTTGAGTTTTGAGTAGATTTTGTAGCTTCTTTGTGTATTTTTCTGTTTTTTGTTCTGGTTCGTTTTGGGTGCTTGGCTTGGCTGTCTTTTTCTTTTCTCTAGTTTTGTGGGTTGTTGCTGTTTTTTTGGGTTGTGGTTGTTCTTTGGCTTGTTGTCTGTTGCTGTTTTGTGCCTTGGCGTGGTTCTGCTGGTGTGGTGTTTTTTGTTGTTGTCGTTGTTGTTTGGGTGTGGCTGGGTTGTGCTGCTGCTGGTGTTTCAGGCTTGGCGGCAGGCTCTATTTTTGGCCTGGTGTTTTGGTTCTTGTTTTGGTTGGCTTTGGAATAAAATGTGCAGTTTTTCAAAAAAAAAAATAAAAAAAAATAGAGTAATTATTGAATTATATTTATAGAAAAAGATTTTATAAAGAAGAATAGTACAAGTATTTTCAGACATATTTCCAGGTATTCATATTCAAGTTATTTATGAGAATTTTCAGAAAAGAAAAGAAAAGAATATTTATGCATGTTTTGAGAAAATAATTTACAAAGAATTATAAATATGATCATAAAGAGATTTTAAACACCAGATGTATACCCATTCCTATTAGATTCTGATTATTGGCCTTTGGGGCTTATGCACATGTGTATGTCAAAGTCAGCTCTGCACATGTATGACAGATGTTCTGTCAAAGTCAAAGTCGCTCTGCACGTGTATGACAAATGTTTATCTGTAGCTCCGCGTGAACCCAGAGAGATGCAGGACACATATGACAGATTCCCTTAGGTACTAATTTGGTGTAGATTTCCAGATTATATATATAGAGAGGCGAACCCAGGAAATATTTACCACCCAGGCTAAATTATATATATATAGTTTTTCTTCTAAGTACACACTAACATTATAAGTCAGCTCTTTGCCTATCAATATTTGGATTTATCTACTTTTGTTTAGTCGATATATTATAATGATTAATTAATGGCTTGCAAATTCTCATAATAATTTATTAAATTCGGTGTGCTCTGTGGAAAAAATTCTTGTGATTTTCTTCCTCAATGCATATTGATATAATAAAATCAATGTAATACATGTGAGACATTGATTAAGAATAAAAAAAAAACTTTTTATATAATTTTATATGAAAGTATTTTTTTTATATATTTTTTCTTAATAAAAAGATGACACCGATTCAATAATGGACCACTCAAAAATATGAAATACATTGTAAAATTTATGTATAAATAATTATTTAAACATGTAATTAAAGAAAAAAAAATTATTTAAAGTTGAAAAATGGCTTAATTCTATAATGTTAAAAGCTATAATATTATTTGTATTTTTAAAACTTGCTTTGAACAATAAATTTAGACAAAAATTTCATATGTTTATAATATTATAAAAACTTAAGGATACTTTATGCATCAATTTTTTTTTTCTAGAGCCCAGGCAGCCCTCTTGTACATCCGCATATATATATATATATATATCATATTATATTGATTACGATCAATAGAAAAAGAAAAAAGATTACCAGATTTACGACAAATATTTGAGAATGAGAAATTCAACAAAGAAATTAAATTATTTCTAAATTGCATTATATTTGTTAACAGTATTAGATCTATAACACTAAATATTTAAGAGAAAAAGAGATTTCTTCATGAAGCATGCCAAAGAGAGTTTTAAAGGTTTTATCGCAAAGTTCTTAAAGAATTACAGAAACACGAGATTTAATTAGAGAAACTATATTTCTATAGTAGTATAATATTATAGCAAATAGATTTGAAAATGATATATAAATATATATATATATATATATATCAAATTTGTATAAAAAGAGTATTTAAAGTTTCTTAAAGAAAAGTATTATTTGAATTTAGGATTGTAAGTTATTTTATAAAAGAAATAAAGATTTTATTATAGATTTAGAGAAAATGGGTTTTATTTATAGAGAAGATATTTAGTTAGTTCTCAGCTTGTATTACAATACAAATTCATATTACATAACACTTTCAAGTTAAATCCTGATTAGTTTAAGGAAGAGAAACAGAATTTAGAAAGAGATATAGAAACAAATACATAATAGTTTTCTATTGACTATATTAAGTTTAGCCAGTATAAGATTATTAAGCATTAATGTTTTCATAAAGATATTTATTAATTTCAGAAGCGTAGAGAAAAGATATGTTTTCAGATTTAGTCAGAGAATATAGTTAGGCCATCTACAATAGAGAGCTATATGCTTTTTTTAAGTCTCAAAATCATCTCCAATAGAGAGTTAAAATAAGAGTTAAAATAGGTTGAGAGTTATTTGAGTGAGTTATATATAGTAAAGTGAGAGTGAGAGTTATATGGTGGGACCCATGGGAAAAGTGGTGGGACCTATGTGTTGGGTGAATTTATTAACGATATATATATATATATTGTGGGATCCATGTCATAATTAAGAGAATAAGAGATTAATCTATGACATTAGAGATGGATGGATCAAATTTGTTGACCATTAGAGATGAATGGATCATATTTAATGATTGTTGGAGATGAACGGTTTACAATTTCTCAGACATTAAAAGTTGAAATAAATATATTTTGTATACAATAATTTTAGAAAAATCAACAAAAAATCTAAAAATATTAATACTAATAAAAATTATAGAGAAATACAAAAAAAGCTTTCCAATGGCTAGTTTTCCAAAATTATCTATATATACTCAATTCCCACATAATGTTACATCGTAATCTTCCAACTTTGGGTTCCTAAATTTTCTAATAATATCAAACTTGATAATAATTTATAAAAAATTAAATATATTAAATATTAGTATCATTTTAAAGTTCTCATTGAAAAATTCACAATGATATTATTTTTATCAACATTAAAGTTTATAAATACCATTTATTGTCCACTAATTATGAATTAGGCATAATTAAATTTGTTACAAAAATATCACTCTCAGCACCCCTGGAGCAAAAGTACATATAAGTATCACTCTCAGCACTATTTAAGACCCAAATATAACTATAACTTTCACTCTCTATTGGAGATGGCCTTAGTAAAGCTTATATGAAGAAAAGGTTTTGTTTTAAAAGCTTATTTCCATTCACTGGGCGTTAGCCCTCATTCTTTCATTTTAAACTATATTTCTCAGGTGATCATCAGGTTTGTACAGATTCTTTAGTATCGTAAGATGGGCCACATGTGAAAACAGAAATGGAAGTTCATATATAGTTTTAATTAAAACATGTTATGCATATGTGAATTTTTTTAGATATCAATATTTTTCATAATTAGTTTTGGAATATCTTAAATTTCAGCAAATGGGTCCAACATAAAGAAAAGCAAATTTCTAATTTTATCTAAATTATATTTTATGACGGGTTATAACCCACAGATTTAAATTACATTTTTAAATTATAAGGTGGAAAAGTTTTGAAGATTTTATTAGAAGCCACCTTGAGATTCATATGATTTTATGTAATAATTTCTAGAAGATTCAGATTTCAGTTAGAAAGATGAGATTTTCACAGGATTCCCTCGTACGCAAGATAGGAGTTGGGGCAGGTCCTGTCAACTTGGAACTAGAGCATCGTTTTTAGATTCAATAGACATTTCCAAGCCATTTTTATTTAGTTTCATTCAGATAAATGTCCTATTTAGGGGCTTAATAGAAAATCTACCCTAAAATCGAATTCAATTGCAAAACTATCATATTCTTCCCAAAATGCAATCACTCATCACTCAACATATTTATTATCCTTTTCATTACTTTTACCAACCAACTTATCAAACAAATAAATTAAACACTATCTAACAAATTTCCTAAACTACAACACTTTGTTTCCCACACAATTTTTTTTTTTTTTCAATTTTAGGTTTTAAAAACATTGGAGGATATCATATAAAGTAACTTGAAGGTATGTATTGCATTTTAAAATTATTTTTTTTCAACCTCATTAGCATTATTTTGAGAGTTTTGAAATATCCACGATTTTTTTTTTTTCCTTTCCATTTTATAAAGATTAAATCACCCTAGAAGTTTTCAAGGCTTGAAAAAAAGTTTAGGACGAGGTGACCTGATGTTGGGTTACAGGACTTGGGTCACCCCGTCTTGAACTTTTTTCAAGACATGAAAAATGGTTAGGGACGGGTGACCCGAGACATGAAAAATGGTTTGGGACAGGGTGACCAGACATCGGGTTACCTTGTCTTGAGAATTTAAAACCTCGAGACGGGGTGACTCGATGTTGGGTCACCCCGTCCCGAACCTTTTTTCAAGCCTTGAAAACTTCTAGGGTGATTTAATCTTCATAAAATGGAAAGAAAAAAAAATTCTTGGATATTTCAAAACTCTCAAAATATAACTAATGAGGTTGAAAAATAAATTTTAAAATGCAATAGGTCACCCTGTCTCGAGGATTTAAAACCTCAGGATGGGGTAACCCAACATCGAGTCACCCTGTCTTGTGGCTTTAAAGCCTTGGGACGGGACGGGGTGACCCGACATCGGGTCACCCTTTCCTGAGGCTTTAAAACCTCAAGATGGTGTGATCCAATATCAGGTCACCTAGTCCCGATGCTTTTTTCAAGCCTTGAAAAAATCCTTGGGACGCCTTGAAAAAAGCCTCGGGACAGGGTGACCCGATGCCGAGTCACCTTGTCCCGAAACTTTTTTCAAAACATGAAAAAAGGTTCGGGACGGAATGACCAGATATCGAGTCACCCCGTCTCAAGGATTTCAAGGATTTAAAACTCGGGATCGGGTCACCCCGTCTCGAACATTTTTTAAGACATGAGAAATGGTTCAGGATGGGGTGACCTGACAACGGGTCACCCTGTCCCGAGGTTTTAAATCCTCAAAATCCTCGGGACGGGGTGACCCGATTTCTGGTCATCTAGTCTCGAACCTTTTTTAAAGCCTTGAAAACTTCTAGAGTTATTTAATCTTCATAATATGGAAAGAAAAAAAATTCCTAGGTATTTCAAAACTTCAAAATATAACTAATGAGGTTGAATGCAATACATATTAATTTATATGATATCCTCCAATGTTTTTAAAACCTAAAATTGAAAAACAAATGTGTGAGAAACAAAGTATTGTCGTGTAGGAAAATTGTTAGATAATGTTTAGTTTATTTGTTTGATAAGTTGGTTGGTAAATGGTTGGTAAAAATAATAAAAAGGATACTAAATATGGTGAGTGATGAATGAAGGCATTTTAGGAAGAATTGGGTAGTTTTGCAATTGAATTCGATTTTAGGGTAGATTTGCTATTAAGCCCCTAAAATAGGACATTTTTGCTAAAAACCCTTATTTATAAACTTTAAAGATATTATTAAAAAAAAATTTGTCTTAATGATAAAAAAAAAATACATAAGGGTTTTATTTGTTACTTAATTATAGGGCCTCATACCTAGAAAATAAGATTATATTAACAATATTAAATAATTATTGAGTATCCACTTTTCGGTTTAAAAATAATTATCCACTTTTTAAGAATCATTTTCATTAAAAAACTCTTAAACTTCTACTTCTATTTTACCATTTAAAAATTATCTATATAACAAAAAAATTATTTTCTTTTTTATCTACGACAATATTACAAGTCTACAACTCTCTTTTGTTATAATTTTTTGCTCTTACAACTTACAACTTACATTGAGGTATGTAAATTCAAATTTAAGAATTTATAAATCAAGTGGTTAATTTTGATATAGTTACTACTTACTAATTGTTGTTGTTTGGCTGGCTCTATTCACAGTAAAATTGAGCAATTTCAACGATTTAGAGAGTTTTTTGTTTTTGTTTTTATTAGATATTAAAAAATTAAAATGATTAGATGATAATTTTAAAAAGTATTGTATTAATCTTGAATTTGTTTTTAAACAAGATAGTTGTTCTGATCTATATATATATAGATGATATTGATTTATTTTCTAAGTTAAAAATCTTAAGAGAGATTGAATACAAACTGCAGTTGAAACATTTTTATTTTTATTTTTTAAAAAGAAAAATTGATTGTTTTCCAAATAAATGTATAGCCTTGACGCAGCGAGATATGTCAAAAATAAGAATGATCACTTTGTCGAACCCTGAGGTACACTCAGACGAACCTTGATGCAGCGACCGGTAGTTACCCAAGCATGGATCGCCATGTAGGGGCCATCATTCCCTAATCTTCGTTAGAAAATGGCGTTCTCGAATCCTCAAAAAGCATGTCGAATCCATGACAGATAAGTGTTCCAAAGAACGATTTTATTGAATATAAAAAAGTTACAATAATTGGAAATAATAAGACTATTTATAATAAAATAATCCTAATACGATTCGAATACAACATTCCTAAAAAGACTAAAACAGGAAAATAGCAAAACTAATCATAATCTTCTATGATTCATGATTCCTAACTTAACTAAAAAACAAAGATCAAATCTTACCCAAAATGTAAGTTTGATTTATTTCCAAAACCTAAATTTAATTCCTAATCAAACTAAAGTAAATAAACTTGCTAAACAAGAAATAAAGACCAAATTAATAAAATAAGAAAACACCCAAAACCGTCCTACATCAGTCACCCCTTCTTAAAAAAAAAAAAAAAAAAAACAAACACTTGTCCTTGAGTTCGGTTAAAGTACGAGGATTGACAAGTAAAGAAAGAAAACCTTTATTCGTCTTATGGGAGTGGTAAACCCCAACCCACCCAAAAATCTCTCCATAGTCCATCTCAGATCCACAATGGCACCACAGTAGTCCTCCAACGAAATGTAGAAGATGCCCAAGCTATTTGCCATTGGCGATGCCTATCAGTCGCGGCTTGGGCCACTGGACACATGCGAAGGTTTGGATGGCATTGATTCCTCGCTACTAGCTTTTCCCATCCCACATAGTATTCTTCTCCTCTTAAAAAAAACTCTTCGTCGAGTTTGGCAAGGTTTTGTTTAGGTGGATAATACTTAAGATGTACCACCTTGTCAATTACCGGCTTGAATGAACTTTCTTCAGATGGTAGGAACAAAGTTGGATCTTCAAAATCCAAACGAAGAGAAGCAATCTTCAAATTACCCTTAAAAAAATTGTGTGGATTTTGAAATAAGTTGTCACCGTCGGAAACCTTTTCAATGGAAATTGATTTAGCTTCCAATTGTGCTTCAACCACGGTTAGATCACAGTCTTCAACTTCTAAGATCAGTTGATCATCTTCAATTCCTTCGACAGTCTTCACTTCATAAGAAATATCACAGTTTTCAACTTCTAAGATCAGTTGATCATCTTCAATTCCTTTGACAGTTTCCACTTCATAAGAAATATCTTCAATTATATTTTCTGCAAAACAAAAATCTTCAAAATAATCATCTGGAAGATATTCCTCCTGCATTACTTGTTTCATAACAGGCCATGACATGATCCTATCCATTCCAAATCTTTTTCGATCTTTTTGAAAGTCTTCCCACCAAATCAATGCATCGTTTTTCAAACAATCTTCTACACATAAAACTTTCAGACTTTCTGTGATTCTACGATAGTCAAAATATTCTTCAACTTCTTCCAACCAATTACTAAATTCTTCAGTTATCATATGTCAAGAAAAAAATCGAAGTCTTGGTTGATAATCATTATAACTCGAAAAATAATTATTGGAACCAAGTGAACCATTGAAACCCATTGAGAACTGAAATCAGAGTCTGAAAAAAAAAAACGTACCAAAAATTGAACCTTGAGAATTGGTTACGAAAAATAAATCCACTCGCGGCTTCAGGTGCGTTGATAATGCCTATTTCTACACTTAGTGTAGCCCCGTTTCCTATCATTTCGCATCCATTTTCCGGGAAAAACCGCATATTTTATGGTTTAATAAGCTTGTGCAAGCTTCCTAAAGAAATCCCAATGAAATCAAGCTAAGTTGGGCATCATTGGAGCAAAAAGGGACAATAATTGGAGCTGAAGAAAAGGCCAGCGCTGGACCACCAGCACCGCCACCAGCCCTACCACCAGCGCAGAAGAGGCAGAGATGTTGCGCTGGTCGTGCGCTGGATGACCAGCGCCGGACGACCAGCGCAACTTCAACAGAGAAGCAGCGCTGGTCTAGCGCCTGTCAGGAGCATTGGTCCACCAGTGCAACCACACTAGCGCCACACCAGTGCCACACCAGCTCCAAGGCGTTCCAGCTTAGCTTTTTCCAGGTTTTCGTGCCCTAATTCCAAACATTATAAATACCTCCCTTCAGTTTTTTTCAACAGACCTCTACCACGACAAAAAGGCTCCAAAAACACTCCCATCTCACTCCAAACCTTCCAAGAACACATCTTTCACCCAAATCCTTCACTAAATCACTCAACACTCCCATCAAATCACCATCTAAACATAAATCCTACTTCACCACTTCATTTCCTCACCTAGATCTACCATAAAAATCCACCTTGGAGCAAGAGAAGTCAATGAGAGAAGAAGCCAAGCACAACCAAGCAAGAGAGGAGAAGCTCTTCATATTAGTTTACTCTAATCCTTTCTCTCTTTACATTTACTTGTTTTTACTCATGGCTTGTATTCATTTCACATCTTTTGTAGTCATTCCTTGTAATATGAACTAAATCCATCTTGGCTAAGGCCAAGATGAGACCTTTTCCATGAATTATTAGTAAAGGCCATCACTTTATCTCCATTGCTTGTGTTGTGTAAATTTATTTCATGTTCTTAATGATTATTGAATGTCTAGCTAGCATTTAGTGATTATTTGATTGTAGTGTGAAGTACCGAGAGGAGAAGCACACAACGTGCTCGATGAAATGAGTGATAGAGGTTGGTAAGATAGAGATATGCGATGCTAGCCTCTAGGATTCATTTGTGTATCATGAAACTTAATGAATTAGTATGTAGTTCGGATAACCATTGAGAAATAGGTTGTTGGTGCATATAAATATTATCTCTATCACTTGAGAGAGGTTAGAGATTAATTGAGGGTTTCACAAATCTACACACACACTTGCATATTTTAATTCAATGATGTGCCTAAAATTGATAAGGATTGGATGGGTGGAATCATAGTCTTAGCCTAATTTCCCATACATATTACAACCACTTGCTTGTGTTTGGTTTTGCTTTGTTTACTTGCATTGTTTAAGTTCATTATTTGCATCATAGTTGTAGTCTAATTTAGCTAACTTTGAGTAGTATAATATTATCATTAAATATTTGCTTGTCTAAATAGTAGTTGATCAATCAATTGTGGTAATCAATTCATCAATCCTTGTGGGACGAATTCTATTCATCATTGTACTACTCCCTCAGCTCCGTACTATTGCGGGTGCTCGTTTAGTAGTGGTCAATTTTTGGCGCTACTGCTGGGGGTTGAGCGGTTTATTGATATCACTACTAGTTGGTTTATTACTAATTTATATTTTTCTTCTTTGTGATTTTTGGCGGTTGCTCTTGTATGCATCATCGTACAAGGAGCAACAACTTACAGGACTTGCGCGTTGATCCGGATATAGAAAGGACGGCTCAAAGAAATAGATGTGAGGCAAGGTTGAGAAGAGCATAGATGGGTGATCGGAATGCACAGTTAGGGCACATGGGTTTGCCTCCTGTGGCAAATCAAAATCAAGGGGAATTGCATCCTGAAGCCATTCCAGTGCAAGAGGGTTTGCGTCATGAGGAAGGTAAGCGTACCCTACGGGATTACACAATGCCTAGAGTCGAGCAGAACATGTCCTCCATTCGCCGACCAACAATTGCATCAAATTCCTTTGAGATCAAGCCTTCGGTGATTCAGATGATTGGCACTATGTGTATGTTCAATGGTTTAACGAATGATGATCCAAACTTGCACCTTCAGAACTTCAACAAGATTTGTGACACCTTCAAGTACAATGGGATTACCGACGATTTTGTCACGTTGAAGTTGTTCTCATTCTCTTTAGGAAATGACACAAAGATATGGTTGAACTCCCAACCACCAAACTCGATCATTTCCTTTGATCAGTTGGCCCAAGCATTCTTGAATAGATTTTTTCCACCAGGGAAGGCGGCCCGCCTTAGAAATGAGATCCTTTCTTTTCAGCAATTTGAGAATGAGAGTATCTACGAGGCTTGGGAGAGGTTTAAGGAGCTTCAAAGGAGATGCCCTTACAATGGCCTTGCAAAGTGGCAGACTTTGCAAGCTTTCTACTAAGGGATCACAGTGTCAACAAGGAATTTAATGGATACGGCTACGGAAGGTTCTCTAATGAGCAAATCAATGGATGCGAACTATGATCTCTTAAAAAAATGGCACTCAACAATAGCCAGTGGGGAAGCCAGAGGCAAGTACCAAAGAAGATTCCAAGTGTGCTAGAAATAGATGAGTTGACAAGTGTAAAAGCTCAAATGGCGGCAATTCAAAATCAAATGAACAAGTTGAGTGCAGGGCCTAGTAATGTGCAAGTAGCCCAATGTTAGTGGTGTTTGGGGCCACACTCTAGCATGGATTATAAGTTGGAAGCCCGTTTGCTTCAAACTCGTCCGAACAAGTATCATTTGTGAACTACAACCAGAACTTCCAAAACTAACCCCAACAACAACATGCCAACCAAAATTCCCAAAACAATCCCTACTCAAACACATACAACCCGTCATGGAGAAACAATCAAAACTTATGATGGAAGGACAACCAACTCCACCATCCCTCACATCTGTAAAACCTCAACCAAAGACAACCCCCCCGGATTCCTACAACCTCACCAACAAAACTACCCTAACCCACCCCCTAACAATCAAGTGGATAGAAAGTCTAACCTAGAGGAAATGTTCTCTAGATATTTGGACAAGTTAGACACATGGATGGAGACCCAATACTTAACCTTGAGAAAGCTTGATACAAAGATTGACCAACTTGCTCAACATTCTCAAGCCGCAATTCAAAATCTCGAAACGTAAGTTAGCCAATTAGCTAGGAGGTCTCAAGCTCGCCAACAAGGGACATTGCCAAGTGATATGGTGATTAATCCCGAGGAGCAATGCAAGGCAATTTCTCTAAGGAGCGGTAGAACCGTTGAGCAATCAGAAGAAGTTGGCAAGAAGCAAAAGAAAGACATGGGTGTAAAAGAGGTGATTGAAGAAGTGATTGAAGAAGAGGTTGTTGAGGAAGACAAGGTGGAAGAAAGCCCACCCAAGACATCTTGTGATTCACCACCCCCACCACAAGTCAAGACATACGTGCCTCCAATCCTATACCCCTAAAGGTTGAGAAAACACAAGAATGCCCATCAATTTGCGAAGTTCTTGGAAGTGTTTAAGAAACTCCACATCAATATACCATTCGCCGAAGCCCTAGCACAAATGCCCACTTATGTCAAGTTCTTGAAGGACGTACTTTCCAAAAAATGAAAGCTTGAAGAGTTTGAAACGGTGGCACTAACGGAGGAATGTAGTGCTATTTTGCAAAACAAGCTTACTCCCAAGTTGAAGGACCCCGAAAAATTTACAATACCATGCACCATTGGAACCTCGGAATTTAGCAAAGCCTTGATCGATTCGGGGGCAAGCATAAACTTGATGCCCTACTTGGTGTTCAAAAAGTAAATATTGGAGAAGTAAAGTCCACACATATCACTTTCCAATTGGCGGACCGTTCAATCAAATATCCTAGAGGTGTTATGGAGGATGTCCTAGTGAAGGTGGAAAGCCTATACTTTCTGTAAGGACCTCTATTTTGTGATTGGCTTATTTCATGACATACCACATTGGGGATGATTGTGTTATGGGTAGCTTAGGTCATCTTGTTGATTATCAAGGCAAGCTTCCAAGCATCCCGGTGACTTCAAGATGAAGAGCTTCAAAAGGTATATCACTTGACCTTGATTCTTGAAGAGATTAGGTGCACACACACATACACTTGCATGCATCCTTATCTATCTTGCATTTGTTACCACGCATGTATGTTTCATTGTTTTTGTGCATCTATGTCATTTAGCACACACACACACACCTTCATTGCATTTATATGTTTGCATTTGTGTTTCTATTAGTTGTGTGGTTATATAGTTTGTGAGTGTTTCTTGTTGATGCATATTCATGGTTTATCTCTCTTCATGCATGTCTTTTCTATTGTATACATTGGTTGTTTAAAATGCATGTTTTTATTTTGTCTTGAGAGGTTTGAAAATGCATGAAACCGCTCCCAGGACCGCTCCCATGACCACTGTGATTTTCCAGTGGTTGAGGCAGCGGTTTCACCGACAGTGGCGACCGCTCCCGGGACTGCTGCCATTTTCCTGCAATGGTTGGCTTGACAGGGCAAACTGCTGTCGTGACCGCTGCGGCTTTAGCAGCGGTAGTGGCAGCGATCTATGGAGAATTTGTGCGTTTCTTTTCAAAACAACACCACTTCACTTGGTTCTCCTATATATAGACCTTGATAGCTTTAGGTCTCTTTGAGTGAGCTTAAAATCAAATCTTAGAGAGAGAATCTCAAACCCTAGAGAGAGAAACTCCCAAGAACTCACCTTTACTCAACCAAACACATTCCCATGAGCATCAAGCATCATCCAAGCATGGGTCTTGTTGTTTTCCTTGACTAGGTAATCTCTACATGTTCTAGAATCTTTTGTTTCATCTTTCTAGCATGTTTGCCTAGATTTAGCTTTTATTTTGTGATTAAATGCTTGACTCCTTAATTAATTTTGCTTATAACATGCTTGAGTCTTAGTTTATTGGTTAAGATGTGTTGTTTGTTGATAGCTAGCATTTATGACCATTTTGCCCTCTAGCTAAGTCTATTTGATTTTCATTTAGACATTGATGTGTATGACTTATTGATTGCATTTGCTATTGCATTTAGTGTCCTTGCCATGATTATTGACAGCATGTGTTGAATTGATTTGTTGACAATTAGGTTGTTAGAAATCTCTATAACTAATTGAGACCTCATGTATATGCATGTAGGCTTTGTTGATAACTAGGATGTTGATTTGCATTATAACATCTAGTTAAGCATTTAGTGTAGCCTAGCATTATTTGCATCTTGAATATCATCACATATTCACATAGGTTGTTGATTCTCTTCATGAGTCAAAGTCTTGTGGCTTCTAGGTGAAGTTTCACAAGCAAGGAAAGTCTTGTGGCTACCGGTGGGTAGTGCTCAAGCAATTGGTCGAGTACCATTGTAAAAGGCCCGCTGGGTAGATTAGGAGTTGCTCACGCCAAGGGTAGTGTATCAGGGGATATCACTAGGGATTGAACCAAGAGTGGCAAGTGGTAGTGTCCATAGCCTGAGGTTATCTAGGGTGAGAGTCTAAGAATCACTTGAGGGTGTAAATTCATTTTCATATAATGGATTTTGTTGACCGTGTGTGGCGTACATATTAGCCCATGGTTTTTCCCAGTTGGAGGGTTTCCACGTAAAAATCAAGTGTTCTTTTATTTTTGCATTTTTATACTTGATTTTATTGTTTGTGTGATTGGGTTATGCTTGTAATATTGGCTAATCCGAAAATTTGGTAATAACGGATTAACAACCCATTCACCCTCCCTCTAGGTTGTTTAGACACACACGAGCAATATATATTCTTATATATTTTCACTTTCCGATGGACTTCGTCATCTTGGAGATGGAGTAGGATGTAGAGATACCTCTTCTCCTAGGATGGCCATTTTTAAGGATGGCGGGTGCTTTAATTGATGTAAGAGATGAGAAGATGAGTTTGAGAGTTGGTGATGAGCAAGTGGTGTTTGACATGTCTAAGGCAACCAAAAGACCGTCGAATGAGGGTGATTGTTATAGGGTGGATGTAATTGCGCCCATGATCCAAGAATACTTGAGAAAGGAAAATCCCAAGGAACCACTTGAAGCATGTATAATGCATGGAGTAGTGGAGGAAGATGAGAATTTGGATATTGAAGAATGTGCTAAACAACTCAACTCTCTACCCTTAAGGAACCTTAAGGGAAGAATGCATTTTGAGGAACTTGGTGTGGGAAAGCCAAAACTTCCACCATCCATTGAGAAGCCTCCTACTCTTGAACTTAAGCAACTACCTCCCCATTTGAGGTATGCTTTCTTGGAGGAACCATCAAGCCTACCGGTGATTATCTCATCGTCTTTGAGTATAGTGGAAGAAGAAAAGCTCTTAAGGATACTTAGAGGGCATAAGAAAGCAATAGGGTGGTCCATCTCGGACATCAAAGGGATTAGCCCATCGTTATGCATGCACAAGATCTTGATGGAGGACAATTTCAATCCCTCGGTGGAACACCAAAGAAGACTCAATCCCAACATGAAAGAGGTTGTGAAAGTGGAGGTGTTAAAACTATTGGATGCGGGTGTCATTTATCCAATATCGGATAGCCCTTGGATTAGTCCGATTCAAGTGGTGCTAAAGAAAGGGGGGATGATAGTAGTACCAAATGAGAAGAATGAATTGATCCCCATGAGGACCATTACTGGATGGAGAGTGTGCATCGATTATTGGAAGCTAAACAATGCCACCCGAAAGGACCATTTCCCACTTTCGTTCATAGATCAAATATTGGAGAGGTTGGCCGGCCATGACTACTATTGCTTACTTGACGGGTATTCCGGTTACAATCAAATCCATATTGATCCCAAAGACCAAGAAAAGACCACCTTCACTTGTCCCTATGGCACATTTACATATCGAAGGATGCCATTCGGGTTGTGCAACGCGCTGGCCACATGTCAACAGTGCATGATGGTAATATTTTCCGACATGGTGGAGAAATTCATAGAAGTCTTTATGGATGACTTCTCAGTTTTTGGGTCTTCTTTTGATGGGTGCTTAGCAAATTTGGGATTGGTGCTCAAAAGGTGTGAGGAGACAAATTTGGTGCTAAATTGGGAAAAATGCCACTTCATGGTGAAAGAGGGCATTGTACTTGGGCATAAGATCTCTTCTCAAGGCATCGAAGTGGATAGAGTAAAGATAGAGGTGATTGAGAAATTGCCACCTCTAACCTCAATCAAGGGCATTAGAAGCTTCCTTGGACATGCCGGGTTTTATAGACGCTTCATCAAGGACTTCTCCAAAATCACAAAACCCCTTTGCCATTTGCTAGAGAAAGAGGTCCCTTTCATTTTTGATGAAAATTGTCTTCTTACTTTTGAGAGATTGAAGAAAGAGCTCACCTCCGCTCCTATCATGTCGGCACTCGATTGGGACATCCCATTCGAACTCATGTGTGATGCAAGTGACTATGCGGTGGGAACCGTTTTGGGACAAAGAAGAGATAAGAGGCTCCATGTGATCTACTATGCAAGCCAAACTCTAAATGATGCTCAAGTGAATTATGCCACCATGGAAAATGAACTTTTAGCCATTGTCTTCGCTTTTGACAAATTCCAATCTTACCTAGTGGGCTCAAAGGTGATTGTGTACACCGACCATGCGGCAATCAAATACTTGATGGCAAATAAAGATTCCAAGCCAAGATTAATCTGGTGGATTCTCCTCTTGCAATAATTCAACTTGGAGATTAAAGATAAGAAGGGATCTGAGAACCTTTTGGCGAATCACCCCTAAAGGCTAAAGCAGAATGAGAAGGAGGAAGAGCAAGTGGCCATAAGGGAAGCATTCCCCGATGAGCAACTTTTTGAAGTGGATGAATTAATGACTCACTGGTTTGCCGATTTCATAAATTTCCTAGCAAGTGAGATCATGTCGGTGGAGATGAATTTCCACCAAAAGGAGAAGTTCCTTTCGGATGCAAAGTCTTACTTGTGGGATAAGCCACTCCTATTCTGGATTTGTGGTGATGGTCTTATTAGAAGATGTGTGCCCGAGGAAGAGATGAGGGATATTCTCATGCATTGCCACTCTAAGGAGTGCGGAGGACATTTTGGAGCAATTAGAACCTCAAGGAAAGTCCTCCAACCAGGATTCTATTAGCCTACACTTTTTCGAGATGCAAGAAGCATGTGACCAGTGCCAAAGGACCGGTAATATTAGCAGAAGGGATGAGATGCCGCTCCACGTGATGCTTGAAGTGGAGTTGTTTGATGTGTGGGGCATTGATTTCATAGGACCATTCTCAAGCTCTTACGGAAACCAATACATCTTAGTGGCGGTGGACTACGTGTCTAAGTGGGTGGAAGCCATAGCCACACCAAAGAGTGATGACAATGCAGTTACAAAATTCCTAAAGAAGAACATCTTCACAAGGTTTGGTACTCCAATAGCAATTATTAGTGATAGAGGCTCTCATTTTTGCCACAAAGTGTTTAATGCTCTATTGAAGAAGTATGGTGAGAAGCACCGCATCACTACCCCATACCACCCTCAAGCAAATGGTCAAGCAGAGGGGTCAAATCGAGAAATCAAAAGCATCATAGAAAAGACGGTGGGAAACCGGAGGAAAGATTGGGCTAAAAAACTTGATGATGCCTTATGGGCTTATAGGATGGCATTTAAAACCCTATTAGGCATGTCTCCTTTTAGGCTTGTCTACGGGAAGGTGTGCCACCTTCCGGTAGAGCTTGAACATAAGGCGTATTGGGCAATTAAAAAGTTAAACTTTGATATGCAAGCGGTGGGAAAGAAGAGGGTGCTTTAACTCAATGAGCTTGATGAAATCCGGCTTGAGGCATATGAAAATGTCCGCATCTACAGGAGATGGCCAAGAAGTGGCATGATGGAAGAATTGCAAAGAAAGAGATTCAAGTGGGGAACCAAGTTCTCCTTTTCAACTCAAGACTTCGTTTATTTCCCGAAAAACTCAAGAGTCGGTGGACGGGTCCTTTTACCGTCGCCCAAGTGTTCCCATATGGAAGTGTGGAGATTGAAAATGGAGCAAAGGAGAAGTTCAAAGTGAATGGGCAAACACTAAAGCTCTATTAGGAGAATGCATTAGAAGAGCCAAAGGAAAAGGTTCTTCTCAAAGAACCAACTTGATCCAATCATCCAAGGGAGGTACCTTCTTGTAAATATTAGTTAAATTTAAGTGCTTTTATGAATTTTATTTTTATTTTTGAGATTGAGTTTTTCCCTCCTAAACTTGAATTGTGCTTTGTGGAATCTTTTTGACAAATGTGGACATTGCGCGATTTAGGTTTGAGGGTGTGGGGAAACTCAATCATTTTAGATTTACTAAGTTTTTCTTCTTGTTGTAGTAATATATATATATATTTTTACTTATTTATTTAATTTTTTTTATATATTTTCTTTCTTTTCCTTATCAAATCCTTGCATGTAATATTTGTGGTGAGTGTAGTAATGTGCAGTGAAAAAGAAGTTATGAACAAGGTGGAGGGCAAATTGGTCCATGAGAAGACCAAATTAGAAGAAAATCAAGGTTGGCGCTGGTCGACCAGCGCCTAACACCAGCGCTGGACCAGCAGCAAATGGCTGTGGAAGTTGCGCTGGTGTCATGCGCTGGACGACCAGCGCACAAGGCAGATAAGGGACCCCCCACTTATTGAAACGCAGCCGTTTTGGGGCGAAATTTTGCCTATGCACTGGTTGTGCGCTAGACGACCAGTGCATAGAGGAAAATCTGGGTTTTTAAAGCCTCGTCGACCTGCAGTTGCAACACATCAAAAACACATCAAAAACGCAGCAAACCACTCTCTCAAGCCTCTTAAGTCTCTCAAGCATGAAAATTGGTAAGTCCCCATTCAAATCCTTTTGTTTTTAGTTCATCTGTACCCAAATCTATATCAAACCCTTCTTTGCACAATCTAGGGCATAGATTTTGGGATTTTGGTGGTTAGGGTTTCGAATTTGGGGGTTTTGAAGAAAAAATTGATTTTGAGACGTGTTTGGACCGAAATTGAATGTAATTGTGCATGGGTTTAGTTTATTTGACTTTTTTGCATTTTTGTGGAGCAATGGTGGTGTGAATTGGTTTTGGAGTGGTATATTTTGATTGATTCGGCATAGTGGAAGCTACAATTTAGGGTTTTTGTGTAGAATTGCACTGTAGAGTGGTGTGGGGGGTTTTATTGAAGTGTTAGAATTAGTGGTTGTGCCTAGTGTTTTTTGTGTGGTTTGTGGGGATCGGATTGACAGATTTTCAACCGGAACTCTAGCCAATTTTTTTGTATTCCACCAATCTTGAAGATGGGTAAGTCTAGAGATCCCGCTGGAGGTAAGGCTAAGATGCTCATTGAAGGGACATCTAAGAGCAAGAAAAAGCAAGCTTCAGAGCCACTCGTTGAAAACAAAGACTTCACTCGAAGGCTTCACAAGCTTTGGACCCACACCATTATCTATGAGAGAGGTATCCACCTAGCCAAACTTATGGACACCTCCTTGCCAACACATGATTGCGGAAATGGGTTGGGAGAGATTCGTGCAGCATCCGGTTGTGGCAAATGCCACCGTGGTTAAAGAGTTCTATGCTAGCATGGTCCCAAAGATCTTTTACATAGGAGGTTCGGTTTTGGTTAGAGGGATAGAGGTGCAGGTTACAGAAGTCATTATCAGTGATTATTTCGGCATAGTTCTGATCCCCAAGATTGTCTACCTTTAGGATATGAGACTTTTGAAGGATTCAATGGGCAGCTAGTGAGTCTTCTGAGGGGGAATGATGATGATAGATGGGACAGGAAGAATTTGTTGAAGCAATCTCAGTTGCCGAAGGACTTGGCTATCTTGAGCCTGTTCATCTCAGCATCTTTGAAGCCCGTATCCTATATCAGCTCAATATCAGTCATGAAAGCCGAGTTGTTAGCTTTCTTTATCTCTAAGGCTCAAATCGACATTGAGAGGGTTATTAAGGCTGAGATCAAAAACGCAGGGGACTTTGACGTCAAAGAAAGAAAGAAGCAGGGCAAGAAACCCATCCCCTTCCCTTGCTTGATCACCCAATTGTGTAAGAGTGCAGGAGTTCTAGAGTATGATGATGATGACATCCATGGTGGTGGTAGTGGGCGCCTGTGAGCCTCCGTTCATGGACGGATTCCGTAAGCCAGGCAAGGAGGGCAAAAAGACCAAGGACGATGAGACCTTCAGAAAGAGACTCCGGTCTTGAGGAGTCTGATGAGGATGACTATGATTTTGAAGCTACGGGTGATGATTTGGATGAAGATAACCCCGATGGGAGTAACCCGATTATGGACCAGCTGAATTGGTTTGTGGATGCCTTCAAGTCGAGTCAGTCCTCCTAAGAGCACATGGAGAAAAAGATTGATTCCCTCTCCCAGCAATTGGGTGATTACTTGTTTGTGCAGCAGGAGCAGGATGCCGAGATTGAGGATATTAGAGCTGATGTGGCTGATGTGAGGGCCCAGCTGGGGTACCAGACCTATCAGAGGAGAGAGCGGCGAAGTAGACCACCTTCTTCTACCAGTCATCAAGGGACCTCGGCTGATGACCATGTGCCTGATGACATGACTTCTATAGACATTGAGAGGATGAGGAGAGGAAAAGAGCCCGCGTAGTAGGATTTTCAAGACCACCCAGTTCATACCATCGTACTCCAACGTTTTTATTTCAGTACTTTATTAGTCTTTTGATTTAGAACTTGTAGTTACTTTTTCATACTTATCTCGGATTTCTATTTTTCCATGGTTTGACTTTCTTATTTGGCTTTTATTGCTCTTTACATTCTCTATATGTGCTTGCTTATTTATTTTTCCCGTTTGCTTGTAGTTTTAAGTTGCGGAGTTGTATTGTGCCTAGCTTTTAGGTTTGGTTTGTGTTAGGGTTACATTTTGGCTTCCCTCCCGCTTCTAAGCTTACATTGTCCAATTTTTTTTTTATGCAAACATTGAGGACAATGTTTCGTTTAGGTTTGGGGGTGCAGCCAATTAGTGACCATCTTGGGTTTTATGTATAGTTTGCATGATTGACTTGTGTGCTAAATGATAAAACTTTTTGCTTTGCATGATTGTGTGGGATTATAGCCAAATTTTGTAAAATTTTCTACCATTTTTGAGTCAAAATCTTGAGCAGTAAGGGTGCTTGTTGAGATGCCTTTGGGTTGAGCCATTGTAGGCACTTTTGTATGCCATGTGTTATTAAGGGAAGCCGTGGTGGTCAAAGTTGCACCACATTGCTTGCACACATCATACCGGACTCATTTTGTGTTTTAGTGAATGAGGTAGCATGCTTGAGATATCTAGATCATTAGTGGAGGCTACCCATGTGAGCTTCATTGCCCAAATATTGCGTCCACAAGAGTGATTTTTATTCCTATTCTCTAAACACTCATCATGTAGATATTAGGCATAATAAAAAGAACCTCTTTTCATTGCATTGAGCATTAAAGAACAAATCTTTAGTATTTTTGTCTCATGTGTTGTCCCTTGTCGGCTTGCTTGACTCATACCTTTAAAGATGACGTAGGCAATGTGTGTTAGTCACTCAAAATGACCCAAACACATCCTTAATTCTTGTGTGTGTGTTTAAATGTCCAAAGAATGTAGACCTTCACACTAAACACAATAACCGTATCCACCCATGTACATATACACCAAATTAAACCCAAACACTAGACCATCCTATAGCAATGATCATGAGAACTTAAAAGTTGAAGCCAAGAAGAAAATATATCCAAGTAGCGTGTACTTAGGCCTTTACATCATTCATTATCACTTTATCTCAAAAAAAAAAAAATTAAAAAGTTGCCCTCATGTTAAGCAACTACAAATTGTACAAAATTCTTAAAGTCAATAAGATGCCTAGACGCTAAAAAAGGATTCCTATGTCCATCAAGTAGAAGACTCATGATCATTAGCTCGCCAATAATTCCATATCCACCTATCTCATCCATCACCATCCAACCATCAATCTCACTTGCACTTAAAACGAAGTCCTAATTAATCTTTAGGAAGAGTCTTGCTTGAAAGCAAGGGTATTCTTAATGCTTGATTCCGTTCTTGAGGTTCATTTGCATGAAAGCTTGACCGTTCTTGATAACTTTTCATATGCGTTTTAATTTTAAAAATTCTTTGTGCATAAAATCCAACTCGCATATGTTTGATGAGTGAGCCTAGGTTCGGTGTGGTAAAATAATGAGAGAACCCAAGAGAGGCTTAGAGTCAAAGCGAAATGTTATCTAATGACTCTTGTGTTCGATGCTTTTGATACTAAATTCACTAAGAAGTCCGGAATTGCAATAATTAGTGTTGTAGTACCTTGGCTATCACACCTCTAGTTTGCACTCAATGATCTTGGCATGCTTGTGCCTACTTTACAGTTCTCCCAATGTTGCATCTCATCTTTAGTTGGCTCTGTAGAAAATACGTTTGTGGGTTCCGTTCTGTAGGCCCTCACGAGACGTCACTCATCCACTAGGGATCGTCTAAGGGTTTAAAAAGCTTGTGGCACATGCCAAGTGTCATCGTGTCACCCACGAAAGTGGTGTTCTCCTTTCTTTAATTTTTCTTAGTAGGTTAACTTTAGTCTTGCTTGTTTGGGTTTTGCTCGGGGAAGAGCAAAAGATAGGTTTGGGGGTATTTGATAATGCCTATTTCTACACTTAGTGTAGCCTCGTTTCCTATCCTTTTGCATCTGTTTTCCGGGTAAAACCGTGTATTTTTCGATTTAATAAGCTTGTGCAGGCTTCCTAAAGCAATCCCAATAAAATCAAGCTAAGTTGGGCATCATTGGAGCAAAAAGGGACAACAATTGGAACTGAAGAAAGGGCCAGCGCTGGACCACCAGCGCAAAATAGGCAGAGATGTTGCACTAGTCTTGCGCTAGATGACCAGCGCAATTTCCACAGAGAAGCAACGCAGCCACACCAGCGCCAAGGCGTTCCAACTAAGCTTTTTCTAGGTTTTCGTGCCCTAATTCCAAACATAATAAATACCTCCCTTCAGTTTTTTTCAACAGACCTCTACCACGACAAAAGGCTCCAAAAACACTCCCATCTCACTCCAAACCCTCCAAGAACACATCTTTCACCCAAATCCTTCACTAAATCACTCAACACTTCCCAAATCACCATCTAAACATAAATCCTACTTCACCACTTCATTTCCTCACCTAGATCTACCATAAAAATCCCACTTTGGAGCAAAAGAAGTCAAGGAGAGAAGAAGCCAAGCACAACCAAGCTAGAGAGGAAAAGCTTTTCACATTAGTTTACTCTAATCCTTTCTCTCTTTACATTTACTTGTTTTTACTCATGGCTTGTATTCATTTCACATTTTTTGTAGTCATTCCTTGTAATATGAACTAAATCCATCTTGGCTAAGGCCAAGATGAGACCTTTTCCATGAATTATTAGTAAAGGCCATCACTTTATCTCCATTGCTTGTGTTGTGTACATTTATTTCATGTTCTTAATGATTACTAAATGTCTAGCTAGCATTTAGTGATTATTTGGTTGTAGTGTGAAGTACCGAGAGGAGAAGCACACAACGTGCTCGATGAAATGAGTGATAGAGGTTGGTAAGATAGAGATATGCGATGCTAGCCTCTAGGATTCATTTGTGTACCATGAAACTTAATGAATTTGTATGTAGTTCGGATAACCATTGAGAAATAGGTTGTTGGTGCATATAAATATTATCTCTATCATTTGAGAGAGGTTAGAGATTAATTGAGGGTTTCACGAATCTACACACACACTTGCATATTTTAATTCAATGATGTGCCTAAAATTGATAATGATTGGATAAGTGGAATCATGGTCTTAACCTAATTTCCCATACATATTACAACCACTTGCTTGTGTTTGGTTTTGCTTTGTTTACTTGCATTGTTTAAGTTCATTATTTGCATCATAGTTGTAGTCTAATTTAGCTAACTTTGAGTAGTATAATCTTATCATTAAATATTTGCTTGTCTAAATAGTAGTAGATCAATCAATTGTGGTAATCAATTCATCAATCCTTGTGGGACGAATTCTATTCATCATTGTACTACTCCCTCGGCTCCGTACTATTGTGGGTGCTCGTTTAGTAGTGGTCATGCGTGCGACTTTGATGGCTGAGAATGTACGGCTGTCTTTAGAGTTGATTGTGAATTCTTTGAACTATTACACACTTTTTTTTTCCTTTTTTTTTTTTTGATTTCTTTTCTCTCTTTTTTTTCGATTTCTTCCTCTCTCTCTCTCTCTCTCTCTCTCTATTTTTTTTTTTTATATTTCTTTATGGGGAAATATGGAAGATGAATATGGTGTTTAGGAAGGTAGTTGGTTGTGATATGTGGACGCTGAGCCTAGCACAGAGGTAGACTCGGTGGCTCTGATACCAATTGACGCAGTGAGATATGGCGAAAATAAGAATGATCACTTTGTCGAACCTTGACGCAGCGACCGGTAGTTACCCAAGCATGGATCGCCATGCAGGGGCCATCATTCTCTAATCTTCGTTAGAAAATTGCGCTCTCGAATCCTCAAAGGGCATGTCAAATCCACGACAGATAAGTGTTCTAAAGAACGATTTTATTGAATATAAAAAAGTTACAATAATTGGAAATAATAAGACTATTTATATTAAACTAATCCTAATACGATTTGAATACGACATTCCTAAAAAGACTAAAACAGGAAAATAGCAAAACTAATCATAATCTTCTAAGATTCATGATTCCTAACTTAACTAAAAAACAAAGATCAAATCTTACTCAAAAGGTAAGTTTGATTTATTTCCAAAACCTAAATTTAATTCCTAATCAAACTAAAGTAAATAAACTTACTAAACAAGAAATAAAGACCCAAATTAATAAAATAAGAAAACACCCAAAACCGTCCTACATCAAGCCTATAGAATATTATTAAAAATACCGGTAACAGTTGCTTCAACCGAAAGAAGTAACTGCAGCGGAATTTTCGGTTGAAGTTGATCAATTATACTGCCCTACGAACAACCTAAGGACAGACTACAGCAGGTCAAGTTGCACTTATACTAAATGACTCTGCGTCCACCCAATAAAAATCAGAATTTTTGCCGACTTTGCAGTCGCATAATAAGACTACCCAATTGTTAAATTTTGACATGTCCATTCATTTCTTAGTACTTTAGTAGGTACCGCCACTGCTCCTACAACAACTTTCTATCACTACCTTAAAATCTTGATCATTTTGAAGATAGTATAGGATATTTTTCATTAATTTTCTTTCTGTTAAAAGAAAATGTTTATGTATATGTTGTGTTGTTTAGCTTTGTTGTATTGGCTGGTGTGTCCCCCTCTGTTTTGGGGTCCTGTTTTGGCTCTGTTTTGTTGCCTTGGTCTCCTTTTTTTTTCTTTTTTTTTTTGGCTGTTGGTTTGTGCCTGGTTGGCGGGCTGTTTCTTTGGCTAGGTGTGCTCTCTTGTGGTCGTTTGGCCTCTCTTGAATAAATGGCTGTTTTCAAAAAATAAAAAATGTATATTTGGTTCCAAAACTTGTATTAACACTCTTGAGACTAATAAAACCATATGGTATGAAGTGAAACTGAAACAAACAATTATAATAAATAAATTATAGAAACAAGTGTATAATTAACTTCACAAAGAAGTCATAACATCTGCATATTACCGCATGTCCCAACAGAAAGCTATAAGCAAACTTCAATCAAGAATTTCTACCTGCCATCCAGTGTAGTTATGCTCATTGTGTTTTCTGTGTGAGATTTTTCTGTACGTGATGATGTTGAACCTGGAATGAAACCTCTTTCTGTGAAGAAACCTGGCTGTTTAGGCTGAGGCAACAGCAGTCCCTCATTCGCCAACATGAAAACTGCAGATGACATTTCTGGCCTGTCTTCTGGGAACATTTGAACACATAATAAACCCACTTGAATACATCGAAGAACTTGAGATTCAATGAAGGAGTCTTCTAAACATACATCCTTTACTTCCAAGGCCCTTCCATTATTCCACAGCACCCATGTCTGGAATATTGCACCAAATAGCTTTGTTTATTCTCCATACTGGAAAAAATGAGCAAAATAAAAAGAAGTATACCACTATTTCTACTCACATGTCCAAGAAGATTAAGGTGATGATCTGGGTGACGGAAACCTCTATTCTTTTTGCCACTTACTATCTCTAACAGAAGCACACCAAAGCTGAAAACGTCGGATTTCAATGAAAAATTGCCATCAGTGGCATACTCCGGAGACATATAGCCACTGCATTAGAGTAGATAATATATAAGTAATTTCAACTGGTAAATATTTGAGATTATGGTAATAAAACTTACTATGTTCCGGCAATTCTCTTTGTATTAGCTTCTTTGTCATCACCTCTGAATATTCTCGCCAAGCCAAAGTCCGAAATTTTAGGATTCAAGTCATTGTCTAGCAAAATATTGCTTGCCTTTAGATCCCTATGAATGATTTGAAGTTTTGAATCTTGATGAAGATAGAGAAGTCCTCTAGCAATCCCAATAATAATGTCAAACCGCTTTCTCCATGACAAGAATTTGCTTCTTTCATCATCTGCACATCATTGCCAACTCTAGTAACTCTTACAATTATACCTGTTTTTTTCTGTAATTTTCAATTTCATCCTTAAGATCAAACAACATTTAATTTAGATCACAAAAATGTTTAAGCTTGAGTATCCAAAATACGAATAACTAAGTGGATATAAGTTCAAGAGGTGCAACCGAAAATGAAATAATCCAAGCTTTTGTTGGGCATATACTCGTAGATCAGCATCCTTTCATCCCCTTCAATGCAGCTTCCAAGAAGGCCGACAAGATTCCTGTGTTGAAGTTTTCCGATTAAAACTATTTCACTCTTGAATTCTTCAACACCCTGTCCTGAATTGTTTGAGAGCCTCTTGACGGCAATTTCCTGTCCTGTAGAAAGAGTTCCCTGCATATTATAACAGAGAAAATGCAAGTTTCAAAGTTCAAGATTCACAAGATTTATAAGGCACTATATACCTTACAGTTGAGTGTTGGATAACATATAAACACAGTTACCTTGTAAACAGGACCAAATCCACCCTTGCCAATCATGTTAGCTTGAGAGAAATTGTTAGTAGCAGCAGCAATGGTACTCAAATCAATTAAAGGTACTTCTTCTTCCTCTTCCCTGCTCTCCAACCCTAATATATGGATCAATGATTTAAATTTCCACTCTGAAAGTCAATGCTTAAGTTCTATAACATGACTTCCGATAAACAACTCAGTAAAGTTGGAGAATATTTTACCTCTATTCTTTGTTTTCTTCCGAACTGTGCAGAGTACGAGAACCAAGATAAAAGTCCCAGTAGTGGTTGAAATCACGGCAATGATCTTTATTCTTTTCTTCTTATTCAAATAATGTACTGATTCCAAGATAGACAAATCAAGAAGCTTGATCAATATTTTGAAATTTCATACCCTTCTAATATATTATCTATCTATGTATTATTTTTCCCTTCTCATAAAAAATTCAAGGGAAAAGATTGCAAAACACAAGGAAAAAAAAAGATTTATATGCTTGATTCTTCCACAGATTTAGATTGACTAAGCCATATATGTAAATATCTTCTTATTGTGTTACGTGTTAGTTAACGTTTCTCTAGAATAACCTTAAATGGAAGAGACGGTGATACATAAAACACCAAAATTACCTAGTTCTGAGGCTGGAACTCTCAAGAAGATATCCTGTTCCCAACCGAGCCCTGGAGGGCACTCTCTAATATCAATCAGGTCTCCAAACCACATCAAACAGCCACCACCTCCACTTACATCAGAATTTGCATAAGCTCTACATGAACAGTTCTTGAAGCACTCTGCTTTGCATTCTTTAATATTCATGCTACTGTTAAACCAACTGAAGTCAGGCAATTTTATTGCTGAAAGCTTTAGAAACCCTTCTCCACTCGGGCAAGCTGATTGCGATTTCTCTATGCATTTTCTTGACTGAGATAATCCATGTGTATCCCATTCATCTTCTGCTTTGGGTATAAACCCCTTCAAACACTCACAAATTGGCGTCTTATTAATTCTGCAATTATTATTAGCACCACACTGTGCATAATTGTCACACAGATCAAATGGCCAAGAGTACAGAATGCTCCACTCAGTTGTCTTCCAATTCCATACAAGACGATGCATTGTGCCTGATTGATTCAAAACTAAATGACTTTTAACTGTGTTGTTAAAAGGCTCATACATGTAATACAACTCATCTTGCTTATGCACTAACTTTCCTTTAAAAATAACGTTGTGCACAACTTTATAAGAGAATAAGGTGCCACCAAACTGACGACCATTCCATGGTCCGCTCCGGACCTCTTTTCTTGATCCTGTGGTAATAACTAATTGAGGAAGCCCTTGGATGTCAAGTCTGAGACTAAAATCTCCAGGAGACGGGTCATCAGCACTCCTCCACGATGTCAGATGTCGCTCAAAACCAGTTCTTAAATTCCATCCCAATTTCATGCCTGCCAACAATGTGTCTGATGGGTAATCAAAGCTCTGCCACACATAGCTGTCTGAGTTCATGTTAATATTGTCCCTAACAACAAGGTTCCCAGAATCCAGGAGCTGAGCAACTGGATTTTCTAGCACCCTTGATGAATTTGTAGACCAGATAACCTTCTTATCTTTGCTGAGAAGTACAAGGTTCCCATCATTGCCCATGACCAACATTCCTTGCTTATCGGTTAATGGATTCTTTCTATTTGCAACCCAAACAACTGTACTAGGATTAAATTTGTACCATATTCCTAGGTACCTGTTGTTTGAGTTTCCAGGGGTGAAGAAGCCTACCTCAAAGCTCTGCGAAGCGGAAACTAATGTCTCACAATCTCTGATAGATTGTGCTAGATTCATGGTATCAATTGCAACCGACAAATTCATAATAGATGAAAAGAATAAAGTGCAAACGAAGGTGATCAAGAGTAAAAAG
The DNA here is from genome assembly GCA_954870605.1 of Acer campestre. NCBI lineage: Eukaryota > Viridiplantae > Streptophyta > Magnoliopsida > Sapindales > Sapindaceae > Acer > Acer campestre. The sequence continues at coordinate 42,371,026 of OX940801.1, forward strand.
CACCCCATTTAACACTATTAAAATTCTCTGTTTTTTCCTGTAGTTATCTGCAAAAACAGTATTTCAGCCATGTACTTCTGAGAATTTCATTGGCACACTAAAATAGCGTTGCATTAGAGATGCTTTTATAGACCATATCCAATGTATATACCAATGATAATACCAAATTTGGCACAAAAAATATTAAAACGTTATATTTGGCATATCATTTTAGCATTGTACTAAATACATAATTCCATTTGAAATGCTATTTTTATTTTTTTATTATTTAAAATTATAAAAGTCAATAAATACAATTAATGTTTTTAATTAATTATAAAAGTTAACATTTATGTATTCAATATAATTATAAAATGATATTTTTGTAATTAAAAAAACAACATTTATTGCCGTGCCAAATTTGGCACTGTATTGAAGCATATTTTTTTTACTCTATGTTAAAGTGTAGCATTAAGACAATAAACATTTAGCATGCCAGCTATACACCTACCATCTTAACAAAGTTCACCACAACCCTAGAACAAAATAACTTATTCATTCACATGTTAGAGAACCCTCACCTGATTGCTTAGGTGTATAATGAAAATGAAGTTTTCCATATTGAGGGGAAAAAAGTGTTTAGGGAGTTTTCATGGGACCAATTTGTGAGGAAAGTCTAGATAATGCTAGTCTCAACCATTAATTGGGTCCTTTTCTATCATGAATCATCTTGACTCAATCTTTGATTATAACTACTGTTGAATTATTGAAGTATTTACTCGTGAAATGCACGTTGGGTGATAAGTATATACCTGTCTAGCTTGTGAATAATCAAATGTATTTTTCCTGTCCATAATGAGTACCAGTCTGATGACTTTTCTGGGCTGAACTGAACCAACCAAGAAGGCAAGAATGTTCATCACTTCGTTGTGATGATAAATGTTGATTATAAATAAGATTTTTGAATTTTAATTTTGATAAACTATATATATATATATGCATCTGAACAATAATATGCTCACTTAATATGCTCGATGCCTGTTGTTGTCTCAGTACTTGTCAATGTAAGTGCACCACAACAACCCTTGAACAAAATAACTTATTCATTCACGTGTAAGATGTAAATCGTATTAAGACTCAATTTCTGGAGGTGGATAAAGATGTGATTCTTATTATTCCATTAAGCCTGACTCATTCTGAAGTCCTCAGTTTCCTTTCTGGAGGAAAACTTAAGTTTTGCATATTGAGGGAATGTGTGTTTAAGATGTGATTGCTTTCTAGAATCACTTTATAACAACTAATCATATGCTTAAAAAAAAATTGAGGAAAAAGATTAGATCTAGGTCCACAACTCATTGGTTAGGTGGAAATTTTAGAATTCAATTAATATTGTAGACCCAAGTAGTTGCCTTCAAGTCATACATAGCTAAATCATTAAGCAGTTATCAGCAAAAACTGTATTTCAGCCAAGTAAACGTGTGGTCCACTAAGTCTAGAATTTCAGCAAAAACTGTATTTCTTAGAATTTCAGTGCCACTTCTTTTACTAAATTGGAGATTTTTATTATCAGATTTGTCGCGATCTGTGGACCATCACACAGAGATCTTACGCGTTTTCTTTTATACTTTTTCCAAATGTTGTTATCTAAGATGCTCAACTTGGGCGACATGGAACTAACTGGCCTTGTATAGCATTATTAGAATTCTAATGGAGAAGAAGCTTATGCAACTAATGAACAAAAATTCACTACTAAACTAACATCTGGCATGCAAAAAACGATCCAATGGCCTTAAATACAGAAACAAGAAGCAATCATTGCCCCATAAAATTGTTTAAGTGCAAGCAACCCTACCAGAGCCAATGCATCTTCGAAATATCTGATGTTGTCTCAGTAGTCAGTACTTGTCAATGTAAGTGATTCTTAGTATGCAAATCATTCATTCACATGTAAGATGTAAATCGTATTAAGACACAATTTCTGGAGGTGGATAAAAATGTGATTCTTAGTATTCCATTAAGCCTGACTCATTCTGAAGTCCTCAGTTTCCTTTCTGGAGGAAAACTTAAGTTTTCTATATCGAGGGAATGTGTGTTTAAGATGTGATTGCTTTCTAAAATCACTTTATAAACAACTAATCACATGCTTTAAAAAGACGAGGAAAAAGATGGAAATTGTTTGGGTACCGATCGGTCAGTACCCAAGGTATTGACCCCACTAATAGGGTGTTGCCACGTGGCTTTTTTCTCTTAACTTTTTACATTTATCTCCTTGCATTTTTTACAAATAGGCTAAGGCTAAATAACAAAACCCCATTGGTTAGTCAGTACCCAAGTGATGTCCGAAAAAGATTAGATCTAGGTCCACAATTCATAGGTTAGGTAGAAATTTTAGAATTCAATTAATACTGTAGACCCCAGTAGTTGCCTTTCAAGTCATACATAGCTAAATCATTAAGAAATCTCAGTAATTAGGGAAAGAAATGTCAACTGATTACCATTTTTAATACTGTAGGTTATGTGGAAATTTTAGAATTCAATTAATACTCATGTAGACCCAAGTAGTTGCCTTTCAAGTCATACATAGCTAAATCATTAAGAAGTCTTAAGCAAATGTGAACAGCTAATTTCTTAAGTTGACAGAATCAGCCATTGACAAGTCAGGGGAATTAGACACTCTTCAATTAGTGAATCACAAGACATTGTCTATGGTCCATACATTGAATTCTCTGATGAGCTTGAACGAAGATTTTTGGAGGGGCATATGGCCCCCGAAAGTTGAATATTCTGCACGAATATTTTCAATTTCAGCCTTTTAACCTCCAAAACTCTTCAATTGAGCTCAACACCTTATTTTAGGTAATATAACCTACACAAGGCTCACAAAACGCATTATATACAAAAACACGCTCAAAAACAAACACAAAAGTTAGGAAATGGGGACCTCAAATAGGTATATAAATTGTCCGAACAACAGGTTAGGTGGAAAATTTAGAATTCAATTAATAATGTTGACCCAAGTAGTTGTCTTTCAAGACATACGTAGCTAAATCATTAAGGCTAGCTTATCCTAGCTTAATTGATAATGACCAGCCCTGTAGATTTTAAAAAGTCAGAATAGATGTGAGGAGCTAATTTCTTAAGTTGACAGAATCAGCCATTGCCAAGTAAGGGGAATTAGACACTCTTCAATTAGTGAATCACAATACATTGTCCATGGTCCATACATTGAATTATCTTATGAGCCCTCAACATTGGTAGTATCACTCATATAAGCTAAATATTGTTAGTGTTATATCATTATTTGGTCCTTACCTAACAACTTAAGTTTTTGGGTCTAGTGGTTACTTACATGGTATCTGAGTTTGGTTTGGTGAAAGAGTTCTAGGTTCGGATTTCCCCACATGCATCTGTTTTTGTATTTATTCAGCAATTGTAGACAAATAAATGATGCATGTTTCTGTATTTATTCTGCAGGCCTATATTGCTTGGTCTCTGGTTTGAGAAGGGAATGATTGAGATATAATAGGATTTTATGTTAACGCTAGTACCTAAGAAGAGGTAGCCAATAATGGTATATAAGAAATGCTTGCTTTTTTGCAAGTTTTAATAAGTGTTTTCATTCCCTGAATGTAAACATGAAGATTGGGATGGTATAAATTAAAGTAGCATTTTTGGAATCATTATACTTTAACAAAGGAATGCATATTAATTTTCCGGTCAATTAATGAACCACGGTACTAGGTAGTAGGGGTGTGCGGCGGATCGGATCCAATGGATTTGCCATGATCCAAGATCCGATCCGATCCGATTGGATCGAAGAAATTGAAATCTGATCCGATCCAATTTTATAGAGGGATCCGATCCGATCCGATCCAATTACTATTTAATCCGATCCGATCCGATCCGATTATAAAATACTTCAATCCGATCCGATCCGATCCGATATGATCCGATGGATCGAATTAATATAAAGTCATTCGTAATATATGAAAGTTATAATTTGAAATAAATAAAATCAAATAAATTATTTAAACATTACTAATTAACTCAAATAAAATTAACATTAAAAAAATACATGACATAACTTGTAAACTTTATATAATTCAAAAAGTTTATAAACATTATTCATCAGCTCCAAATGTCAACTTAATAAGCCGTAATGTTGATGAAGAAGAATAGAAGAAAAAAAGATGGTGGATTGTTGGCTGTAGAGAAATTGAGAAAGAAAACCCAAAATAGTAACATTAAAAATTGTATTTCTGTTGGGCCTTTACATTAGAAAGAAGTGGATAAAATAAATTGTCTAATATAAAAATAAGGCCTAATAATTTGGGCGGATTGGCGGATTCGGCGGATTTCCAAATGGAAATCCAAGATCCGATCCAATCCAATGGATTTTAGAATTTACGATCCAATCCGATCCAATCACCTCTCTGAATCCGATCCAATCCATTGGATTGGATCCGATCCAATGGATCGTATTGGATTGGATTGGATCCTGCACACCCCTACTAGGTAGGGCCGACCCTGATATCTCAGGGGCCCAAGGTTAAAATATCTATTTTATTTTTATTGGGCCTTGTTTTAAAAAAATAACTAGTTTTTGAACCTTTTAAACTAAAATCTAATAACAGTTTTTGCTATTATTTCATGGGCCCAGGGCGGGTGCACCTCTTGCACGGGCCCAGGGCCGCCTCTGGTACTAGGGATGCGTTAATGCATAACTCAGATCAAACAGTTTTTCCCTTTTCTAATTGCTTATGAAGTGCAAGAATAAGTATTGTTTTGCTAGATTAGTAAACGCTACATAATCCCATTTCATTGATCCTCTGTACTTGTCTAGTAAATGATCCTTGTACTTGTCTAGTAAATGTGTCAAAGAGAAAGATACATCACATCAATTATGCATTCTATTTTTTGGCTCCTTATCGTCATGGGAGTAGGCTGCTACGCACAATGCATTATATGATAATCCCAACATGCTGTAGTGGTCATCAAAAACCAAGACAAATATAATAGAAATGGAAACGGAAAACTGTGTAAGCCAGCTGACTCAACATTGGATAACATAATGATCAAAACGGCTCATTACAGATAGTCACATTTATGAGTAATTCAATTAAAATCTCAGCATGTAGAAAAGGCTTAGTTCATATGATTTAAATATCGCAATAATAATGGACAACACATGATGGTGATCAATTATTCTTGTATTTGTCTACACATGAACTCTACAGTCCATTTTTTGTCTCATTATAGCCATGGGAGTAGGCTGCTAGTTGATAACTCTTATTTTTACACGTTGTGTAGCCCCTTACTTTTATCTTTTATGCTTGTTTCCTGGATAAAACCGGGTATTTAATGGTTTAAATAAATGTTTCAGGATTTCTTCCAGGTGAGGGGCGTTTTTGCAAAAATGTAAGAATTTTGGGGCAAAAGTGCAATTTTTGAAAGTTAGATTATGCACCCTTGCTTTGCGTTTAGGGGCCGCATAATAGGGCGCATTTTCTTGGCGGAGGATCACTTTTTGTAATTAAGCTCCCTTGACCGCAGAATAGGGAGCATAATTCATGGGTTGGGTTTGACGAAAGTTTCCTGCAGAATGCTCAACTTGCGGGGGTCATATCTCCCTCCTTCGATCGAACTAGATTTCGTGCTATATATGATTGGAAAGATCCAGAAGTCTTCTTTCCAACGGTTCTTCAAGAACACGATTCCAATGTTTGTGTGGCAGTTTTGCAGAGGTTTGAAAATTTTCTAAAACAAACACCCTAAAAATCCTAAGATCTAAGCACAACACATATCCATTCTTAGATCTAAACATAAATAAAAATCACAAAAATAAGCAAAGCATTTTACCCTTGAAGCGCAAGCCCTCGCAAGTGGTTATTCGAAACAACCATGCCTCCGTGAAGCTCTCTTGAGTTGTGTGGTCCATCCGACCTGAAATTTTCTTTCCTTGCACAAAACAACTCAAAGAAAATCAAATGCATATGCTTTAAACAAAAATAAGAAAAATAACACGACATACACCCCCAAACCTAGCCTAAACATTGTCAATCGAACAATGAAAAGCATGAGTAAAAGAGATGTTTATTTACAACATAACAAACTACTCCACAAAGCAATAAAAAGCAATAAATCTAAGATATTTACAGAACCTAAGCTAAAACTAGTAATTATCAACGAATAAGCCACCTCCCCGGCAGCGGCGCCACTTTGACAACACATCGTTGCAATGTCGGTCAAAAGATGAACAATAAAGTTCGACCTCACTAGCGCGCGAGTCACAGGGACTAGCACAGCGGCAAGTGACGACACGTCGTTGCAGTGTCGGTCAAAAGATGAACATTTAAGTTCGACCTCGCTAGCACGCGAGTCACAGAGACTAGCACAGCGGCAAGTGAGGGTATCGTTCCGCAGAGAGGTGGGATTCATCGACCGTTACCGGTTCTAGTTATTATTACAACACGCCAAGAGAACTCGTGTGTTGCGGGTTCGGAAAATGTAAATAATAATATAAATAAATAAACTACATACTACAATATGTACATGGATATAATGGAATAGAGAGATACATGAAATGTGGTTACACTAGGGAAATGACTCAACCGTAGCAATCCTTCTAATTACGGACTAGACTCACTTAGTCCCTCAATATGCAAGTATATAATAGACTCGTGTCCCCTTAATTGATCTCTAATCTCTCTCGAGTCTTAGAAATCACATCCACACATATGTATGGATTTATTAAGTACAGTGGGACACACATATGAGCAATGTATGCCGGCTTAGTGATCTCTCAACTTTCCGGTCAAATACATTGGTTATTTCGTTGGGCATGTAATGTGCAATCGTGTGGGCCATACTACAGCCAATGATTCATCCACAGGGCTAACCAAATATGGGATGGCAACCAAGTGAAAGCATTAAGAATACGGATACCCATATAACACGAATGTTATATGCTCGTGTCCCCTTAATTAATCTCTACCCTCTCTCGAGCGACATAGAGACTATATCCATGCATAAATGCTTGGATTCATTAAGGACCGTGGGACACACAAACGAGCTCTACACACCAGCCTAATGATCTCTCATCTTTCTGGCCAAATGCAGAGGATATCACGCTGAGCATGTCAATGCGACACCATGCGATATTTAACACACAGCCTAAATATCATTCATAAGGTGGCTAATCGAGTGAAAGCATTAAGTAATGAAATACCCCTATAATTACACAAGCACAAGAGGAATTTAGTTGGTCTTTACTCTAGATACGGATTCGGTTTTATCAATCACCATAGGATGGCAAAAAATGGGAAACAAGTCCACCTAACACTAATGTGCATCAATGTAAAATGTTAAACATTAAGGACATTCAAATGAATTAAGGGCTCTCCTCTTGACTTGGGAATTTTCCCTAAATCAATTCATCACCCATTCCGGCCAAAGATGGGCAAATGTGTCTTTAAAAGACCCATTAAGCACAAGGATGTGAACCAAAACCAATTTAGCAACTAAATGCATAAACTAGCTTTTTCTACTCTTTGGGGATAAAATCCCTAACACTCAAATCATTCAATAAATGGTATTTTGGTCATCCATTAACATACAAAAAGCTAAATTACGCTACTCCTACATTAAATTATTCTACTCCTAAACCCAATCATGCATACATATCAATTTCTAACCTCCACAAACATGAATTTCACAATAAGAGATTAAACATACATAAATCAAAGAGCAAAACAAAACCCAAACGAATTTAAGAACAAAATACATATATATAGCACATGTGAAGGTTCACAATATTCCCCAAATTAGGGTTACACATCAAAGAAACGAAAATTACAAAGAAAAGAGTAAATAAAAGCAAACCCTTGAAGACAAGCCTCCAAAGATGCTCCAAATCTTTCCTAGCTCGAAATTGCTCCTAATTCCTTGAAATTTTAGTTCTAAAATGGATGGAGGAAGTGAGAAATGGGGTTGTGGAGGTGTATGATGGACTCCCATGGAGGAAGAACCTCCATGGGAGCATGGGTCTCTCAACTTATTGGGTAGAAGATGAAGAAAATAAAAGAAGATGGAAGAAGATTGAAGATATGCGTGAAAAATGGGAAGAAAAGAGAGAGAAAGATTTATTTAGGATTCTAGGGATTTAGATATTATGAAGCACACTTAGAAAAATTGGTAAAGTTATATATATAGGTAGGTCAAAGAGTGGGTCAAAAAGAGGAAAAGTTGGTGGTGGCTGTCATCTCGTGATACGTCTCGCAGTACGCTTTAACGAAACTGTTTGACGAAACTCATCTGGACACACTGCCAAAACTCGTGATACGCATTTTTGCCTAACGTGGTACGCTTTAACGTCCAATAGCGAAAGTTGGCAGTGCATAAGGTCTTCAAAAACGTGCCAAAACTCGTGATACGCATTTTTACCTAACGTGGTACGCTTTAACGTCCAATAGCGAAAGTTGGCAGTGCATCAGGTCTTCAAAAACGTGGTACAACGTGATACGCCAATTTGCCTGACGTGGTACACTTCGACGAAATCTGGAAATTTTCAATGAAAACTCTTTCGTTCTTTTAAGTTGCGTTTTGGCCCGGAAACACCCCATTTCCACAAAATGACTTCCCAAAACAAAATGAACCTACACAAGGCTCACAAAACATATTATATTCACAAAAATGCTCGAAAACGAAAGCAAATGATAGGAAATTGGGACCTCAAAAGGTGTAAAAATCGTTCCAATCAGCAAGTGAGGGTATCGTTCCGTAGGGAGGTGGGATTCACCGACCGTCACCGGTTCTAGCTATTATTACAACACTCCAAGAGAATTCGTGTGTTGCGGGTGCAGAAAAGTAAGTAATAATATAAATAAATAAATAAACTAACATAATATATACATGGATAGGATGGAATGGAGAGATGGCATGAAATGTGGTTACACTAGGGAAACGACTCAACCGTGGCAATCCTCCTAATTAAGTTCTAGACTCACTTAGTCCCTCAAATATGCAAGTATATCATAGGCTCGTGTCCCCTTAATTGATCTCTAATCTCTCTCGAGTCTTAGAAATCACATCCACACAATACATGGATTCATTAAGTACTTTGGGACACCTACACAAGCACTGTATATGACCAGACAGTTGAGAGATCACTAGGCTAGCATACAGAGCTTGTGTAGGTGTCCCAAAGTACTTAATGAATCCATGAACCTCCATGGGAGTGGATAGGATAAAGTTACTAATCATATCACTAGTAACAACGCATTATGTAGCTCAAGCATTTTTATTTTTATTTTTATTTTTTATAGGGATGGTTTCTCTATTATCAATGGATAAGTACTTAGCTTTTGTAGGAAAACACTTTATTTTTCTGTACTGTGGTAACCATTAATGAGGCTGTAACAATGAGATTGTGATTTCATTGATTCTGATTTCTGGTTCAGTCAGATTCCTTTTTGTGAAAAAACCAGGCTGCCTTGGCTAAGGAAATGAACCTTCACAACCCAACATTAGAGCCACAGTTGACATGTTTGGCCTATCTTCTGGTCCTTGTTGCACACATAACAGACCGATATGAATGCATCGTAATATTTCAGATAAAGTAGAAGAGTGATAACTCTAATTTCTATACGTTGTGTAACCCTATACTTTCATCTTTTATGCTCATTTCCTGGGTAAAACTGGGTATTTAACATTTTAAATAAGTGTTTCAGGTTATTTTTCATTACAGGGGCTAAAGTGCAAAAATGGAGAAATATTGGGGCAAAAGTGCAATTTTCCAAAGTTAGATTATGCACCCTTGATTCTGCGTTTAGAGGCTGCAGAATTCTAGGCAGAGCTTCTTCTTTTTTTTGTAGTTCTGCGCCCTAGGGCACAAAATTCATGGGTTGGGTTTGGCGAAAGCTTCTTGCAGAATGCTTAACTTGCAGGGGCCATATCTCTTTCCTCAGAACGAACGAGGTTTCGTGCTACATATGGTTGGAAAGCCCTAGAAGTATTCTTTCAAACAGTTCTTCAAGAATGCAATTCTAATATTTGTGGAGAAAGTTATGCCTATTTTCGTAACGGTGCACGCTGTTGGAAACCTATCCGCGAGATGCCCAGAATCAGCCACTTATGAAGGGCATTCTCATCCTTTCACCTTCATTTCTGCCCTAAGCCTCCCCACTATATATATCCCCTTATCTCTCATCTTTTTAGAATCCTAACTCCCCCTCTCTCTCTCTCTTCCGCCCAACTCTCTCTCTCTTCCATTTTCTTCATCTTCTTCACCTTCGCCACCAAATAAGTGAGAGATCCAAGCTCCCATGGAGGTTCTTCCTCCATAGGGGCTCACCATACACCTCCACCACCATTTTTACACTTTTTACACCTCATTTATGAGTAGATTACAAGAGAAAAGAGTGGTCTTTGGACCAAAACCGAGCTAGAAAAGCATGGAGCATCTTTAGAGGAGTTGTCTTTAAGGGTTGTTTCTGTTTACTCTCAATATTAATTGTCATTAGCATGGATTGAACCTGAGACCTCAAACCAAAATTGTAAGCCTTCACCACTTGACTACAACATGTAAAATTATAATAATAGAACAATATTTTATATAACCTATATGAGTTGTTAGAAATAAAAAAAACTTAAATTAAATAAATTTAAATTTATTCAACTAATCAAAATTCTAATTTCTACAATAAACATATATTAAAAAATATTTATTGAAACTTTAATAAAATTATATTTTTTTAAACATATATAGTTGAATTATTGGTCAATACCCTATGGTCACGTTTGGTTACATGGTGGAATGGTAATCGAAATGAGAATGAGAATGGAAAGAAAAGGAAAACTAAGTTTTTTGTTTGTTTGAAACTTTAGAATTAGTCTTTAAATCAGTATTATTTTGTTTGGTTAACAACGGAATGAAATGATGTTAACTGTATTTTGATCAAAATACCCTTAATTATAAAACATTCATAATAACATGATATATTATAGATAATAATAATAAAATATAAAAGTATATTATATATAAAAATGTTTAAGTCAGTGTATCCTGATATAACTTTGTGAGGATATTGAATATAAGTCACTCGTTTTACATACTTTAACTCAAGTGTGTATGCATTTGTCAAAACTAGTGACCCACATTCAATATCCTGATAAAGTTATATCATGATGCACTGACCAGATCGAGACCGATATTATATATATAATTATATATTATTTAATATAATAATATATATAATATATAATATATAATACATGTAATAACATATATATCTATATTATATAATATTATATATATATTATATAATAATATAATATATAAATATATTATATATAATAATATATAATAATATACATATATATAATATATAATAATATATTATTTTTGGAAAGGAGGGTATTTTTGGAATGGGGTTGGGGCATATGAAGGTATTTATAGAATATAAATTTTAGTTTGGAATGAAAGAGCATTCCATTGATTTTTGGATGGAATACCCATTCAACCAAAATGGTGGAATCCTCATTCTAATGGAATCACTATTATAATATATTATTATAATAGTATATAATAATGTATATATTATTATATATATTATTATTATATTATATTATATTATATATTATAAAACATTCATAATATATATATATTTTTTATCTTTAATAATTTTTTTAAACTTTTACTTCCTATTTTCAACACCAAACAAAATCTCGATATAAATTTATTTTACAGTAATATATCGGTTTTTGGGCAAACCAATATTAGATAAGTAAAATTTTAAATTTAATAAATTTACTTTTAAATCACTTACTTTTAAAAAATTCAAAATTTTTTTTTTTTAAATTGTTTATTTATTTTGCACCCTCTTGTTTCATACTAAGAGACACATTAATAATTCAATAACCTATATAAATTAGTAATCTGAGTCTTACATTTGTTCATTAAATTGCAAGATTCATATTGAGAAATATCTCTTATGTAATGAGAGTTGTATTCCAAATCATGCATATTACAATTGATATCATGAGTCTCCTATAGGCCATGTTTGGCTGGATGAAATGGAATAAAAAGAAAGCTATTCCATTCGTTTGGTTTGTTAAAATGCAATGGAATAATGATTCCATTGGAATGGGGATTCCACCATTTTGGTTGAATGGGCATTCCATCTAAAAACCAATGGAATGTCCTTCCATTCCGAACTAAAATTTATATTCCATAAATACCCTCATATGCCCCAACCCCATTCCAAAAATAATATATTATTATATATAACATCAATTATATATAAATATATATTATATATATTATATATTATATTATATTATATATATAATATTATATATAATATATATTATATTATATTATATAAATAATAATAATATATTTATATAATATAATATAGTATATATATATTAATATACTATTATTACATATATATTATTATATATATTATATTATATTAATATATTATATATTATATATATTATGTATTTATATTATATATTATTTAATATATTAATAATATATATAAAAAAAATTAGTTATTTGTTGACAGTTTTTAACTGTCAAGGATTTATGACAGTTTAAAACTGTCAACAATTAACTGTCAATAAAACCATATTTTCTTGTAGTGAGTCAAGACAAAAATATTAGAACGAAAATGTATTGAATAACCAAATTGCAATACAATATTTTCAACTTCCGAAATTTACGATATTCTAATATTCCAACTAATTCTAAATACAATACCCTAATATAGTAGTACAACTTTAGGGCTATGGAACCGTAATTTCTACAACCCCACCAAACTCACAGGCACCCACCTATTTTTGCTAATTTGCTGCACAATAATACTCTATGGAAATGAAATGTCTTGAACACATGGGTAAACCATGACCCTGTTGCTGAGCAAATAACTTCTTGTAATTCCTGTAGGCCTTCCCACACTGGAGTCTGAAATCGATGGGGCCAAGCAATCGGCATGAGTCATTGGAGGAGAAGACAATGAACCTCCTTGGACCGAGGCAGGCATATCACAGACAACTAGAGTTAACCCAAACACGTACATCTCATGTGCTTGCAAATCAACAGAATATGAAACATAAAAACAAAAGGAAATTGTAATTCAGTACCAAAAATGTTAAACTAATACATTCTTCATACCTTATAGTAATATGGTTCATATAGCTTCTCATATTTAGCCTCCAGAGCTGATCTATCCTCTCTCCTTGTAAGCTTCTCATAAAGCTTCTTCATGTTGGCTCTGAAAATTGAGAATTTGTAGGATGTTGTTCATCTCTAAATTATCAAAGAAAACAAATCAGAGCACTGTAATGCCACTATAGCACTACTAGTTATACTCTAATACACAAATGCCAAATGATCATGCAAAATGTCTAGAAGATTTATTAAACAAGGGCACAAACGGCCACGAAGAAACAACAAAAAAGGCAGACAAGGCCAATACAACCAAAGACAGAGACCACCCCTCTACAAGCCAGAAAAAAAAAAAAAACAGAGCCAGGACAACAAACAAACGCACCACACAGAAACAGAGGAACAAGCACAAGCAAAAAACAGAGCAAGACTGCCAAAAAATGCGCAGAAACTTCCCAGGCAGAGCAGAGAACACCAAGACAAACACTTCAGAACCACATCAGCCTATGGAGAGAAGCCCCAAAAACACCACACAGACAAAACGAAGAGAGCAGCTGCAACAAATGCAAACCATGATCTCGCGATGACAAAGGCTACCAGAAATCAACCGTCACTCCAAATAATTCAATCTCCACTACCACTCAAACCCATTTTGGCCAGAGATTCCGCGAAGGAATTAGAAGCCCTCAAACTGAAGACGAACAGATATTGTAATCCAAATCCATACTAAAAATCAGTAGTTCATGAAGCCAAAGTAGTTGGTTCACAGCAACTACTTCGGCAAATTCATACTAAAAAGACCTGGTGTATCTAATTGTTAATGCAATTAACTATAGTGTACAGAAAATGTAAAAAGAAAACACCAAGCTGCTTCACAAATCATGGAAAATGTTTAATAAATGATGTAAAAGTTACTCTAAATTCCAAAATACAAAAACTTGATAAGCACTTAGTCATGGTAATTTTCAGAACACTAACACTTTTTAAGCATTAAATTCCAAGGCTATACATATAGCAGAAATAAACATGGCCCTTCAATCAAATCCAAGAATATAAAAATGATGAGCAGTAAATCAACACATGCATAGATAAATATGTTAAACATAAACACAAAACAGCAATAAAGGGAAAAATCATGAAAAAACTTACTCCACATCTAAAAGAGGAACTCTCTTGCCCTCAAGACCATGCATCCCTGAAAACCAGTCTTATTACTACACTAACAAACCGTAGAAAATGAAAATTTGAAAATTATAGGTATCAAAATCAAAAGACAATGTAGTGTAATGGAAGTTTTGAGCTATACTTGATAACAAATATCAAAATCAAAGTTCAACGTGAATCGATAAAATAGAATCTTCCTTATCTGAAAAAACAAATATCAAAACAATCAATACACGTTTAGAGATGAGAGAGAGAGAGAACTCAATTGATAAAATTTGAACAGAGAAAGCAAGTAACATCTGGAAATTTAGAAAGAAAAAAAATTAAACTAGGTTTTTCAGTGTGAGAGGAAGAACAATTGCGAAATTGAAGACTTTATCTGATGTTCCACAGAATTGCAATGTTTAATATTGATCTCCTCACAAAATCGAATCCCTAACTCTCGAATAATTCGAATTTCAATACCCGACTCATTTATTCACAATCAACCAAAGAAGAGAAAGAAAAAAAAAGAAGAAGTAAGAGTTAGAACTTATTCAACAAATTCATAGTGGTAGAAATCCATACAAACTTTCAACAACCGAAAATCGAATTTCAAAACAACTCACTTTCTAAGAACAAATGGCGGTGGTTTTGGTGGTTGCAGTGCTCAAGGCGGTTGTGTTAGTTGTGGTGGTCGCAGTGCTCAAGATGGCTGTGGTGGTCGCGGAGCTCACGGTGGTTGAAGTTGTCGAAGAGCTCACGGTGGAGGAATTTTCATTGTGATAGAGAGAGACATGAGAAAATGGACTTGAAAGAAGAAAGTGAAAAAGAAAAAAAAAATTAGTTCGATTTTCTCACAATCCTTCCATTTGCACCCAACAAATTTGGTAACAGAGCTATGTAGGGATACTTTGCAGCAAGTGACAGTACAGCCTGTGTTGGAGCAGCATATGATACGATACAAAATACAGGTTCCCTTCAAAATCATATGCCAAAGGAAATCATGACAGCTCCTTTTTCTTGGAATTCCTACTCGACTTAAGAAAAAGGAAGATGTTGAGGATGTTGAAATTGGGTTGGAACTTAAGAACTGGTTTTCAGCAATTTCTTACGCCTTGGACGAGTGCTAACAATCCATCACCTGCAGAATTTAGTCTCAGACTTGACATTCATTGGTTACCTCAATTAGTTATTTCTTCAGCAACAAGAAAAGAGGTCCGGAGTGGATTCGTGGCATTCTAAATTTCCAATGCTTCATAACATGGTATTCAAGCCAATGTTAGTGCATAAACAAGAAAGACACCCATTGACAGTTATGCTCAGTGCGGTCCTAATAGTAATTGCAGAATCAGCAAGACACCCATTTGTGTGTGTTTGAAGGGGTTTATACCCAAATCACAAGATGAATGGGACACACAAGGGTTATCTCAGTCAAGAAAATGCATACAAAAATCGCCAACAGATTGCCTGAGTGGAGAAGGGTTTCTTAAGCTTTCAGGAATGAAATTGCCCGACTTGGTCAAACAAAAGTATGAATATGAAAGAATATAATGTGAGGCAGAATGATTCAAGAACTGTTCATGTAGTGCTTATGCAAATTCAGATGAAACCGGAGGAGACAGTGGTTGTTTGATGTCGTTCAGGGACTTGATTGATATGAGAGAGTGCCCTGCAGCATTCATCTGCGGACAGGATCTCTTCATATGCGTTCCAAATTCAGAACTTAGTAAGCCTGTCATTTGATGTTTTAATTGCTTCCTCTTTCATACAACAGTGAACTAGTTTCAACTTTGAACAAATTAATTGATTTAATTTCTTGATGTTGATTGTTGTAGTATCAGTTCATTATTTGAACAAGAAGAAAAAAGTAAAGATCTTCACAGTGGTTTCAACCATTTCTGGCATGTTTATTTTAGGCCTTTTACTCTGCATGATTTGGAAGAAAACAAAGACTAGAGGTGATATATTTATCCAACCTTACTGACATGCCATTTTCTTTGTTATTCTAATTATATTGAAAGTTGCAAACCTTGATCTTTATATACACAAAAAGGACTTTCCTGGTTAACAAAATTTTTCCGCCATTGTTTCTATTAGTAGGCCTAGAAAGCAGTAAAGAGGACACAGAAGTATCTTTATTTGATTTGCATACAATTGCTGCATACTAACAATTTCTCTCAAGCCAACATGATTGGCAAGGGTGGGATTGGTCCCGTTTACAAGGTAACGGAATTTATGTTAATGAAACACTCAGCAGAAAGGCATATGCTGCACATCTTGCTAATCAGACGTATGCTGCAACTTATCTGTGTTCCGACATGCAGGGAAATTTGTCAGCAGCTCAGGAAATTGCTGTGAAGATGCTCTCGAAAAACTCAGAACACGATGTTGAAGAATTCAAGAATGAAGTACTTCTAACTGTCAGACTTCAACACATAAATCTTGTTGGGCTGCTAGGCTGCTGCATTCAAGGAGATGAAAGGATGTTGATCTACGAGTATATGCCAAATAAAAGCTTAAATTATTTCATTTTCGGTTGCACCTCTTGACCTTATTATATCCATCTAGTTCATTATAGATATTTTTTTAAGTAATTGAGCTTAAAGATTTTCATCATCTACATACATTGAATTTTATTTGATTTTAATTTTGAAAATGAAAATTCCAGAGTTGGCAATGATGTGCAGATCATGAAAGAAGCAAACTCTTGTCATGGAGAAAGCGATTTGGCATTTTTATTGGGATTGCAAGGGGACTTCTCTACCTCCACCAAGATTCAAAACTTCAAATAATTCACAGGGATATGAAAGCAAGCAATATTTTGCTTGACAAGGACCTGAATCCTAAAATTTCAGACTTAGGCTTGGCAAGAATTTTTAGAGGTGATGACAAAGAAGAAAACACATAATTGTCGGATCATAGTAAGTTCTGTTACTCTTATGTATTTACCAATTGAAAGAACTTTTGTGTTATTCTGATGAAGTGACTACACGTCTTCGGAGTATGCCACTCATGGCAAGTTTTCATTGAAATCTGATGTTTTTAGCTTGGGTGTGCTTCTGCTAGAGGTGGTGAGTGGGAAAAAGAAAAGAGTTTTCTGTCACCCAGATTATCACCATAATCTTCTTGGAAATGTTAGTAGAAAAAAATTATGTGCTGCTTCTTCTTTCACACCTTTTTGTCCATTCTGATGAATAAAAAAGTCTTGTGTGCTGCATTGTTTCATTCATACACTGCTTTATATATTACAAAAATACACACAGAGATAATAATTTCCCTAAATCAAGGACCATCACACATTTGCCAACAACTTTTACACCAACTAAATTTATAAACAAAAATACAAAAATATCTTCTTTTCTTCATTTAGATATCTAGAAAAATCTCAAAGTCTAACAATATGATTTAGATATCACAATAATAATTGACATCATTAACCTCTTCTACAGGATGGTGATCAACGATCCTTGTACTTAAAGAGAAAGAGACTACACTTTTGCCTTCTGCTCACATTGCATTATTGCCACACTGCACTCCATTTTTTGACTCATTATCGCCATGGGAGTAAGCTTCTGCCTTCTGCTCACATTGCATTATATGATAAAACAAATGTCGTCATTTTGATCTGATAGCTCAAGCATTTTTTTTTTTTTTTATTTATTTTTATGCTGACCTTTAACGAGGCTCTAACATTGAGATTGTGATATCATTGGTAGAAGATGATTGCTGCTTACTTGACGATGACTCTGATTCAATATGATTCCTTTCTGTGAAAAAACCAGGCTGCTTTGGCTGAGGCAATGCCCCTTCACCGCCCAACATTAGAGCCACAGTTGACATGTTTGGCCTATCTTCTGGTCCTTGTTGCACACATAACAGACCGATGTGAATGGATCGTAATATTTCAGATGAAGTAGAAGAGTAATCTAACAGTTGATCAATTAGTTCAACTGCCCTTCCTTCATTCCAGAGTCTCCATGCCTGAAAATGATAAGAACCAATAGTTACCGTCCTACTCCTCAATCCGTACAAAAGGACTTTGGCACCACAGTAAAAAGGAATTTGTAACAGTTAATTTCATGAATTGACCATCAAAACTGCTAAAAGAATTCCATTGGTTTCCATTAAAACAAAATTCCAAGAGGTGGTATAGAAAGATCACTCATTCTTTAGACTTACATGTCCAAGAAGATTATGCTTGTGGTCACTACCACAAAATCCTCTGTTTCTCTTCCCACTTACTATCTCTAGTACTAAAACACCAAAGCTAAAGACATCTGACTTTACTGAGAAAATCCCATCGCCTGCATATTCGGGGGACATATATCCACTGCAGAATTACATTGCAAAGAGAGAATGGGTTAACCGATAACATAATATAATGAAACAAATGCAAGTGTACTTACTATGTTCCAATAACTCTATTTGTTTCTCCCTCAATTTGATCTCCTCGGAATGTCCTAGCTAGACCAAAGTCTGAAATTTTCGGGTTCATTTCATTATCTAATAAAACATTACTGGCTTTGAGATCTCTATGTATAATCCTTAATCTCGAGTCTTGATGAAGGTAAAGAAGCCCTCTAGCAATTCCTCCAATAATTTGGATGCACTTTCTCCAATCCAGTGATTCTCTTCTTGTTTTATCTGAAAAGTTTTTTCATTTGAGTTAGTCCTAACCTAAACTCTAAAGAGGACCTATAAAGATAATAACATTATGATTATGACGACCAAAATTAAAGAGTCAGTTTGGAGAAGATCATCAAACCAAAAATGAAGTAGTCCAAGCTTTTGTTGGGCATGTACTCATAAATTAACATTCTTTCATCTCTTTGAGTGCAACATCCCAACAACTTTACGAGGTTTCGGTGCTGCAGTTTAGCAATTAAAATGATCTCATTCTTGAACTCATCAATTCCTTGTCCAGAACATTTTGAAAGTCTTTTAATAGCAATTTCTTGCCCCTCCATCAATGTACCCTATAAATCATCATTCAATTATTCATAATGGTAAACATTGTTTCAATTGGAAAAATAATAACCTATTGTTGTGTACCTTGTAAACAGGTCCAAAACCACCTTCTCCCAGCTTATTCTTGTCTGCAAAGTTGTCGGTGGCGTTAACTATGGTGTTCAAATCATATATTAGTAATTCATTGTCATCTTTTCTGGTCTCTTCAGTGTTGACATCTCTATCTTGACTGTTTTCTGTCTTTCCTGAAATATAATACCAAAATCAGTATGCAATCTTCGTACTAGAAAAAATGCTCTTGTAAGTGAGTTGGACTGAGCTATAATTTACCTTGATTCCTAACTTTCCTTTTCCACATAAAGATGATCCAGCCAAGCACAAGCAGTCCCACAGCAGAAATTACACATGTCACTATGACTATTACCCGTTTCTTCTCACTGAGTTGCCTCCCTAGCGCAATACGTTCTCTCGTTCGATCAATATTATCTGAAACATCATGGATTTGAGTACAGTCACTTCAGATCAAAGCAGTTACTAGCTAGATGCATCCTAGCTTGCAATCAAGATTTTTAAATATAATGCCACTACGAAAAAGTAGAAGGTACCTAGTTCGGAAGCAGCTACCCGTGCATAGAGAGGTTGCCCATTCTCAGTAAGTTTTCTTGTGTCAAACAAGTCATTAAACCAGAGCAAACAGCCGGTTCCTCCTCCTCTAACATCTGAATTTGCATATGCTGTACAGGAGCAATTGTTGAGACACAATTTCTCACATTCCACAAGACTAATGTTTTTATCAACCCAGGAATGACTCGTGTCTGGCAATTTTACTGCTTCATATTTTAGAAATCCATCGCTGTGATTACAAGGCAACGGAGCCCTTCGAACACACCCTTCAGTCCAATCTAAGATTTCCCATTCTCTTGGTGATTTAGGTGTGAATCCTTCCAAGCATTCGCATACAGCAGGAGACTTATTGATGTTGCAACTTCCATTTGAACCACACAGGGCATATTCGTCACACAGATCAATCATCACAGTAGAGAATCTGTTCCAAGTATGGGTTCGATCTATCCATGTAAAACGCTGCACTTCACCATATGGAGTCACCGCCACTCTTGAAGGGACTGATCTGTTTCGGATGTCAAACATGTAAAATACCTCTTTCTCATTTGACACGAAATCATATGTGTATACTAGATTTGGTTCAAGCTGAGGAGTCCCAGTCCAACGAAGGCCATTCCAGGAGCCTGCTCTAAACAATATTTCAGGTCCCTTTCTAAGAAATAGTTGTGGAAACCCATGAGGATCTACCTGGAATGTGAAGTCACCTGGGGCAGGATCATCTATGCTCTTCCAGGATGATAAAAACCACTCCATACCAGTAACCAAGTTTCGTCCAATTTTCATACCTGGTAGGAGGGTATTACAAGGATAATCAAAGCTCTGCCACAAAAAGTTATCCGGGTCGTTATCGTTTCCATCTTTCACAACCAAATTTCCTGATTCTAAGAGCACTGCAACTGGATTCTGAAGAGTTGTTGAGGCATTGGATGACCAAACAATGTCATTTGTACTATTCATCCTTAGGACAAGACTTCCTTGAGCATTGAGACTTAGAAATCCTGAGGAATCAGAAATTGGAGTATCTCTGTTGGCTACCCATGCATCTGACTTCTGACCATCATTCTTGTACCAAATTCCGAGGTATCGACCACTTGATTTACCAGGACTGAAAAATCCCAGTTCAAAGACTTTGCCTGCTGAAACTACTGTCTCACCATCTTTAATGGATTGGCCAACTGTAATGGTGTCCAGTGACAGTGTAGTTGTGATTGTTATATAAGAAAATAGGAAAAAGTAGATAATTAGCATTGTGAAGCCTTTCATGGACTCTCAGAAGCAGGCACTTACAGTCTATCTCTTTTGTTTTGTTGGCAAAGTCCACCTACCATGGAACTAAAATCTCAGTACTATCTTAGCACAATTGACTTGACCTATCGACCTTTCAAGTAACCTCAGTTTTCTTGCAACGCCAACTAGCATTGCACAATTCCCTTGCATTTCATTGTTGTCTTCTTCTACCTGTTACATCTGTCTTCAATGCAGCCTTGTACTTTCATTTTCATTATTTCCACATATTATTAATGAGTTGCTTCATTTGAAATCATCTTATCCTTTCCGATCTCTTCTTGTTTAAGAAAAATGTAGTATTTGATGATGCATATCCTATATCTACACTTTTTTTTATACTTCCAACTTTGGATTTCTAATTTGGTGCCGTTTGGATTTTTACTATACAAAATTTTTTCCTCATATCACCATCGGTTAATGCTCCTAAACGATTCCTTTTCCTTCAAATTTTATGTTGGTTCCACCTTGTGTCTTTTTTCCATTATGCTTGCTAGCAACTCAATACCAAACACTTAGCGCCAAGTGGCCCAAGTTGAGAATCACAGGTAACGACATTTTGACAAAAATGGCCCAAGTTGAGAATCACAGGTAACGACATTTTGACAAAAATAAAAAGAAAACATGAGTAAGATCTTTGAATTGTAAACGCCCTTGTTGACAAGGAATTTAGACTACCAACAGTTTTGGGAATTTCTACGATCAGATAAATCCGATGCTAAAAGTCTTCAAATAGTAGTTGTCTATGACTGTGGTGACAAGACCCGCTCTGACTCCTATCTTGAGTTCGAGAGAATCCTATGAAAACTCAATCTTTTTAGTTGAAAATTTAGAGGCCGTTCGGTAACATTTTCGTTTTTCGTTTTTCGTTTTCTGTTTCCTTGTTTTCATTTGTTTAAGGAAGATTGATTTTTGGATTTTTCGGATTCGAGAACACGTCTGGTAGAGATAGTTGAAAACGATATTCGAAGAATCAAAACATAAAAAAGGTGTCTAATAGAATATTTTTAAAATCATTTTCAATATTATATAATAATAATTTCTTAAATTTCAATTATTATGTATGCATATTATCACTGCACTTTTTATTTATTTATTTATTTATTTTTTATTTTTTATTTTTTTTAAACCTCATCTGTTATCACTACACAATTAATTAATAAAGTATTTTTTTTATTCAACAATCACAAGTCTTTGACCAGCCATGAAACAGCA
The DNA here is from genome assembly GCA_954870605.1 of Acer campestre. Classification (NCBI taxonomy): domain Eukaryota; kingdom Viridiplantae; phylum Streptophyta; class Magnoliopsida; order Sapindales; family Sapindaceae; genus Acer; species Acer campestre. The sequence goes on from OX940801.1 coordinate 42,393,413, forward strand.
CAGCAAACAAAGAAAGCTGATCAGAGCAACTTTGATTCCAAGCTTTTGAGGTGGGCAGATCTGAGATATAGCCACCGCTCTTTTCAATCCTCACCAGTCACGACAGCGCCGCTGCTGCTCTTCTTCCGTTCACAGTCTCTGCTGCATCTCTTGGCTGCTATCTCGTCAGATTTGTTCTTGGCTGCTATCTCATCTCATCTCTTTCTTCGATCTGATTTGTTCTTGGGAGATTGTTTTTGATGAGCCTGGTAAAAACACCGAGAACATTAAATTGGTGTTCTCAATATTCTCAATTTTTGTTCATTAAAAGTGAGAATAGTTCTCAGTGTTTTCTAATTTTGTTTTTCGAAATCATCCACCAAACACGTTTTTGTTGTTTTTGTGACTCAAAAAACAAAAAACGCAATTCAGAAACTATGCCGAACGCGCCCTTAATCTTCTGGAAAATATTTCAGAAAATCATAAGAATCTCAAGGTGGCTCCTAACAAAAATCTTAAACAATAACTTTGACTTTTCAAAACTTTACTACTTTGTAATTTTAAAAGTGTAATTTAAATATGTGGGTTATGACCCATCATAAAACATAACTCAGTTAAAATAAGAAATTTGCCTTTTTTTTTTTTTTTTTGGACCCATTTGCTGAATATTTACATACTCAAAACTAGTTATGAAAAATATGACATTTGAAATCCATACAAAACAGACCATCCAAAAACCAACCAGTACAAAACGGACCATACAATATGCTGCTGAAAATATACACATTTGCATGTTTTAATTAAATCATGAACTACCATTTTCTTTCATCATATGTGGCATATCTCACGATACCAAAGAAATCTACATGAACCTGGTGATCACCTGAGAAAAATAGTTTAAAAATAAAATGACAAGACCCGACCCGACCCGACTCTACTCTTGAGTCCGAGTGAATCCTGTGGAAACTCGATCTTTCTAGCTGAAAATTTAATCTTCTGGAAAATGTTTCAAAAAATCATAAAAATCTCAAGGTGGCTTCTAATAAAAATCTTTAACAATCACTTGGCTTTACAAACTTATCCACCTTGTAATTTAAAAATGCAATTTAAATCTGTGGGTTATGGCCCATCATAAAATATAATTAAGTTAAAATAAGAATTTTGCTTTTCTTGTGTTGGACCCATCTACTGAATATTAGCATATTTAGAAACTTTTGATGAAAAATCTTGAAATCTAAATATATGCACATATGCATAGCATGCTTAAATTAAAACCATGAACTACCATTTCTTTCATCACATGTGGTCTATCTCACAATACTAATGAATCTGCACGAACCTCGCGATCACCTGGGAAAATAGTTTAAAATAAAAGAATGAGCGTTAACGCCCAGTGAGTGGAAATAAGCTTTGAAAACATCTTTTCTTAGAAACTTTACTAAAATTATTATCTCTGAATAAATCTGAAAACATATCTTTTCCCTACTCTTCTGAAATCACTAAATATCTTTTCTCTACAGGAATTCAATTAATACTGTAGACCCAAGCAGTTGCCTTTAAAGTCATACATAGCTAAATCATTAAGAAGTCTGAGTAAGTGTGAAGAGCTAATTTCTTAAGTTGACAGAATCAGCCATTGACAAGTTAGGGGAATTACACTCTTCAATTAGTGAATCACAAGACATTGTCTATGGTCCATACGTTGAATTATCTGGAAATCTGTTTTCTTAATAAATGAATAAATCATTTATTTCTAATAATCTTCTAAATAATTAAACTTATATATAAATATAAAATGAATAACTTAATCATAAATAAATAAAACTATTCACTCACAGAACTCCTGTGCTCAAATCTGGTCTGGGACTGGATTTCGTCCTGAATTCATCTATTTTTGGATTCACCCTAAATGACATAATATTCAATTTAGAAATTATTGGGAAATCGAATAATTAACTTGTCTGTATAACAAATCATCAAATCACTTATCTGTTGAACAGTTTCCTTCAAATCTTCTTCTACTTGTGTACTTCTCTCAATCGGCTACAACATATCTTTCATATCTCTCTTTTCTTTTAATTCTAGTTACTTCTTTCTTCCTCTATTTTGTTTCTTAGCCTTAGCCAAGTCTCTCCTTTCTCCATTCTTTTCTCAAATATTCTTTTATTTCTATCAAGCTTTCATCCGTCTGATCTCTCTCCCGCTGTTATCTCTTTCTTTTATTTCTTACCGAAATGCCATTCTCTCCCGTATATCTTATTTTATTTTATTTTTATTTTTTTATTCTTATCATATGTTTGGTATGGCTTTTCAAATGAAGATTCTAGAGTAGATATTTTACTAATAAAGCTTCGATTGAGTAGAGCTTTCAAAAAAAAAAAAAAAAAAAAAAGCTTTTGGTTGTAATCTATATAAATTAGATAAGGTATTTTTTTAAAATGGCTTTTGGTTGTGTAAATTACAAAAAAGTATTGACAATGTATTTATAATGAAAGAGTCCTACCGTGAAATATCTAAAATTTATAAAGGGTATTCATAAGTTTTAAAAAGCTCAAAAAAAAAAAAAAAAAAAAAATTGGAAAAAGCCCAAATTTTGGGATTCTCTTAGTAGACATAAAATAACTTTTATAAAAGGTAATTGAGACAATTCACGTATTAAAAAAACTGTTTTAAATTTTACCAAACAATAAAAAAAATTCAAAAAAAAAAAAAATTCAAAACATCTTCTAACATTAAAAAAAATGTTTTTGACCTTTCCAAATTAGACCGAACACACACTTTTATCAAACCCATCTCTCGGCTCTCGCTTTTGCCACCAAACCTTGCCACCTTTCACCCCAACTTTCCACCTTACATCATCAATTCATCATGCACGGCCACTTGTCCCATTATTATTATTATTATTATATTAAAAATCTCATCCCAACTAACCAGGTACCAAATTTTGGATATTTGGATCTTTTGGGGCTTGGGTCAAAATGGAATTGGGCTTTGATTTTGACTTAGGTTTGGGATTGACCAGCTTTTGGGTTGAAATCTGTTGGGCATGGATTGGGCTTGGGATTATTTAACTAAAACTTGACCTTATACTTCTTCTTCTTTTTCTTTTCTTTCTTTGCTTTCTGTTTTTCCGTTTTGCTTTCACCAATTGTCCCTTCTCTCTCTTCATTTTTTTTTTATTAATTCCTAACACCTCATGCCACCAACCTCCCAAATCCCAATATCTTCCCAAATGTCCTGATTTGCTGGCCACTTAATTCTTTTTTTTTTTTTTTATTCTTTAAATAATATTCTGGTATTCTGGTGGACTTGATAAACCTTTTTGGGATGGTATTTGTATTGGGCTTTGATTTTGACTTATGTTTGGGCTTGGGCTTGGACTAACTTTTGGGTTTGATAAAGGCAAATAGACTTTTGGGCTGTTGATTTGTGTGTTGGGTATAATTCTAGAGCCGGACCTTATAAGACTTGTAAACCATGACAAATATAATTTGTCATAGTTTTTTTTTTTTGATACAATATAATTTGTCATAGTTGATGATAACATTTGATAACGTATTTATCGAAATGGGTCATTACATATAATTAACTATTTATGAGTAATTCAATGGTCCATACATTGAATTATTTGATGAGCCTCAACCTTGGTCCATACATTGTCTATGGTACAAATAATTAACTATTTATGCAAGTTTTAATAATGGAATGCATATTAAATAGGCTGCTACTCACAATGCATTATACTTAGTGTCCGTTTGGGAGAGCTTGTTTACTGGCTAAAAGAGTTTTTTTAATTAAAAAAGCTCTTTTCAATTTTTTTTTGTATCGTTTGGTTGTCACTCAGTAGAGCTTTTAGATGATTAAAAAAAACTGTTTTACGACTACATGGAGATGCCAAAATTTAAAGCTTTTCCAAGTAGATCTTTTGGGGTTTTTTTTAATAACACTAAAATCTCTAATATAACCCTATAATTTAATATTTGCTAAAGTATTTTGGTAATTCTGTCATTAAAAAAAAAAAAAAAAAAAAAAAAACTCTTTTTTAATTGACAACCAAACGACCAACAACTTTTATTTAAAAGCTTTACATCTAAAAGATCTACTGCAAAAAGATCTACTTGAGAAGCTATCTCAAACGTACTCTTAGATACAACGAATGTAGATTTGATCTGATAGCTCTGGTATCAGCTCAAAATACTTTCTTTTTTTTCATATGGGAATGGTCTCTCTGGTATATCAATGGACAAGTAATTTAAGGAAAGAAATGTCAACTGATTATCATTTTTAATTACTTGTGTCGCTTAGCTTTTGCGGAAAGCCTATCTTTCTCTGTATTGTGGTGACCTTTAACAGGGCTCTAACAATGAGATTGTGATTTCATTGGTTGAAGACGATTGCCGCTTGCTTGAAGATGACTCTAGTTCAGTCAGATTCCTTTCTGTGATAAAACCAGGCTTCTTTGGCTGAGGTAATGACCCTTCACCACCCAACATTAGAGCCACATTTGACATGTTTGGCCTATCTTCTGGTCCTTGTTGCACGCATAATAGACTGACATGAATGCATCGTAATATTTCAGATGAAGTAGAAGAGTAGTCTAACAGTTGATCAATCAGTTCCACCGCCTTTTCTTCATTCCAGAGTCTCCATGCCTTAAACAAATAAAAACCAATAGTTACTATCCTTGCTCTTCAAGTCCACACAAATAGTTCCTGGCATTATACTATTATAGTAAAAAAGGGATTCCATTGGATTCCATTAAAACAACATTCCAAGAGGTGGTATAGAAAGATCACTCATTCTTTAGACTTACATGTCCAAGAAAATTATGCTTGTGGTCACTGTCACAAAATCCTCTGTTTGTCTTCCCACTTACTATCTCTAGTACTAAAACACCAAAGCTAAAGACGTCTGACTTTACTGAGAAGATCCCATCTCCTGTATATTCGGAAGACATATGTCCATTGCAGAATTACATTACAAAGAGAGAATAGGTTAACCGATAATATAGTATAATGAAACAAATGCAAAAGTACTTACTATGTTCCAACAACTCTATTTGTTTCTCCCTTAGTTTGATCTCCTCCGAATGTCTCAGCTAGACCAAAGTCTGAAATTTTTAGGTTCATTTCATTATCTAATAAAATATTACTGACTTTGAGATCTCTATGTATGATCCTCAATCTGGAGTCTTGATGAAGGTAAAGAAGCCCTCTGACAATTCCTCCAATAATTTGGATGCGCTTGCTCCAATCTAGTAATTCCTTTCTTGTTTTATCTTAAAAGTTTTTTCATTCAAGTTAGTCCTAACCTAAACTCCAAAGAGGAACTATAAAGATAATAACTATATCATTATGACCAAAATTAAAGAGTCGGTTTAGGAGAAGATCATCAAACAAAAAATGAAATAGTCCAAGCTTTTGTTGAGCATGTATTCATAAATTAACATTCTTTCATCTCTTTGAGTGCAATATCCCAAAAGCTTTACGAGGTTTCGGTGCTGCAGTTTAGCAATTAAAATGACCTCATTCTTGAACTCATCAATTCCTTATCCAGAACATTTTGAAAGCCTTTTAATAGCAATTTCTTGCCCCTCCATCAATGTACCCTATAAATCATCATTCAATCATTCATAATGGTAAACATTGTTTCAATTGGAAAAATAATAATCTATTGTTGTGTTACCTTGTAAACTGGTCCAAAACTACCTTCTCCTAGTTTATTTTTGTCTGCAAAGTTGTTGGTGGCCTTAGCTATGGTGTTAAAATCATATATTTGCAATTCCATATCATCTTTTTTTTTTTGTCTTCACTGTTGTCATTTATATCTTGACTGATATCTGTCTTTTCTGAAAGAAAAAATAAAAATTAATCTAGAAATCAGTATGCAATCTCTGTGTTAAGAAAACTACCTGATATATATCTTGTATAAGAGTTTTACTTGTTGTATTCCTAGATTGTAGCTAGCATTATCTTTAGAGCTTGTTTATAGGAGTAATAGACATGTAGAACATGACCTCTTATTGTATATGTACACCATTCGTTATCAATGAAAAGTATTCAACAGAATTATATCATTTTCTTGGTATCAGAGCTGGATTAAAATCTTGACTCAATCATCGCTGCACTTTGATTTCTCATGTAGTTTCTTTACATACTTTTCGCTGCAATGGCCAACGATCAAAAACCTCTAGACAAAACTCCTTCCGCATCTTGCACATTCGCTTCTGGCACATCCAAGCCAGAAATTCGACCTCCTCTACAGATTTATTAAAAACAGATCTCTCCAATCCCTTTTTCACTCATCATTCAGATCATCCAGGTTTGGTGTTGGTTTCCAAGCCTTTGAATGGAGACAACTATTTTGTATGGAAAAGGGTTATGACAATGGCTTTAAGTTTTGTCAATGGCAGAATCTCGGCACCTTCAGAAGAAACCGATCCCAATGGTTATGCAACTTGGTCGCGTTGCAATGATATGGTCCACTCATGGATCATCAATACTCTCAGTCCAGAAATCTCAGACAGTGTGATCTACTATGCTACGGCACATGAAGTTTGGGAAGATCTTCGTGAACGATTCTCTCAAAGTAATGCACCACGCATCTTTGAAATTCAGCGAGATATCGTCTATCATAAACAGGAATAGCTCTCAGTTTCCACTTATTACACAAAGCTGAAAGGTTTATTGGATGAATTGGCTTCTTACAGTGATGCAACATATGGGGTGCAACATGACCAACAGAAATTGATGTAGTTTTTAATGGGCTTGAATGAATCCTACAGTGCTGTTCGTGGACAAATTCTCTTGATGAACCCTCTTCCTTCTGTCCGACAAGCATACTCCGCTGTTTCTCAAGAAGAAAAACAAAGGCTTCTCGCCACACACACCAATCCGGACTTGAATGGGAGCGCAGCCATGGCTATAAGAAACAGCGGTAGACCACATCAGTTTGCAGCAGAAGGAAAGATGGAGCGATCGGACCGTCCTTATCATGTTCCACAGGAGAACCGACGGTATGATCAAGATAAGCGGCGAACAGGTTCGTTTCGAGGTAGACCACAGTGCACCCATTGTGGAGATATGGGACACTTTATCGAAAAACGCTACCAATTGCATGGATACCCATAGAGCCATCCAAAGGCCAGACAAAACTCAAATTCAAATCGCTTCAAGAATAGTCCTGTAGCAAATCATGTCTCTGAAGGGTTCACTAAAGATGAAGAAAAACCACAAGTGATGACCGCAATTTCAGAGGCACAATTATAGCAACTCTTGTCTCTCTTAAACGACAAAAATGTGGCTACTAGTTCACAAGCTCATGCCGCCGTATCAAAGCCAGGTTTGTCTAAGGTTGTTTCCTGCAATTGGATAATTGACAGCGGGGCGACATACCACATCTCTTCATCTCCTAGATTATTCTTACATAAGAATAAAAAATGTTCGTTATCTCCAGTGCTATTACCAAGCGAAGAAAAGGCTAATATTGTTGCAAAAGGATCATTGCCTCTAAATTCCATATATTGCTTACGTGATGTGTTGTGTGTGCCTACATTCAAAATTGATTTATTATCGGTTAGTTGTCTAACAAGAAATTTGAACTGTTCAATGACTTTTTTTCCATATTGGTGTATTTTACAGGATCTGGCTACGAGGAGGACGATTGGTTTGGGTAAGCAGCGTGATGGATTGTATTACTTGGTGGCATTATCAACACAAAAATACTTACACAACCCATCCTCTAACTCAAAACTACATACTTTACCGGTCTGCAACCTCACCACAACATCCACCGACATTTGGCACAACCGATTAGGGCATTTATCTTCCTCTCGTTTGGGTTTTATTGCTAATTTTTTTTTTTTTTGTATATTTCAATTCAAAACAATAATGAATGTCATGTTTGTCCAATGGCTAAACAATGTCGTTTACCTTTTAGTTATAGTTCAATTTCCTCTGTACGAGCTTTTGATATTATTCATTGTGATATTTAGGGACGTTATAAGCATCCTTCAATTTCTGGTGCTCATTATTTTCTTACCATTGTGGATGATTATACTCGTTTCACTTGGATTTTCTTAATGCGACACAAAGATGAAGCACAATCAATTTTAAAACAATTTTTTAGCTATGTTTTCACTCAATTCACATCTCGCAATAAAAATTTTGGTAGTGATAATTGTGGTGAATTCCTTTCACTCCGAACTTTTTTCAATGAAAATGGTGTTATTTTTCAACATTTTTGCGTTTACACGCCCCAACAAAATGGGGTTGTGGAACGCAAACATCGTCACATTTTGCAAGTGGCCCGCGCTTTAAAATTTCATGCTCATCTTCCTACCCAATTTTGGGGGGAGTGTGCTCTTACTGCGGTACACATCATTAATCGATTACCTACACCCGTCCTTTCCTTCAAAACTCCTTTTGAGCGTCTATACTCGAAACCTCCTCCTTTTCATCATCTTCGTGTTTTTGGATGTTTAGCTTGTGCTACCAATGTTCATACTACACACAAATTTGATTCTCGTGCAATGGCTTGTATTTTTATAGGTTATCATGTTGGGCAAAAGGCTTACAAATTGTATAACTGGTCAACAAAAAAAGTTTTCACAAGCAGGGATGTTGTTTTTCATGAAACTATTTTCCCATATGAGATGAAGAAATCTGTCAACCCGATTTGTTCTACACCTGTCAACCCACATGATTCTACAAAACAGCCCAATCCTTCTTTGGTCCATTCCCACGGCCCAATTCCCCTTCCTGTCCATGATCCAACCCTATCCCTTGACCACACTTTTCATGCACCATACCTCACAGCCACTTCCTCTTCTTCCAAATCCCCTACACTAGAACCCGTCGCCATCTCTCCTACAACACCGGCACCACCAGAAAATCTCATACAGCCTTCACCCTCTACCGGTAACTCCGATTTTCGAACATCACCATCTCCGATAAGTATTTCACCATCTCCGGTGGATATTTCACCATCCGATTTGCCCTTACCCGATTTGCCTTCAACCTTGCCTGAATCCGAGCCTTTTCATCGTTCCAGCCATCCTCATAACCTATCGGTGAAACTACAGGACTATGTCTGCTCCCACGCCACGCACGCTTGCTCTGACTGATCCAATCCCTTGCTTCCAAGTCCGACTAAAGGTACACGTTATCCCTTGACTAATTATGTTTCGTATCATCGCTACACGTCTGCACTTCATTCTTTCGTTGCCTAAATCAGTCAGGTTGCAGAGCCCCGATCCTATTCCGATGCCGCTGTTCATCCCAAATGGCAGGAGGCGATGCGATCAAAATTACAGGTCCTTCAGGACAATGGTACCTGGACTTTAACATCTCTTCCAGCAGGGAAAACAACGATAGGCTGTCGGTGTGTCTAAAAGGTCAAACACCACTCCGATTGATCCATTGAAAGATACAAGGCCCGATTAGTTGCTCAAGGTTTCACACAATTGGAGGGCATCGATTATTAGGATACATTCTCTCTAACTGCCAAAATCGTCACAGTTCATTGTCTTCTTGCCTTGGCCGCCGCTCGAGGTTGGGCGCTTCACCAGTTAGATGTCAATAACGCCTTCCTTCACGGTGACCTTCATGAAGAAATTTACATGTCTCCACCGCCAGGGCTTCGGAGACGGGGAGGAAGACATGGTGTGTCGACTTCACAAGTCGCTGTATGGTTTGAAGCAGGCATCTCGGCAGTGGTTCTCAAAGTTCTCAAAGGCTATTCAAGCCGCAGGCTATGTTCAATCTCAAGCCGATTACTCATTATTCACCAAAACACAAGGCAAGTCCTTCACTGCACTCTTGATATATGTTGATGATATCTTGATTACTGGAAATGATTCTGTGAGCATTACTGAAATTAAAAAATTCCTACATAGTAAATTTCGACTTAAGGATCTTGGTGATTTGAAATTTTTCCTTGGCATTGAGGTATCCTCCTCTAAAAATGGGATTTTTATTTCTCAAAGAAAGTATGCTTTAGAAATCACTGAGGATGCAGGATTGATAGGTGTGGCACCTATTGATAATCCTATGGAGCGAGGTTTGAAGCTGACTGATAATGGTGATTTACTCAAGGATCCGGGCCGTTATAGGAGGTTGATTGGTAGATTGATATATCTTACTGTCTCAAGGCCGGACATTACATATTCTATACATGTGTTAAGCAGGTTCATGCATCAGCCTCGTAAGCTCCATATGGACGCAGCATTCTGTGTTGTGCGTTACCTTAAGAATGCACCTGGCCAAGGTCTGTTCTTTTCCTCAAACAGTGATTTCAAGTTGTGAGCCTATTGTGATTCGGATTGGGCAGGATGTCCAATCACTAGAAGGTCTACAACGGGTTACTGTGTCTCCTTGGGTCATCATTCGTTAGAAAACGGTGTCATTATCTTTAGCTGAAGCAGAATATCGTGCTATGACAAGTGCTTGTTGTGAATTAACTTGGTTGAGATATCTCCTCAGAGATTTGGGAGTGTTACTTCGAGAACCTGCATTGTTATATTGTGACAACAAAGCTGCATTGCATATTGCAGCGAACCCAGTCTTTCATGAGCGGACTAGACACATTGAAATGGATTGTCACTACATCCGAGATAAGATTCAAGATGGATCGGTTGTTATACGGTTTGTGAGTTCTACGCATCAATTGGCAGATGTCTTGACTAAAGCTTTGGGAAAAGAAGCCTTTATACCTATGATTCGCAAGTTGGGAGTACAGGACATCCACTCTCCAACTTGAGGGGGAGTGTTAAGAAAACTACCTGATGTATATCTTGTATAAGAGTTTTACTTGTTGTATTCCTAGATTGTAGCTAGCATTATCTTTAGAGCTTGTTTATAGGAGTAATAGACGTGTAAAACATGACCTCTTATTGTATATGTACACCATTCGTTATCAATGAAAAGTATTCAGCAGAATTATATTCTTTTCACTCTGTACTAGGCACAAATACCCTTACATTATTATGCATTAGTATTTGGTATCAATAATTTCTTGAACAAAGCAGATCCTAAGTTACATTTAATGAAATTAACGGTGATTTGGATCAGAGTTATAATTTACCTTGAATCCCAAGTTTCCTTTTCCACATATAGACGATCCAGCAGAGCTATAACTCTGATCCATAACAGAAATTACACATGTCACTATGATTATTACCCGTTTCTTCCCACTGAGTTTCCTCCTCCGCACAATAGGTTGTCTCAGTGGATCTATTTGCTGAAATATTGTTGTCAAACATATTCATGGATTTGAGTACAGTTACTTCAGATCCAAGCAGTTATTAAATGCATCCTAGTTTGGAAACTAGATTTTTAAAAATGTAATGCCATTATCAAAAAGAAGATAACGGAGAGGCACGTACCTTCTGAGGCAGCTACCCGTACATAGAGATCTTGCCCATTCAACTCAAGTGTTTTTATGTCAAACAAGTCACTAAACCAGAGCAAACAGCCGGTTCCTCCTTCTCTGACATCTAAATTTGCATATACTGTACAAGAGGAATTGTTGAGACACAATTTCTCACATTCCACAAGGCTAATGTTTTTAACAGCCCAGGACTGACTCGTGTCTGGCAATTTTAATGCTTCATGTTTTAGAAATCCATTGCTGTGATTACAAGGCAATGGAGCCCTTCGAACACACCCTTCAGTCCAATCTAAGATTTTCCATTCTCCACTGATTTAGGTGTGAATCCTTCCAAGCATTTGCATACAACAGGATAATTATTGATGTTGCAACTAGCATGTGAACCACACAGGGCATAATTATTTCACCGATCATCAAAAGCCGCTATAGAGACTCTTTCCCAACTTCGGGTTTCGATCTATCCATGTATAACGCTGCACATCACCTGATGGAGTCACCGCCACTCTTTAAGGGACTGATCTGTTTCGGATGTCAAACGTGTAAAATTCCTCTTTCTCATTCGACACAAAGTCATATATGTAAACTGAATTTTGTTTCAGTCGAGGAGTACCAGTCCAACCAAAGCCATTCCAGGAACCTGCTCTATACATTATTTCAGGTCCCTTTCTAAGAAATAGTTGTGGAAACCCATGAGGATCTACCTGGAATGTGAAGTCACCTGCAGCAGGGGTCATCTATGCTCTTCCAGGATGATAAAATCCACTCCATACCAGTAACCGAGTTTTTTCCAAGCTTCACGCCCGAAGTTAAAAAAATCAAATGTAATAATATATAATATATAGTCCTATTTAAATTGTAATAGTACAACAAATAAATTATTAAATAAAATAAACACAGCTTTATGAATAAAAATGGAACCCAATGCTATTTTTAATTTATAAAATCGCCTATAATCAAATATATACTAAATTGCTAAATGATTTCCCTTTTAACATACATGATCAAAGAGTTGGTAAGAAATTCACCTTTCATCTTGTTACAAAACCTAATTTTGACAATACACAAAACTGGAAACGATATCTAAGTAGTTGCAGTTGAAAACGTTTAAATAACAAACTATATAATAAATGTATCAAAATCATATTAATAACCTTAAATATTTATTATTTGTAATCTAGTACCTACAATTATTTGGATAAAGAATAAGAAGAATTTAGTTGCAACGGTAGGAATAAAATTGTTTAAGTGAAAAACGTAAAATTTTTATTAATTTACAATTGCCAACCGAAAATCTTTGAAGAGTAATAAAGATAATATGAAAGGTCAAATTGAATAATTACTAATAAACAAACTATTTAGAGTAAAGAATTGTGTGAACATAAGATAAGTATTTTAATGAATTTTTTTTTTCCATTTTTTGCATTGGAAATTAAAATTAAGGAAAGAAAATAACCTATTTTATCTCCTAATTTCATGGATAATAAAATAGGGAAGATATTTATTAATTAATTTATACTAGTAATATCATAATTTATTGCATGCATACTATAATATTAGAATATAAGTATAATAAATATATGTAGCAATTTCATTGGTTGGGGGGCCTAATTTCCCCTAACCACAAGGATAATCAAAGCTCTGCCACTTTTGGGTTGTTATCATTTTCATCTTTCACAATAAAATTTCTTGATTCTAGGAGCACTGCAACTGGATTCTGAAGAGTTGTTGAGGCATTGGATGACCAAAACAATGTCATTTGTACTGTTCATGCTCAGGATAAAACTTCCTTGGGCATTGATATTTAATTATTTAGAAATCCTGAGGAATCATAAATAGGATTATTTTCTGTTGGCTACCCATGCAACTGAATTCTCATCATCTTTCTTGTACCAAATTCCGAGGTATCGACCCTTGATTTACCAGGACTGAAAAATCCCAGTTCAAAGACTTTGTCTGCTGAAACTACTGTCTCACCATCTTTAATGGATTGGCCAAATGGTGTCTGGTGGCAGTGTAGTAGCGATTGTTATATAAGAAAATAGAAAGGAGATAATTAGCATCACGAAGCCTGCCATGGACTCTCAGAAGCAGGCACTTACAATCTATCTCTTATATTTTGTTGGCAAAGTCCACCTAGCACTACAAAAAAGGGGACTTTTTGCCGCAAACAGATCGGCGGCAAAAGGGATTTTACCATGAATTTACTACAGATTTTAGGTGTTGGGTGTTGCAAATACGGCCGTGGTAAATTTTTTGCCACAGATATAGCTATTGCAAAGTTTTTTATATTTACTGCAGCAGCCATCCGGGGCAAAAAATGCTTGCAATTTTTTATGCTATTTTTTAAAATAAAATTTTTCCTTAATTATTTTTCTAGATTATTTTTTTTTTCAAGAAAAAAAAAAATAAAACCATATAATAAAGTAAAACATCTAAATCATGAAACTGATTTTTTTCTTTTATTTTCACTCACCATAATTGCATTACATATTTAATCTTTACAAGTATTCTTCCTCTTTCTATTACAATAAATACACCCAAATTATTCTTCAAATGAATAAATAAATAAATAACGCAAAACAATTTTTATCTTCATTTTGATTCTACATTTCTAACAACTCATTGAGTCATTGGATAAGCAAAGAAGAAGATAAGTAAGACCGACTCTGAGAGCATGCAAGATGGTCAGTGAGGACATGTCTGAAAAACGCTGGACCTGATGATCTTGCACCTCAAACAAATAGGAGAGTAGACTCAGAGCCGGCCCTGGGCCAGGGCACCAGGGGCACCGGCCCAGGGCCCATAACTTCCAGGGGCCTCTATTTTCATATTTTTAGTTTTATATATACAACTGAATTTTGAAATAAAAAAAAAAGGCCCAATAGAAATATGTTTCTTCAAAAAAGAAAAAAAATGCCCAACAGAAATATGTTTCTTCGAAAAAGAAAAAAAGGGCCCTTCTTTTAAAAAAGCCCAAACTTGAAAAAAAAAAAAAAATATATTACAAAGGCCCCATGCCCGGTGCCACCATCTGATGCCCAATTCATTTTAGTGTTTTTTTTTTTTCCTTCTAAATATTGTTTTATTGAATTTTTTGCTCATACAATACCCATTTCTTTTAGGGTTTCAGACTTTCATCACTTCTTCCATTTTTCTCAGATCTCCACGACTCAACCCACTTAATACAAAAAAAAAAAAAAAAAAAAAAAAAGGGCAAACTTCTTCATGATACATTTTCATATGTTTATTCAAATGATTTGTTTTCTAAATTAAGAGTGTTTTTCTGAATTGAGAGTATTATAAGTTATTTTACCAAGAGAAAAAAAATAAAAATACTGCCATTAAAATACTTGAGTTTGTAAAAGTTTAGATTGTTATCTAAATTTACCGATTGCTTATAGGATATCATTGGCTATACATACCTGTAACTGTGACATCCGTAAAAATAAGTTTTTCTAAATTAAAAATGTTAAAATCTTATTTGTGGTCAACAATGTTACAAGAAATGTTAAATGAGTTGACAATCTTATGTATTGAAAAAAAATATATTGGAAAAGATTGAATTTGAAAATATTATTAATGTTTTGATACTCTCTACCGTGTTGTACGTGTGATTTTGTTTTGTAAGACTATATTATAGATTGAATATTGTTGAAGAGTTATTACCGAGTTTTTTTTGGAACTTTTCATATGTACAAGGGGCCCATTTTTTAGATCTTCGCCCTGGGCCTCTAAAAAGTCAGAACCGGCACTGAGTAGACTCGAAGATTGAAATCATCGCCCACTAATGAATCAATCAGTAAATTACCCTGATGTCAGAATTGTATGGAAACCCACAAATTAGAAAGTCATAGAGTCGTAAACTTCTTTACAATTTTGCATAAGGCAAAGGAAATAAAACAAAAGAAGCAATCTAGTTGATTCTCTATAGAATCTGAATATACATTACCTATAACAAGAGGCAGCTGCTTGAGACAAGTACTGAAATTCCGAGGATTTTGGGAATGTTGATAATATCCATGCTATCAGGGATATTAGGAGTTTTGTGAGCAATTTTGCTAGCCTTTCCGTCATCTATAATCCTAGAAATACAAATGAGGAGGCGGATCGTTTGGCAAAAAGGAGTTCTAGAGGGGGTGAGGATTTTGTGCAGTGGTTCTAATTTCTGTTTGTTTTCTTTTGGGTTGTTTCGTTTTGTTGTTGGGTGCGTTTTTTTGGGGTGGTTTTGCTGTGTCTTCCCTGTGCTTGCTGTTGGCGCGGTGGCTTTTCCCTCTGTCTGTTGTTTTTTGTTGCTTCCTGGCCTTGTGCCCTTAATAAATTCGCTGTTCAAAAAAAAAAGTACTGAAAACTGTTTGTGCCTAATTGGCTTCATCAATCCAACATCCTGTTAATGTTACCAAAATTAATAAGAGCAAGCAAAATTCTCAGTGGTAAAAAAAGTTTGATGTATAGTATAAAACTAAAATTAAATTAAAAAAAGTACTTAATAAGGATTTATGCAGCAATCTGTGCATACCTGTCCTTAACAACAATCTGGAAAGATTTGGACACTTACATGAATAAAAAATAAGTAGAGATATAAAGTACAGATTACCTTGTTGCACGCCAAAAACAATTGCAGTTAGGAACCGTGAATTTGATCGACCGTACACCCTCACTTTCGGCTGCTGAAGGTAAGCATGGACACATTCCTTCTCACTTCTCAGCTTGTAAATGCTGCTTTGTTCAAAAGGATTGCAGTTATTCTATTCTCAGTTTCCAGATCCATCTAAGTCTGCGAAGTGAGTTTCAAAAATTATTAAGTAAAAAGTTCACATATAGAAAAATGTAAAACTTTGGGACATAATCAAACTAATAAACTGGATTTATAAGCAAACAGTTTAAATGATCAGTGAATTCAAATTCAACAAAGCTTTGTTCTTTCCAAATTTATAAACCTTATCATCGGTACTTCAGGGGAAATTAAAGGTTTTCGATTCCAGATAAGATTATCTCAATGGTGGAGCCAAATACCCAGCATAGACAACCACACACCTAACCCCCGTACATATATATATAGAAGGCAAGAGCTCTTCATATATCAAAATCCAAATCCAACAGGAAAGAGGAAAAACAGTTGGACTGTTGAAGAACACGACCCCTTCAAGAAAATAACAGCACAGAAATTCACCTGCCAAACTATTGAACGGTGATTATTCCCAGCAGCCATTACATATTCTGCATATATAAATGAAGTCCCAGCTATAAATCATTTGACAGATAAATAAAATTAAAACTTGTAAGAAAATTTAACAAGAGCTTATTATATAGGATGTAGATAGACTGAAAGACACTTTTTAAAAGTAAATAACAAAGTTGCAGAAGCCAATATAAATTCAAATATAAATTTTTACCTGAAGTTGGTGACACAAACAGAGCGAATCCCAGCATCAGCAGCTGCGCGACATGCAACTGGAACATCTGAAATCTGCTTCAATTAGGATGTATCTCGAAATGGATCAAACTCTCCTCTTTCCGCTTGAACCAACTAAAACAGGGTCCAATTTAAACTAAAAATGTTTTAAAAAGGACAAAGAATGATAAAAATACCACTAAGTCAGCTTTGATTTTGTTGAGCCACTCGAATTACCGCTGTTTCTGAATACTAATATGAACAACAACAAAAATAAGTAACAGAAAAAGAAAATGACAAAACAGCAAAGTGACTCGACATTGTGGAGATAATGATATACACAAATTATACTTTCTTCAAAGAAGCAAGGCGGTCTACTGTCAAGGCATCTGCCTGAACTGCACCGCAGTCCAAAAGTACCTGATAAGAAACTGGCGTGAATTCAACTGCATATTTTAGCTTGTTTTGTAAATACAATCAAAACTGCAACAGAAGAGAAGTCAAGTCAAACTAAGTCAAGTAAAAAAAAATATCGTTTTCAGGCAAGTAACTTCCATTTTCGGGCAAGGGGCAATGCATTGGTTGGTTCAGTTCAGCCCATCATATCGGTACTCTTTATGGACAGGAAAATACATTTGATTATTCACAAGCAAGACAAGTATATACTTATCACCCAACGTGCACTTCACGAGTAATCCTTCAATAATTCAACAGTACTGAGACTAGCAAAGATTGAGTCAAGATGATTCATGATAGGAAAGGATTTTACTCAATCTCACGTTGATTGGGGTCCTAGTCCTTTCAAGGTATACAACAGCTGGCTGGATGATAACAAGATGATGAACGACACTATCTCCAGTTGGAAGGAATGTGTGGTTGAAGGATCTAAAGGGTTCGTTTTATTCTCTAAAGCTACCAAAAATGGAGACAAAAGTCTCGAGTAAGGTGATCATTAGACGGTGATAAGAACTCAAAGTTCTTTCATTGTTTCTTCCAATCCAAGAAGAGAAAGAACCATATTGGAGAGATGTCTTTCAATGGGATAACTTGCAAGGAACCACAGCACATAAGAAATGGGGTCTTCGAATTGTTTAAAAACCACTACAAAAACGTGCTATAAAATAAGGAATCTCAATCTTAGAAGGCTTCCGGCGGTATATAGGGATGCTTTAGAGGTTGATTTCAGTGAAGAGGAGGTTTAGTTGGCATTAAGTAGTTGTGATGGAAATAAGGCTCCCGATCCGGATGGGTCAAACCTAAATTTTATCAAATGATATTGGGAGGCGATTAGAGAGGATTTTATGAGGTTCATTAAAGAATTTCATAATCATCAAATATTTGAACAGAACATTTATAGCTCTTATTCCAAAGGTTGGAAAGCCGGTGTCTATGAGAGGTTTTAGACCCATCAACTTAGTTGGTTCAATGTACAAGGTAATCCTTTGAAAAGGACTAGGACCCCAATCGAGAATAATCCTTCAATAATCAAAGACTGAGTCAAGATGATTCATGATAGAAAAAGATCCAATTAACAGTGATGACTAGGATTAACTAGACTTTTCTCACAAATTGGTCCCATGAAAACTGCAGTTTCCCTAATCAATTGGTAACCTTACACAATTGTTGTATTTAATTATTCATATCCCATGGTTATTACATGTGAAAGAACAAGTTATTTTGTTCAAGGGTTGTGGTGCATTGACATAAACAATTTTATTGGGCAATGATTGCTTCTTGTTTGTGTATTTAAGGCAATTGGATAGTTTTCTGCATGCCAGATGTTCGATGAAATGTCTCATTTAGTTTTAGTGCTTGCGTACATTATGACATATGACATGCGGCATGCCAACAGATAAAACTTTAAAAAAAAACACTGTTCCTTTGAACCCTGCTACATGTTTCATCAAAATTTCGACTGACAGAAAAAAAGTTCCTTACATTGATTAGATTACTGGGGATGTCATAATCCAGTTTTTTGTTAGATGAATAATTTCAAAAAAGTTGTTATGCTGGAAAATTCTTAATATGCATTTTCAAACAACTCTTTGCAAGATTTAAGGTCAGAACATTCACTTGACTAGAAGTCAACTATACCAGAAGTCTTCCAAGAGATGATCACGTTAGTTATACACCACATATTCGAAAAGAATAAGGATCCATAAAGAATCTTGTGACACAGTGCCAGTCAGTGCAGTATAATTCTAAAAATGCAAAGCTTCATCTCCATTATAATTCTAAAAATGCTATACAATGCCAGTCAGTGCCATGTGGCCCAAGTTGAGCATCATAGATAACAACATTTTGAAAAAATGTAGAAGAAAACATGTAAGATCTTTGTTTGATGGTCCACAGATCGTGACAAATCTGATGCTAAAAGTCTCCAATTTAGTAGTTGTCTATGAAAGTACTTGGCTGAAATACGGCTTTTGCTGATAACTGTCTGAAAAACATAGGATTTTAATACTGAAAAAAAAAAAAAAAATCGGTTAAAAGGCAGAAAGACTTGAAAGAAAAACAAGTAGTGTTAAATGGGGTGCTTTTTATTCTTGATCACCTTCTTTGGCACTTTATTCTTTTCATCTATTATGAATTTGTCAGTGGCAGTTGATACCATAAGTCTAGCACAACCTATCAGAGATGGTGAGACATTAGTTTCTGCTTCGCAGAGCTTTGAGCTAGGCTTCTTCACCCTGGAAACTCAAACAACAGATACCTAGGAATATTGTACAAATTTAATCATAGTACAGTTGTTTGGGTTGCAAATAGAAAGAATCCAATAACTGATAAACAAGAAATGTTGGTCATGAGCGATGATGGGAATCTTGGGCTTCTCGGCAAAGATAAGAGCATTATCTGGTCTAGCAATTCATCAAGGGTGCTAGAAAATGCAGTGGCTCAGCTCCTGGATTCTGGGAACCTTGTTCTTAGGGACAATATTAGCATGAGCTCTGACAGCTATGTTTGGCAGAGCTTTCATTACCCGTCAGACACGTTTTTGCCAGGCACGAAATTGGGATGGAATTTAAGAACTGGTTTTGAGCGATATCTGACACCATGGAGGAGTGCTGATGATCCGTCTGCAGGAAACTTTAGTCTCAGACTTGACATCCATGGGCTTCCTCAATTAGTTATTACCACAGCCACAGGATCAAGAAAAGAGGTCCAGAGCGGACCATGGAATGGTCGTCAGATTGGTGGCATTCCCATGTTGAGCAACCTACACTGGTTTAAACCAATGTTGGTGCATAAGCAAGATGAGTTGTATTACACATTTGAGCCTTACAACAACACAGTTAAAACTCATATAGTTTTGCATCGATCTGGCACGCAGCAGCGTCTTGTATGGAATTGGAAGACAACTGAGTGGAGTATTCTGTACTCATGGCCATTTGATTCGTGTGACCATTATGCACAATGTAGTGCTAATAATAATTTCAGAATTAATAAGACGCCAAGTCGTGAGTGTCTGAAGGGGTTTATACCCAAAGCAGAAGATGAAGGGGATACACAAGGATCATCTCAGTCAGGAAAATGCATAGAGAAATCGTCATTAGATTGCCCGAGTGCAGAAGGGTTTCTGAAGCTTCCAGCAATAAAATTGCCTGACTTCAGTTGTGTTGGATATGAAGACTTCAACAAACAAATAAGACAAAATTAATTAAGCAAAAAAGGTTGTTTTTGTCTCTTATGAAATTAATATGCAAAGACTTGCATTGGTTTGGTGAATGAAGTATTTGCAAAGTCAACAAATCAATTACATTGAAGAATTGATGAAGAATTGAAACGCTGTGTCTTTGACAGCGGAGTATGCAGCGGTCCTAATTTTGTGAATAGCATTGCGCATTGCACTGCGTCTTTGGCAGCGGCAAGGCAGCAGTCTTGCGCTGCTATTTTCTCGGCAGC
The DNA here is from genome assembly GCA_954870605.1 of Acer campestre. NCBI lineage: Eukaryota > Viridiplantae > Streptophyta > Magnoliopsida > Sapindales > Sapindaceae > Acer > Acer campestre. Next base: position 42,414,075 of record OX940801.1, read on the forward strand.
GGTTGAGACAGCGGTACTGTCTCTAGAGGAACACGCTGTGACACCGGCAACAGTCTGACATAAATACGCGTGTGATGAAGATTTGCACAATAAAGAAAGAGGAAAAAGGAAATATATCCCAATTAGGATTTGGCCAACCATAATGCTCCTATATAAATACCACCATTATGTAAACCTTAATGTGTGTGAGAAAAATTGCTAGAGAGATAGAGAGCAAATTGTAGAGAGACTAAGAGAGAGACTGAGAGATTGTAATCAACTCTGAAAGTAGTGGATTGAGTGCGGTGCACTCCGTGGACGTAGGCAAATTTGCTGAACCACGTAAAATCTTTGGTGTCGTCTTTTTCTTCTTATTGCTTTCATATTATCTATGTATTTAGATTTGTGTGTGCGATTTTTCTTACAACAATTGGTATCAGAGCCCTAGGTTGGGGTAGGTTATTTTTCACACAAATCTAGGTTATCTCGAGGTCAACGATTTTATTGCGAGGATAGGATCTGAGAAAGATTCTCATAAGATTGAGAAATTCGATGGGACAAATTTCAGTTTCTGGAAGATGCAGATGGAGGACTATCTATACCAGAAGGACCTACATTAGCCGATAAAAGAGAAGCCGGCAACCATGTTCGATGCAGATTGGTCAAAGAAGGGGATGCCAAAGAACATGGATGAAGAGGAGTTCGAACTGCTGGACAAGAAAGCATTGGGAGCAATTCGTCTCAGTTTGACGAAGCAGGTCACTTTTAACGTAAAGGATTAGCTAACTGCCAGAGATCTGATGAAGACTTTATCAAACCTGTATGAACAGCCTTCTGTGGTAAGGAAGGTCCATCTTGTCAAGAAGCTATCAAATTTAAAAATGACAGAAGGTTAGGGTTTTAGAGAATATCTAAACCAGTTCAATGAAGTGAAGGATGGGTTAACTTCTGTGTCTATGGGTTTCGATGAAGAATTCTTTGCGGTATTTATGCTCACCCAATTGCCAGAAAGTTGGAAGATGACATGTCAGTCAATTGCCAACTCGTTCGGAAAAGAGAAATTGGATTTCTCACAAGTTGTGAACATGATCATGACCGAAGAGATTAGGATGCGTGAAGAGGGATTTTGAGCGTCTACATCTTCAACATTGAATATGGAAGGTAGAGAAGGCAGAAACAGAAATCGGAACACAAATCAACAAGGAAGATCAAAGTCAAGAGGTAAGTCTAAATCCAGGTATCAGGTCAATTATTAGGGAAATCAGCAACGAAACAAGAAAGATGTAGAGTGCTGGAACTGTGGTAAGAAAGGCCACTTCTCATATGAGTGTAGATCTGAAAAGAAAGATAAGGGTAAGATCAGTGCAAACTGTGTGTCAGAGGAGTCAGATGAATGCCTCATCTGCTCGTTGGAAAGTAAGACGGAGTCTTGGGTTCTGGATTTAGGAGCGTCTTTCCATGCCACACCTCATAGGGAGTTATTTGAGAATAATGTCTCCGAAAATTTGGGTAAGGTGTATCTTAGTGACGATCAAGCATGCAATATTACCGGGAAGGGAGATGTGAAGATTCAACTGAAATGGTCAGTTTGGAAACTCAATAACGTGAGGCACATACCGGATTTGAGGAAGAATTTGATCTCCATTGGGCAACTGGCGTCAGAGGGTTTACATGACAACTTTCACAGGTGATAAGTGGAAGATTTCGAAGGGTATTATGACAATCGCCCTAGAAAATAAGAATGGGTCACTTTACACAACCACCGATGGTTGTGGTTTAATCGCTATGGCGGAAGGTAAAGATGATCCGAACTTGTGGCACCAAAGGTTTGGGCACATGAGTAGTCAGGGGCTAAAGTGTCTACATTCGAAAGGTCAGTTGCCAAATTTGAAGAGTGTTGAGGTTGATTTTTGTGAGAGCTGCGTATTGGGAAAATAGAAGTGAGTGAGCTTCAACAAGACCGAAAGGGTACTGGTAAAGGAGAAGCTGGAACTAGTACACATCGATGTTTGGGGTCCAGCTTCAGTCTCGTCAACTAGAGGTAAACAGTATTTCATCACATTTATTGGCGACCACTCCGGAAAGGTATGGGTTTATTTTATAAACCACAAGTCTGAGGTGTTTGAAGCTTTCAAGAGATGAAAAGCTAGGGTTGAGAATGAGACAGGGTTAAAGATCAAAAAGCTACATTCAGACAATGGTGGAGAATATGAAGACAGTGAGTTCAAGAGGTTTTGCTATCTGAGCGGGATCAAACTCAGTAGAATGGTTCCTGGAACCCCACAGCAGAATGTAATAGCAGAACGGATGAACAGAACATTGACTGAGAGAGCCAGAAGCATGAGGTTACATTCAGGGTTGCCAAAACAGTTCTGGGCAGAGGCAGTCAATACAGCAGTATATTTAATCAACAGAGGACCATCAAAGCTTTTGGACCTCGTTATACCATAAGAGATCTGGACTGGGAAAGAGGTAAAACTTTCTCATCTTAAAGTGTTTGAGTGTGTTTCTTATGTACATATAAGTGATCATGCGAGGAATAAGCTAGATGCCAAGTCAGTGAAGTATACTTTGGTGAGCTGTAGAGAAGATGAATTTGGTTACAAGCTGTGGGATGACCAAAACCACAAGATGATCAGAAGTACAGAAGTTGTCTTCAATGAAAAGGTTATGTACAAAAACAGAAACACACACGTGTCTGAGCCAGAAGAGCCAGAGTATTTTGGGACGAATGATGTGTTAGAGAACAGGGTCGTGGAACCAGTTATTAAGAATGATGAAGAACAAGGTGTGCCACTCCAGGTTACAGATCATATCCCACATAGAGACGTTCCAGTGACACAGGCTCAGAGTACAGTGAGAAGATCAACTCGAATTCCTATACCAAATAGGAAGTACTTGCAATACATGTTGTTGACAGATGCAGGGGAACCTGAGTGCTATGATGAAGCATATCAAGGAGAAGATGCGAGCAAGTGGGAGCTTGCAATGAAGGATAAGATGAAGTCATTGATTTCAAATCAAACTTGGGAGTTAGCCAAGTTGCCTGAAGAAAAGAAAGCCCTACAGAATAAGTGGGTATTTCGGATCAAAGAGGAACATGTTGGTTCCAAGAGATACAAGGCACGACTAGTGGTCAAAGGCTTCCAACAAATAGAAGGTATTGACTACTCTGAAATTTTTTCTCCTGTTGTTAAACTAACTACGATTCGGTTAGTGTTAAGTATTGTCGCAGCAAAGGGGTTATATCTTGAGCAGTTAGATGTGAAGACTGCCTTTCTTCATGGAGATTTGGAGGAAGAGATATAAATGCAATAACTAGAAGGGTTCACAGAAGATGACAAGGAAGAGTTGGTGTGTAGGTTGACAAAGAGCTTGTATGGTTTAAAACAAGCTCCCCGACAGTGGTACAAAAAGTTCGATGGGTTTATGCAAGGCAATGGATATTTGAGATGCAATGCTGACCACTACTGTTACTTCAAAAAAGGTTAAGTCAAGTTTTATTATTCTGCTACTTTATGTTGATGACATGTTAGTAGCTGGTATAGATTTAGAAGAGATTAACAATTTGAAGAAGAAACTCTCGAGTGAGTTCGAGATGAAGGATTTAGGTGCAGCAAAATAGATTCTTGGAATGAGAATTAGCAGAAACGAACAGGAAGGTACATTGAAGCTTTCACAAGCAGAGTACGTTCATAAGGTGTTGCATAGATTCAGCATGGGTGATGCAAAATCGGTAATAACACCTTTGGCTAGTCATTTAAGGTTTTCCAAGGACCAGAGTCCGAAGACGGAAGAAAAGAAGGACTTCATGGCTAAAGTTTTTTATGCTTCAGCCATTGGAAGCCTAATGTATGCCATGACTTGCACAAGACCAGATATTTCCCATGTAGTTGGAGTTGTGAGCCGCTACATGTCCAATCCAGGTAAGCCTCACTGGGAGGCCGTGAAGTGGATCCTAAGATACTTACGGGGTACGACAGAGAGATGTCTAACCTTTAGAAGAGACGAACTCAAGCTGGAAGGTTATGTGGATTCAGATTTTACTATGAAGGTTGATCATAGAAGGAGTACCACCAGATATGTGTTTACAATGGCTGGTACCGCAATTAGTTGGATGTCACAGTTGCAGAAGATAGTGACAATCTCTACAACTGAAGCAGAGTATGTGGCTGTAACAGAATCAAGCAAGAAACTGATATGGTTACAAAGTTTGTTAGTTGAGTTGGGATTCGATCAAGTGATGAATGTGTTGCACAGTGACAGTCAGAGTGCAATACACTTGGCCAAGAATTCGGCGTTCGATTCTAGGACCAAACATATAGATCTTCGCTACCATTTCATTCGATCGTTAATTGAATAAGGCGTGTTAAAGCTTGTGAAGATAGTAGGTAGTAAGAATCCGGCCGACATGTTAACAAAGCCAGTCACTATTGAGAAACTGGAGCTGTGCGCAGCTTCAGTGGGTCTTCAAGAGTGAAGACGTGGGGGATGAGCGCACCATTATTTATCCACTAAGTCATCGAGGAAGGATGGAGAATGTCTCTTGGGTTTCAGTCTTCAAGTGGGATATTGTTGGATATGAAGACTTCAACAAACAAATAAGACAAAGTTAATTAGGCAAAAAAGGTTGTTTTTTGTCTCTTATGAAATTAATATGCAAAGACTTTGCATTGGTTTGGTGAATGAAGTATTTGCAAAGTCAACAAATCAATTACATTGAAGAATTGAAACGTTGTGCCTTTGACAGCGGAGCATGCAGCGGTCCTAATTTTGTGAAGAGCGCTACGCATTGCACTGCATCTTTGGCAGCGGTCAGGCAGTGGTCTTGCGCTGCTATTTTCTATGCAATGGTTGAGACAGCGGTACTGTCTCCAGAGGAGCATGCTGTGTGAAGCGCTACGAGAGCGCTGTGACACCAGCAATGGTCCGACATAAATACGCGTGTGAAGAAGACTTGCACAATAAAGAAAGAGGAAAAAGGAAATATATCCCAATTAAGATTTGGCCAACCCTAGTGCTCCCATATAAATACCACCATCATGTAAACCTTAATATGTGTGAGAAAAATTGCTAGAGAGATAGAGAGCAAATTGTAGAGAGACTGAGAGAGAGACTGAGAGATTGTAATCAACTCTGAAAGTAGTAGATTGAGTGCGATGCGCTTCATGGACGTAGGCAAATTTGCTGAACCACGTAAAATCTTTAGTGTCGTCTTTTTCTTCTTATTGCTTTCATATTATCTGCGTGTTTAGATTTGTGTGTGCGATTTTTCTTACAACAAGTTGGTATAACAATAGCATGAATATTAACGAATGCGAGGTAGAGTGCCTTTTAGTGCTTCAAGAACTGTTCATGTAGAGCTTATGCAAATTCTGATGTAAGTGGAGGCAGTGGCTGTTTGATGTAGTTTGGACACCTAATTGATATCAGAGAGTGCCCTCCAGGATTCAGTTGGGGACAAGATATCTTCTTGAGAGTTCCAGCTTCAGAACTAGGTAATTTTGTTATTTTATGTATCACTGTCTCTTCCATTTAAGGTTATTCTTGAGAACGTTAACTAACAGATAACACAAATCTGAAGATATCTACATGGCTTAGTCGATCTAAATTTGTGGAAGAATCAAGCATAGAAATCTTTTTTTCTTTATGTTTTGCTATCTTTTCCCTTGAATTTTTTATGAGAAGGTTCAAAGAATAAAGAGATCGATAATATATTAGAAGAGCATGAAATTTCAAAATACTGATCAAGCTTCTTGATTTGTCTGTCTTGGAATCATTACATCATTTGAATAAGAAGAAAAGAATAAAGATCATCGCGGTGGTTTCAAACGGTACTGGGATTTTTATCTTGGTCCTCATACACTGCACAGTTTGGAAGAAAACAAAGAATAGAGGTAAAATATTCATCCAACTTTATTGAATTGTTTATTGGAAGTCATGTTGTAGAACTTAAGCATTGAGTTTCATAGTGGAAATTTAAATCATTGATCCATATATTAGGGTTGGAGAGCAGGGAAAAGGAAGAAGTACCCTTAATTGATATGAGTGTTGGGGATAATTCCTATAAACCGATGAACGTGGAAACTTCGAGCCTAATATACTCCCATAACTCATAGCAAATAATAACGTCAATAAGCAGAAAAGTAGATGAAAGAGAATAAAACAATCACAACACAAGATATACGTGGAAAACCAAAATTGGGTAAAAAACCACGTGTCGTCAGGACGACAAAGAAAGTTCCACTATATGATAAACTGTTATAATCATATGCTCAAGGATTCTCTCTCTCACCTAACCCCAAATCACACTCACAAGATCCTCACCAAGAACCCCCCCAATATCCCCTAGGTCTCCCCTAAATATCACCCACGGATCTCATACTTGATCCTCGGATATTCCCTTAGATCCCTCCTCAAATATTCCCATGGGTCTCCCTGGATCTCACTCACACTCTCTGATGTTATATGATGTTCAACTCACACTTTCAACTTAATTACAAGATTCTATTTATACTAGTTATAGGGAGTTTAAGATAAAAGGAAATCTTACTCCTAAACGTACAAAACTTACTTGTTCAATATAAATACTATTTTATTTTATAACAAGTCTTCTAGTCAAGAGTAAATCCTTATCATTTTCCTTCGAGCACAAGAACTTCCAGAAAAATACCTTTTCCTATTCTGCATAATATTCCCGATCTCAGCAATACATTGTTTCCACTGTATAGGTCGCGGTGTGCACTTTGCTTCCAACACCATGAAACAATCCTGCTCCTTTACCGCTTCATGTGCCACGGCCCAGGCACTTGTCTACACCGCGGTCTTACGTTGCGCCTAATCCTCTGGACTTTACCGTTCCATGTGTCGCGGCCCAGACACTTGTCTATGCCATGGTCTTGCGCTGCGGTACCTACCAGATTACGCTTCTTAAGTTCTTCTTCAATCTTCAATCTTCAATCCACCTTAAATGCCACCATTCAACTTCCAAACGTATCCCTGATCGGTCATTTATTGTATATGTTTTTGATCCCCATTCCTCCAATCAATTGCTTGTTTCTCGAGTCTTTTTGGGGTTTAATGGGTGTGTTTGAGTGTTTTCAGGTTATTGGATCAAATTGATATATTTGAAGAATTTTAGATGAAAAGTGCCATTTTTGAGAAGTCGAGGGTCCTTTCTGCAATTAAGCAAAAACGCTCTCCAACCGCTGCTATTTTCAACATCAGGTGTCGCAGCGATTAAGCAGAGGAGGCCGCTGTCCAGAGCGCTGCCTCACCGCTACCAAAGAGGCAGCGTTCCCAAATTATGAGAACCACTGCCAAAGCGGCAGCGGTTTGGCCAATTCCGTGCGTAATTGGGCTTTTCACCCAATGGCCCATAAAATATATAAATAGAGGATTCTTCTTTCTTAGAAGCTATGGTTCGTCTCCAACAATTAGGAAACCATTCTTCATAGAAAAAATCACTCAAAAACTCTCATCCACCTTGCAAATAAAAGATTCAAAGACGAAGGAGAAGATTTCAGCATTGAAGATTGGAAGAGTGTCAACTATTTCCATGGGTTTTATCATTCACTTCTCTCTTCTCTTTATTTCAACTATGTGTAACTAACTCCATACTAGGGAATCAATGTGAACCTCTTTGAATACTCTTTGTTAGAATTGACTATATTTTCTTAATTCAAGTTTCAGTTCATTCAATTCATGATTATTTATTCTTGTTGATGCATGGTTTATGCTAAGCTTGAATTTAGGGTTTGATATTTTAAAGGTTGAGATACTCGTGGGTTTCACCATTCTCATCCAATATTTAATTGAATGGATATAATTTATTGTAGTAGGATATTGCACATAAATTCTGGTTATCTTGTTCTTGTGCTTAATGGGTTCTCAGTCACAGTTTATACACAGGTTTTGAGGTAGACTGTGATTGAGAACACTTGATTTATGCTTTGTGGGTTTTTGGTTATAGTTTATACGCAGGTTTTGAGGTAGACTGTAATTGAGAACGTTTGGTTTGTGGCTGATGGATTTTCTGTTATAGTTTATACGTAGGTTTTGAAGTAGACTGTAATAGAGAAGACTTGACTCATTCCAGGACCACTTGGTATTAATTATACATAAATTAAGAACGAACCCTTAACTTGATTAACATCCTTTATAAAAGTCAATTTGAAGCATTGAGTAAACGTAGTTGGGGAGCATTAATGACCTAGTCCTCTCACCTCTTGATCACATTCACATATTCTTGTTAATTGCTTTCTTAATTTAATCTAGTTTTAATTTCAAATCATTCAATCAATCTCAAATCTCTTGGTTACTGTTAATTGCTTAGCTTTAATTTGAATTAGTTTTAGTCGATAAATCACTTTTCCTCATAGGAACGATCCCTACTTGTCGTTGTACTTGTCTCACGATTCGTGCACTTGTGAGTTAGGTTTTTATAACATGATTTTATCCATCAATCCCACGTCTCCAGGAAGCTCCACATCACTCGAGTCTTGTTTGGTTCACATTTGGTTCGTTTAGGAATACAAGTCAAAACCTAACAATTCTCCCCTTTGACTTGAATTCTCAAGACCTTTGTCCACATCCATAATTCTAATCACTGAGAATCACCATACCCCACCACAAGGTATAACCACTTAGGAACAAACCATCCTAAGATTTTCCTACACACAATTTTGTGTTCGTTGTTTCGACACCATGTCGAAATAACCTACTGAAATTGTGATGTAACTCCTCAAGTCAGATTGCTAGGGAGTTCATTAGCCATCGACATCTTTGTCCACCATACATGTAGTGTTTTGGGTTAGCCCATCTCATTACATATTAAGCCCAATCAAGAAGCCCAATCAAAGCCTGACCTGGAAGCCCAATTCCAGAACCTTCTTAGCAGTTGTAACAAACTGATATGTTGATAGCTAGAGCCTTTACTGAAACTGTGCATTTTTTGATGCTCTCATCTGATCACGTGAAGGAATCCATTGTGGCAAGCACTGATTGGCTGAGTGAGATATTGGTGATGAGTCAGATGATAAGTGATATAAAAAGAAGTAGATAAGAAGAGAGAACCAATCTGATTTCATTCTTAGGGTTTTCTAATTTTTGCTCTCTCTCTCTCTTAAACGATAGAAAATCTCTGAGTGTTTGTGTAATCTGTGAGTTGACAGATTGTAGATCGAGGGTTTTGTAAGGAAGATCTACTATTGTAATAGTTGATTAGGTGCCTAGCTATGGTTTCTAGGTTGTGTAAGGGTTTCGGCTGGTGTTCTCTTGATTGTAATTTGTTCATATAGTGAAGAGAGTCTTTCTTGAAAAGGCTCAACATGGATGTAGGCTCAGTTTGAGCTGAACCACGATAACTTCTGTGTGTTGATTACTTCTTCCCTCTCATCTCTTATTTTCTTTATTTTCTGGTTCAGATCTACCTTTACTGAACCTTACTAGTTTTAGAGATTTATTGGAAATATTCGTATTGATTCAGATCCTGTCTAGATTGACAGTTAATTTTTGTTGTATCTTGCCATTTATTTGGCTGTTGGTAAATACATATTTCTGCCAGTTTTTCTTTGTAAGTGTATCTTAAAGTTTCTTTGAGGTTTAATAGGAAGGTGTTTAAGGTTCTTTGTAGGATTAAGAACCTAACAGTGGTATCAGAGCTTCGGAACAATACCAACAACGGACGCAAAGGATGAGGAACCTCTAGTTGTGGAGTCTTCAGCAGAAGACGCATTTGGAGAAGAAGAAGATACTTCCAGCGAGACAGTGAGTTCTCAGGAAGCAAAACCAGAAACTGCACATCACTTTGGTAACCTCAACTCATCTGTTTTTACAATGAAATTTAATATAGATAAGTTCGATGGCTCTGGGGATTTTGGGATTTGGAGGAGAAAGGTGAAAGCCTTACTCTCCCAACAAAAAATCCTCAAAGCCATTGAAGGCCCGGATAAATTACCTGATGCTTTAACTACTGCTCAAAAAGATGACATGCTAGAGATTGCTTTAGGAACTATTATTTTGAATTTATTTGATAATGTGTTAAGAGAAGTGAATAAGGAAAATACTGCCTATGGTGTTTAGAATAAACTTGAAAGCCTTTATATGACTAAATCACTCATTAATAAAATCTACCTTAAAGAAAGACTCTTCGGATTTAAAATGGACCCTAGTAAAAATCTAGGATAGAATCTTGATGAATTCAAGAAAATGACCATAGAGTTAGCCACTGCAGGAGAAAAACAGAAGCTGAGTGATGAGAATGAGGCTATCATTCTCCTCAACTCACTGCTTGAATCCTTTAAGGATGTCAAGACTGCCATCAAGTATGGTAGGTCTTCTCTGTCACTCGAAGAGTGTATCTCTGCCCTAAAGTCTAAAGAACTTAAATTAAAAATTGAAATAAAAGACAATGGGGAAAACTTATTTTTTAGAGGAAGGCAGCCTGTTAAAAATAGTAATAACAACTCTAATAATAAGTCTAAAGGTAGAAGTAAAACTCCTGACCATAGATCCCAATCTAGAAATAGAAATGGCTTTAGGAAATGCTACTTCTGTGGGAAAGAAGGGCATATTAAAAAATACTGCTTTGAGTTTAAGAAAAAGATGCAGGATAAAACTTAATCAGTTGGTGATGCTACTGTAGCATTTAGATCCTATGAACTTAGTGAAGTTTTAGTTGTGAGCACTGAGGATATGAGTTCTGAATGGATTCTAGACTCAGGTTGCTCATTCCACATGTGTCCTAGAAAAGAACTGTTCACTGAGTTCCAAGAACTTAACAGTGGCAGTGTGTTGATGGGAAATAATCAACAATGTAATGTGGAATGTATAGGTTCTGTAGCCATTAGAATGTATGATGAGACGGTTAGGATTTTTAGAGATGTGAGGTATGTGTCAAACCTTAAGAGAAATCTAATTTCTCTAGGTACCCTAGATGAAAAGGGTTATACTTATAAGGCTGAAAAAGGTGTCCTTAAAGCCTCTAAAGGTTCACTTGTTATTCTTAAGGGTGACAAGAAGAATGGTCTATATGTTCTTAAAGGTGGGGTTGTCACTAATGAGGTTGCTTGCATAGCTTCCAAAATTAGTGACAAAGGGAGTCTTTGGCACATAAGTGAGAGAGGTGTTTTAGAGTTAAGCAAAAGGGATCTCCTAGATGGAGATCAAGTTAGCAAGCTTGATTTTTGTGAGAACCGTGTCCTAGGAAAACAGTATAGAATAAGCTTTAGTGCAGCTCAACACACCTCAAAACAGATCATAGAGTATGTGCATTCAGATTTATGGGGACCTTCAAAAGTCCCTTCTCATTAAGGGAATAGATATTTTCTGTCCCTCATTGATGATCACTCTAAAAAACTTTGGCTTCACTTTTTAAAGTCCGAAGATCAAGCTTTTGAGAGCTTCAAAGCTTAGAAGAGGTTGGTTGAAAACCAAACCTCTAAGAAACTGAAAATTCTAAGAACCGACAATGGTTTGGAATTTTGTAATGAAAACTTTAATAAGTTTTGTGAAGAACATGGCATTACTAGACATAAAATTGTTAGACACTCTCCATAGCAAAATAGAGTGGCTGAGAGAATGAATAGGACAATTCTAGAAAAGGTTAGATGTCTGCTTATAGAGGTTGGTTTGAGCCAAAATTTATGGGGGGGAAGCTGCTGCCACAACAGCCTATCTGATCAATAGGTCTCCCTCTACTTCCATAGCCCTTAAAGCCCCTGAAGAAATCTGGACAGGGAGGCCTCCTAGTTTGAAACACTTGAAAGTGTTTGGGTGTGCTACCTATGCACACCAATCTGAAGGAAAATTAGAACCTAGGTCCTTAAAAGGGGTGTTTCTAGGTTATCCTTTGGGAGTTAAAGGTTATAGAGTTTGGTTGAGAGACCAAAAGGGGTTTAAGGTGATTATAAGTAAAGATGTCATTTTTGATGAGTCTAAAATGCCTTGTAAAGAATTGGACCAACCTACCGAATCCAAACCAGATCCTTTAAAGGATGATGTAAATACGATTCAGGTGGAAGTTGGCAGCCTATCACATGGTCCAGTCACAGTGGTGTTAGATTCTTTTGAGGATGATAGGGCTGCCCATTTTGATGGTATGCATCAGGTAGGAGAGAGTCAAAATCAGCCAAAGATTAATGATTCTCTAGCTGATTACGAGCTTGTTAGGGATAGAGTTATGAGAATTAACAAACCTAACAGTAAGTTTTCATATGTGAATGTGGTTTCATTTGCGCTATGCACTGACCAAGAACTGGAGAATTCTGAACCTAGGACTTATGATGAAGCTATCAATTGTATTGACAAGCTAAAATGGCAGCAAGCCATGTTAGAAGAGATGGATTCTCTTAACAAAAATCAGACCAGGTTCTTAGTGAGAAAAAAAAAAAACAGAAGGTTATAGCTTGTAGGTGGCTTTACAAGATAAAAGATGGTGTAGGGCAAAATGATCCTGTTAGAACTAGGTTAGTGGCTAAAGGGTTCACTCAAAGGGAAGGGATAGATTATAATGAGATATTTTCCCTTGTAGTGAAATACAAAACCATTAGAATCATTCTTGCTCTAGTTAGCTACTACAACCTAGAATTAGAGCAATTAGATGATAAGATAGCCTTTTTGCATGGAGCCTTAGATGAGACCATCTATATGTCTCAACCACAGGGATTTGAGTCCAAGACTAATCCTTCATATGTTTGTCTTCTTAGAAAGTCTTTATATGGGTTGAAACAAGCCCCTAGACAATGGTATAAAATATTTGACACTTTTGTTACTAGCATAGGCTTTATTAAAATTAAATATGATGCATGTTTTTATTTTGATAGTGATAATATCAATAATTCTGTCTATTTGCTTTTATATGTTGATGATATGCTTCTAGCTAATAAGAACATATCTAGGATAAATGATTTAAAGAAGAAACTTAAATCTGAATTTGATATGAAGGATTTAGGTAAAGCAAAAAGGATTTTAGGGATAGAAATAACTAGAAACAGAGCTGAGAATAAACTGTGTTTAAAACAATGCAATTATTTGTTAAAACTTGTTGATAGATTTGCCATGAAAAATTGTAAACATGTTAATATACCTTTGTCTTCTAGTTTTGTGTTATCTGTTGCTTTATCTCCTAGATCTATTGAGGAAAGTAGATTTATGGAGTCTATCCCTTATTCTAGTGCTGTAGGGTCAGTTATGTACTCCATGATTAGTACTAGACCTGACATTTCCCAAGCCATTAATGTGCTATCTAGATACATGTCAAACCCTGGAAAGGGTCATTGGAATGCCATGAAATGGCTGCTGAGATATATTAGCTCTACCACTTCTGTAGGGCTGATTTATGATTGCTCAAATTCTGTTATAGACCTTGTTAATTATGTGGACTCTGATTATGTAGGTGATAGAGATAAGAGGAGATCCACATCCTCTTATTTCTTCACCATTGTAGGTTGTTGTGTCAGCTGAAAAAGTCAGCTTCAGTCAGTTGTGTCTTTATCCACAACAGAGGCTGAATATATTGCTGTTATTGAGGCAATTAAGGAAGCAATTTGGCTTCAAGGCCTCTTAGGATAGATTAACATTTTTGGTGGAAAGGCTGTGATTTATACTAACAGCCAAAGTGCATTGCATTTAGTTAAAAATCTTGTGTTCCATGAGAGAACGAAGCATATAGAAATCAAGTATCATTTTATTAGAGACCAAGTCTCTAATGGTATTGTTTAGGTGGAAAAAGTATCCACTGATGATAATCCAGCTGACATGGGTACTAACATTGTATCTTATAGTAAGTTTAAGCATTGCTTAAACCTGCTTAAGATAGGTGATTTTGACAGATTGTTTTATTTGTGTCTTCTCTATGCTATATGATGAAGAAGGCCTAAGGTGGAATTTGTAATGTTTTGGGTTAGCTTATCTCATTACATATTAGGCCCAATCAAGAAGCCCAGTCGAAGCCTGACCCAAAAGCCCAATTCTAGAACCATCTCAACAATTGTAACAAACTGATATGTTGACAGCTGAAGCCTTTACTTAAACGGTGCATTTTTTGATGCTCTCATCTGATCACGATAAGGAATCCATCGTGGCAAGCACTGATTGGCTGAGTGAGATATTGGTGATGAGTCAGATGATAAGTGATATAAAAAGAAGTAGATAAGAAGAGAGAACCAATCTGATTTCATTCTTAGGGTTTTCTAATTTTTGCTCTCTCTCTCTTAAACGATAGAAAATCTCTCTGTTTCTCTCTTCTTTCAATCTATGTAACTTGGTGAATCCAAGTGATTCTTGTGAGATTATGATGTATTATATTGATTCTAGTGCTCTATTACTGATTGGAGAGTGTTTGTGTAATCTGTGAGTTGACAGATTGTAGATCGAGGGTTTTGTAAGGCAGGTCTACTATTGTAATAGTTGATTAGGTGCCTGGCTATGGTTTCTGGGTTGTGTAAGGGTTTCAGTTGGTGTTCTCTTGATTGTAATCTATTCATATAGTTAAGAGAGTCTTTCTTGAAAAGGCTCAACATGGATGTAGGCCCAGTTTGAGCTAAACCACAATAACTTCTGTGTGTTGATTACTTCATCCCTCTTATCTCTTATTTTCTTTATTTTCTGGTTCAGATCTACCTTTACTGAACCTTACTAGTTTTAGAGATTGATTGGAAATATTCTTATTGATTCATATCCTATCTAGATTGACAGTTCATTTTTGTTGTATCTTGCGATTCCTTTGGATATTGGTAAATACATATTTCTGCCTATTTTTCTTTGTAAATGTATCTTACAGTTTCATTGAGGTTTAACAGGAAGGTGTTTAAGGTTCTTTGTAGGATTAAGAACCTAACAATACAACTTGCATCACTTTCTAACCAATGTCTTGTGTACAATTATGGACCATTAGCAGCAACATATCCTCTTCCATGGCCAGTGGGGAAAAACTGCCAAAAGGATAAACATGTTCTTACATCACGCAACCCTGTGAAAGACCTTTTGTCCTTGCATCACATACCTGGTGAAAGACTTGCTATTATAAATCAGGAGTGCTCTGCCGGATAAGCCCCACACCATACCAGAGACTTCGAGTGTTCAATTTTTTTTTTTTTTTATAATTTTTTTTGGATATACAATCAGCGCCTTGTGTAACCCATATTAGATCTCCATGACTCGTACCTATCATCGCAAGCCAAACTTCTCCTCCATCAAATTCTTCCTTTCATCAAACCCTAACGAGTTTGAAACCGCCTTCAAGACGCATCTCCTTTGCTAAACCATACTAGGCAACCATGAACATTATTATCCCAATGCTACCAAGTCCTCCATACAATCTCCCGTAAAGACTTATCACCACTATCGCCAAACCATTGATAACTCTTATTTTTACAAGTTGTGTGGCCCCTTACTTTTATCTTTTATGCTTGTTTCCCAGGTAAAATTGGGTATTTAACGGCTTAAATAAGTGTTTCAGGATTTCTTCTAGGTGAGGGGCGTTTTTGCAAAAATGTAAGAATTTTGGGGCAAAAGTGTAATTTTTGAACGTTAGATTATACACCCTTGTTTTGCATTTAGGGGCCGCATAACAGGGCACATTTTCTTGGCAGAGGATCACTTTTTGTAATTCTGCTCCCTTGGCAGCAGAATAGAGCAGAATAGGGAGCATAATTCATGGGTTGGGTTTGACGAAAGCTTCCTACAGAATGCTCAACTTGCGGGGGCTATATCTCCTTCCTCCTATCGAACTAGGTTTTTTTTTATATATATGGTTGGAAAGATCTAGAAGTCTTCTTTCCAATGGTTCTTCAAGAATACGATTTTGATATTTGTGGAGAAAGTTATGCCTGTTTCCGTAACGGTGCGCGCTGCTGGAAACCCACCCGCGAGATGCCCAATTTTCAGCCACTTTTGCAAGGACATTCTCGTCCTTTCACCTTAGTTCTGCCCTAAACCTCCTCCCCACTATATATATCCCCTTTTCTTCAGTTTTTCAGGATCCCCAACTCCCTAAACCTCCTCCTTACTATATATATCCCCTTTTCTTCAGTTTTTCAGGATCCCCAACTCTTCCTCTCTCTCTCTTCCGCCCCACACCACTTTTCTTCATCTCTTCCATCTTCTCCACCAAATAAGGAGAGATCCAAGCTCCCATGGAGGTTTTTCCTCCATGGGAGCTCACCATACACCTCCACCACCCTTTTTACACTACATCCACCCATCTAGGAGTAGATTACAAGAAGAATGAAATGGTCTTTGGACCAAAAACGAGCTAGGAAATCAAGGAGAGCTTGGAGGAGTTGTCTTCAAGGGTTGTCTTCAAGGGTTGTCTCCTTTACACTCATTTCTTTTTGTATTTCTTGTTTTCTTGGATGTAATCACCAATTTGGGAATTTTGTAAACTTACATTTATTGCAATATATGTATGATTGTTCTTAATTTTCTTTGAGTTTTGTTCTACTCTTTGTTTATTCATGATTAAATCTCTTGTTGTGATATCCATGTGTGTGATGGGTCTAAATTAATGTGTCCATGAATGGGATTAGGAGTAGTGTAATTTAATTTAGGAGTAGAGTAATTTAGCATCCCATAATTATTGATTGATTGATGGATGATCCAAAATACCATGTTTAGAATTATTTGAGTGTTGAGTATTAGCTCTAAAGAGTGGGAGAAGTTTGATTGATGCATGTACTTGCTAAATTAGACTTTGGTTCAATATTATTGTGGGTCTTTATTTTCAAAGGCACAATCACTCACCCATGGTTTGGGTTGGGTGATGGATTGATTTAGGGATAATTCCCAAATCAAAAGAATGAACCCCTAGCTTAAATTGAATGGTCTTAATGAATAACAATCAACTTGTTGCGGGTAGTTGTTTGGTAAGCTCGTTTCCATGTCTAGCTATCCTAGGGAGATTGATAAAACCAAATACATATCTAGAGTACAGACAAACTGAATTCCTCTTATGCTTGTGTAGTTATAGGGGTATTTCATTGCTTAATGCTTTCACTTGGTTGGCCACCTTGTGGATGATATTTAGGCTGTGTGTTATATATTGCGTGGTTCACATAAACATGTCCAGCGTGATATCCTCTACATTTGACCAGTAAGTTGAGAGATCACTAGGCTGGCGTGCAGAGCTCGTGTGTGTGTCCCACAGTCCTTAATGAATCCAAGCATTTATGCATAGATGTAATCTCTAAAACATCGAAAGAGATTAGAGATTAATTAAGGGGACACGAGCATATAACATACGTGTTGTATGGGTATCTCGTATTCTTAATGTTTTCAATTGGTTGCCATCCCGTATTTGGTTAGCCATTGTGAATGAATTATTGGCTGTAGTATGGCCCACGCAGTTGTGCATTACATGCCCAACGAAATTACCATTGTATATGACCAGACAGTTGAGAGATCACTAGGCTGGAGTACAGAGCTTGTGTAGGTGTCCCAAAGTACTTAATGAATCCATGCATTGTGTGGATATGATTTCTAAGACTCGAGAGAGATTAGAAATCAATTAAGGGGACACGAGCCTATGATATACTTGCACATTGAGGGACTAAGTGAGTCTAGAGCTTAATTAGGAGGATTGTCACGGTTGAGTCATTTCTCTAGTGTAACCACATTTCATGCATCTCTCCATTCCATTCTATCCATGTATATATTATGGTAGTTAATTTATTTATTTATATTATTACCTATTTTTCCGCACCCGCAACACACGAGTTCTCTCGGAGTGTTGTAATAATAGCTAAAACTGGTGACGGTCGGTAAATCCCACCTCCCTACGGAACGATACCCTCACTTGCCGCTGTGCTAGTCTCTGTGACTCGTGTGCTAGCGATGTCGAACTTAATTGTTCATCTTTTGACCGACACCGCAATGACGTGTCGTCAACCATATGGCTCTGATATAAATTGTTGAGGATAATTCCTATAAACCAATGAACATGGAAACGCCGTGCCTAATATAAACCCATAACTCATAGCAAATAATAACGTCAATAAGCAGAAAAATAGATGAGAGAGAATAAAACAATCATAACACAAGATATACGTGGAAAACCAAAATCGGGTAAAAAACCACGGGTCGTCAGATGACAAAGAAAGCAGAAGTACAGTTAATTGATTTGGGTAACATTGCTGCTACTACTAACAATTTCTTGCAAGAAAACATGATTGGCAAGGGTGGATTTGGTCATGTTTACAAGGTAACAATGTTTATATGTTATCTAACACTCAACTGCAAGGTATATAGTACCCTATAGATCTTGCTAACTGTTACGATCCTATTTTTATATTTAAATTAATTTACATATTTAGTTGTTAATTAGATAATAATTTATTTCTTTTTATTTATATAGTCATTAACCACCATTAGCATTAGCAATTAGTGGATGGTGGGTTATTACGTGAGTAGTGACTCCCTAGTTTTAAATTAGTGGATAAGTTGTTATTAATTTGTAGTTAGTAGTTAATTGTATCATTTTCTATATATATTGTCAGTTGTACGTTTAATGAAATCAATCAGAGAATTATTGTCAGCAACATTTGTGCTGTAATTGGGAGGTTATTAGTTCCTCGAAACACCAATAGTTCAAAGGTTTAAGGTTTCCTCGAATTAATCTGTTTATTATCTTTCTTTTTTATATTTTATGCAAGTTTTTTCATTACAAACTTGAACTTTGAAACTTGCATTCTCTCTGTTATAATCACTACAAGAAAATATGCTTTCCATAACAGCTCATTTACCACGGGCTTGAAATGCCCGTTTAGGAAAGTAACATTTACAACGGGCCTTTAAATGCCCGTTGTAGATAATCTTGCAGATTTTTTTAACAACGGGCTTTTAAATGCCCGTTGTAAATAATCGCTTTATTAACAACGGGCACATAAAGACCCGTTGTAGATAATTGCGCAAATTTTTTTAACAACGGGCCTTTAAATGTCCGTTATAGATAATCATTTTATTAATAACGGGCACATAAAGGCCCGTTGTAAAAGGTAAATAGAGGGAAAAAAATTTCAAAACTTTTCATTTCCCACCATTAACAAAAAAAACTTTTTATTTATACTTCTCCATTTTCTAAACAAAAAATTCGAAATTTTTCATCTCCCACCATACCAATAACAAAAAAATTTTATTTATACTTCTTCATTCTCTAAAAACTATCACTTTCTCCAATTGATCTCTCTCTCTCTCATTTAATCACTTTCTCTTTATTTTCTCCAAAATTTGTTTCAATTCTACATTTCTATTGCTTTGATTTTCTTGTTGTGCAATTAAAAATTAGTTCTATTATTTTGGGTTTATGTTCTTCTTCTCCTTTGTGTCTTACTCTAAAACATACATACACTTCATCTTCAAGATTTAAAAGGATAATAATTTTTATAGTTTGGTTTTTAAGATGTTGGCTTAATTAGAAAGAAATCATATTTTTCTTGGTACTTTGTTTATAAGGTAAGTTAATTTGTTTTATATATAATTGCTATTAATTCTCTTATTTTTAATTCATAATTCATAATTTTTATTTTATCATTTTCTTTCAATTGTGTAAGTTGTAATTTTGGTTTTAGTTATTTTTTTTTATGAGTGTGATAATGATTATTTCTTCCCCTTTTTTTTTTCTTTTTTTTTTCTTTTTAGGTAATACACAAGATTTCTACAAAAAATTATTGATATATAATTAGAGAAAGTATGGGTGAATAAAATGTGGATTCTAGAATCATTTAAATTTCTCCATAAAAAAATCATATAAATTTCAATTTCAAAAAACAAAAATAAAAATCATAAAATTTCTAGAATTTTCAGATGAACAAAATTCTAAAATTCCAATTATTTGTTTAAACGAATTCCAATAATTTGTTTTAAAAAGCTATGTATAAAATCAATAAATTAATTTTGATTTTAAAAAAAAAAAAAAATACTCATCGACTACGGGCAATGCCCATTGTAATTAATGCATTGACAACGGGCATTGCCAGTTGTAAGTAATGCATTGACAACGGGCAATGACTGTTTTCAATAACACATAGACAACGGGTAATGCCCGTTGTCGAAAAACGCGCTTTTCCACTACTGCTCCATCTATAGCGGGCACAATGCCCGTGGTCGATACACATCTACAACAGATATTGCCCGTTGTCGTTAAGTGTTTTTCTTGTAGTGAATATGCAGGGAATTCTTTCTACTGGACAGGAAATTGCTGTGAAGAGGCTCTCAAAAACTTCAGGATAGGGCGTTCAAGAATTCATGAACGAAGTAGTTTTAATTGGCAAACTTCAACACAGGAATCTTGTTGGGCTTCTTGGAAGCTGCATTCAAGGGGACAAAAGGATGCTGATCTACGAGTATATGCCCAACAAAAGCTTAGATTATTTCATTTTCGGTTGCACCTCTTGACCTTATATCCACTTATCTAGTCATATGTTTGATACTCAAGCTTAAACATTTTTGTGAAAATTACACAAACATATATAATTGTAAGAGTTACTAGAGTTGGCAGTGATCGATGTGCAGATGATGAAAAACGCAAATTCTTGTCATGGAGAAAGCGGTTTGACATTATTATCGGGGATTGCAAGAGGACTTCTCTACCTTCATCAAGATTCAAAACTTCAAATCATTCATCGGGATCTAAAGGGCAAGCAATATTTTGCTAGACAATGACTTGAAGCCTAAAATTTCGGACTTTGGCTTGGCGAGAATTTTCAGAGGTGATGACAAAGAAACTAATACAAAGAGAATCGCCGGAACATAGTAAGTTTTATTACTATAATCACATATAATTACCGGTTGAAAGAACTTATATATTAGATACTCTAATGCAGTGGCTATATGTCTCCGGAGTATGCCACTAATGGCAAGTTTTCATTGAAGTCCGACATTTTCAGCTTCAGTACGTGTGCTACTGTTAGAGAAAGTAAGTGGTAAAAAGAATAGAGGGTTCCTCCACCCAGATCATCACCTTAATCTTCTTGGACATGTGAGTAGAAATAGTGGCATATTTCTTTTTCTTTTGTTCATTTGTTCCATTATGGAGAATAAACAAAGCTATTTGGTGCAATGATTTTAGGCATGGGTGCTGTGGAATAATGGAAGGGCCTTGGAAGTAAAGGATTATGTTTAGAAGACTCCTTCATTGAATCTCAAGTTCTTTGAATGTTCCCGGAAGACAGGCCAGAATTGTCATCTGTAGTTTTCATGTTGGCGAACGAGGGACTGCTGTTGCCTCAGCCTAAACAGCCAGGTTTCTTCACAGAAAGAGGTTTCATTCCAGGTACAACATCATCAAGTAAAGAAAAGTCTCACACACAAAACGCAATGAGCATAACTACTCAGGATGGCAGGTAGAAATTCTTGATTGAAGTTTGCGTATAACTTCTGTTTGGACATGCAGTAATATGCAGATTTAACGACTTCTTTGCAAAGTTAATTATACACATGTTTCTATAATTTATTTATTATAATTGTTTATTTCAGTTTCACTTCAAAATGACCAAAACTACTAAAGTGGTGGAAAATCGTTGTAGGAGCAGTGGTGGTAGCTACTAAAGTAGTAAGAAATGAATGGACATGTCAAAACTGAACAATTGGGTAGTCTTATTATGCGACTGCAAAGTCGGCAAAAATTCTGATTTTTATTGGGCAGACATAGAGTCATTTAGTACAAGTGCAACTTGACCTGTTGCAGTCTGTCCTTAGGTTGTTTGTAGGCAGTATAATTGATCAACTTCAACCGAAAAGATAAATAGGAAACAGACTCTGGTTCCATGATTTTTAACGGTGTGCCAAGTCATAGGAAATGGTAAGACAGTTTTCTTTCGGGAAGACCGATGATTTACTATAGAACAGAATATTATTCTAACATTCTCAATCACACTTGAGATTTAGAGTAGATTTATTGAACCGCAAATTTATTGAAAAGGTCAACAAACCCAACAATAGAAAGCCAACAAGGACAGCAAACAACGACAAATGCCACAACCACAACAAACAACAACAAAAAGCAAACAAACCCAAACAGACGGGCAAACAACAAAAAACCAACCAGGACCACCCCAGCAACCAGGCCAAAGCAGCAAAAACAGAGGAAAAGCATCATAAGCTCCACTCAAGCTTGTCAGCTCCCATATTCGACCCCAACTTAGCTAGTTTGTCAGCAAAAGAGTTGGACAATCTGGGATTGAAGACCACCGAAGTCCCATGCAGGTTGTGTAAGAAATTGCAGATGTCATAGATGATTTTAACGTGCCTAAAGCTTCCAATCACGTCACGATTGCTAACCCAAGAAACCGCTGTCTTAGAATCACTAGCAATAATGATCTCCTTTTCTACAAATTCAGGAATAGAGGCAAACAGCTGACATGCTCTATGAATTGCAAGGATCTCAGCTGCATTTGAGTCTTCCATACCAACAAAATGGTCAACAAATTCGATATACATAGACAAGATAAACCTAACTATTTAGACCAGTTGTGCAACCTTGGAATGATCATTTGGCTACTTCAGTAGAATAATAGATAGGATTTGAGACCTTCTCATGACAAAAGCTGAACGGTTTCAGTTTCTTCAAATCATCTTATTGTTGAAGTTGAAAAGCTCATTTTTCTTAGAACAGATGAGGCTCTACCTACCCTCTAAAATGGTGATTTCCGATCCAGAGGGTATATAGTTGCTTGATGAAGACTCATCAGCTCCAGGCAGATTCCTTTCTGTGAAAAAACCAGGCTGGTTTGGTTGAGGTAGGGAACTCTCACTCCCCAGCATTAGAACCACAGATGACATGTTTGGCCGGTCTTCTGGTCGCTGTTGCACACATAACAAGCCCACATGAATACATCTTAACACCTCAGTCAACGGACCAGAGTTGCCTAACTTGTCATAGATTAGTTCCATTGGCCTCCCTTCTTTCCAAAGAATCCATGCCTGGATGAATAGAAACACAAATGAACTTGTATGTTTTAGAATAATAACAATAAAATGTTAATCTCTATTCTTACATGTCCAAGAAGATTGTGGTTGTGATCTGTATGGGAAAATCTCCGGTTTTTCTTCCCACTAATTATCTCTAGGACCAAAACACCAAAGCTAAATACATCCGATTTTACTGAGAAAAGCCCATCAATTGCGTACTCCGGAGACATATAGCCACTGCAATTATATTGATACAAATGTTTACAACTAATAACAGAGAGTTGTTAAACCATAGAATGAATTTCAGTGTACTTACTATGTCCCAACCACTTTGTTCGTATTGGCCCCAATTTCATTTTCACCAAATATCCTTGCCATGCCAAAGTCTGAAATTTTTGGATTCATGTCATTATCTAGTAACACATTACTGACTTTAAGATCCCTATGTATAATCCTCATTCTAGAGTCTTGATGGAGATAGAGAATTCCTCTAGCGATTCCACCAATAATATGGAGAAGTTTCTGCCAGTCAAGAAACTTTCTTCTCTTTTGATCTGGTCAACAATACCCCATCCATATTAGTGCATTGCTAAATTAAACTTAAGAAAAAAATGTTCAAAATTTGCTGATGATATGAACCGGAAAAAAAAATGCTAGGTTTTGAGAGGTCAAACCGAAAATGAAGTAGTCCAAGCTTTTGTTGGGCATATATTCATATATTAACATGCTCTCGTTTGCTTGAATGCAACAACCAAGAAGCTTTACGAGATTTCGGTGCTGGAGTTTGGCAATCAATGTAACTTCATTCTTGAACTCTTCCAATCCTTGTTCAGAACATTTTGAAAGCCGTTTAACTGCAATTTCCTGCCCTTTTGTCAAAATACCCTGGTATAATCACTAAGAATTAGTAGGCAATAAACAAAAAACAAAAATACAAATCTTAGCAGCATATTTGTAATGTTATTACCTTGTATACGGGTCCAAAACCACCTTCTCCTAGCTTGTTGTCATTTGAGAAGTTATTTGTAGCTTTTGATATAATGTTAAAGTCATATATCCATAAAAACATTTCTTCTTTTTCTCCATCATTATGTGTCATTTTGTATTTCCTCTTCTTGATTCCTGAAATTATAGGAAATTTTTCTTCTTTTAGCCAACTAATATGACTAATTCTTCACAGATAGATGACTGAGTAATGAAGTTACCTTGCTTCTTGTGTTTCCTTTTGTGGATATAGAAGATCAATCCTACCAAAAGCATTGCTATCAATATTACAGAGACAACTATGATTCCTATTCGATTCTTCACAGTGGTGTTTCCATCGTCTGAAATGTCGAAAGATAAGTTAGTCAACACAATCGTGAATATGGATAGTACTACCTAAATCCAAAAGGTTTGTTATCAAGACAGAACCAAGCATGATATATTGTTCTTATCAAGACAGATTTTAGGAAAATTGTACATTAAAACCACAAAAATGTTTGTTATTGACTACTTAAACTTGAATCAAAATACAAAATACAAAATACTTATGATAAGATAATACCTTTTTCTTTAGCAGCCATCCGTATATAAAAATTCTGCCCACCTTGGCCGTATTGTATCATGTCTGTGAGGTTTCCAAACCAAAGCAAGCAGCCACTTCCTTCTTGACTGATGTTTGAATTTGCATATGCTGAGCAAGAACAGTTTTTCAAACACTTTTCTTCACATTCCTGCAGGCTCATACTTGTATTAAACGTTGAATTAGAAGTATCTGGCAAATTGAACCCTGTATAGTTCCAGAAATCATTGCCTTTTTCACAGTTTAATTCAGTCATTCTGACACACCCTTTAGACCAATTTGACATTCTCCACTCTTCTGGTGATTTTGGTTCAAATCCATCCAAGCAAACACATACAGAACTGCTGCTATTAGTCTTGCAAGCAGCGTATGCGCCACAGAATGAATAAATCTCACACTGATCTTTCGGTGCTTCATGAACAGTTGTCCAAACTTTTGATTGATTTGACCGGACAAGAAGCTGGATTAAACCTGATTGGCTCAGAAACAACCTTGGCATTAGCGAACCCTGTTCATCCTTGTTCAGTTCAAATTGATATAAAAATTCTGGATTTGGATTCAGTCCAGGAGTTCCGGTGAAACGAATGCCATCCCATGATCCAGCTCTGTAACGCAAGGCAGACCCATTTCTTAGAACTAGTTGTGGAAATCCATGAGGATCTATCCACAGTGAAAATTGGCCCGGAGCAGGATCTTCCGAGCTTTTCCATGATGATAGGTACGTATCCAAACCAGTGACAAAGTTCCTTCCAAGCTTCATTCCTGGTAATAAGGTATCAGTAGGATGATCAAAACTTTGCCACAAAAAATTTCCCGGGTCATCATCACTTCCATCTTTCACCACAAGATTTCCTGACTGCAAGAGCTGCACAACTGGGTTTTTCGCCGTTCTTGATGTATTGGATGACCAAATTCTTCTATTCATACCATCAAGTAGTACAAGAATCCCTTGCTGTGTAACATTAAGAACTCCTGAATGATCTATGAGTGAGGTTTCTCTGTTGGCTACCCATGCAACTGTCTTATCGAGAACTACTTTGTACCGTATTCCTAGATAACGTCTGGTTGAGTTACCTGGGCTGAAAAATGCTAATTCAAAGGTTCCACCAGCTGACACTAGAGTCTCCCCATCCTTGATGGACTGACTTGGTGTAATAGTATCTAGTACAGCAGAAGTTCCCAAGATAAAGGACAAAAATGAGTAAACTACAAGCATTTTTAAAACTTGAACTGAGTTTCTAATGCTTTTAATCTAGAATTGCTGCTCTTATACAAACATCAGTGTTTCCAAATCTTGTATGTAAAGTGTTAGGTACAATTCACAGGTTAGGTGGGAAATTTAGAATTCAATACTGTCGACCCAAGTAGTTGTTTTTGAAGACACACATATATAGCTAAATCATTAAGGCTATGTTTGGTGGGAGAAAAGGAGAGTATGAGGGATAGATGAATTAAGAGGGAGAGAGTAGGAGGGATGAAGAGGATAACATCAATCCTCTATGATAGATGGATTGATATTTAATTTGTAAATTACTATATTACCCTTTAAAAATTGGAGGGTAATGAAAAATTGGAGGGCATTTTGGTCATTCCCCTCCAATCTTCTCTCCCTCCTTTCTCTCATCGGCCCAAATTGGAGGGATTGGTTTTTGTGGGCCCAAAGGGAGAAGCTCTCCCTCCTCTCCTCCTCTCCCTTCACTTCTCCCTCCAATCAAACAAGGGATTTGCTCTCCCTCTGTTCTCCTCTCCCTCCAACCCTCGCCCTCCCTCCATATTTCCCTCATACCAAACACAACGTAAGACTTATTTTAGCTTACTTGAAGATGACCAGCCCTGTAGATTTTAAAAAGTCTTGAGTAAATGTGAAGAGCTAATTTCTTAAGTTGACAGAATCAGCCATTGCCAAGTCAAGTCAGAGCTAATTTCTAACAACGGAATGCATATTAAATAACATCGGGCCAAGTTGCAGGTTCTGAAATGGTCTGTTAGTACCCCACATACAAATCACTGTCTTCATCAAGGAGACAACCTAACTAGGTAGAATTTACTTTTATGGAACCAATTTTTCGGTCAATTAATGAACCACAGTACTAGGGGTGGGTTAATGGATAACTCAGATCAAACAGAATTTCCCCTTTCCAATTGCTTATGAAGTGCAACATACAGGGTCGTGTGTCGTAGTATTGTAGCAGAATTGGTATGGTTACGCTAGAGTTGTGGATTTCTACGCTGTGAAACCAGTTTTTTTGTAGTAAACACAACATTCTGTACTCTGTACTCTGTAGTAGTGATATTGATAATCTCAAAATGCTGAAGTGGTCATCAAAAAACCAAGACAGATCTAATTTTTCATAGGTGATGAACCAATGAAAACCGTGTAGGCAAGACTCAACATTGGTTAACATAATGATCGAAACGGCCCATTACAGATAGTCACATTTATAAGTAATTCAATTAGAATCTCAGCAGGTAGATAAGGCTTAGTTCATATGATTTAAATACATAATAATCATTAAGATCAATTATTCTTTTACTTGTCTAATACTAAGTGAAAAAGACTACACGGAGTAGACTGCTAGTAACAACGCATTATGGGGATGGTCTCCTTGGTATCAGTGAACAAGTACTTAGCTTT
The DNA here is from genome assembly GCA_954870605.1 of Acer campestre. Lineage (NCBI taxonomy): Eukaryota > Viridiplantae > Streptophyta > Magnoliopsida > Sapindales > Sapindaceae > Acer > Acer campestre. The sequence continues at coordinate 42,441,158 of OX940801.1, forward strand.
GCAGGAAACCTTTCTTCTTCTGTACTGTGGTGACCTTTAACGAGGCTCTAACAATGAGATTGTGATTTCATTGATTGTGATTTCTGGTTCAGTCAGATTCCTGTCTGTGAAAAAACCAGGCTGCCTTGGCTGAGGTAATGACCCTTCAACACCCAACATTAGAGCCACAGTTGACATGTTTGGCCTATCTTCTGGTCTTTGTTGCACACATAACAGACCGATGTGAATGCATCGTAATATTTCAGATAAAGTAGAAGAGTAATCTAACAGTTGATCAATTAGTTCCACATCCCTCTCATCATTCCAGAGTCTCCATGCCTGAAACAGATAACAATCAATAAGTTACTATCCAACTCTTCAACCCATACAGTATAAAGAAGTTCGAATGAATTGGTCATCAAAACTGCCATAAGAATTCCCTTTGATTCCATTAAAACAACATTCCAAGAGGTGGCATAGAAAGATCAATCATTCTTTAGACTTACATGACCAAGAAGATTATGATTGTGGTCAGCGTGGCAAAATCCTCTGTTTCTTTTCCCACTTACTATCTCTAGTACTAAAACACCAAAGCTAAAGATGTCCGACTTTATTGAGAAGACCCCATCTATTGCATACTCTGGAGACATATATCCACTGCAAAATTACATTGCAAAGAGAGAATGGGTTAACCGTTAATATAATATAATGAAACAAATGCAAGTATACTTACTATGTTCCAACAACTCTATTCGTTTCTCCCTTAGTTTGGTCTCCTCTAAATGTCTTAGCAAGACCAAAGTCTGAAATTTTCGGGTTCATTTCATTATCTAATAAAACATTACTGGCTTTAAGATCTCTATGTATAATCCTCAGTCTTGAGTCTTGATGAAGGTAAAGAAGCCCTCTAGCAATTCCTCCAATAATTTGGATGCGCTTGCTCCAATCCAGTAATTCTCTTCTTGTTTTATCTGAAAGGTTTTTTCATTCAAGTTAGTCCTAAATTCTAAAGAGGGACTCTAAAGATAATAACTATATGATTATGACCAAAATTAAAGAGTCAGTTCTGAGAAGATAATCAAACCAAAAATGAAGTAATCCAAGCTTTTGTTGGGCATGTATTCATATATTAACATTCTTTCATCTCTCTGAGTGCAACATCCCAATAGCCTTACAAGGTTTCTGTGCTGAAGTTTTGCAATTAAAATGACCTCATTCTTGAACTCATCAATTCCTTGTCCAGAACATTTTGAAAGCCTTTTAATAGCAATTTCTTGTCCCTCCACCAATGTACCCTATAAAATCATATATCATTCAATCATTTACAATGGTAAACATTGTTTCAAATGGAAAATTAATATACCTTAACAACCTATTGTCGTGTTACCTTGTAAACGGGTCCAAAACCACCTTCTCCCAACTTATTTTTGTCTGCAAAGTTGTCGGTGGCGTTAGCTATGGTGTTCAAATCAAATATCAGTAATTCGATATCATCGCTTTTGCTCTCTTCATTGTTGTCATTTATATCTCGACTGTTATCCGTCTTTCCTGAAATTGAATTATTTTAATACAGAAATCGGTATGCAATCCTAGTACTTGAAACAAATGCCTTCCCATTATTATGCATTAGTATATGGTATCAATCATTTTCTTAAAACAGTAGAGCCAAAGTTACAGTTAATGAAATTAACAATGAGTTGGAATGAGCTATAATTTACCTTGAATCCTAAGTTTCCTTTTACACATAAAGATGATCCAGCCAAGCACAAGCACTCCCATAGCAGAAACTACACATGTCACTATGATTATTACCCGTTTCTTCTCACTGAGATGCCTCCTCCGCGCAATAGGTTGTCTTATTTGATCAATATTATCTGAAATATTGTTGTCAAACATATAATGGTTTTGAGTACAGTTACTACAGATTAAAGCAGTTACTAGATGCATCCTAGTTTGCAACCTATATTTTTTAAAATATAATGCCATTACCAGAAAGAATAATTGACAAAAGGCAGGTACCTAATTCTGAAGCAGCCACCCGTACATAGAGATCTTGCCCATTCAACTCAAGTTTTTTTATGTCAAACAAGTCACCAAACCAGAGTAAACAGCCGGTCCCTCCTTCTCTGACATCTGAATTTGCATATGCAGTACAAGAGCAATTGCTGAGACACGATTTCTTGCATTCTGCAACGCTAATGTTGTTATCAACCCAGGAATGACTCGTGTCTGGCAATTTTACTTCTTTGTGTTTTAGAAATCCATTGCTGTGATTACAATGCAATGGAGCCCTTCGAACACACCCTTCAGTCCAATGTCCTAGTGATTTAGGTGTGAATCCTTCCAAGCATTCACATAAATCAGGAGGGTTATTGATGTTGCAACTAGCATATGAACCACACACATCATAAAGTTCACAACGATCAACCTCCGTTACAGAGAATCTCTCCCAATTTTGATCTTTCCATTTTGAAGGCAGCAAATAACCTGATGAGCTCATCACCCATCTTGCAGGGACTGATATGTTTCGGATGTCAAACGTGTAAAATACCTCTGTCTCATTTGACACGAACTCATATGTGTATACTGGATTTGTTTCCAGATAAGGAGTCCCAGTCCAACGAAGGCCATTCCAGGAGCCTGCTCTATACAATATTTGAGGTCCCTTTTTAACAAACAGTTGTGGAAACCCATGAGGATCTACCTGGAATGTGAAGTCACCTGGGGCAGGATCATCTATGCTCTTCCAGGATGATAAAAACCACTCCATACCAGTAACCAAATTTCGTCCAATTTTCATACCTGGTAGGAAGGTATTACAAGGATAATCAAAGCTCTGCCACAAAAAGTTATCGTTTCCATCTTTCACAACCAAATTTCCTGATTCTAAGAGCACTGCAACTGGATTCTGAAGACTTGTTGAGGCATTGGATGATGACCAAACAATGTTATTTGAACTGTTCATCCTCAGGACAAGACTTCCTTGGGCATTGATACTTAGGAATCCTGAGGAATCAGAAATTGGATTATTTCTGTTGGCTACCCATGCAACTGTGTCCTCAACTGACTTCTCACCATCTTTCTTGTACCAAATTCCAAGGTATCGACCACTTGATTTACCAGGACGGAAAAATCCCATTTCAAAGACATTGCCTGCTGAAACTAGTTTCTCGCCATCTTTAATGGACTGGCCAAGTGTAATGGTGTCCAGTGACAGTGTAGTGGTGATTGTTATGTAAAACAATAGGAAAAAGTAGATAATTAGCATTGTGAAGCCAGCCATATATGGACTCTCAGAAGCAGGCAATTACAGTCTATCTGTTATGTTTTGTTGGCAAAGACCACCAAGCGAGAAATGCATCAGTACAGATATTATGCAACTTGGAATTAAAGTCTTACCATCATCCCCAAAATGAAATGCAAAGTCAAGAGCAATGTGCTGCACAATTGACTTGACTTTTCAACCTTTCAAGTAAGGTCAGTTTTAAAGAAGGCCATCTAGCATTGCACAAACCACTTACATCAGTCTTCGTCATAAGGATTTAGCATCTTTACAAACCACTTACATCAGTCTTCGTCATAAGGATTGACTTGCCTTTGAGTTGTAGAGACCGCTGTTTATAAGGATTTAGCATCTTTACAAATCTGATGCTAAAAGTCTTCTAATCGTTTGCCTGTGGACCACAGACAAGTGACATTGAAGTTCGCGGAAATTAATTGGTTGTGGTCATTTTTGCTGACAGTAGACAGATAACTGTCCAACCTTTTGATTGAGTTGTCTGGGCAAAGCGCTGAATAAAACCTGATTGGTTCAGAAACAACCTTGACATTAGTTTTAGGGTTGCACATTGGGGAAATGGGGATGGATATAGGTCCCCCCATCCCCATTCCCACATTGAGTTCTAATTCTTTTAATCCTGAATTGCTTCTCTTATACAAACATTAGTGTTTCAAAATCTTGTATAAAAGGTGAGACGACGTACCGGTGTAATAGTACAATAACAATTCACGGACTTGGATCATCTCCTCATCTAATCTTTTTCCTCACCTCATCTGATATCATGACACATAAACATTGCAATGAATGTATGGTTAAGATGTGATTGCTTTCTACAATTACTTTATAAACAACTAATCACATGCTTTAAAAAGAAGACGAAAAAGATTAGATGGGGAGAGGATCTAGGTCCACAATTCACAGGTTAGGTGGAAATTTTAGAATTCAATTAATACTGTAGACCCAAGTAGTTACCTTTCAAATCATATATAGCTAAATCATTAAGAAGTCTGAGTAAATGTGAAATGCTAATTTCTTAAGTTGACAGAATCAGCCATTGCCAAGTCAGGGCAATTAGACACTCTTCAAGTAGTAATCACAAGACATTGTCTATGGTCCATACTTTGAATTAATTGATTAGCCTGAACAATTCAAAGGTAGTAATCACATTATATGCGTAATTAATCGGAAATACCAATTCAAAGGTCCCACCAGCTGAAACTAGAGTCTCCCCATCCTTAATGGACTGACTTGGTGTAATAGTATCTAGTACAGCAGAAGTTCCCAAGATAAAGAAGAAACATTTTTAAAACTTGAATTGCGTTTCTAATGCTTTTAATACTGAATTGATTCTCTTATACAAACATTAGTGTTTCAAAATCTTGTATGTAAAGTGAGATCACTTACCAGTACAATCACAATTCACAGGTTATGTGGAAAATTTAGAATTCAATTAATACTGTAGACCCAAGCAGTTGCCTTTCAAGACATACATAGCTAAATCACTGTAGATTTTAAAAAGTCTGAGTAGATGTGAGGAGCTAATTTCTTAAGTTGACAGAATCAGCCATTGACAAGTCAGGGGAATTACACTCTTCAATTAGTGAATCACAAGACATTGTCTATGGTCCATACATTGAATTATCTGGAAATCTTTTTTCTTAATAAATGAATAAATCATTTATTTCTAATAATCTTCTAAATAATTAAACTTATATATAAATATAAAATGAATAACTTAATCATAAATAAATAAAACTATTCACTCACATAACTCCTATACTCAAATCTAGTATGGGACTGGATTCCATTCTGAATTCATCTAGTTCTGCATTCACCCTAAATCACATAATACTCAATTTAGAAATTATTGGGAAATCTAATAATTAACTTGTCTGTATAACAAATCATCAAATCACTTATCTGTTGAACAGTTTCCTTCAAATCTTCTTCTACTTGTGTACTTCTCTCAATCGGCTACAACATATCTTGCATATCTCTCTTTTCTTTTAATTCTAGTTACTTCTTTCTTCCTCTATTTTGTTTCCTAGCCTTTATTAGAAAACAGAGAAGAAAATGGAAGAAAGAAATCTCATCTTATTATTGATTTGGGGAATCTTACACACGCTATATATGTTGCCTCATGACAACTAAAAACATTCAAAGATGACAAATTTTTTATGACAATTTTAGAAAACTGTCATCAATTATAAGTTTTTTTTTTTTTTTTTTTTTTTTTCTTGACAGTTTTTAACTGTCAAGAAATGTTTATAATTTTTTTAAAAAAATTTTCATTATTTAATATTTAATAATAGTATTTAATTAAATAACATTTTTTATTATATATATTATATTATTATTATTATTATATATATTATATATTATTACATATATTATATATAATATATATTATATTATTATATATATTATATATTATTGCATATATATATAATATGTATATTATATAATATATTATATAAATATATTATTATATATATAAATATTATATATATTATATATATTATACAATATTATATTATATAAATATATTTATATATTATATATTATGTATTATTATATTAAATAATATATATTATATAAATATATATATATATATTATTATATTTATATATTTATATATATTATTATATGTATGGGTTCAAAAATTAAATAGCACTTTTTGGGGGAGGGTTTGTGCAAATAGCACCATATTAATAAGTCATGTTTTAATAGCACCAAAATAGGTGATGAGACCAAAATACCCCCACTTACTCTTTTCCTTTTTATTTTTTTTCTCGAAAATTCGAGACTTATTTATGATTTTTTTGAGACTTATTCATGCGTTTTCGAGACTTATTCATGAGTTTTTCGAGACTTATTCCTGCGTTTCGAGACTTATTCTATCGACCTCCATTAATGGCGACAGTGACGATCCGACGACGGCGCTAATTGACTCCCGAGATAGTTGGATCTGGAAGATTGAACGATGCCGAGTTCGTTGGTGCTATCGGTTCATCAGATTCATGACGGATCATCATAAATCGGACGATGAAGATTCGCGATGGTTTGGATTTTGCTTCGTTTCTCTCTCTACACAACTCGAAAATAAAAACGAACACTTTGGTTACAATGATTGGCACTCGACGAACGTTTTCCCGGTGGTTTTACCGGTCAACTCGTCGGTCGGCGATGGCACCTCCATTGAAGCTCCATCAATGGAGGTTTGGGAAAAAGGAAGAAGAAGGTGAAGGACACCCAAGAGAAAAGAAAAGAAACTGGGGGGTATTTTTGTCCAAATTCCATTTTTGGTGCTAATAAAACATGAGTTAGTAATGTGGTGATAGTTGCACAACTTCAAATTTCAAAAGTGCTATTTTGCCCAATTTCCTCTTATATGTATTATATGTATTATATAATATATATATATGTATTATATATTATATATTATATTATTATATAATTGATTAATAAATATTACTAGACAAGTTCTTAAATTTGTTATTCTTCTAATTATTGGTAAATTATTGATTTATTATTTCTAAATAAATTAAAGTTATAAAATAAAAAAAAATACTAAGAATAAAATAAAATGAATCACAATAATAGATGGACTATTTTAATACAATAAATTAAAATTTGAGATTTTATGGTTTATTGATGTGATGTGTTCGATATGTCAAGCTAAAACTATTAGAAATAATAAAATTTCAAAATAATAATAGATTATTTAATATAAAATGAAATTGAATTAAGTAACCATGAGAATGTGAATTATTTTTTATTTTAAAAGAAAATGAAAAATGAAAATTTAATAAAGGAATTAGACAAGATGATAAAATGAAAAAGATATAAAAAAAAAATTAAGCAAAATGTAATTGTTAGGACTTGAAACTTCATCATCAATAAGAATATGAAGTACACTACCCGCTGTGTTATTAGTTTTCTTATGATGTGAGTTAATTATTATTATATATATATTGTATAAGCATAATAATTTTTTTTTCTTTTTAACTTTGAGGTGGGGCATGGGCCTCACCTGACCTTAAAGTGGGTCTGCCCCTGACGACAGACATATATTAAAAAATATTTATTGAATCTTTTAATAAAATTATACTTTTTAAAACATATATAGTCGAGTTAATGGTTTACGAATGGTAATAGGAGTGAGAATGAGAATGGAACGGAAAGGAAAATTGAGTTTTTTGTTTGGTTGGAACTTTATAATTAGTCTCTGAATCAGTATTATTTTGTTTAGTTAACAACGGAATGGAATTGAGTTAACTGTATTTTGACCAAAATACCTCTAATTATAAAACATTCATAATATATAATATATAATATATATCAATATAAATATAAATATAAATATAAATATATATAATATATAATATATATAATTTAGAATATATGTATATTATATTATAAAATATATATATATACTATATTATATTATACAATATATATAATAATATATTTATATAATATAATATAATATATATATTATATTATATTATAAAACATTCATAATATATAATTTTTTATTTATCTTTAATAATTTTTTAAAACTTTTACTTCTTATTTTCAACACCAAACAAAATCTCAATATGAATTTATTTTACAGTAAGGCAAACCGATATTGGATAAGTAAAATTTTAAATTTAATAAATTTACTTTTAAATCATTTACTTTTAAAAAATTCAAAAAAAATAATTTTAAAAAAATTGTTTATTTATTTTGCACCCTCTTGTTTCATACTAAGAGACACATTAGTAATCCAATTACCCATACAAATTTGTAATCTGAGTCTTATATTTGTTCATTAAATTGCAAGATACATGTTGAGAAATATCTCCCATTTGCTAGTCTCTTTAGTGACACTTGCAATAGGACAAGGTCGGAGAGTAGCATGATAGTGAGTAAAGTTCGTTCCTACAGGGATCGAGTGACCGATTACCGAAATTGACTAGCATATTTGTTATTCAAACAATCAATGACGAGGGTTTTCAAATTAAGTAAAGTAAACTAAATTGATTAAAGGACTAATGTTAATGCAAAGAAGGAATAACACGAAAATAGACTTGAATATGATAATGGAGAGAAACATGCTAGGACATGACTACACCCCACCCTATATTGACTTCCATTCTAGAATCAATTATTCACCCCAAAACATGCTCATGCAATTCATATACTCATACACCCTAATATTTACCCACAATCTTGGTCAAGTAGAATAGGCCAAACCCAAAACATACCCAAGCTTATCTTTCAATTACCCAGAATATATGAATGAGTTCATTACGGACATTGGTGTACTAAACGAATCCTATACGCTAGCCTAAGTAGGTCTACTTTTCTAGACATGCATAGGGGGCATTTTATCGAACACGTGACGTGCATCTTCGGTTAGTGCATAACACACCACTACAATTCATTCAAAAGGAGATCAATCAATTGAAAGCTTTAAGTGCTTTAAAATACCCATACAAACTACAATTTGCACATAAGAGATAAATAAGAGTCAATGCATATAAATATATAGTCAAGGGTGGGGTTTCATCAAATCCTAGCACTAAGAGTTTAGCTCATATCACAAAATGTAGCCATACAACAATTATGCTCAAATAAATACATGGCTAACATAAAGAACATGAAAGAGAATAAGGATTAGAGAAAACTAATGAGATCTTCTCTTCTTCCTTTGCTTGCTCTTTTTCTTCTAAGCTCTTCATCCCACTCTCTATTGCCCAAAATATGAAGTGATGGTGGTTGTGGAAAGGAGAGGTGATTAGTGTGTTTAGATGTTAGGGAGATGTGGGATCTTTGAAGGTTTTGAAGGATGGGGATGGTGTTGTGAGAGGAGATGAGTAAAGGTGGAGTTTTTGAGTAATTTTCGAGCTAGGGAGAGAGTGACATTGAAAAACCTAAAAGAGGTATTTATATGGGACCCAAAATAGGGTCAAAAGTCCTTTTGGAATACGAAGAGGCGGACTGCCGCGGTTGGCATTTCCGCGGTTGGTCAACCGCGGCACTTTAACCGCGGCAACCATAAGAAGTTTCTGTCGCCTGCCTTGCCGCGGTTGGTCAACCGTGGCACATCAACCGTAGCGCCCTTGAGAGGTTTTTGTCGCTTGGCTTGTAGCTTTTGTACAACTGCGACGCTCTGATCAAGGCCCCCAAACTTTCCAAAATTGCGCAATGAGCCCTAAAAACATCCTTTATAACCGAAACACCCCTGCTAACAATTTATTATGTAAAAACCTCAAACAAGCCATTAAACACCCGGTTTTACCCGAGAACCGTACTCAAAATGATACGGAAAAGGGGCTACACTTTGTGTAGAAGTGAAGCAATCACCCATGTAGTGATAGTTGTATTCCAAATCATGTTTATTATTACAACTGATGTCACGAGTCTCCTATAGACCATGTTTGGTTGGATGGAATAGAAAGAAAGCCATTCCATTCGATTGGTTTGTTAAAATGCAATGAAATTGTGATTCCATTGGAATTGAGATTCTACCATTTTGGTGGAATGGGCATTCTATCCAAAAACTAATGGAAAGCCATTCCATTCCAAACATTATATTATCATATATATTATATTATTATATATATTATATATTATTACATATATGATATATAATATTAATATATTAATATATATATATTATATGTATTATATATATTATATTATTATATATTAATAAATTAAATAATATATGATTATATATAATATATCCATAATATATCATGTTATTATACATTCATAATTAGGGGTATTTTGGTCAAAATACAATTAACTCCATTCCATTCCGTTGTTAATCAAACAAAATAATACTGATTCAGAGACTAATTCTAAAGTTCCAACCAAACAAAAAACTTAGTTTTCCTTTCCTTTCTATTCACATTCTCATTCTCATTCCCATTCCGATTACCATTCCAACATATAACCAAACGTGACCATAGAGTATTGACCAATAACTTGACTATATATGTTTTAAAAAATATAATTTGATTAAAAGTTTCAATAAATATTTTGTAATATATGTCTATCGTAGAAATTAGAATTTTGATTAGTTGAATAAATTTAAATTTATATATATTTGTAACAACTCATATAGGTTATATATAAATATTGTTCAATCGTTAACACATCAAGTATTGTAGTCAAGTGGTAAAGACTTATAACGTTGACTTGAGGGGTCTCAAGTTCAATTCCCACTGATGACAATTAATTCTCATTATTTTCAGAAGTGGCCGGGCTGTGGGTGGCAGCAGATGGCGGTTGGGGCCGGCCAGTGACGGATGACGATGGCGGAGATTTGTGGTGGCGGGTGGCAGGTGGCAGCGATGGCGATGGCCGGTCGGCCGTGGGAGGTGAGGTGGCGGCAGCAGGTATATAAATATAAATTAATTAAATATTAACAGTTTTTAGTTAAATATTAATGAAATATTATAAGGATTTCTTGATAGTTATTAACTGTCATAAAAGCCATTGTTGACAGTTTTTAACTGTCAACAAACATGGGATCATCAAGTCCTATTTATAATTGCTAAGACTAATTATACCAATTATATTGCAGCACTGTAGTACTTAATCTATTAATACTCCCCCTCAAGATGGACTATATATATTGTGCAGTCCCATCTTGTTAATCAAGTGCTTTGTATGTTCATGGGACACAGGATTTGCAGCAATATGAAGAGCTGCTTGTTTGTCACATTATAGAATTGTAGGTTTTGAATGACTAACTCCAAGGTCCTTTAGCAATGAAAGAAGCCAAGTGAGCTCACAAGTAGTATTTGCCATAGATCTATGCTTTGCCTCTGCAGATGATCTTGAGATCGTGTGTTGTTTCTTTGATTTCCAAGAAATCAAATAATCACCAAGAAACACGCAGAAACCACTAATAGATCTCGTACTGTCTGGACAACCTGCCCAATCTGAGTCTACAAAGGCCTTCAACTAAATCTCAGAGTTGGAAGGGAAGAAAAGACCTTGTCCAGGTGAAGACTTGATATACTGTAGAATTATTTGAGCTGCTTTAAGATGAGGAAATCTAGGTTTAGCTAGAAATTGACTCAATCGATTAACACTGTAAGAAATATCAGGCCTTGTGCTTGTCAAATACAGTAACTTTCCAATCATCCTTCTATACAGAGATGGATCTTCTAACAAGTCACCATCATCTTAAGTCAATTTGAGATTTGCTTCCATTGGTATGCTAACTGGTTTGCAGCCCAAATATCCAACATCTGGCAACAATTGTAATGCTTAAGGCCTTTGTGAAATAAGGATTCCCTTGTCAGATCTAGCCACTTCTAAACCCAAAAAGAACCTTAAACTTCCCGAGTCCTTGAGCTTGAATTTCTTGTCCAAGGAAACCTTTAATTATTTCATTGCTGTAGCATCATTAAACCAATAAGGCAATAAAAGTAGAACCTGTATTTTTGATAAACAAAGAGTGATTTGTGGCGGATTGATGAAAGTTCCCTTCTAAAAGAGCACTTGAAAACTTGGCATACCATTGCCTTGAAGCTTGCTTTAAACCATAAAGTGATTTGTGTAACTTGCAAACTAGATTAGTAGGTAAATTCTCCCTCTTAGGACTATACCCTTGAGGTATAGTCATATAAACTTCCTCATATAGGTCACCATACAAAAATGCATTGTTGACATCAAGTGGTGCAAAAACCATTGTTGTTGTACAGAGGCTATTTATGCCCATCATTAAAACTGAGAAAATACAACTTTTCACCAAAACCTTACTCTGTTTTTTACTTGGTATCAGAGCATTACATACCATCCGAACCTTCACCTTAACCTTCACCTTAATCTTAATCATGGATAACGACAAACCCGAATCCTTCATACCCTTTACACCTGAATCATCTATACCAGTTATCCATATTCAATCAGAAAATTTGGTTTTCAAGCCGGCGTTATTTTGACAGAAGTGAACTAAGATGTATGGTCTCAGTTATTGGAGATGCATATCGCAGTACATGAAAAGCTGGAATATATTTTGAGCAAAACTGCACCCCCCCCCCCCCTCCGAAGGAGACTGATGCTTCTTATGCGAAATGGTATGCCAAAAATCAAAAAGTCAAAGGATGGTTGTTGACTTCTATGTCGCTGGAGATTATGAAGCGCTATCTTCGATTGTGCACCACACATGAAATTTGGAGTGCTCTAGCCAAAGCATTTTATGATGGGTCGGATGAATCACAACTTTTCGCACTAAATCAACATGCCTTCTCTACCAAACAGGTTGGTCATTCTCTATCCACCTATTACGGTGAGCTTGTCACAATTTTCTAAGAACTGGATTATCGTGATAAGATTATAATGAAAGATCCTGATGATGTTATTACATATAAACAATTTGTTGAACGATTGCATGTGCATATATTATTGAGTGGACTTGATGCCGAATTTGAACAAATCTGAGAGAGGTGAGATTCTCTGAAAGGACCGAGCAATGGACCTTGAAGAGACCTATGCATATATATATGTCGTGATGCCGTCCGCGGAGCAACAATAAATGGTGAAACTGATCACTCAAAGTCCTCTACCATGGTGGCTCGTCGGGGCAAGCCTCAGCAACGGCAAATCCACCCTAAATCAGACTCTATTTTGAACCATGTTGCAGACCAAACTCGGTCATCTGAATCACAAAAGGGATGCTATGAAATAGGAGTTGCAAAACCAGAACGTGTGTGTACTCACTATGGTGAAACCGGACATACTAACAACAGGTGCTATGAACTGATTGGATATCCAGATTGGTGGGATCCGTCCAAGGCACCACGCAAATGAAATTCAAAAGGCAACCATGCCTCTGTTGCTGTAGCTGAATCTTTAAAAAAATACTTCTGGAGAAGTCTCCTCTTTGAATGCTACTTCAGGTAACACCAGTAAGGCTCTTCATACTTCCGCACCTAATAGTGATAATACATGGATAATTGATTCTGGTGCTACCGATCACATGACCTTTGACAGTAATCATATTCAATCTATGAAACCATCTAAACAGCATATAGTGTCTACAGCCAATAGTACTCCCTCTCCTATAATTGGAAAAGGTTCAATATCTCTCCTAAATAATTTGAATTTGGAGTCTGTTTTGGTTGTACCTTCCCTCAAACATAACTTGTTCTCTATTGCCCAAATAACCCGTGCTTTATGTTGTGTTGTGATTTTTTGGCCTAACTCTTGTGTTTTTAAGGACATTCGGACTTGGAAGACAATCGGTTATGGTACTAGATGGGGAAAACTCTATTATCTCGATCTAATGCCTGCTAGCTCCAATCAATTGGCTCAAGTTTTTTCAGTGGATAAGTATGATAAGACTTCAGAAATTTGGTTGTGGCATAGGCGCTTAGGTCATGCATCTTTAGGATATTTACAAAAATTGTTTCCGAAATTGTTTTCTAAGATAATTGCTTTAGATTAGTGTGATATTTGTGAACTAGCTAAGAGCCATTGTGTGTCATTTCCAATAAGTAAGAATAAAAGTCCAGTGTCATTTATGATAATACACTCTGATGTTTTGGGTCTAGCCAATACCCCTTCTATGAATGGTGCACGTTAGTTTGTTTCTTTTACTGATGATAACACGCTTATGACTTGGGTGTGCTTAATGAAATCTAAAAATGAAGTTAGCTCATTGTTTCAGAAGTTTCACAAGATGATAGCCACTTAGTATCAATCTCATATACAAGTTCTTCGCACTGATAATGGTGGAGAATTTGTTAATCAAGATTTGAAACAATATTTACAGTTACATGGAATTGCTCACCAGATGACTTGCCCTTACTCCCCTCAACAAAATGGAGTAGCGGAGCACAAAAATCATCATCTTCTTGAAGTTGTACGTGCTTTCTTATTTGGGGCTCACGTGCCCACTAATTACTGGGGCAAAGCCATTACAGTTGCAGCTTACCTCATCAATCATGTACCTTCTAGTTCCTTTCAGTTTTAGACTCCTTTTAACGTTCTTTATAAGGTTGTACGTGCTCCTTCTGTCTTGAATCTATCGCCTCGAATATTTGGTTGTGTAGCCTTTGTGCACCTTCATAAACCTTTGAGCAATAAGTTGGAACCTCGAGCTCATATTTGTGGGCTATGCCTCGCAACAGAAAGGCTATCGGTGTTATCATCCCCCTTCTCATAAGTTATATGTTACTCTTGATGTTGTTTTTCAAGAAAACGATATGGATTATTCTATCCCCGAGTCTTCACTTCAGGGGGAGAATAGAAATGAATTACAGACTCTGAATTACTTTGGTGGCAACTTGGATAATAGTGGTGAATGTCCAAATGAGGAAAATGATGACTATCCATATGAGTCAAATGATGATGAGGAAATGAAGATGAGAATAGTCAGGATAATAGGGAAGTGGTTCCGCCTATATCTTCAGAATAAGTATTGTAGATGTCACAAGAGCTGTCGCAAGTTCAAGTTCCAATTTCTCCCCTTCATGAGGTACCATTTAACCAATTGCTCTCTCAAGTCGATTCCATGTCTAAACCTCAGGTAAATTCCAAACCCCACTTGAAAGTGCTACCTAATCGAGTCACAAGAGGAATACCTAAAGTAAACTATGAACATGTTCTTAGTTCCAAATCTAAATATCCCGTAAGTACTTATGTGTCTTACCATAGATTGTCAAAGGAAAATGAATCATTTGTGAATCAATTATCTACTGTATCTATTCCTAATAGTGTGCAGGAAGCCTTAAGAGATCCTAGATGGAAGGAAGCAATGAATGAAGAAATGAAATCTCTCAAAAAGAACTCAACATGGGAGATTGTTAACTTTCCTGAAGGAAAGAAACCCATCGGTTGTAGGTGGGTCTTTACCATTAAATACAAAGCTAATGGAGCCATCAAATGATTCAAAGCCAGACTTGTTGTTAAAGGATATACTCAAACTTACGGAATTGATTATGTTGAGACATTCGCACCAATGGCTAAAATTAATACTGTTCGTATTTTATTATCCCTGGCTGTGAATCTTGATTGGCCTTTGCAATAGTTTGATGTGAAAAATGCATTTTTGCATGGAGATCTTCAAGAAGAAGTATATATGGAGCTGCCTCCTGGATGTATTATGCAACCTGAAGACAGCAAACGAGTCTGTAAATTGAGAAAGGCCCTGTATGGTTTGAAGCAATCCCCTAGAGCGTGGTTTGGAAGGTTCACGAGTTCTATGAAGACTTTTGGATACAAACAAAGCACAATAAAGAAAAGATTACTGCTCTTATTGTGTACGTTGATGATATGATAATGGCTAGAAATGATCCAGAAGAGAAGAAAGCATTAAAAGATCATCTTGCTCATGAATTTGAAATGAAAGATCTTGTCAATTGAAGTATTTTCTTGGAATTGAAGTGTCAAGATCAAAGAAGGGTATTTTCTTGTCTCAACGAAAATATGCCTTAGATTTGTTGAATGAAACTGGTATGACAGCATGTAGTCCAGTTAGCACTCCTATGGAAGAAAATTTGAAGTTTGGCATGCATCCGGATCAAGTTCCTACTAACAAGGAACAATATCATAAATTAGTTAGGAGATTGATGTACTTTCACATACTCGCCCTGATCTAGCTTATGCACTAAGTGTTGTCAACCAATTTATGAACTCCCCGAGCGAAGAACACATGAATGCCATCATTCGTTTCCTGCGTTACTTGAAGTCATCTCTGGGAAAAGGTATTATGTTTACAAATGGAGACAACTTGGACATCAAAGGGTATACTGATGCAGATTGGGACGGGTCAATCGAAGACAGACGGTCTACGTCTAAGTATTTCATATTTGTAGGTGGGAATCTAGTTACTTGGTGAAGTAAAAAACATGAGGTAGTAGCTAGATCAAGTGCTGAGGCCGAATACAGGGGAATGGCTAAGGCAATATGTGAATTACTGTGGATCAGAAATTTATTACAAGACCTACATATAGAGCAAACCAGTCCTATGAAGTTATACTACGATAACAAGGCAGCATGTGATATTGCCCATAATCCGGTTCAACATGATCGAACTAAACATGTTGAGGTTGATAGACATTTCATCAAGGAGAAATTGGAAGCAAAGCTTATTGAAGTTCCTCATGTTCGATCTCAAGACCAACTTGCAGATATACTCACCAAAGCTGTGTCAAGTCAAGTTTTTAATGGGTGTCTTGACAAGTTAGGCATGAACGACATCTATGCACCAACTTGAGGGGGAGTGTTGACAATTGACAATTCCGCAATTATCTCCAAGCTGGTGTACTGTTGTATTGACTCAAAAATTAATTTTGTACACATTAATTGATTTTGTAAATATTAGAAATTGATTATTGTAGTTACTGCTTTCCTAGAATAGAGATATTGTTTCCTAAAGTGACAGTACGTGTGCCTAAAGTTTAGGATTTGGTTAAAACTGAGAAAATACAACTTTTCACCAAAACCTTACTTTGTTTTTGACTTTCCCATGCTGGATGACCAGAAGCTTGGTAATAAGACTCTGGTTCAGATTGACTTACTTTAAAGGGCAAAGACAGTCTTCTATAATCAAGAAATATTGAAAGAGGATAAGATGTTGGAGAAGAATCCTCAACAGAAGAATGTGAAGCCAAGGCATAATGATAGTCCTATAAATAAGAAGGCTTCTTAACAGTCCTTGTAGAACGAGTATGAACAACATTTGAAAGATCAGGAGAAACAGGCTGAGGAGAAGAAACATGATCAAATACTGGCATTGGTAAGACTTGATCAACAAACAAATCTTGAAACTCTCTTGATTGAGTGGAAACAGTAACTAATGGAAACATTTTCTCATGAAACTAAATATCTCGAGAAACAATGACTTTATTAGTCTCAATATCTAACAACTTGTAGGCCTTCATACCAGAAGGATAACCCAGAAAAACGCATGCCTTATACCTTGGAAAAAACTTATCTCTAGAACTCAAGAGAGTAGAGGCATAACACAAACATCCAAAGGCTTTAAGATGATCATAAGAAGGGGTTTATGGTAGAGAACCTCAAAAAAAGATTTATGCTTCAAAATGGGTGAAGGAATTCTATTGATGAGGTAGGTTGCAGTAAGAACACAATCCCCCCAATACTCCAAAGGCACATTAGATTGAAACAATAAAGCTCGAGCAACATTGAGTATATGTTGATGTTTTCTTTCCACAACAGAATTCTGTTCAGGTCTCTCAACGCAAGAATGAAAATGAGTTATTCCAAGAGATTGATAAAAATCTAAAAAACTCAATTCTTTAGCATTATCTGACCCGACCCCCTTAATAGTTACCCCAAATTATGTCTTAATCATAGCAAAGAACTTAGGAATAATCTACTGAACTTCAGACTTGGTATGCAACAAATATACCCAAGTAAACCGTGAGCAATCATCAATAACAGTAAGAAAATATCTGAAACCTTCAACTGTAATAGTGTGAAAAGGACCCTAAATATCATAATGAATAAGATCAAAAGGCATAGCAGACAAAGCATTATGAGAAACAAAGGGCAATCTTCTTTGCTTAGCAAAATGACATATAGAGCAATGAAAATTAGTATCATTACAAGTCTTAAACTGTAAACTCTTTTCTAATGGCTGCACTTTTACACATGAAGGATGACCTAGCCTATAGTGCCATAATGTCTCACTAGTAGGTATGACAGAATTACAAACTGCAATTGAATATGCTCAATAATCTGGAAGAACCAAATAATAGAGATTTCCAATTCTCTTACCAATCCCAATCTGGAGAGCCAGAGAAGAATCCTGAATCACACAACAATCAGCAGAGAAAACTAAAGAATAATGAGCACTCTTTGTAAGAGAACTAACAGAGAGCAAGTTGTACTTGAAGTTTGGCACATATAAAACCTTTTCCAAAAGTATTTGAAAAGAAAGTCGAACTGTCCATACTCGAGAAATGGATATATGTTGATCATTTGGTAAAGTCACATAAGGAGTAAGTATAGCAGAATCAAATGATGCAAAATAGTCTATATTGTGACATACATGATGAGTTGTACTGGTATCTAAAATCCAAGCATTTGGAGGAATAGAAGAAGATATACCGGTGAAGTTAGAAACAATAGGTTTATAATCATTGCTAGAGTGTGAAGCACCTTGAAGCTGTGAATTGAGAAATGCAATTAATTGTTGGCATTGATTGTTGGATAAGCTAGAAACATAAGCACTAGAAGACTCAGAAGATACTTCTTCACCATGATCAAAACCAAAGCTAGCTTGTTTAGCAATTGGCTTGCCTTGATTACCATTTGGATTTCTGCTTTTGAACTTGTATCCTGGAGGATAGCCTTGCAACTTATAACACTTGTCCATTGTGTGACCAAGAACACCACAATGTTTGCAAGAAGGTCTATCATTTCTTCCTTTGGAATAGTTAGAACCATCAGTACTGTTTCCAGTAGTCATCCTAAAAACTGCAAAACCTGATGAGAAATAAGAGGTAAAACCTCTTTGACGTTCTTCTTGAACCACAAGTGAAAACACCTTGTTTATTGGAGGAAGAGGATCTTGCATAAGAGTCTAAGCACGAATATATGCATATGACTTGTTCAACCCCATCAAAAACTGAAGTACATACTCTTGCTGTTGATAATCCATCAATGCTTTCATACCTCCATAATCACAAGTTGGAATAGGCCTAAAATCCTTAAGTTCATCCCAAAGTGTCTTAAGCTTGGTATAATAGTTGCTAATATCACTAGAACCTTGAGCAAACTATTGAGGAGTTGTTTGATTTGAAAAACTTGAGGACTATTACTTTGATAAAATCGATCATGAAGATTGTTCCAAACATCAATAGCATTATCAATATACATAATACTATTAGCAATCTCAGCATGTAAAATCCAGGACATGACCATGCTATTACATCGAGACCAAGAGTTGTAAAGAGCATCAGTAGAAGAAGGTTTAGAAAGTGTACCATCAACAAAACCTAGTTTGTTCTTTACAACAAGAGCAATGGTTATCGCTATCGACTCTAGAAATTAAAATTGCCTCCAACAAGTTGATGCGAAACTAAGTTCAATCCAGGATGATCACTATTACTGAGATAGAATGGACAACTGGAATCATCCGCTAAAGATCGACCTGAAACTTCCAAAAAGGCAAATCAATTCCCATCATTGCCGTTATTGGCTTGATTATCGCTAGTATTAGTAGCAGTAGTAGTTGACTGCGAACCTCCTCCACGAGCCATGATCAATAAAGAAATAGATGATCAGAAAAAAGAAGAAGAAGAAGAAGAAGAAGAAGCAGCAGCGGTGCAGCAATGGCGCTCTAATACCATATTAGAAAACAGAGAAGAAAATTGGAGAAAGAAATTTGTTCTTATTATTGATTTGGGGAATCTTACGCACGTTATATATGTTGCCTTATTACAACTAACATACAACTGTCAAAATGCCTGAGTGACAGCTCATCAAGTCCTATCTATAATTTCTAAGACTAATTATACCAACTATATTGTAGCATTGTAGCACTTAATCTGTTAATAGCCTTAGCCAAGTCTCTCTTTTCTCCATTTTTTTCTCAAATATTCTTTTCTTTCTATCAAGCTTTCCTCCGTCTGATCTCTCTCCCGATGTTATATCTTTATTTTCTGTTCTTTCTTTCTTTTATTTCTTACTCAACTTGCCTCTCTGTTATGCGAAAGCTGCCCAATCATCTTGCACTATTACCCTAGTCGCCACCGCCGCGGCTTCTTTCTCTCCTTTCACTTTTGCTAAGGTTGGCCTCTTACGGTGCCCTTTACCCCTCTGATGGCCTTGTCGTCGATGGGGAATGCCAGATATGGAGATTCCTTGGTGCAATCCTGAGCTCATGCGGTTGCTAAGTCGGTGAACAATCCTTCATTCAAAATACCTATGCAATTTCCGGTGGATATTAACGGTGAATTGGGGTTCATCTTTTCGGAACCAGAAATGGCTAAAGCGGTAGAAGATTATAAATTTTCCATTGTCATGAAGTTCATGCATGCTCGTCCTTCGATTGATAACATTCAGTTGAACGTAGTAAAAACGTGGGGTTTGTTGGAAACTCCAACAATCAGTTTTATGGATGATTATCATGTCTTAATCCAGATGAAGAATGAATGTGATTTTGTGCATGGATGGACACGTGAAGGAAGAACGATGGAAGGAATTTCTTTTCGGTTGTTTAAATGGACAAAGGAATTCGATTTACATAGAGAATTTCCATTGGCCCTTCAATGGATTTTTTTACCTAGTTTACCAATGCATCTTTATCGACATGATTGTCTCCAAATTTTTGCAACTTGTTTCGGTAGGTATCTTGGGAGATAATGCAACACTGAATCAAACGAGAGTGACGGGTGCAAGAATTTATGTGGAAGTGGATTTGACTATGGAACCAGTGAAAGGTTTCCCCATTATGGTTTCTCCGAAAAAATGTATTTAGCAAGAGGCAAGATATGAGAAGCCAAGATTCTATTGTATGAAGTGTCATCGACAAGGACATACTGCAGTTGTTGGTAGGGTCAGGGAGGGACGTTAAGTTGTAGGGAAACTGAACGAAGAGACAAAATTTTAGCAACCGAAAAACAAAATAATAAGGGGGGAGGAATCGGGGTTTAAAGAAGGGCTGGAGATAGAGGTGAATACTATTTTATTTGATGGTAAATTATCGATCATTCGAGAGGATAGTAATGACAACTAGAATAATGTTGTGATTGAAGGAAGCAGTGATGAAGTCCTTAGTCCTGGTGGTGCCATGATAGAAAAAGAGTCTAATCATAGTTTACAAAATTCTTCAGAGAATCAAAAGGAAGATAGTGATAAAAAAATGTGAGGAAGTTTGGGGTGATGAGGAATTGGAAGTGGTTCTGGAAACAGTGCAGATGCATACACCTATTGAGAAGTCTCCAATGTTATCTGGTACTCTGATTTCTAAACCAAAAACTGATGATTATGCTAGCTTTGGGTTGCTATTCAGATCAAGAGGAAGAAGAAATTATAGGTTTGAAAGGTAAAGAAAAGGCTTATGATTCTGATGGAGTTGCTCCTTCGTATTTTGAAAAAACTAATAATTTAGTTAGAATAGTGAGGAAGTCTCAGCGAGTTCACACCCGATCTCAAAAATTGAATTTATGATAGACACCATTTTCTATTGGAATGTCAGAGGGTTGGGGAGTTCGAGGAAGAGATTGAAGTCGTTACTCATTTAGAATAATGTATCCATTTGTTCTATTGCTGAACCCTTTGCTAGAGAGAATCGTATGGCCACAATGGGTAATTTTTTTACTTTCAATTATTTTTGCTCGAATGAAACTGTTAGGGGTAAGCTTTGGATTTTTTGGAAGGAACTAGATGTTTTTCAGGTGTTGTCTCGCTCTACCCAAATGATTACTGGGATGGCTGGTGTTGGCTAATCAAAGGCTGCACCTCACCTTTGTTTACACCAAATGTACTTATACTAAAAGAATGGCACTTTGGGCTGATTTGGAACATACCCAGATGAATGATTGCCCTTGGATGGTGTTGGGTGATTTTAATGCTATTCATATGGATTCTAAAAGAATTGGTGGTCAGCCGAGGCCACCAATTTCTATGTCTGAATTCAATGACTGCCTAGACATATGTGGGCTTTTTGATCTTCCGAGTAGTAGACAAGCTATGTCTTGGTGTAATGGACATGAAGGGTTGGCTAGGAGCTAGGCGAAGTTGAATAGAGTGGTCATCAATAATGTTTTTTCTTCTCAATATACGATGGCTCATTTAACGTAATTGAGTCGTAAAACTTCAGACCATTGTCCCATGATTGTGAATTTTGAGAGGACTTATTTGTCTTATGGTCCGACCCCTTTTCGTTTTCAGAATATGGATTTGAGTACAGTTCTCGTTCGATCAATATTATCTTTTTGTTTATGTTATTTGTTTGTGGTTTTTTAGGCTTGTTTAGTGTTTTTTTGGTTTGGTTTGCCTTTTTTGTATTTGTGTTGTTTAGGCCTATGTGGTGCCGTGTGGGGTTTGTGGGGCTGTTATTTTTTGTTCTTTGGGGGCTTCCCCTGTTTTGCCTTTTTGGCTCAATAAAGCTTATCTTAAATAAATAAAATTAAATTAAATATAAAAAAAAAAACTTGCCTCTCTGTTGCTGTTATATCTTTTTTTTTTTTTTCTTATTCTTATCAAACCCATCTCTCGGCTCTCGCTTTTGCCACCAAACCTTGCCACCTTTCACCCAACTTTCCACTTTACATCATCATGCACGGCCACTTGTCCCATTCTTATTATTATTATATTAAAAATCTCATCCCAACTAACCAGGTACCAAATTTTGGATATTTGGATCTTTTGGGGCTTGGGTCAAAATGGAATTGGGCTTTGATTTTGACTTAGGTTTGGGATTGACCAGCTTTTGGGTTGAAATCTGTTGGGCATGGATTGGGCTTGGGACCTTACACTTTTTCTTCTTTTTCTTTTCTTTCTTTGCTTTCTGTTTTTCTGTTTTGCTTTCACCAATTGTCCCTTCTTTCTCTTCATTTTCTTTTTCTTTTTTATTACTTCCTAACACCTCATGCCACCAACCTCCCAATATCTTGTCAAATGTCCTGATTTGCTGGCCACTTGATTCTGTTTTTTTTTATTCTTTAAATAATATTCTGGCATTCTGTTGGGCGACAAACCTTTTGGGATGGAATTTGTATTGGGCTTTGATTTTGACTTAAGTGGATTTGTGTGTTGGTATAATTCTGGAGCCGGACCTTACAAGACTCGTAAATCATGACAAATATAATTTCTCATAGTTGATGATCTAACGAATACCATGTAGGCCTACACTTAACATTTGATAATGTATTTATGGAAATGGGTCATTACAGATAGTCACATTTATGAGTAATTCAATTAGCATGTCAGTAGGTAGATTAGGCTTAGTTCATACGATTTAGAAATCACAATAATAATTGACATCATTAAACTCTTCTACAGGATGGTGATCAACGATCCTTGAAAGAGAAAGAGACTACACATCCACTTTGCACTCCATCTTTTGGCTCATTATCGCCAAGGGAGTAAGCTTCTGCCTTCTGCTCACATCGGATTATATGATAAAACAAATGTCGTCGTTTTGATCTGATAGCTCAATCATTTTGACCTTTAACGAGGCTCTAACATTGAGATTGTGATATCATTGGTAGAAGATGATTGCTGCTTACTTGACGATGACTCTGATTCAATATGATTCCTTTCTGTGAAAAAACCAGGCAGCTTTGGCTAAGGCAATGACCCTTCACCGCCCAACATTAGAGCCACAGTTGACAGGTTTGGCCTATCTTCTGGTCCTTGTTGCACACATAACAGACCGATATGAATGCATCGTAATATTTTAGATGAAGTAGAAGAGTAATCTAACAGTTGATCAATTAGTTCAATTGCCCTTCCTTCATTACAGAGTCTCCATGCCTGAAAATGATAAGAACCAATAGTTACCATCCTACTCCTCAATCCATACAACAGGACTTTGGCACCACAGTAAAAAGGAATTTGTAAAAGTTAATTTCATGAATTGACTATCAAAACTGCTAAAAGAATTCCATTGGATTCCATTAAAACAAATCCAAGAGGTGGTATAGAAAGATCACTCATTCTTATCACTCATTCTTTAGATTTACATGTCCAAGAAGATTATGCTTGTGGTCACTATCACAAAATCCTATGTTTCTCTTCCCACTTATTATCTCTAGTACTAAAACACCAAAGCTAAAGACATCTAACTTTACTGAGAAAATCCCATCTCCTGCATATTCAGGAGACATATATCCACTGCAGAATTACATTGCAAAGAGAGAATGGGTTAACCGATAACATAATATAATGAAACAAATGCGAGTGTACTTACTATGTTCCAATAACTCTATTTGTTTCTCCCTCAATTTGATCTCCTCGGAATGTCCTAGCTAGACCAAAGTCTGAAATTTTCGGGTTCATTTCATTATCTAATAAAACATTACTGGCTTTGAGATCTCTATGTATAATCCTTAATCTTGAGTCTTGATGAAGGTAAAGAAGCCCTCTGAAATTCCTCCAATAATTTGGATGCGCTTGCCCCAATCCAATAATTCTCTTCTTGTTTTATCTGAAAAGTTTTTTCATTTGAGTTAGTCCTAACCTAAACTCTAAAGAGGACCTATAAAGATAATAACTATATGATTATGACGACCAAAATTAAAGAGTCAGTTTGGAGAAGATCATCAAACCAAAAATGAAGTAGTCCAAGTTTTTGTTGGGCATGTACTCATAAATTAACATTCTTTCATCTCTTTGAGTGCAACATCCCAACAACTTTACGAGGTTTCAGTGCTGCAGTTTAGCAATTAAAACGATCTCATTCTTGAACTCATCAATTCCTTGTCCATAACATTTTGAAAGTCTTTTAATAGCAATTTCTTGCCCGTCCATCAATGTACCCTATAAATCATCATTCAATTATTCATAATGGTAAACATTGTTTCAATTGGAAAAATAATAACCTATTGTTGTGTACCTTGTAAACAGGTCCAAAACCACCTTCTCCCAGTTTATTCTTGTCTGCAAAGTTGTTGATGGCGTTAACTATGGCGTTCAAATCATATATTAGTAATTCATTGTCATCTTTTCTGGTCTCTTCTGTGTTGACATCTCTATCTTGACTGTTTTCTGTTTGTCCTGAAATATAATACTAAAATCAGTATGCAAGCTTCGAACTTGAAACAAATGCTTTTGTAAGTGTGTTGGATTGAGCTATAATTTACCTTGATTCCTAACTTTCCTTTTCCACATAAAGATGATCCAGACAAGTACAAGCAGTCCCATAGCAGAAATTACACATGTCACTATGATTATTACCCGTTTCTTCTCACTGAGTTGCCTCCTTAGCTTTCGATCAATATTATCTGAAACATCATGGATTTGAGTACAGTTACTTCAGATCAAAGCAGTT
Organism: Acer campestre; assembly: GCA_954870605.1. Taxonomy (NCBI): domain Eukaryota; kingdom Viridiplantae; phylum Streptophyta; class Magnoliopsida; order Sapindales; family Sapindaceae; genus Acer; species Acer campestre. Next base: position 42,466,396 of record OX940801.1, read on the forward strand.
ACTAGCTAGATGCATCCTAGCTTGCAATCAAGATTTTTAAATATAATACCACTACGAAAAAGTAGAAGGTACCTAGTTCGGAAGCAGTTACCCCGTACATAGAGAGGTTGCCCATTCTCAGTAAGTTTTCTTGTGTCAAACAAGTCATTAAACCAGAGCAAACAGCCGGTTCCTCCTTCTCTGACATCTGAATTTGCATATGCTGTACAGGAGCAATTGTTGAGACACAATTTCTCACATTCCACAAGACTAATGTTTTTATCAACCCAGGAATGACTCGTGTCTGGCAATTTTGCTGCTTCATATTTTAGAAACCAATCTCTGTGATTACAAGGCAACGGAGCCCTTCGAACACACCTTCAGTCCAATCTAAGATTTCCCATTCTCTTGGTGATTTAGGTGTGAATCCTTCCAAGCATTCGCATACAGCAGGAGACTTATTGATGTTGCAACTTCCATTTGAACCACACAGGGCATATTTGTCACACAGATCAATCATCACAGTAGAGAATCTTGTCCAAGTATGGGTTCGATCTATCCATGTAAAACACTGCACTTCACCATATGGAGTCACCGCCATTCTTGAAGGGACTGATCTGTTTTGGATGTCAAACGTGTAAAATACCTCTTTCTCATTTGATACGAACTCATATGTGTATACTAGATTTGGTTCAAGCTGAGGAGTCCCAGTCCAACGAAGACCATTCCAGGAGCCTGCTCTAAACAATATTTCAGGTCCCTTTTTAACTAACAGTTGTGGAAACCCATGAGGATCTACCTGGAATGTGAAGTCACCTGGGGCAGGATCATCTATGCTCTTCCAGGATGATAAAAACCACTCCATACCAGTAACCAAGTTTCGTCCAATTTTAATACCTGGTAGGAAGGTATTACAAGGATAATCAAAGCTCTGCCACAAAAAGTTATCTGGGTCGTTATCGTTTCCATCTTTCACAACCAAATTTCCTGATTCTAAGAGCACTGCAACTGGATTCAGAAGAGTTGTTGACGCATTGGATGACCAAACAATGTCATTTGTACTGTTCATCCTCAGGACAAGACTTCCTTGGGCATTGATACTTAGAAATCCTGAGGAATCAGAAATTGGAGTATTTCTGTTGGCTACCCATACAACCGTTTTCTCACCATCTTTTTTGTACCAAATTCCCAGGTATCGACCCCTTGATTTACCAGGACGGAAAAATCCCAGTTCAAAGACTTGTCCTGCTGAAACTACTGCCTCACCATCTTTAATGGGTTGACCAAGTGTAATGGTGTCCAGTGACAGTGTAGTGGTGATTGTTATATAAGAAAATAGGAAAAAATAGATAATTAGCATTGTGAAGCCTTCCATGGACTCTCAGAAGCAGGCACTTACAGTCTATCTCTTTTGTTTTGTTGGCAAAGTCCACCTACCATGGAACTAAAATCTCAGTACTATCTTAGCACAATTGACTTGACCTATCGACCTTTCAAGTAACCTCAGTTTTCTTGCAACGCCAACTAGCATTGCACAAATCACTTGCATTTCATTGATGTCTTCTTCTACCTGTTACATCTGTCTTCAATGCAGCCTTGTACTTTCATTTTCATTATTTCCACATATTATTAATGAGTTGCTTCATTTGAAATCATCTTATCCTTTCCAATTTCTTCTTGTTTAAGAAAAATGTAGTATTTGATGATGCATATCCTATATCTACACTTTTTTTTTTATACTTCCAACTTTGGATTTCTAATTTGGTGCCGTTTGGATTTTTACTATACAATTTTTTTTCCTCATATCACCATCAGTTAATGCTCCTAAACGATTCCTTTTCCTTCAAATTTTATGTTGGTTCCACCTTGTGTCCAGTTATATTGTTGAGTTATTTCCTATCAGCTTAAAGGTTTAATGGTTACCACTTACTAACATGATATTAGAGCTTTAGTTGTCCCAGGAGTCCACGTGCAAAGCATGTATGACTAGCAAGTGAGGATCCTCACCATTAGGACCAACTCATCTCGTCAATATGTCTTTTTTCCATTATGCTTGCTAGCAGCTCAATGATGCTATAAAATACCAAACACTTAGCGCCAAGTGGCCCAAGTTGAGAATCAGAGGTAACGACATTTTGACAAAAATAAAAAGAAAACATGAGTAAGATCTTTGAATTGTAAACGCCCTTGTTGACAAGGAATTTAGATTACCAACAGTTTTGGGAAGTTCTACGATCAGATAAATCTGATGCTAAAAGTCTTCAAATAGTAGTTGTCTATGACTGTGGTGACAAGACTTGCTCTGACTCCTATCTTGAGTTCGAGAGAATCCTATGAAAACTCAATCTTTCTAGCTGAAAATTTAGGGGCCGTTCGGTAACGTTTTCATTTTTCATTTTCTGTTTCCTTGTTTTCATTTGTTTAAGGAAACTTGATTTTTGGATTTTTCAGATTCGAGAACACGTCTGGTAGAGATGGTTGAAAACGATATTCAAAGAATCAAAACATAAAAAACGTGTCTAACAGAATATTTTAAAAATCATTTTCAATATAATATAATAATAATTTCTAAAATTTCAATTATTATGTATGTATTTTATCACCGCACTTTGTTTTTTTTTTTTTTTTTTTTTTGAAACCTCATCTGTTATCACTACACAATTAATTAATAAAGTTTTTTTTTTTTTATTCAACAATCACAAGTCTTTGAGCAGCCATGAAACAGCACAGCAAACAAAGAAAGCTGATCAGAGCAACTTTGATTCCAAGCTTTTGAGGTAGGCAGATCTGAGATATGGGCTTGTCACGAGCTTAAAGTTTGTGCAGCTAACCCGTGCGGCACTTAGACAACTTTAGGGCAATGTTGCTAAGTAACCCTTGCTTGTCACTCTCACACACACAAGAGAAACTAGAGAAAAGGAACTTAGAAGAACTTGGTTGGAAATAAGACAAGTTGTATTGCTAATAGGAAAGCTTTACAATGCTTGAATGCTTGAAGGCTTGGATGCTAGTAGGCTTGGATGCCTTACAAATGAGAGGAGCTACCTATTTATAGTTGTCCACCTTCTCAATGGACGGTTAGGATCAATTTGATCCAATGGTGGAGGTTTGGCCTCCAGAATGATCTATACATTCCTAGAATTCTCTACATGTATTTGCATGTCTCTTGAATTCTATACAAGTATCTACATCATTCTAGATTATTCTACATGCACCTAGATAAGAACAACCTAGAATGGTTGAGTTGCTAGAGACTTCCAGAAGCAAACCAATGCTAGGCTTTTCCGGAGATCTCTAGAACCTTCCATCAACTAGAGACTTCCATTAGTGTGTGGAATTCTCTAGGTTCTTCCAGCAACTTGGCCTTGTTGTGAGCTTTGTTCGGCTCCTTGGCTGGAATCCGAACTTTGGATCTTGCCGGCCGTGACATCCTCCCCCACCCGATTTTACGACGACCTCGTCGCATGTGCATCGTGCACGCTGGAGTTTGCCACGGGTTGGCTCCTTCGGACGAGTAGGCTTTGGATTGGGAAACCTCTCGTGAGGGATTGCCTTCGCATCGAGAGTCGGACGCATGCTGCGTTGCGTCAACTCCTTCAGGTGGGTGCAAGTGGGCTTGCGTGCTTGGAACGGTAGTTTGGCATTCATGACGCCTCCCTCCGCCTTCTTCAATCGTTGCTTCCCATGGCTTGCATGGCTCCTCTTCTTTGGAACGCCTTCGGTCGGCTTAATGTTCTTCGAAGAGGTGGGGGAACTTGGCTTCTCCACAAGCTGAATGGCGGATAGCGTCTTGAATTCCGCTGTGGTCAAGCGTTTCGCCGGTATGTTATGCTCTTTGCCCCCATCGAAGATGCAGAGTATGTTGGCAGTGGGTAGGGGAAAAGCATTTACCTGGTGGAAGATCGCCATGCCTAGGATCACATGGTAGTCATCCAAGTGGATAACTAAGAAGTGGAGTTTGCCGCTCCATGTTCCTAGGTGAACGGTGACGCCATTCGCTGTGCCATTGATCGGTTTGGCCGGTGTAGTGGCTGCTTTAATGGCACCTCCCTCGTTGGTGACTCAAAAGCCAAGTCGTTTGGCTTCGTCCACTGAGATAAAGTTGTGCGTTGCCCCAGTGTCGAGCAATGCACGAACTGGCTTGCCTTTAATGGTAGCACTCATAAACATGAGGCCACTTTTGGCAAGTGTTGGAGGCATGGTATGGTGACCACTGAGCGCACAGATTTGCTGGATAGATCCCATGCTTGTTTGGGATTCAGATGCCTTCGTCTCCTCGAGCTGGGTGACTATGGCAGCGAGTGTCTTCCGCTTTGGGCAGTCACGTACCCAATATGGCCCATTGCAAATGAAGCATGGACTTTTTGGCTTGATCACTTTCGTCTTGCCTCCGTTGGACTTATCACACCGATTGTCGCCATTATCGGACTTCGAACGCCGCTCATCCTTGTGATCATTGCCCTTTGGTTCGTCCTCCCCATTTTTCTCATGGCCATCTCTACATTCTTTGGGCTAGGCGTAGTCGGCTAATGACTCTGCTGCCGCAATGGCTGCATCGAGGTCTTGCATGTTCCGTCTCTCTAACTTCACTCCCGCCCAATCTTTGAGGCTGTCCATGAAAAAGAAGAGAGAGTCATTGTTGGACATATCATCGATAGCATCAAGGTAGTGAATTCCTTGACGTAGTCGCAGATGGGTCCCAACTGTTTGAGGCAACGGAGGCAGCCACGTGCCTCCTGCTTAGCGTTGGTGGAAGAGAACTGCCTTTTGAGTTCCCTCTGAAGTCATCCCATGTGCGGATGGGATTGATGGAGTCACCATGCTTGCGTCACCACCATAGTTGCGTGGATTCCCATAGAAAGGTGGGAGCATTGGTGATCCGAGTGGCATCATCCCTAACTCTCTTGGCCTTGAAGTATTGCTCTAAACCCAAGAGAAAGTTCTCCACCTCCATGGCTTTTTGGTTTCCGTTGTAAGTGGATGGCTTAGGGACCTAAATGGTGTTGGTGCTTGTGGCAGCACCAAAGCTGACGAATGGGCTATTCCGGTGCAAAGCCCATTCGGTGCGGATTTCCTCCACTTCCGCACGTATAGCTCGCAACTTGTGCTCCACGAAAGTGCGGAGGTTGCGAATCTCTTGGGTGAGGAAACATGTATCCTCTTTGACACCCTTTTGGAACTCTCGGATGGTGGCCTTGGTCGCTTGGGTGATTTCGCCATAATCCGTCTCTAGGCCGTCAGGACGCTCGACCGTATCACTCAAGGTGGCCTGCATGCTGGAGAGGGTGTCCTCCAAGTCAACCATCCGAGATTCCAAGGCATCATTGGATAGACCCTTAGACTTGCTTCGCTTGATGTGGGAGGGTTGCTCGCCACGACCTTGCACTTGCTCCTCCACTCTAGTAGTAAATTCGCTATCGGATGCCATTGCTTCGCGAACTAGCTGTGGTTGCTTTGACAAGGCTCTAATACCACCTGTCACGGGCTTAAAGTTTGCGCAGCTAACCCGTGCGGCACTTAGACAACTTTAGGGCAATGTTGTTAAGTAAGCCTTGCTTGTCACTCTCACACACACAAGAGAGACTAGAGAAAAGGGACTTAGAAGAGCTTGGTTGGAAATAAGACAAGTTGTATTGCTAATTGGAAAGCTTCACAATGCTTGAATGCTTGAAGGCTTGGATGCTAGTAAGCTTGGATGCCTTACAAATGAGAGGAGCTACCTATTTATAGTTGTCCACCTCCTCAATGGACGGTTAGGATCAATTTGATCCAATGGTGAAGGTTTGGCCTCCAGAATGATCTATACATTCCTAGAATTCTCTACATGTATTTACATGTCTCTTGAATTCCATACAAGTATCTACATCATTCTAGATTATTCTACATGCACCTAGATAAGAACAACCTATAATGGTTGAGTTGCTAGAGACTTCCAGAAGCAAACCAATGCTAGGCTTTTCCGGAGATCTCTAGAATCTTCCATCAACTAGAGACTTCCATTAGTGTGTGGAATTCTCTAGGTTCTTCCAGCAACTTGGCATTGTTGTGAGCTTTGTTCAGCTCCTTGGCTGGAATCCAGACTTTGGATCTTGCGGGCCGTGACACGCCGCTCTCTTCAATCCTCACCAGTCACGACAGTGCCACTTCTGCTCTTATTCCACCGCAGCTGCTCTTCTTCTGTCCACGACGGCGCCGCTGCTGCTCTTCTTCCGTTCACAGTCTCTTCTGCATCTCTTGGCTGCTATCTCATCAAAGTTGTTCTTGGTTGCTATCTCCTCTCATCTCTTTCTTCGATCTGATTTGTTCTTGGGAGATTGTTTTTGATGAAGCCTGGTAAAAACACTGAGAACATTAAATTGGTGTTCTCAATGTTCTCCATTTTTTTGTTCATTAAAAGTGAGAACAGTTCTTAGTGTTTTCTAATTCTGTTTTTTGAAATCATCCACTAAACACGTTTTTGTTGTTTTTGTGACTCAAAAAAACAAAAAACGCAATTCAGAAACAATGCCGAACGTGCCCTTAAACTTCTGGAAAATATTTCAGAAAATCATAAGAATCTCAAGGTGGCTCCTAACAAAATAAGAAATTTGCTTTTTTTTTTTTTTGACCTATTTGCTGAACATTTACATACTCAAAACTAGTTATAAAAAATATGACATCTGAAATCCATACAAAACCAACCAGTACAAAATGGACCATACAATATGCGGCTAAAAATATACACATTTGCATGTTTTAATTGAATCATGAACTACCATTTTCTTTCATCACATGTGGCTTATCTCATGATTCCAAAGAAATCTGCACGAACTTGGTGATCACCTGGGAAAAATAGTTTTTAAAAAAAAAAAATGAGCGCTAATGCCCAGTGAGTGGAAATAAGCTTTGAAAACATCTTTTCTTTCCTAGAAACTTTACTAAAACTATTATCTCTGAATAAATCTGAAAACATATCTTTCTCTGTGCTTATGAAATTAATAAATATCTATCTAAAAACATTAATTCTTAATAAGCTTATACCTACTAAACTTAATTAATCTATCTGTAGAAAACTATTATGTATATGTTTATAAATCTCTTTCTAAATTCTAAGTCTCTTTTTCTATATCTCTTTCTAAAACCGTGTCTCTTCCTGAAACTAATGAGGATTTAATCTGAACCGTTCGATAATCTAAATCCATTTTGTGATACTAACTAAAAACTTACTATATATCTTCTCTGTAAATAAAGCCCATATTTTATAAATCTTTAGTAAAATATGTATTACAATTTCTAGTTGTAATAATATTGTTATTTAAGAAAATCTAAAATATTCTTTTTATACAAATCTAGTATATATATAAATATATATACAAAACTATTAAATGATTCATTAGTTTTGTGAATGAACCGAGAGGTGACGCGCTAAACATGCTCGTCACAATATCCACTATATATGTTCAGTAAGGCAGAGATACGCGAGGCTAGCGTATAGTAATTGTGTGTGTACCAACGTACTAGATAAACCCATATATATTCTGTATATATGGGTGTAATTTCTATTGCTTGAAAAAGATTAGAAATTAGTTAAGGGGGCACGAACTTATAACATATACTTGCATAATTGGGAGATTAGGCGGGTCAAATACTTAATTAGAAGGGTGAGGTAGATTCTAAATTCTAGCATTCTTTCATCATATTATCACTATTGTTCTTGTGTGTGATCCATTTTATCTTTTGATTATATTGCTTAGAGTTAACTTTAGTTTAATTTAGTGACAAGTTTGGAAACCACTTAATTGAACTATTTAAATAGTATGCGTGCCTACGAACGTCAGTAATCATTGAATCCCTAAGTCTCTATGGGATGATTCCCTACTCTATCATTGCACTACAGTTCGATCTCGTTCTATTGCGAGCGTCACAATTTGTAGCGACCAATTTTTGGCTCTACTACCGAGGATTAAGAGGATAATTGATATTGGAAATAGTTGGATTTTACTACTTCGAACCTTGTTACTTTCATGTGTTATTATTTTTCTTTGTAGGCATGTTGCTCTTGTATGCACCAACGTACAAGGAGTAACAATCTATATGTTTTGGACTTCGATCCAGACATTGAAGGAGCAGCCAGGAGAAATCTCCGGAATCGAAGGTGAGCTAGAACCATGGCCGATCAAGTTCCAAACCCACCCTAAGTACTGATTCAAGATGATGCTAATGTGGCAGTTCAGAGAACTCACCTTATGCCAAGAGTGGATCAAACTATATTCTTAATCATAAGACCTACAATAGCGGTAAATAATTTTGAAATCAAGCCAGCGTTGATTTCGATGATTGCTGCCACAGTTCAATTCAATGAGAATCCAACTAAGGATCCAAATATGCACCTTCAAAGCTTTAATGAAGTATGTGACACCTTTCGGTATAATGGAGTTTCAGAGGACTTAATCAAGTTAAAGTTGTTCCCATTTTCGTTAAAGAATTTGGCGAAATAATGGCTACAAGCACATCCCCCGGATACATTCATTACCTTTGAGCAGCTAGCTCAAGCATTTCTAAACAAGTATTTTCCACAAGGGAAAGAAGCCCGCCTTCGTAACAAGATCATGTCTTTCACACAATTCGACAATGAGAGTCTCTACGAAGCGTGAAAGCGATTCAAGGATCTCATCAGGAGATGTCCCTATAATGGACTAGTGAAGTGGCAGACTTTGCAAGCATTTTATCAAGGGATCACAATATCAATGAGAAATTTGATAGATGTGGCTGCGGGAGGTTCACTCATGAGCTAAACGTTAGATGCAACTCATGATCTAATAGAAGTAATGACCATTAACAATAGTCATTGGGGTAATGAACGACAACTCCCAAAAAAGAATCCTAGTTTGCTTGAGGTAGATAAGCTCACAAGTGTAAAAGCTCAACTTGCTACGCTCACTAATCAAATGGAAAAGTTGAGCGTAGGACCTAGTCAAGCTACAGTTGCTAGTTGTGAGGTATGTATAGGTCCGCACTTGAGTACAGATTGTCCAGTTGGGAGCCCATTCATTTCAAACTCTTTAGATCAAGTCGCGTTTGTGAACTACAACCGTAACTTCAACAACCAACCCAATAATCCAAATGCAAACCAAAACCAAAACCCCTAAAATAATCCATACTCTAATATCTACAACCCTGGATGGAGGAACCATCCGAATTTCACTTGAAGAGACAATCAGAACCAACCACCTCAACAACAAGCGAATATTAGACAACCTCACGGTTTCGAAAATCAGTTTGTGAACAACCAAGCTAAAAAGAAACCCACCCTAGAGGATATGTTCTCCAACTTCATAACCAAAATGGATACCTGAATAGAGATGTAAGAGCATAGCCAGAAAAAGCTTGAAACAAGGATGGAGCAAATTGCTCAACACTCACAAGTTGCGATTCAGAACTTGGAAAGTCAAGTGGGGCAGTTGGCCAAGGCGGTCCAAGAAAGACCATATGGATATCTTCCAAGTAATACTAAAACAAATCCTAGATAGCAGTGTAAAGCGATATCCTTGATGGGCAGGAAGCAGATTGAGTTACCCGCAGATTTTGGGATTAAGAAAAAGGGGATAGTTCAAGAGGAAGATGAGAATAGGGATGAAAGTTCTAAGTCCCATGAGAAGGAAGGGGAAGAGAGTGTTGACACCAACTTACAAGGGAGATCTTTAAATGAGCCAACTCTACCACAAGTGAAGGCCTATGTTCCCCCCATTCCATACCCTCAGCGGCTTAAGAAGCAAAAGGTGCTCATAACTTTATGAAGTTTTTAGAGATCTTCAAAAAGCTCCAAATCAACATTCCTTTTGCTGAGGCACTCGCCCAAATGCCCACGTATATGAGGCTTCTCAAAGAGTTGCTTTCTAACAAGAGAAGATTGGAGGAGTTTAAGACGATTGCGTTAACGGAAGAGTGCAGCGCAATATTGCAAAATAAGATACCTCCAAAGTTGAAGGATCCGGGAAAATTCATCATTCCGTGCACAATAGGAACATCAGAATTTAGTAAGGCTATGACTGATTCAGGGGCAAGCATAAATTTGATACCGTACTCAGTTTTTCAGAAATTGGGTGTGGGAGAGATGAAACCTATGCATGTCACACTACAACTTGTAGATAGGTCCATAAAGTACCCAAGATGTGTGATGGAAGATGTTTTGGTGAAGGTATAGAAACTGTATTTCCTGGTAGATTTCGTTATACTGGAAATGGAGGAAGACGTGGAAATACCCCTACTTCTTGGTAGGCCATTTCTGAAAACAGCCGATGCATTGATCGATGTTAAGGGAGAAAAGATGACCTTGAGAGTTGGAGAGGAGCATGTGGTTTTTGATATGTCTAAGGTGGGAAAGACACCGATAGAAGTAGAAAACTGTATGAGTGCGGAAGTTATAGAACCGTTGGTAAATGAGCATTTCAAGAGAGATAGTCCACCGTAACCAATGGAAGCTTGTATTGTTCATGGAGCCTCCGAAAATGATGAAATGAGAAGGTTTCGAAGTGTGCTCTACTTTTAAATTCCGGAACTTTGACAAACTTCAAAGGGAGGTGGAGATTTGAAGGACTAGGTTTAGGGAAGTCGATGTTGCCACCTTCCATTGAGGAGCCACCTATACTTGAGCTCAAGCAATTACCTAAGCACTTGAGTTATGCATTTTTAGGAAATTCAACATCTCTTCCAATTATTATTTCAGCTTATTTGTCTAAGTTAGAAGAGGAGAAGTTGTTGAGAGTTTTAAGGGAGCATAAAATGCTATAGGGTGGTCCATTTCAGACATTAAAGGATTGAGCCCTTCTTTTTGTATACACAAGATCCTCATGGAGGATGAGTTCAAGGCAACAATAGAGTATCAACGAAGGCTCAATCCGAATATGAAAGAAGTGGTAAGAGCCAAGGCTTTGAAGTTATTGGATGCGGGAATAATCTACTCGATTTTAGATAGCTCGTGGGTGAGCCCAGTGCAAGTTGTGCCCAAGAAAGGTGGGATGACAGTTGTCCCAAATGAGAACAAAGAGTTAATTCCAATGTGGACGGTCACTGGTTGGAGAATGTGTATAGATTATAGGAAACTCAACAATGCTACTAAGAAGGACCATTTTTCGCTACCTTTCATTGATTAGATGTTGGAAAGGTTAGCTGGGCATGAGTATTTTTGCTTCCTGGATGGTTATTCCGGGTATAATCAAATACTGATTGACCTACAAATTAAGAGAAGACAACATTCATCTGTCCTTATAGAACTTTCGCTTACAGAAGAATGTTGTTTGGGTTATGTAACACACTGGTTACATTTCAGAGGTGTATGATGGCGATCTATTTCGACATGGTGGAGTGTTTCATTGAAGTCTTCATGGATGACTTCTCTATGTTTGAGCCGTCTTTCAATTGATGTTTATAGAATTTAGGCAAGGTGCTTCAAAGATATGAGGATACGAATTTGGTGCTCAACTGGGAGAAATGCCACTTTATGGTTAAAGAGGGCATTGTTTTAGGGCACATAATATCATCTCAAGGGATCAAAGTAGATAGGGCAAAGGTTGAGGTGATAGAGAAGTTGTCGCCCTTGAGTTCAGTGAAAGGCATCCAAAGTTTCTTGGGGCATGTAAGGTTTTACAAGAGGTTTATCAAGGATTTCTCGTAAATCATGAAACCATTGTGTTCCCTCTTAATGAAGGATGTTCTGTTTAAGTTCGATAAAGACTGCTTGAAAGCTTTCGAGACATTGAAAAGAGAGTTCATTTATGCTCCTATCACCGCGACACTGAATTGGGAAGTACCGTTTGAGTTAATGTGCAACGCTAGTGACTGCACAGTGGGAGCCGTGTTAGGTTAAAGGAGAGATAAGAGGTTGAATGTGATATATTACACCAGTCAGGCACTTAATGATTCACAAATCAATTATGCAACAACTGAGAAAGAGTTACTTGCGATTGTGTTCGTATTTGATCGTTTTAGATCGTATTTGGTTGGGTCCAAGGAAATAGTCTACACTGACCACTCGACAATTAAGTATTTGATGGCAAAGAGGGATGCTAAGCCGAGGTTGATAAGATGGGTCCTACTTCTTGATAATGCCTAATTCTACACTTAGTGTAGCCCCGTCTCCTATCCTTTTGCATCCGTTTTTCGGGTAAAACTACGTATTTTATGGTTTAATAAGCTTGTGAAGGCTTCCTAAAACAATCCTAAGGAGATCAAGCTTGTTAGGCATCATTGGAGCAAACAGGGACAACAAGTGGAGCTAAAGACAGGGCCAGCACTGGTCCACCAGCGCTGCCACCAGCGCCAACACCAGCACAATTGGGGCAGAGATGTTGCGCTGGTCGTGCACTGGACGACCAGAGCCGGACGACTAGCGCAATTGGGGCAGAGAAGCAACGCTGGTCCAGCGCTGGTGCCAGACGCTGGTCCACCAGCGTAACCACACCAGCGCCACACCAACGCCAAGGCATTCCAGCTCAGCTTTTTCTAGATTTTCGTGCCCTAATTCCACACAATATAAATACCTCCATTAAGCTTGTTTCTAAACACCTATACCACGACCACTTAGCTCCAAAACACCCCATTCTCACTCCAAACCTCCCAAGAACACATCTTTAACCCAAATCCTTCACTAAATCACTCAAAACTTCCATCAATTCACCATCTAAACATAAATCCCACTTTACCACTTCATTCCCTTACCTACATCTACCATAAAAATCCCACCTTGGAGCAAAAGAAGTCAAGGAGAGAAGAAGTCAAGCACATCCAAGCAAGATAGGAGAAGCTATTCACATTAGTTTCTTCTAATCCTTTCTCTCTTTACTTGTTCTTACTCATGACTTGTACTCATTTCACATCTTTTGTAGTCTTCACTTGTAATATGAACTAAATTCATCTTGGCTAAGGCCAAGATGAGACCTTTTCCATGAATTAATAGTAAAGGCCATCACTTTATCTCCATTGCTTGTGTTGTGACATTTATCTCATGCTCTTAATGATTATTGAATGTCTAGCTAGCATTTAGTGATTATTTGGTTGTTGTGTGAAGTACCGAGAGGAGAAGCACACAACGTGCTTGATGAAATGAGTGATAGAGGTTGGTAAGATAGAGATATGCGATGCTAGCCTCTAGGATTCATTTGTATGCCATGAAGCTTAATGAATTTGTATATAGTTCGGACAACCATTGAGAAATAGGTTGTTGGTGCATATAAATATTATCTCTATCACTTGAGAGAGGTTAGAGATTAATTAAGGGTGTCACGAATCTACACACACACTTGCATATTTTATTTCAATGATGTGCCTAAAATTGTTAAGGATTGGATAGGTGGAATCATGGTCTTAGCCTAATTTCTCATACATATTACAATCACTTGCTTGTGTTTGGTTTAGCTTTGTTTACTTGCATTGTCTTATTTTATTATTTGCATTAGTGGTAGTTTAATTTAGTTAATTTGAGTAGTGTAATCTTATCATCCAATATTGGCTTGTCTAAATAGTAACCAAATCAATCAATTGTGGTAATCGATTCATCAATCCTCATGGGACGAAATCTATTCACCATTGTACTACTCTTTCAGCTCCATACTATTGCGGGTGCTCGTTTTAGAGTGGTCACTTCTCCAAGAGTTTGATTTGGAGATTAGAGACAAAAAGGGTGTAGAAAACCTAGTTGCCGATCACCTTTTGAGGTTGGAAAGGGATGAGAGTGGACCAGTTGAGGAAACAATCAAGGAAGAATTTCCAGATGAGCAACTCTTTGAATTACAAAGTTACTTAGTTCCATGGTTTACCGACTTGAGCCTGCATCAGAAAAGGAAGTTCTTTACGAAACTGAAGTATTATTTCTGGGATGAGCCGCTTTTGTTCAGAATCTGTGGTGATGGGGTGATCCGTAGATGCGTCCTAGATGAGGAGATGATAGACATTTTAGACTACTATCATTCCAAGGAGTGTGGAGGCCACTTTGGTGCGTCACAGACGACAAGGAAAATTTTACAGTCTAGATTCTGGTGGCCCACCTTGTTTAAAGACTTAAGAAGCTTCGTGAATGCTTATGACCTGTGCCAAAGGATCGATAATATAACCAAGAGGGATGAGATGCCTATGAACATCATGTTGAAGGTTAAGTTGTTCGATGTATGGGCAATAGACTTCATGGGACCGTTTTAGAGTTCTTTTGGAAATAGATATATTCTTGTTGCCGTTGATTACATTTTAAAATGGGTTGAAGCAATTGCAAGCCAAACATGTGGAGCGAATGAAGTCACCAAATTTATGAACAAGAATATCTTCACACGATTTGGCACACCTAGAACAATCGTGAAGGATGGAGGCTCCCACTTTTGCAACAAAAACTTTGAAGCTTTGCTTAAAAAGTATGGGGTGAAGTACAGAGTCACCATTCTGTACCATCTCCAGGCCAATGGTCAAGCCGAGGTAACGAATAGAGAGCTTAAGAGCATTTGGAGAAGAGGGTGGGAGTTCGAAGGAAGGATATGGCATCAAAGTTGGATGATGTCTTGTGGGCATACAGAATAGCATATAAGTCACCTATTAGAATGTCACCATTCCGACTTGTATATGGAAAGGCTTGTCATCTACCCATTGAGCTTGAACATAGAGCATGGTGGGCAATCAAGATGTTCAACGTGGATTTGAAAGAGGCCGAAGAGAAAAGATATTTACAGTTAAGTGAACTAGAGGAGTTGAGACTTGAGTCTTATGAGAACTCAAGGATTTACAAAGAGAAGATGAAAATATGGTATGACAAGAGATTGGCATTCAAGGATATCAAGGTTGGCCACAAAGTTCTTCTCTTCAATTCCAGGCTGAGGTTGTTCCCTGGGAAGTTGAAAAGCCGATGGACGGGACTTTACACGGTGATAGAAGTCTTCCCGCATGGAGCCGTCGAAATAGAGAATGCTACTAAGGAAAGAATATTCAAGGTGAATGGGTAGCAATTGAAGGTTTATTGGGAAAAAGTGAAAGAGGAGCTTAAGGAGGTAATCTACCTCCGAGAACCAGACTAAAGAGGGATGGAAGGTATCACGTTGTACATAGTAGTTAGCGTTTTATTATTTTCGGATAATTGAGTATATATGTTTTTCTTTTGTTCGAAAAACATATATACTATTTGAGTTTTTATTATTTCCAGCTTAGGCTCGCCCTTGTTTTTGATGTTCTATTTGAGTTTTGAGAGAATGCAGATAAGTGAACAGGGATGAAAAAGCTTTTGGTTTGAAATAGAGAGCGAAAAGATGAAAGAATTTTCTTTGAAAATTTCCAGATGTCATCAAAGTGAACTGCACCAAGCTAAAGGGTGAACCACGGAAAGCAAAGGTTGTGATCTTGTCAGAGTTCACGGTTGGTTCGTCAAAGTGAACAGCGGTCTAAACCGAGGAAAACCATGAGGGAGTTTCTAAGAGAGTTCGCGGTGAATGTTGTCAAACGGAACTGCGTGACGTACCACGTATAGATTAGGTGAACCAGCTGCCAACGTCTACTATCAAAGTGAATAACAAACGGAACTGCGTAAAAGAAAAGTGGAGAATCTAGTAGAGTTCGCAGTTGAAGTCGTCGAATTGAACCGCGTACGTGAAAAGGTGGAACCGCGAAAACTAGAACAAGCATTCCGTGGTACGGTTCGTCAAAGCGAACAGTGGAAGACGAACAGCAAACCACTCCAACTTAATGAAACGGCAGCGTTTTTAGCGTAAAAGGCAGCTCACGTTACAGCTAGTCAAAGTGAACCGCGTAATTTGGAAAGAACGACTATATCAAGTAAGCTTTCAAAATCAGTTTTTTAAAATCTCCCTCTCTCTCAAAAGCGCGTAGCTCTCTCTCTCTCTCAAGAACTTGATCCAAGCAACCAGTAAGTATTCTCCCCTAAATCTCTTGTTTTCATCTTAGAATCACATCCTAGCCTCCTTATTTTCATGATTTGAGCAATTAGGGCATAGATTAGTAGAGATTTTTAGGTTTGGGTTCCGAAATTGGGGGTTTTTGCTGGAATTTTGTTTATTTCGTGTTCTTGAGTGCTAAAGCATGATTTGTAGCTTAAAATCACATGGGCTTCGTTTCTTTTGAGTTGGATAGCCATGAAAATTGGTTTTGACTTGTTTTCTTGGTGAAATTTCGAAATATGTTTTGGTTTTTGGTGAAATTTCGAGTTTTCATCACTTTTTATTGTACATACAAGTTTATTTTACATTATTGTAAGTTTGTGGTACGAATTATAGTTCTTTCTTGTTTCTTATGGTGAACTTTTGGATTAAAATTTGTCTTTTCGAATAATTTTAGTTGGTATTTGTTCTAATAATTGTTGTGTGCAGTTTGATTAGAATGCTAGATGTTTAGGGGTGGTTTTGTTTTTTGTGGTTAGTTTTTATCCAGCAGAAGCATCACAGAGATGGGTAAGACCAAGGGTAAGAAAAAGAAAACCACTCTTGTTAGGAAAAGGACCATGGGTTCAGCTTCTAAAGATCCAGCGGTTTGTGTGCGAAATCATGACTACTCCAAAAGGATGGAGAAATTGGAGGTAGCAAAAACCATTTTTGAAAGGGGAATTTACTTAGAGGACTTTAAGAATACCCCAATTCCTAAGGTTGTAGAGCAACGGAAATGACAAAACTTTATAAGAGTTTTGGATCGGCAAATATGACTCTTGTGAAGGAATTTTTTGCCAGCATGGATCCAGAATTAATGAAGAAGGGTGGACCAGTTTTGGTGAGGGACCGAGAGATCAAGATTACAGCTAAGTTGATTAATGCCCATTTTGGTTTACCAGATTATGAAAACGTCAGCAGGGGATATGCAGATATTGATGTGGCCAGACCCGAGCAAGTCAAGGCACTTAGAGGTTCAGGTGATGGCAAATGGGAGGATAACTCGGAGTTGAAGCAATCTCAGCTTCCTTAGTGACTGGCATTCTGGAATGTATGTCACACATTCTCACTAACGCAAGTACTGCATAGGACCACAATTGTATAGCATTGTGCAGACATCTTCTATAGCTACGTTGCAGGCATGAGGATAGATATAGGTCAGGTGATTTTGGGTGCGATCTTAGATGCTGGTAGGATCAATGTCCAGAGAGGTGCAAAGCTGAAGCCGATTATCTTTCCGAGCCTCATCACTGCCCTTCTAAAAAAGGAAGGGGTCGCGGAGTTAGGCAGTGATGAGTTGAAATCCAGCACCATGGGAGACCTAAACTCAGAATTTGGAATGACATCACTAACAAGACTTAGGGCAAGAAGAGGAAGAGAACTGATAGGGGTCAGTCTAGTGCAGCCAGGTCTGATCCTGAGAACCCAGAGGTCGAGTTTGATTTTGAGGGTGTCGGTCCAGAGTCAGAAGAGGAGGACATAGATTATGAGGCTGGTTTTGGGAGTTTCAAGCTGGATCGGATTTTGGATGCAGTTCAGTTACTCCATACCAGGATGGATTTCTTTGAGGTAGAGATAAGAGACCAGAGGCAGGATGCAGCTGAGATTACACGGCATCTTGACATGCCAGTTTTTCAGATGAGGACAGTTGGATCTACCTCAGGTATATCCATTTCCGAGGCACAGGTTGCTCAAAGGGCCGTAGAGGAGGCGGAAAAGAAGAGAGCAGAGGATGAGGCAGCCTATTTGTCCAAGGGGAAGGAGCAGGAAAAGAGATGGTGCGCCGCACATTTCATGCATTTCCTTTTGTTGTTTTTAGCACTTTTAGTTAATATTTAGTAACTGAACTCTTTTTGTGTTTTAGTGTTTATGCTTTGGATACTTTGGTTCAGTTTTTGCCTTGTTTTTTTTATATTTATTTTAGGATGTTTTTGGTACATTTTCCCTCTCTAAACTTTCATTGTCATATTTTTTGAAACAAACTCGATAACATTGTGGACAATGTTGGTTTCAATTTAGGGGTACAACCATTTCGGTTCAGTTTTTGCCATGTGAAAATGTGAAAATTTTTACTTTTCCATGCTTTGAATCATTTTGGTAAATTTTTGTGTTGTTTTTTTGCCTTTCGAGTCAAATCTAGAGCAGTTTATCTGCTCGTTTGAGATGCTTTTGAGTAGGATTAGTTCTGACATTTTTGCATGCTTTCAGTCACTAGGGTTGTGCTTGCCAAAGCTTCACCACATGGTTTCCACACATCCTACCAGACTCGTTAGTGTCCCAGTAGAGAGGGTAGCGCACTTAAGATATTTAGACCATTAGTGGAGACTACCCATGCACGTATTCAGAGCCTATATTGTGTCACTTGAGTGAGATTTTTGTTGGGCTTATGAAACACTTATCAATTAGGCAATTAGGAAAAGTTTATTTAATTAGGCATTTTTGAGCTTGTATTCAGACGTCGCCGTGGTTTCATTTTCTCTTGTCCCATGCCTTTAGAGATTAGTGGAATGTGCCAGTATATAAGTATGTAGCAAAAATTGTTAAAATTTTTGTAAGTAAAAAAGAAAAAATAAAAAGTTCAAGTTTGTAAAGAGTATATCAATTTGAGCAGTTTGTCTATTTGTACAAAGTCACTAAAGAACCAAAATGCTCAATGGTGTAAATATTTGCCAAGTCAAATAAGTTTAACATATTTAGTGTGCAGAATGTGCGTAATGTGTTTTATCATCATCATTAGCCCCCCTCATTTCCATATCCACCTGGCCTTGCCATAGCCATTCAACCATTACCCAAAATGAGCCTTATAGAAGTCCTAGTTGATCTTAAGGAAGGGACTTGTGTGATTTTGAAAATGTTTCCACGATGTTATGGATACAACTATTAGTGTTTGATTTCCGTTCAAAAACGTTTTCCTTGCTACTAAAAACAAGCGGTTTTTAATATCTCATATGCATATATTTTCAAATCTTTTTGTGCTTAAAACTTCCAAAAATTACATATGTTTGATGACTGAGCCTAGGTTCTGTGTGAAAAATGAGAGAAATTCAGAAAGGCTAGAGTCAAGGTGAAATGTAGTCATAAGACTCTTGTGTTCGATACTTTTGAAGCTAGGGTCACATTGAAGTCTAGAATGGAAATCCTTAGTGTTGTAGCACCTTGGCTTGCATTTCTCAGTGGTTTTAGCATGCTTGAGTTTGTTTTTAGTTCGCCCAATGTCCTTTTCTTCAGTTGGCTCAGCAGAATTTTTGTTTTTAGTTTAAAATTTTTTCTTTTAGTTTTCTATCTTTATTTTGCTCAGGGACCAGCAAAATGTTGGTTTGGGGGTATTTGATAAGTCCACTTATACACTTTGCGTATCCTCTATTTTCCTATGTTTTGAGCTCGTTTTCCTTGGAAATACCATATTTTAATGTTTAAATAAGTGTTTGCAGGTCTATTTTGATCTAGGAGGAGTCTAAGCGCAATAACGGGGATTTTCCGGGCCAAAACGAGACTTTTGGAGGTTAAAGAACATTTCCGCGGTTCGTCCGTCAAACCGAACAGCGACCAGAACCGCGAAAGCCTGCAGGAAGAGCCCGTCAGTGTTTTCATCGAAGCGAACTGTGCCTAGGCAAATAGCGAAAGTCCCCAAATGATTTCCACAGTAAGAGTTGTCAAAGCGAACCGTGCCTGTTGAAGTTGGAAACTGCATAAGACAGCAGCTGATTCCCGTTGTTGGCTCCATCGAAGCGAACCGCGTCTGGAATAGCAAAGGTTCCCAGATGTATTCCGCAATACGCGTCGTCAAAGCGTATCACGTCAGACCAAATGGTGAACCTTGAAGCTTTGCATGAGTGTTTTCGCGGTTCAATTCGTCAAAGCGAACTGAGGAACGAACCGTGAAATGAGAGTCAACGCTTCTTTTTCACCTTTTTGAGTCCCATTTTTGCCCTACCTATATATATCACACTTTCCAATGTTCTAGGGGTGCAGCTTCGAACCAGATCACATAATTTTCACCCATTTACACCATCCCCACAAATCTTTAAAAAATTCACTAATTACACCACTTCACCACCATAAATCAACTTAGATTCATCATCTCCATTACAAAACCTTCCCCTTTTCACCATATCCATCATCAATCATTTCTTTGAACAACTAGGAATCTTGGAAAGGAAGAGTCATTAGAACTAAGCAATTACAAAGAAGAAGTTCTTCACTTTAGTTCATTTCTTGCAACTTTATCTCTTACACTTTTGTATTTGCTATGGTTTGTCTTTATTTATTATCTCAAATGACTTGGATGTGTAATATGAACTAAATACTTTTATGTTAGAGTTATGATGAAACCAAACCCTTAATTTCTTCATAATGATTTGCCTAATTTCTCTGAAAGTGCTTGTGTTGTAATATGAATGTTTCGTTAGCTTAATTAATGCCTTTGCTAGATTGGCCATCTTGTAAATGATTCATTGGTTGTGTGAATGAATTGAGAGGTGACGTGCTAAACGTGCTAGTCACAATATCCACTATGTGTTCAGTAAGGTAGAGATACATGAAGCTGGCATATAGGGATTGTGTGTGTGTTCCAATGTACTAGATAAACCCATATATATTCTGTATGTATGAGTGTGATTTCTATTGCTCATAACATATTAGAAATTAGTTAAAGGGACACGAACCTATAACGTATACTTGCGTAATTGGGAGATTAGGCGGGTCAAATACTTAATTAGAAGGGTGAGGTAGATTCTAAAATCTAGCATTCTTTCATCATATTATCACTATTGTTCTTGTGTGTGATTCATTTTATCTTTTGATTACATTGCTTAGAGTTAACTTTAGTTTAATTTAGTGACAAGTTTGGAAACCCTTTAATTGAACTGTTTAAATAGTACGCGTGCCTACGAACGCCAGTAATCATTGAATCCCTAAGCCTCTATGGGACGATACCCTACTCTATCATTGCACTACAGTTCGACCTTGTACTATTGCAAGCGTCACGATTTGTAGCGACCAACAAATCACTGTCATCATCAAGGAGACAACCTAACTAGGTAGACTTTACTTGTATGGAACCAATTTTTCGGTCAATTAATGAACCATAGTACTAGAGGTGGGTTAGTGGATAGCTCAGATCAAACAGAATTTCCCTTTTCCAATTTCTTATGAAGTGCAACAAACTGGGTCGTGTGTTGTAGTATTGTAGTAGAAGTGGTATGGTTACGCTAGAGTTGTGGATTTCAACTCTGTGAAACCAGTTTTTTGTAGTAAACACAACATTTTGTACTCTGTACTCTGTAGTAGTGATATTGATAATCTCAAAATGCTGAAGTGGTCATCAAAAACTAAGACAGATCTAAGCTTTCATAGGTGATAAACCGACGAAAACCCTGTAGGCAAGACTCAACATTGGATAACATATAGATCGAAACGGCTCATTACAGATAGTCACATTTATAAGTAATTCAATTAGAATCTCAGCAGGTAGATAAAGCTTAGTTCATATGATTTAAATATCGTAATAATAATTGACATTATTAACCTCTTCTAAAACTTATCTAATACTTGTGCTTGTCTAATACTTATGTTAAAGAGATGGAAAAAGACTACACATGAACTCTGCAGTCCATTTTTTGTCTCATTATCTCCATGGGAGTAGACTGCTAGTAACAACGCATTATATAGCACACACCTTTTTTTTATTATTATGGGGATGGTCTCTCTGGTATCTGTGGAAAAGTACTTAGCTTTTGCAGGAAACCTTTTCTTTTTCTGTACTGTGGTGACCTTTAACGAGGCTCTAACAATGAGATTGTGATTTCATTGATTGTGATTTCTGGTTCAGTCAGATTCCTTTCTGTGAAAAAACCAGGCTGCCTTGGCCAAGGCAATGACCCTTCACCACCCAACATTAGAGCCACAGTTGACATGTTTGGCCTATCTTCTGGTCCTTGTTGCACACATAAAAGACCAACATGAATGCATCTTAAAATTTCAGATGAAGTAGAAGAATAATCTAACTGTTCATCAATTAGTTCCACTGCCCTTTCTTCATTCCAAAGTCTCCATGCCTGAAATAGATAAAAACCAATAGTTACTATCCTACTCTTCAAAAGTCCATACAAAAGGATCCTGGCATCACAGTAAAAAGGAATCGGTCATCAAAACTACCAAATGAATTCCATTCAATTCCATTAAAACAAGATTACAAGAGGCGATATTGAAATATCACTCATTCTTTAGACTTACATGTCCAAGAAGATTATGATTGTGGTCGGTGTGGCAAAATCCTCTGTTTCTTTTTCCACTCACCATCTCTAGTACTAAAACACCAAAGCTAAATATGTCTGACTTTACTGAGAAGATTCCATCTACGGCATACTCCAGAGACATATATCCACTGCAAAATTACATTGCAAAGAGAAAATGGGTTAACAGATAATTAACATAATATAATGAAACAAATGAAAGTGTACTTACTATGTTCCAACAACTCTATTTGTTGCTCCCCTGGTTTGATCTCCTCTAAATGTCTTGGCTAGACCAAAGTCCGAAATTTTCGGGTTCATTTCGTTATCTAATAAAACATTACTGGCTTTGAGATCTCTATGTATAATTCTAAGTCTCGAGTCTTGATGAAGGTAAAGCAGCCCTCTGGCAATTCCTCCAATAATTTGGATGCGCTTGCCCCAATCCAATAATTCTCTCCTTTTTTTATCTAAAACGTTTTTTCATTCAAGTTAGTCCTAACCTAAATTCTAAAGAAGGACAATAAATATAATAACTATATGATTATGACAAAAATTAAAAAGTCTGTTATGAGAAGATCATCAAACCAAAAATGAAGTAATCCAAGCTTTTGTTGGGCATGTAGCATTCTTTCATCTCTTTGAGTGCAACATCCCAAAAGCTTTACGAGGTTTCTGTGTTGAAGTTTAGCAATTAAAATGACCTCATTCTTGAACTCATCAATTCCTTGTCCAGAACATTTTGAAAGCCTTTTAATAGCAATTTCTTGCCCCTCCATCAATGTACCCTATAAATCATCATTTAATCATTCATAATGGTAAACATTGTTTCAATTGGAAAAATAATAATCTATTGTTTTGTTACCTTGTAAACAGGTCCAAAACCACCTTCTCCTAGCTTATTTTTGTATGCAAAGTTGTCGGTGGCCTTAGCTATGGTTTGCAAATCATATATTAGTAATTCCATATCATCTTTTTTGCTCTCTTCATTGTTTTTATTTATATCTCGACTGTTATCGGTCTTTCCTGAAATTGAATTATTTTAATATAGAAATTAGTATGCAATTGTAGTACTTGAAACAAATGCCTTTGCATTATTATGAATTAGTATATGGTATCAATCATTTCCTGAAAACAGTAGAGCCTAAGTAACATTTAATGTAATTAACAGTGAGTTGGACTGAGCTATAATTTACCTTGAATCCTACGTTTCCTTTTCCTCATAAAGATGATGCAGCCTAGCACAAGCACTCCCAAAGCAGAAATTGCACATGTGACTATGATTATTACCCGTTTCTTCTCACTGAGTTGTCCCCTCCGCGCAATAGGTTGTGTCATTGGATCAATATTATCTGAAATATTATTGCCAAACATATTCGTAGATTTGAGTACAGTTACTTCAGATCAAAGCAGTTACTAGCTAGATGCATCCTAGCTTGCAATGTAGATTTTAAAATATAATGCCATTACGAAAAAGAAGAAGGTACCTATTTCTGAAGCAGCTACCCGTACATAAAGATCTTGCCCATTCGCAGCAAGTTCTCTTATGTCAAGCAAGTTACTAAACCAGAGCAAACAGCCGGTTCCTCCTTCTCTGACATCTGAATTTGCATATGCAGTACAAGAGCAATTGTTGAGACACAATTTCTCACATTTCACAAGGCTAATGTTGTTATCAACCCAGGAATGACTTGTGTCTGGCAATTTTACTGCTTCGTGTTTTAGAAATCCATCGCTGCGATTACAAGGCAATGGAGGCTTTCGAACACACCCTTCAGTCCAATCTAAAATTTCCCATTCTCCTGGTGATTTAGGTGTGAATCCTTCCAAGCATTCACATACGGCAGGAGACTTATTGATGTTGCAACTTGCATTTGAACCACACAGGGCATATTTGTCACACTGATCAGTCATCAAAGTAGAGAATCTTGCCCAAGCATGGGTTCGATCTATCCATGTATAACGCTGCATGTCACCTGATGGAGTCACCGTCACTCTTGAAGGAACTGATCTGTTTCGGATGTCAAACGTGTAAAATACCTCTTTCTCATTTGACACGAAGTCGTATGTGTATACTGAATTTTGCTGATGAGGAATCCCAGTAAAACGAAGGCCATTCCAGGAGCCTGCTCGATAAAGTAATTCAGTTCCCTTTCTAACAAACAGTACTTGTGGAGACCCATGAGGATCTATCTTCAATGTGAAGTCACCCGGAGCAGGATCATCTATGCTTTTCCAGGATGATAAAGACCAATCCAGACCAGTTATCAAGTTTTTTCCAAGCTTCATGCCCGATAATAAGGTATCACAAGGATAATCAAAGCTCTGCCACAAAAATTTATCTGGGTTGTTATCATTTCCATCTTTCACAACCAAATTTCCTGATTCTAAGAGCACTGCAACTGGATTCAGAAGAGTTGTTGACGCATTGGATGACCAAACAATGTCATTTGTACTGTTCATCCTCAGGACAAGACTTCCTTGGGCATTGATACTTAGAAATCCTGAGGAATCAGAAATTGGAGTATTTCTGTTGGCTACCCATACAACCGTTTTCTCACCATCTTTTTTGTACCAAATTCCCAGGTATCGACCCCTTGATTTACCAGGACGGAAAAATCCCAGTTCAAAGACTTGTCCTGCTGAAACTACTGCCTCACCATCTTTAATGGGTTGACCAAGTGTAATGGTGTCCAGTGACAGTGTAGTGGTGATTGTTATATAAGAAAATAGGAAAAAATAGATAATTAGCATTGTGAAGCCTTCCATGGACTCTCAGAAGCAGGCACTTACAGTCTATCTCTTTTGTTTTGTTGGCAAAGTCCACCTACCATGGAACTAAAATCTTAGTACTATCGGCCCCAAGAAGAAATGAAATGTCAAGTCAAGAGCAATATGCTGCACAATTGACTTGACCTATCGACCTTTCAAGTAACCTCAGTTTTCTTGCAACGCCAACTAACATTGCACAAATCACTTGCATTTCATTGGTCTTCTTCTACCTGCTACATCTGTCTTCAATGCAGCCTTGTGCTTTGATTTTCATTATTTCCACATATTATTAATGAGTTACTTCATTTGAAATCATCTTATCCTTTCCAATCTCTTCTTGTTTAAGCAAAATGTAGTATTTGATGATACATATCCTATATATACAAAAAAAAAAAATTATACTTTCTAATTTGGTGCCGTTTGGATTTTTACTATACAAAAAATTTTCCTCATATCACCATCATATCAGTTAATGCTCCTAAACAATTCCTTTTCCTTCAAATTTTCTGTTGGTTCCACCTTGTGTCCGATTAGGCGATTATATTATTGAGTTATTTCCTATCAGTTTAAAGGTTTAATGGTTATTAACAAGATATTAGGGATTTAGTTGTCCCAGGAGTCCTGGGTTCAAATTCCCCCACGTGCATCTATTTATGTATTTTCTACAATCTGTATATATAATGGGGTTTGGTCCATGTGCCAAGCATGTCGGTCTGGCAAGTGAGGGTCCTCACTATTAGGACTAACTCATCTCATCAATATGTCTTTTTTACAATTATGCTTGCTAGCAGCTCAATGATGTTATAAAATACCAAACACTTAGTGCCAAGTGGCCCAAGTTGAGAGTCACAGGTAAGATCTTTGAATTGTAAGATCTTTGAATAAAAAGATCTTTGAATTGTAAGATCTTTGAATTGTAAACACCCTTGGGAAGTTCTACGGATTGTGATAAATATGATGCTAAAAGTCTTCGAATAATAGTTGTCTATGACTATGGAGACAAGTGATACTGAAGTTCTTTGAAATTACTGTGGTCATTTTTGCTGATGACAATAGCAAACACAGAATTTCAATACTGAATAAAACCAATTCTAGAAGAAAACAAATAAATTTCACACGTATGTTCTATGTCCTTCACTCCCATGGATTTGCTTTGGATCATAGGCTTCATGTAAGCATTATTTACCCATGGTCAAAAACAAGATTACTTAGTTAGGAGAGATCAAGGTATATTAATAGGGCCAAACCTATGTGGAGAAGCCCTACCCCAATTTTTTTTTTTTAAAAAAAAAAAAAAATTGATTTTGTATATACTTTATATATATATATCCATTAACAAAAGTTACAAAATATCTCCTTTAGCATAGCTGGTATTGGATGTTCTCTCTACATTTGAACTTCTTAGTTCAAGTCCCATCTCAAGCAAATGTGTATTTTTAAATTCAACTTTATCTTGTAATTTTTTACGTCTTATTTATTTTACTATCTTTTCTAATTCCTTTCTCAAAGTTACATTTCTTCTAAAACAAAACAATTAATTTTCTTATTTTATATTAAATTATCTATTATTATTTTGGATTTTTTTAATTATTTATAATAGTTTTAGTTTGATATAACTAACACGTCCGATCAATAAACCATAAAATCTCAAATTTTACTTTATTTGATTAAAATAGTCAATCTATTATTATGATTCATTTTCTTTTATCCTAGTATTTTTCCTTATTTTATAGTTTTAATTTATTTAGAATCAATAAATCAATAATTTACCAATAATTTGAAGAATTTAAAAAAAAATAAAAAAATAAAACATGTCTAGTAATATTTATTAATAAATTATATTTTTATAAATTTAAATTGAATTCATTATAAATGCAAAAAAAAATAAAAAATAAAAAATAAAAAAAATCTTATTATAAAATTAGATTGTAATCATTCTTTTACTTTTTTCATTATTTATGTTGTTTTTCTTGTTATTATTTATTTATTAACATTTTTTCTTATTTTTATTTCTTTTTGAATGTAAGATTTTAATTAATCTAAGTAAATGTTTTATTTGTTTTATTTTATCTAAAAAAAAACTCACTTTTGTTTTAAAAAAAAAAAAATCATTTTAGTATGATTTTTATTTTTCAATATTTTATATATATATATATATATTCAAGTGTCCTACCTGGTTAAAATTCCTCGATCCACCACAGCTTATATACAAGTCATTAACCTCACTCACTAAGGATGTGAGATGTGAAATTTTATCTATCATAAACTTGTCGGTTGCAGCTGAAACCGTAAGTGTAGCATAATCTATCAAGATGGTGAGACGCTGGTTACGCTTCCCAAACCTTTGAGCTAGGCTTCTTCACTCCTGGAAACTCAAACAACAGGTATCTAGGAATATGGTACAAGAATAGTCCTAGTTCAGTTTTATGTGTTGCAAATAGAAAGAATCCAATAACTGATAAGCAAAGAGTTTTAGTCATGAGCATTGATGGGAACCTTATACTTCTCAGCAAAGTTAAGAGCATTATCTGGTCTTCAAATTCATAAAGGGTGCCAAAAAATCCAGTGGCACAGCTCCTCGATTCGGGGAACAATAGTAGCATGACTTCTGACAGCTATGTGTGGCAGTGCTTTGATTATCCATCAGACACATTGTTACCAGGCAAGAAATTGAGATGGAACTTACGAACTGGTTTTGAGTGATTTCTAATGCCATAGACGAGAGCTAACGATCCATATCCTGGAGAGTTTAGTCTCAGACTTGACATTCATGGGTTACCTCAATTAGTTATTTCCTCAGCGACAAGAAAAGAGGTCCAGAATGGAGCTTGGAACGGTGTCCAGTTCAGTGGCATTCCAATGATACATAACAATGTATGGAATGAGAGGAACAGTGAATGTACTATTCTGTACTCTTGGCCATTTGATCCATGTGACAGTTATGTTCATTGTGGTCCTAATAGTAATAGCAGAATCACAAGATGAATGGGACACACAAGGAATATCTTAGTCAAGAGAATGCATACCATCGGATTGCCCAAGTGGCAAAGGGTTTTTGAATACAAGTTTGATGTAAATATAAGCAATAAAACGATCAAATGAAAAAATGACTACAATTCTAGCAAACTCAAAGATGAAAATAACACAATGAAATGGGACATTGTAGAGTGTCATGTATATGAGTAATTCGATTAGCATGTCAGAAAGCAGAGGAGGCTAGCTACTATATTTGATGAAAATATCACAGCAATACGTTATCACAGCAATACGCTTATTTTTCAGCAAACAATTTTGGCCCATTATTGCCAACGCGCTTATATGATACAACCAGACTGCTTCTCTGTAAATTGGTGCTCTTTAACGGGCCTCTAACAATGATACTGTGATTTCATTAGTTGAAGATGATTGCTCCTTACTTACTACTGATGACCCCGATTCAGGCATATTCCTTTCTGTGAAAAAGCCAGGTTGCTTTGGCTGAGGCAATGACCCTTCACCACCCAACATTAGAGCCACAGTTGACATGTTTGGCCTATCTTCTGGTCCTTGTTGCACGCATAACAGACCGACGTGAATGCATCTTAATATTTCAGATGAAGCAGACGAGTAATCTAATGATTTATCGATTAATTCCAATGCATTTTCTTCATTCCAGAGTCTCCATGCCTAAAACAAATAAAAAGTACCAATGATTTATTACTCTTTGAACATCACCGTAGAATTGAGTTTCTAAAAGTTAACTTCACAGATTGATCATCAAAAGTGCCAAAAGAATTCCATTTTATTCCATAAGGTGGTTTATAAAGGTCACTTACATGTCCAAGAAGATTATGCTTGTGGTCAGTATGGTAAAATCCTATGTTTCTCTTCCCACTCACTATCTCTAGTACTAAAACACCGAAGCTATAGACATCAGATTTCATTGAGAAGATTCCATCTACTATATATTCTGAAAACATATATCCACTGCAAAATTAGAGAGAATGGAATTAAAGTATGATATAATATAATCACTACTACAAAAAACGCAAAAGAAATCGGTTATTTTACATGGAAGAAATCGGTTTTTATAATTTTTAAAACCGATGTCTATTGAGTGATTTAGAAAAAAACGAGCTAAAGACATCGGTTTTTAACCGATGTAAAAGCATGAGAAAACACATCGGTTATATATAAAACCGATTTAAAAACCCTGACGTAAAATTAATGGATTATAAAAATTAATCTCGCCGTCCGACCGCTCCATCGTCCGGTCGCCACTACCGGCCTACCCCACCGTCCGACCACCACTATCGGCCAACCCCACCTCTAATAATAATTACAATTAATCGTCAATATGAGGAATCGAACTTGCAACCTCAAAGTCAAAGTGGTAAAGCCTTTACCGCTTGACTACAAGATTGAATGTGTTAACTATTGCACAATATTTATATATAACCTATATGAGTTGTTAGAAATAGAAATAAAAAATAAAAACTTGTTTGATAAATTTAAATTTACTCAACTAATCAAAATTCTAATTTCTACTACAAACATCTATTAAAAAAATTTATTGGTGGGTTTATTTTTCATTTCATTTTTTGTGTGGTTTTGCATGTGTTTTGCTGGAGATATTTTTGTGCAAAGTTTTTTCTTAAAACTGTATCTTTTGGTAATGAAATAAAGTTTTTCGTCCATGCCGGGTTCTTCAATTTTTCGATACGAATCTAACGGTATAAAGAACATAAAATTTTGGGCGGTATTTTGAAAGTTATGAACAATTATTCAGTCAAAGGTCAGAAGTGATTGGATATATTTTTGTGCAAACTATTTCCTTAAAACTGTATCTTTTGGCAAGGAAATAATTTTTTTTGTCTATGTTGGGTTTTTTAATTTTTCGATACAAATCCAACGGTATAAAGAACGTAAAATTTTGGCTAGTATTTTGAAAGTTATGATCGATTATTCAGTCAAAGGTCAGAAGCGATTGGAGATGATCAATTTTTGTGCAAACTTTTACCTTAAAACTGTATCTTTTTGTAAATAAATAAATTTTTTCGTCCACATAATGTTCTTCAATTTTTCGATACGAATCCAACAGTATAAAGAACGTAAAATTTTGGCTAGTATTTTGAAAGTTATGATCGATTATTCAGTCAAAGGTCAGAAGCGATTGGAGATGATCAATTTTTGTGCAAACTTTTACCTTAAAACTGTATCTTTTGGTAAATAAATAAATTTTTTAGTCCATGTAATGTTCTTCAATTTTTCGATACGAATCCAACGGTATAAAGAACGTAAATTTTTGGCCAGTATTTTGAAAGTTATGATCGATTATTCAGTCAAAGGTCAGAAGCGATGCGAATCCGCGAGTGAGATGTTTTCATCGCTCATTTTCACACTTTTCCAAATCGATTTTTGGAATATTTTCTGAACGAAAAATGTTTTTTTGCATGTCTACTTTCTTTTATCAAAATTTTAGAAAATAATGTTGAGTATTTTTAAAGATGTGCACTTGAATGTGGACATAGGTCAGATTTGAATTTCAGCAGAATTTTGCTTTTGAATCCATATCGGTTTTCCCAAAAACCGTTGTCTTTTCAAACCGTAATATTTAAGACATCAGTTTTAATGGAAACCGATTTCTTATTGGAAAATAAAAAACATATCGGTTTTTCCAAAAACGTTGTCTTTTCAAATGGTAATATTTAAAACATCGGTTTTAAGGAAAACCGATTTCTTATTGGAAAATAAATCCATATCGGTTTTCCCTAAAACCGTTGTCTTTTTAAACTACAATATTTAAGAAATTGGTTTTTATAAAAACCGATTTCTAAAAGTTTTTTTAAATCGGTTATCAAAAAACCGATTTAAACAACCGATGTCTTTTTACATTTTTGTAGTAGTGAATGAAACAAATACAAGCTACATAATACTTGCTATGTTCCACTGTCAATGTTCTTAAATCTCCAGATAGTGAAAATAAAATTAACTTTTAAATTTCTTCTACTGTCATAGTTTTCATAAAAAAAAAAAATACTTACTATGTTCCAACAACTCTATTCGTTTCCGCCTCAGTTTGATCTCCACCAAATGTCCTAGCCATGCCAAAGTCTGAAATTTTCGGATTCATATCATTATCTAATAAAACATTACTGGCTTTAAGATCTCTATGTATAATCCTCAATCTCGAGTCCTGATGAAGTAAAGAAGTCCTCTGGCAGTTCCTATGATAATTTGGATGCAAATGCTCCAATCCAGTAATTTTCTTCTTGTTGTATCTGAAACGTTTCTCAACCAAGTTACTCCTCTGCCCTATTGACTAAATTCTCAAAAGAAACTATAAAGATAATAACTTTAATAGTAAGACTATAATTGATTTAGACAGTTTAGAGAAAATCATCAAACCAAAAATAAAGTAGTCCAAGCTTTTGTTTGGCATGTATTCATATATTAACATTCTTTCATCTCTTTCGGTGCAACATCCCAGAAGCTTTACAAGGTTTCGATGTTGAAGTTTAGCAATCAGAATAACTTCATTCTTGACCTCCTCCATTCCTTGTCCAGAACACTTTGAGAGCCTTTTAACAGCAATTTCTTGGCCCTCGATCAATATACCCTAGAAATCATAATTCAGAATAGTAAATATCATTTCAAATGAAAATGACACACCTTAGGTTCTTATTGGTATGTTACCTTGTAAACAGGTCCAAAACCACCTTCTCCCAACTTGTTTTCATCTGAAAAATTATCAGTAGCATCAGATATGGTGTTCCAAGCATATATTGTTAATCCATTATCATCTTTTCTGCTCCCTTCACGGTTGTCATTCATTCCATGGCTGTCATCTGGCTTTCCTGAAAAGTACAGGATTCATAAGGAAATGACTGGGCATTTACAGGACAGTTGATTTTGCATTTTTAGGCATCATCGGTATCTATCAACTTCTATCTTTCACACAGCATAGCTTAATTTACATGCAGCGAAATCAACAGCGTGTTTGATTGAGCTTATTTACCTTCATTCCTAAGTTTCTTCCTCCACATATATATGATCCAGACTATTGCAAGCACTCCTATGCCCGAAATTATAGATGTGACTATGATTATAGTAGTTGCCAACCGCTTTTTCCTACTCGGTTGTCTCTCTGATTCAATACCATCTGAAAATTATAACTAGAGTGTTCAAACATATTCTTGAAATTCGATTGAACCTCAATACAAATCCAAACTTAAGCTCTGAAAAATATCATTACTAAAATGAAGAAAAGGGAAAGGAGGGAAGGTACCTATCTCTGCTTCTGAAGCCGCAACCCGGACATAAAGAACTTGACCACCCTCAATATATGCTATGTCAAATAGGTCAGTAAACCAGAGCAAACAGCCAGATCCTCCTTCTCGGATATCTAAAGTTGCATATGCCGTGCAGGAGCAATTATTGATACACAATTTCTTACATTGCACAAGGCTAATGTATTTTACAGTCGAGGAATGACTTGTGTCTAGGGATGGGCATTTCCCCATGGGGCCCCATCCCCCACGGGCCCCCATGGGGTTTTGGGGGCAAATTTTGCCCCCAAATGGATTTTGGGGGTGGGGGTGGGGGCAAAGTTTGCCCCCAAACATATTTTGGGGGAAGTGGTGGGGGTACCTCCCCCCAAACCCAAAACCCCATTGGGCCCCCCAAAACAATATATATATATTATTTTTATTTTTATTTTTATTTTTATTTATATATAAAAAAATTAACAATTAAAAAAAAATTAAAAACTATAATATTAAATTATTAAAATTAAATGTTATGGTTGTTCATTTATAAGGTATAATTAACCCCCAAAATAATATATATATATATATATTATGCAATTATTTTATATTGTATTTTTATTATGTTTTTATTATTTTTCGGATTGAAAAATTGAAATTTAGAATTGAAAAGGAAATGAAATGGGGGAAATGGGTTTTGGGGGTGGGGGTGGGGGAACCTCCCCCCAAAACATCCCCCCCATTGGTCCCCCCAAATGGATTTTGGGGGAGGTGGTGGGGGGAGGTTTGAGGAATGGGGGTGGGGGTGGGGGTACCCTCCCCCGCCCCATTGGGCCCCCACGCCCATCCCTACTTGTGTCAGGCAATTTTACTGCTTCATGCTTCACAAAGCCATCTCCATGCTGACAATCCAATGGAGTCTTTCGAATACACCCAGCAGACCAATTGTAGATACTTGATATGAGCTTTCAGCTTCCACGATCAGCATGCATGCAAGTTGGTGAAGGTTGAGGAGGTTGAGTTGTTTTCTTAGACTAGTTCTCTTAGCTTTGAGGTTAATAAATTGGGTTGTTTATGTTTAGTGCAATGCTATTCTGATAAGGTTGATTTGTATCAATCGTTCCCTATTTTTAAGGTTTGTTAGTTATCACTGGTTTCCTATAAAAGGGTCCAGTTGTTATTGAATAAAGTATGCAATTATAACTCAAACACTTCCTCTGTCTCTCGTTCTTTTCTCTTCTTTTCTTTTCCCTTTTCTGAAACTAAATTATCTCATAACAATTGGTATCAGAGCCTTTTCGGTTCAATGGAAACATGCAGCAAATCCAACACTGAATTTCGTGCTGACGTAAATGAGGCATTAGCACGGCATGATGCAACTCTGCAGACCATTCTTACCGAGTTACAAGCCTTACGGGCCGTCCGTAATCCCGTTCCTCCCAATGTTGAGACCAATCCATTTGCTCCAGGCGAAGCTTCTCACCATTTGGTCCGACCGGATGGCTCCACTACTCCCACTAATCTCACCACTCCGGCAGACCGGAACAATCACCATCTCAAGTTGTCCTTCCCAAAATTCGGAGGCGACGACCCAACTGGCTGGATCTTTAAAGCTGAACAGTATTTTGATTTCAAAGGTGTGGTAGGGGAGCAACAAGTGCAGCTAGCTTCCTTTCATTTAGAAGGGATCGCTCTTCAGTGGCATCGATGGTTGACAAAATTTAAAGGGCCTTTGTCATGGAACGAATTCACTCGAGCTGTCTTACTCCGTTTCGGACCTACGGATTACGAGGATCCCGCTGAAGCTCTCTCGCGACTCAAGCAAGTCACATCTGTCGCAGCTTACCAGGCTGAATTTGAGAACCTCTCTCATCGGGTTGACAATGTCCCTGAAAGCTTTCTAATTGGGTGTTTTATTGCAGGTTTATTTGATGAAATCCGTTTGGATGTTAAAGTGAAGCAGCCTAGAACTTTGGCTGATACGATAGGAGTAGCGAGGTTGATTGAGGAGAGGAACCTTCTACGGAAACGAGCCAGCCCCTTTCCTCGTTCCCAATCAACTGTGGTTCCGCAAAGGACCACGACCAACCCAGCTGCTGGTCTCCTTGGACCGCCTCCTAGCTAGACCTGTCCCATTCCGACGGCTCACGAGTCAAGAGGCCCGAGAACGGAGGGAAAAAGGTTTGTGTTTTTACTGTGATGAGAAGTTTGTGCCAGGTCATCGCTGCCAACGACCTCAGCTATTCATGATTGAGGATTCTCCACAGCCGACCGACGAACCTCTTGCAGAAACATACGAGGAAATTGGGTCCGATAGCTCATTACCGGAAATCTCTTTCCATGCTATTTCAGGTACAGACCACCCGCAAACATTAAAGGTCCTCGGAAAGCTTCGGAATAAGGCTATTACCGTCCTTATTGATAATGGAAGCACGCATAACTTCATTGATCAGGCGATGGTCACCAAATTTGGCCTCCCTGTGGACAGGAACCATTCATTCCAAGTGATGGTGGCAAACAAAGACCAGATCAGCTGTTCCGGAAAATGTTTGGCCTTGACTCTATTCATCCACGATCTACCTGTACAAGCGGATTTTTATGTGTTGCCGGTAGCGGCGTGTCAAGCCGTATTGGGCATACAATGGCTGGCCACACTTGGACCAGTGGAGACAGATTATAGCAAATTGACTATGACATTTACTCAAGCGGGCGGAAGTCATACCTTTCAAGGGATGAGTCGACCGGTTTTGGAGGCACTTGATGACAAAGAGTTGTCGCACCTTTCGGGCAATGGACTCTTACTTCAAATTGTTGTGTGCGACCAAGCAGAAGGGTCTCGGAAAGCATATTCATATGATGTTAATCAGATTCTAAGGGAGTTCGACCACTTGTTTTCACAACCCGACAGCCTTCCACCGGTAAGAGCACATGACCATAAAATTCCCCTTCTTCCCAATCAAGCACCGGTCAGCGTTCGTCCGTACAGGTATCCATATTACCAAAAATCTGAAATTGAGAAAATGGTGAAGGAAATGTTAGACTCCGGCCTCATTCGTCCCAGCAGCAGCCCATTCTCTTCTCCAGTGTTGTTAGTTAAAAAAGCTGATGGGGGATGGCGATTTTGCGTGGACTATCGGGCCCTGAATGAAATCACAATCAAAGATAGGTACCCGATTCCCGTCATTGACGAACTTTTGGACGAACTCCATGGTGCGCAGTATTTTTCCAAGCTAGACTTGAGGTCGGGGTACCACCAAATTCGTGTTCAGGAGGCGGATGTTCCCAAAACGGCATTCCGCACGCATGACGGACATTATGAATTCGTCGTCATGCCTTTCGAGTTGACCAATGCACCCTCCACCTTCCAAAGTTTGATGAACGACATCTTGAGACCACACTTGCGACACTTTGTACTCGTATTTTTTGACGACATATTGGTGTACAGTGACAGTTGGGACAGCCACCTGGATCACCTCCGCAGGGTTCTAGTTATTCTATCTAACCATTGCTTATTTGTCAAACATTCCAAATGTTGTTTTGGCGTTGTGCAGGTCTCTTATTTGGGCCATATTATATCTGCGGCTGGAGTGGTAGTGGATCCCGACAAAATTCGTTCAGTATTGGATTGGCCAATTCCTACTTCCGCTAAAGCTGTTCGCGGTTTTCTTGGGCTTGCGGGGTACTATAGGAAATTCATTAGAGGATTCGGTGGGATTGCAGCTCCGTTGACACAGACTTTAAAAAAAGAGGGTTTTTTGTGGTCTCCAGCTGCAGCAACTGCCTTTGCACAGCTTAAGCTCGCCTTAACTTCTCCTCCTGTTCTTCGACTTCCAAATTTTTCCCAACAATTCATTGTCGAGTGTGACGCTTGTGGGGTAGGCATCGGGGCGATTTTAATGCAAGATGGCCAACCTATTGCCTTCTTTAGCGAAGCGCTCAAACCTACCGCTTTGGCTTTGTCGACTTACGAAAAAGAGATGCTCGCGATTGTAAAGGCTATCCGTCGCTGGCGTCCATACTTGTTAGGC
This sequence comes from Acer campestre, assembly GCA_954870605.1. Lineage (NCBI taxonomy): Eukaryota > Viridiplantae > Streptophyta > Magnoliopsida > Sapindales > Sapindaceae > Acer > Acer campestre. The sequence continues at coordinate 42,502,539 of OX940801.1, forward strand.
AGGCCATTTATTGTCCGTACTGATCACAAAAGTCTGAAATATTTGTTGGAACAGCGCATAACGACTCCGACGCAGACCCGTTGGCTTCCAAAAATCCTTGGTTACGACTATACTATTCAGTACAAGAAAGGGAAAGACAATTCTGGTGCAGATGCCCTGTCCCGCAAGGCTGAATTTGAGTTCCTCGCTATCACCCTTCCTGTCTTTGATTGGTGGACAACCTTGCAGCGTGAGGTGGCCGCCGATCCCTACTATCAACAGTTGGCAAGCTCGGGTTCACCACAGCAGCAACAACAGTATTCGGTGCGTGACGGGGTTTATTTCAAACAAGGGAGAGTTGTTTTAAATCCAACCTCAAGTCTGATTCCTGGCATCTTGGCTGCTAACCATTCTTCACCAATGGGGGGCCATTTTGGTTACCATTGAACCTTGAGTCGGGTCCAATCCGGTTTCACTTGGTCAGGAATACACGCCACAATGAAAGAATACATCAGAAATTGTGATGTATGTCAGCGCTGCAAGCATGATTCCATGTCCCCAGCCGGCCTCCTCCAGCCACTTCCGATACCTGACAGAGTATGGACCGAGATCTCCATGGATTTCATTGAGGGGCTTCCACCGTCGCATGGGAAGACGGTGATCCTGGTGGTGGTTGATCGTCTATCAAAGTATGCTCATTTTGTACCCCTCCATCATCCATATACCGCCCTCAGTGTTGCAAAGATGTTTATGGACCAGATCGTACGCCTTCACGGTATGCCTATTTCCATAGTTTGTGACAGGGACTGTGTCTTTATCAGCTCATTTTGGAAGACCCTCTTTCAGCTACATGGGACTGCTTTGAGAATGAGTTCAAGTTATCACCCTCAGACGGACGGTCAGACGGAGGTTGTGAATCGCACTTTTGAGTAATATTTACGTTGCTTCACAAGTGACCAACCGCGGAAATGGCACAACTGGATCTCGTGGGCGGAATATAGCTACAACACTTCGACCCATTCTTCCACCAAATTCACCCCATTCGAGGCCGTGTATGGTGTACCACCACCGAATTTGCTATCCTATGTTCCGGGCACAACTAAAATCAATGCCGTGGACGAGTTCCTACGCACACAGGCGGATATCCTCGCTGAACTTAAGCAAAACCTGATCCTAGCTCAGAATCGCATGAAAACCCAGGCTGACCAACACCGTCGTGATATCACTTTCGAAGTAGGGGACTACGTATACCTTAAGTTGCAGCCATATCGACAGAAGACTGTGGTTTTTCGAAGCTCCTTGAAGCTGGCACCGAGGTTCTTCGGGCCCTATAAGGTAATATCACGGATCGGTCCAGTCGCCTACAGGCTGGAGTTACCTGCAGGTTCCCAAATCCACAATGTATTCCATGTGAGCATGCTTAAGAAACATCTGGGACCATTGCCCACTGTCACCAGCCCAATTCCTCCCATTTCGGAGACATCTGAAGTATTACCACAGCCTGAGACTGTTTTGGATAGACGAGTGGTTCGTAAAGGGAAGTATCAGCCAAAAGAGGAGGTTTTGATCAAATGGACAGGTGCCCCAATTGAAGACGCGACTTGGGAGAATCGTTGGCGTTTTTCGAAGACATACCCACATTTTGTCCTTGAGGACAAGGACACTTAAGGGGGATGGAATGATATGAGCTTTCAGCTTCCACGATCAGCATGCATGCAAGTTGGTGAAGGTTGAGGAGGTTGAGTTGTTTTCTTAGACTAGTTCTCTTAGCTTTGAGGTTAATAAATTGGGTTGTTTATGTTTAGTGCAATGCTATTCTGATAAGGTTGATTTGTATCAATCGTTCCCTATTTTTAAGGTTTGTTAGTTATCACTGGTTTCCTATAAAAGGGTCCAGTTATTATTGAATAAAGTATGCAATTATAACTCAAACACTTCCTCTGTCTCTCGTTCTTTTCTCTTCTTTTCTTTTCCCTTTTCTGAAACTAAATTATCTCATAACAATACTCCATTGTCGTTGTGATTTAGGTACAAATCCTTTGAAGCATGTGCATACAGGAAAGTTATTGATGTTGCAACTAGCATATGCACCACATATGCTATAATTGGAGCACTCATCGGGCACTTTTGCATAGTATCCTACCCATTTGTGAGTTTCATCCATCCATGTCAAACTCTGCACAACATCTGATGGGCTCAGTGCCACTCTTGAAAGGACTGAACTGTTTCGGGCATCATACGTGTAAAATACCTCTTTCTCATTTGACACAAAGTTGTACGTATATAAAGGATTTGGTTTCAGCTGAGAGGATCCAGTCCATTGAACACCATTCCAGGAACCTGCTCTATACACAATTACAGGTCCCATTTTAAGAAATAGTTGAGGATACCCCTGAGGATCGATCAACATTGTGAAGTCACTCCGAGAAGGGTCATCAGTGCTCTTCCAAGATGTGTAAAACCATGCCAGACCAGTTACCAAGTTTTTTCCAAGCTTCATGCCCGGTAATAAGGTATCACCGGGATGATCAAAGCTCTGCCACAAAAAGTTATCTGGGTTGTTATCATTTCCATCTTTCACGACCAGATTTCCCGATCCTAAGAGCACTGCAACTGGATTCTGGGGAGTTCTTGATGCGTTGGACGACCAAACAGTGTCGTTTGTGCTATTAAGGAGTACAAGAATTCCTCTGGCATTGATATTTAGAATTCCCGAAGGATCAGAAATTGGAGTATCTCTGTTGGCTACCCATACAGTTGTCTTTGGAGCTACATTCTTGTACCAAATTCCTAAGTATCGACTTTTCGATGTGCCTGGACTGAAAAATCCCAGTTCAAAGCGTTGATCTGCTGAAACTAGTGTCTCACCATCTCTGATGGATTGACCAAGTGTAATTGTGTCCTGTGTAGTGGAGTCAATTCTTGTGGAAGAAAATAGAAAACAGTATAGAATAAGAAATCTGAAGAACTTCATCGACTCTCTCATGCTTGCATTTGGCAAGAAATGCATCAATATAGATTTTATTGAACTTAGGATAAGTCTGGTTTAATTTTTACAACACAAAAAGTGAAGAAAAGTGAAGGGCAGATACAGTATCCACAAGTGACTTGATCTGTCTACCTGTCGAGTAACCTCAGGTTTGGGCAATGCCAACTACCGTAGTACTATCTGTAGGCAACACATTAAATGGTTATCATTGCAGCTCTATGCAATCACATGAGGGACACGAACCCATAACTCTTCTGGTATAACAAAGCTCCAATAGTAGTATTAAAATGAATGAAAGTGATCTTATTACAACAGATCATTAATTGCAAACTGTCATGTAATTGAATAGCATGTCAGCAGGTAGATAAGACTAGGTACAAGAGATCATTAACTGCATACGGTCATGTAATTGAGACCATGTTTGGCACGTTGTATTGTGTAGTATTGGATTAGACTGTATTGGATAGTATTGTATTGGACTGTATTATTTTTATACATTGTGTTTAGTGATATTTCGTATTAGAATGTATTAGGTTATTCAATGTTTGTAAATGATTTTTGTTTCCAAATATTTTGATTACTAAAAAAATTAATACATTTTTAGAATATAAAAAATAATATTATAAAGTATATATTTGTTGCATTATATTTTTAAAATAATATTTAATATTCTTATTATAAATTTGGATTTTTAAAAATCAAAAAATTATATTATTAAAATTAAAAAAATTAAATAATGATTAAAAATTATTAAAATTAAACTTTCTAAATATTTTTAATATGTATGAATTAAATAATTATTTATATTTCATGATACAACACAAGTTTGTTATATTTATTTAATATAAATGTAATACCCCAATCCCAGAAATTTACCCAAATCCATAGTCTAAACCCAAGTCAACAGCCCAAAAGTCTATTTGTGTATATCGAACCATTAAATTGTCCAAGCTCCGGCCCAAACCTAAGTCAAAAATCAAAGACCAATTCCAATTTGATTCCAAGCAAGCCCAAACCCGAAAAGATCCCAATATCCAAATAATTTGGTGCCTAGTAAAGTGGTAAGTTGGGATGAGATTTTTATTATAATAATAATAAGAATAGGACAAGTCTGTCTGAAAATACTTTTAGAAATTTTTTTTATAAAATCTTGCTCAAAATATCTAATTCTCTAATAAATCTATTTCTAAGTTCTAAAAATCTGAACATTTCTTAAAACACCTCAATTCTGAGTTTTAGTAGGGATGATGTAAGGTGGAAAGTTGGTGAATAGGTGGCAAAGTTTGGTGGCAAAACAAAGGAATGAATAAAATAAGAAAAGGAGATATATGAGAGAATGAAAGCATAAGAAGAAAAAGAAAGAGAAGACAGGCGGTGGAGAAGAGTAAAAGAAAATAAAAAGAAGAGATAGAGAGAGATAGAAGCTGAGAAAGATTGAGACAGAAATATGAGAGAGAGAGAGAGAGATTGAAAGACCCAATCAGAAATATAAAGAAAAAAGAAGAAGAGGTTGGACGAGAGAGAGATGAATTCGAGAGAAATATTGTAGAGATAAAGAGAGTTGCTAAGTGATAATAGGAAAGAAATAGAAGAAACCAGAAAGAGGGAAGAGATGACAAAACAGAGAAAGAAAGAAAAGAAAGAAGGTCGAGAGAGATAAGAATATGAGATAAAAGAGAAATCAAGAGAAATAGAGAGAAAGCAAGGAATTGAAGAAGAAGAAGAAAAGGGGAAGCAACAGCGAAATATATATGAGAAGGACTGATGATATACTGTTCAGCTGTAAAAAATAAATATGCAGATAAGTGATGTTCAATCAATTAAGTTTGGAATACAGTGGCTATTATAAGATTTCCCAGTAATTTCTAAATTGGGTATTATGTATTTTATGGTGAATCCATACGGAATCTAGTCCCAGAAGTAGATTTGAACACAAAAGTTTTGTGAGTCGATACTTTTTATTAAAAGTTATTTATTTTAGAATTATATGTTAGATTAATTGTTTAGAGGATGATTAGAAATAAATAATTTATTCATTTATTTAGAAAATAGATTTCCAGAAAATAAATCTGGAATCAAATTATTTGGAATTATTCATCCCAATTTACCACTTTACCAGGCACCAAATTATTTGGATATTGGAATCTTTTCGGGTTTGGGCTTGCTTGGAATCAAATTGGAATTGGTCTTTTATTTTTGACTTAGGTTTGGGCTGGAGCTTGGACAATTTATGGGTTTGATATACACAAATAGACTTTTGGGCTGTTGACTTGGGTTTAGACTATGAATTTGGGTAAATTTCTGGGATTGGGGTATTACATAAACATTATTCATGATTTAATATTTAATATTTCATTTGGAATTTATAATAATAATAATAATAATAATTGTTTTATTTTAGAAAATTATTATCAAAAAAATATTATAATTAGTTTCTAATTGTAATATTTATATGATTATTTTATCCTTTATATAATTTGATTTGAAAAAAAAAAAAAAAAAAAAAAAAAAACCTTTACCTCCAACTTAATACAGTTTAAACCCACATTTTCAATATGTATTGGATAATACAGTGTTTGATGTATTAGAATTATTGTTTGTATTAATTAACACAATACAATCTGATTAGCCAAATATATGTATTGTATTATGTAATACATTTTAAATCTCTTATCCAATACTATACTGTGAAACAAACAGGCCCCGAAGGGTTTCACGGGCAAATGCAAATCTGTTCGGTGACCACCCCTGAGGCCCTGACCTTTTTCTTTTTGGGTTCCCAGTCATGAGTCTTTCCATCCAAAAGCCATTTTCTCTATTGACATAGGGGGACCCACATCCATTGTATCACTGAGTTGATGTAGAGCTAATTTCATGGGTCAACAAAAGTCATACTATCAACCCAAAAAAGAAAAGAAGGGTCAAGGGCAATATGCTCCACAATTGACTTCACCTGTCAACCTGTAAACTCCAATACTTAATTCGAATTAAACATTTTAGCAGGTAAATAAGACTAAGTATATATACATTTGATGAAAATATCATAGAAATACATCAAAAATCATTTAGCTCTTCTTCAGGATGGTGGCCAATGATCCTTGTACTAGTCTGGTACATAAATTACAGGGAAAGAGAAAAAACATTTAAAACATTTATTCACATCCATTTTATGATACAAATAGATCTATCAAACAGCTCGGGCATTATTTACTGGTGATGATTCCTCTGGTACTTCAATGGAAAAGCAACTCGAGAAAGAGATGTCACTTCACAATAGGTGAACATTGTCGATTACTTGTTTCTTTTGCATCTTGCACGAGACCCCTTAGCTTTCTCTATAAATTGGTGTTCTTTATCGAGCCTCCAACTCTGATATTGTGAATTCATTGGTTGAAGATAATAGTTCCTTATTAAATGATGACTCTGATTCAGGCAGATTCCTTTCAGTGAAAAAACCAGGCTGCTTTGGCTGAGGCAATGACCGTTCACCACCCAACATTAGAACCACAGTTGACATGTTTGGCCTGTCTTCTGGTCTTTGTTGCACACATAACAGGCCCACATGAATGCATCGTAACATTTCAAATGAAGCAGAAGAATAATCTAATGATTTATCGATTAGTTCTACTATCCTTTCTTCATTCCAGAGTCTCCATGCCTGAAATAGAAAAAAACAAATAGTTACTATCCAATACTTCAAGTCCATACAAAGAAAGGAGCTTGGGATCACAGTGAAAAAGAGTTTTTAAAATGCAACTTCATGAATTGCAGAATTGGTAATCACATATTCTTTAGGCTTACATGTCCAAGAAGATTATGATTGTGATCAATGTGGCAAAATCCTCGGTTTTTCTTCCCACTTACTATCTCTAGTACTAAAACACCAAAGCTAAAGACGTCGGATTTCATTGAGAAGATCCCATCTACTGCATACTCAGGAGACATATATCCACTGTGAAAATAAATTGCATAGAGAGAATGATGTTAACATATGATATAATATAATGAATAAATGCAAGCTAACTTACTGCATTCCAATCTCCTGATAGTGGAAATCCAATTAACTTTGTCATGGTTGGCCAAAAAAATACTTACTATGTTCCAACAATTTTATTCGTTTCTGCCTCAGTTTGATCTCCCCCAAATGTCCTAGCCATGCCAAAGTCCGAAATTTTTGGATTCATATCATTATCTAATAAAACATTACTGGCTTTGAGATCTCTATGTATAATCCTTAATCTCGAGTCTTGATGAAGATAAAGAATCCCTCTGGCAGTTCCTATGATAATTTGGATGCACTTGCTCCAATCCAGAAAGTGTCTTCTAGTTTTATCTGAAATATTTCTCACCAAGTTAGTGCTAAGCCCTATGACTAAATACTCCAAAAGAAATTATAATGATAATAATTTATTAGTATGACTACTTAGTAGAATTAAAGATGCAGTTTGGATAAAATCATCAAACCAAAAATAAAGTAGTCCAAGCTTTTGTTCGGCATGCATTCATAAATTAACATTCTTTCATCTCTTTCAACGCAACATCCCAGAAGCTTTACAAGGTTTCGATGCTGAAGTTTAGCAATTAGAATAACTTCATTTTTGAACTCCTTCATTCCTTGTCCTGAACATCTTGAGAGCCTTTTAACTGCAATTTCTTGGCCCTCGATTAATGTACCCTACAAATCATAACTCAGAATAATAAATATCTTTCAAATGAAAACAACACAACCTTAATTAGTTGTTTGTTGCTATGTTACCTTGTAAACAGGTCCAAATCCACCTTCTCCCAGCTTATTTTTGTCTGAAAAGTTGTCAGTGGCAATAACTATGGTCTTCAAATCATATATAGTTAATCCAGTATCATCTTTTCCGCTCCCTTCATCATTGTCATCCATTTCGTGGTTGTCGTCTGTATGTCCTGAAAAGTGGGGTATTAATATGCTATTTAACCAAAGAATTTATTATAAAGAAATCAGTATGCACTTACAGGACAATTGCTTTTGAATTTTTTAGGCTTAAATTACATGGAACAAAATCATCAGAGAGTTCAATTGATATTATTTACCTTCATTCTTAAGTTTCGTCTTACGCATATACATGATCCAAGCTAATACAAGTGCTCCCATGCCTGAAATTATAGATGCAACTATGATGATCACATTCACATGCTCCTTCCCACTAAGTTGTCTCCTTGATTCAATATTACCTGAAAGAATAAAATTAAACTTATCAAACATACAATTGTGATTGTGATTGTCCCATATGAGGAAATTCCACCCATAAATGTTCCAAACTTCTCCGGAAAATATCATTAATAGGAAGAAAGGGAAAGGAAGGTACCTAGCTCTGAAGCAGCTAGCCTCACATAAAGATCTTGACCGCCCTCCATATCTTTTATGTCAATCAGGTCATTGAACCAGAGCAAACAGCCAGATCCTCCTTCTCGGATATCTAAAGTTGCATATGCCGTACAGGAGCAATTGCTAAGACACAATTTCTTACATTCTACAAGGCTAATGTATTTTTCAGCCCTGGAATGACTTGTGTCTGGCAATTTTACTGCTTCAAGCTTTCGAAAGCCATCACCATGCTGACAATCCAATGGAGCCTTTCGAACACACCCAGCAGACCAATTCAACAAACTCCATTGTAGTTGTGATTTAGGTTTGAATTTTTCGAAGCATGTGCATACAGGAAAGTTATTGATGTTGCAAATAGCATATGCACCACACTTGGCATAATTGTCGCACTCATCACGAGTTTTTGCATAGTATTCTACCCAAGTATGGGTTTGATCCATCCATGTAAAACGCTGCACAACACCTGATGGGGTCAGTACCACTCTTGAGAGGACTGAACTGTCTTGGATGTCATACGTGTAAAATACCTCTTTCTCATTCGACACAAAGTTGTATGCATATATAGAATTTGGTTTCAGCAGTAGGGATCCAGTAAAATGAAGGCCATTCCAGGAACCTACTCTATACAGTATTACTGGACCCTTTTTAAGAAACATCTGTGGAGTCCCGCGAAGATCAATTATCTCTGTGAATTCACCCTGAGAAGGGTCATCTGTGCTCTTCCAAGACGAGAAAAACCATTCTAGACCAGTTACCAAGTTTATTCCAAGCTTCATGCCCGGTAATAAGGTATCACCAGGATAATAAAAGCTCTGCCACAAAAAGTTATCTGGGTTGTTATCATTTCCATCTTTCACAACGAGATTTCCAGATCCTAAGAGCACTGCCACTGGATTCTGGGGAGTTCTTGATGCGTTGGACGACCAAACAGTGTCGTTTGTGCTATTAAGAAGGACAAGAATTCCTCTGGCATTGATATGTAGAACTCCTGAGGGATCAGAAAGTGGAGTATCTCTATTGGCTACCCATACAGCTGTCTTTGGAGCTACTTTCTCGTACCAAATTCCCAGGTATCGACTCCTCGATGTGCCTAGACTGAAAAATCCCAGTTCAAAGCGTTGATTTGATGAAACTAGTGTCTCACCATCTTTGATGGATTGGCCAAGTGTAATTGTGTCCAGTGTAGTGGTGGCAATTCTCATGGAAGAAAATAGAAAACAGTATAGAGTAAGCAATCTGAACCCTTCCATTGACTCTCTCATGCTTACAGTTTATCTCTTATTCTTTGTCTCCAGATTCAGCCTAGCACGAATTGCATCAGTTCAGATTTAATGGAACTTGGGATTTATAATTTTGGAATATTTTTTTTACCCCTAAAAGAGAAGACAAGTGGAGGGCAATAGGCGGCACAAGTAACTTGAGTTATCAACCTGTCACAGTAACCTCAGTTTCCCGGCAAAGGCTACTAGCATTGCATGATCCACTTGCAATACATTGATTTTTTGTTCTACCTTTTACTAGAGTCTTCAATGCAGCCCTGTGATTTCCTTTCCATCAATTTTTTCACAAGAATCTTGTCAAAGGTAGTTTGGAATCTAGCTCAAAAGATCCTAGTTCAACTCAAACTACGATCTTGAAGTTCAGCTCAGAAGCTTTCAGAGTTTCAGTACATCTCAAAGCTCCTCCAAGTACATGTACACGTTCCAGTACGTACCTATACACATTAAAGTACCTGTACATGTTCGGCAAGTATTCTACAATGCTTACCCTCCCAGTTTGTTATCATACAGCAGCAAATCAGAGAATTAGCAATAAATCAATCAACCAAAGGGAACATAGGCTGTTAGATATGTTAATTATAAGATTTACTTGTAGTAAGCTGACACGACTAAAGTCTGTTATTGTAATGACCGGAAGCCCGAGATTAGTGAAAAGTTAATCAGGTTGTTAAGCTGTAAATTCATGTCTATATAAATTAATAAACAGGTTTAATTTCTTCTCTAGCTGAGTTAATTAGTTCTTCAAAGTTCTCTCTAATGAAGGTTTAGCTAGCTAAAGCATTTCATCGAACACCTTTTAAATTTTCATCAAACAACTGTAAATCTTACAGCTCTAACTTCTGTTATCCTCAGTAATGCAATAAAAACCAGTAAAATGATGTTTATTGCACCATTAAATAAGCTTATGATACGAATGTTACATGGCGTATGCATGGGAGGCCACCAAGTGGACCAATTCGGTGGTATGAAGAGGGGTTGCTGTTAAGTTGTCTTATTTGAATTATTGTTGTCATTTGAATGTTGTAGTAAATAAGCTTATGATACGAATTAGTCATTTGAACACTCCACGACTTCCTATCACCTGATTGTTAGGATTGTTATTTGATTAGTTCTGTTGTAAAGACCTATATAGAGGTCTCTTTTGAATTGAATAAGGGACGCATATTAAATCCCATTATCTTCTCTTCTCCTGAAATTTCTTCTAACTCTGTTCTCTACCTCTTTCTGCTTCTTCTACCGTTCACAAAATTACTTCTTATCAGCTTATTCTTGTTGAAACTAAAATAAAGATACTTGCCTCTTCTCTAACCCTTTCTATAATTGTTCTTCGTAAAACTCAGAACTTGGCAACACGGTCGTGATCGGGACTGAAAAATGCAACTGATGATAATAATGATGTCAATAGCTATCAAAGAGTCTCATTTTTACCTGTGTAGAAGACAACATGGGACGTGAAACTTCAAAACTGCACACTGATTTCGGCGATTTAACCGAAACAGCACTTTGTTCAACATTTTTGGACAAAGACGTGAGACATCGTGTTGTTGTCGCCATTTTCAAAAGCGAATCTTTCTTTGATCTCTCTTTCTCGATTCTCGTAACCAAGTTGACTCGATGATTGTGGCCGTTTCTTGCTACGAGCCCACCCAAGTCGACTTGTGAGGTGCCTGGTCAAGTTACGAGTCGACTCAGGGCATGACTTATAACCCCTGAGTTAACTCGTTAGGTGTCCTAAGTCGAATCATGATGGGTCTGACCCAATTGGGATTCCAACTTGACTCCAGAAAAGCTAAAAACAATTGGGCTTGGATTGGGCCTACCAAGCACGAATAGGCTAATGGGCAGCCCAAACCCGAATCATGTCTAAATAAATGGTAGTATTTGACAATACATGTCCTTAGCAAAATTGAAAGGGTTATTCAAGTTTTGGAACCAAATTTACACAGGGCAGTGGGTGCTATTCACAATCATTGTATTTTACAACATATGCTGTTTACATCTAATACTCAACCAATACTTTCTGAAGAGAGAATCTCTCAGCTGGTACTTCAGTGGACAAGTTATTAAGGAAACAGAGACATCAACTGATGATGATTGGTGAGCACACTGTTGTCTGTGGATTACTTGTTTCAATTAGATTTTGCTGGAAACCCTTTTGCTTTCTCAATATAGCAGTGTTCTTTAACGAGGAACTAGCTATGGTCTTCAAATCATATATTGTTAATCCAATATCATCTTTTCCGATCCCTTCAACATTGTCTTATTTTAATTGCTTTTGCCAGAGGTTTTCACCGGCAAATGCAAATCTGTTTGATGAACTTTTTCTTTTCGGGTTCCCAGTCCTGAGTCCTCCATCCAAAAGCCATTTTCTCTATTGACATAGGGGGACCCACATCCATTGTATTTGTATCGCTGAGTTGATGTAGAGCTAATTTCATGGGTCAACAAAAGTAATACTATCAACCCAAAAAAGAAAAGAAGAGTCAAGGGCAATATGCTCCACTATTGACGACCTTTCAACCTGTAAACTCCAATACTTAATTCAAATTAAGCATTTTAGCAGGTAAATAAGACTAAGTATATATATATATTTTAAAAAAATATCATAGAAATACATCAAAATCATTTAGCTCTTCCTCAGGATGGTGGCCAATGATCCTTGTACTAGTCTAGTACATAAATTACAGGGAAAAGAAAAAACATCTATTCACATCCATTTATGATACAAATGGATCTATCAAAGAGCTCGGGCATTATTTACAGGTGATGATTCCTCTGGTACTTCAATGGAAAAGTAACTCGAGAAAGAGATGTCATTTCACAATAGGTGAACATTGTCGATTACTTGTTTCGTTTACATCTTGCACGAGACCCCTTAGCTTTCTCTATAAATTGGTGTTCTTTATCGAGCCTCCAACTCTGATATTGTGATTTCATTGGTTAAAGATAATAGTTCCTTACTTAATGATGACTCTGATTCAGGCAGATTCCTTTCAGTGAAAAAACCAGGCTGCTTTGGCTGAGGCAATGACCGTTCACCACCCAACATTAGAACCACAGTTGACATGTTTGGCCTGTCTTCAGGTCTTTGTTGCACACATAACAGGCCCACATGAATGCATCGTAACATTTCAGATGAAGCAGAAGAGTAATCTAATGATTTATCGATTAGTTCTACTGTCCTTTCTTCATTCCAGAGTCTCCATGCCTGACATAGATAAAAACAAATAATTACTATCCAATACTTCAAGTCCATACAATGATACAAAGAAATGAGCTTGGGATCACAGTGAAAAAGAGTTTCTAAAATGCAACTTCACAGATTGCAAAATTGGTAATCACATATTCTTTAGGCTTACATGTCCAAGAAGATTATGATTGTGATCAATGTGGCAAAATCGTCGGTTTCTCTTCCCACTTACTATCTCTAGTACTAAAACACCAAAGCTAAACACGTCAGATTTTGTTGAGAAGATCCCATCTACTGCATACTCAGGAGACATATATCCACTGTGAAAATAAATTGCAGAGAGAGAATGAAGTTAACATATGATATAATATAATGAATAAATGCAAGCTAACTTACTACATCTCCTGATAGTGGAAATCCAGTTAACTTTGTCAAGGTTGGCCAAAAAAATACTTACTATGTTCCAACAATTTTATTTGTTTCTGCCTGAATTTGATCTCCCCCAAATGTCCTAGCCATGCCAAAGTCCGAAATTTTTGGATTCATATCATTATCTAATAAAACATTACTGGCTTTGAGATCTCTATGTATAATCCTTAATCTCGAGTCTTGATGAAGATAAAGAATCCCTCTGGCAGTTCCTACGATAATTTGGATGCACTTGCTCCAATCCAGTAAGTGTCTTCTTGTTTTATCTGAAACATTTCTCACCAAGTTAGTGCTAAGGCCCTATGACTAAATACTCCAAAAGAAACTATAATGATAGTAACTTTATTAGTATGACTACTGAGTAGAATTAAAGATGCAGTTTGGAGAAAATCATCCAACCAAAAATAAAGTAGTCCAAGCTTTTGTTTGGCATGCATTCATAAATTAACATTCTTTCATCTCTTTCAGCGCAACATCCCAAAAGCTTTACAAGGTTTCGATGCTGAAGTTTAGCAATCAGAATAACTTCATTTTTGAACTCCTTCATTCCTTGTCCAGAACATCTTGAGAGCCTTTTAACTGCAATTTCTTGGCCCTCGATCAATGTACCCTAGAAATCATAATTCAGAATAGTAAATATCTTTCAAATGAAAACAACACAACCTTAATTAGTTGCTTGTTGCTATTTTACCTTGTAAACAGGTCCAAATCCACCTTCTCCGAGCTTATTTGTGTCTGAAAAGTTGTCAGTGGCAATAGCTATGGTCTTCAAATCGTATATTGTTAATCCAATATCATCTTTTCCGCTCCCTTCATCATTGTCATCCATTTCATGGTTGTCGTCTGTATGTCCTGAAAAGTGGGGTATTAATATATATATATATATATATGCTATTTACCCATTGAATTTACTATAAAGAAATCAATATGCTCTTACAGGACAATTGCTTTTGCATTTTTTAGGCTTAAATTACTAGCATCAAAATCATCAGAGAGTCCAATTGATATTATTTACCTTCATTCTTAAGTTTAGTCTTACGCATATACATGATCCAAGCTAATACAAGCGCTCCCATGCCAGAAATTATAGATGCGACTATGATGATCAAATTCACTTGCTTCTTCCCATTAGGTTGTCTTCTTGATTCAATATTACCTGAAAGAATAAAATTAAACTTATCAAACATAAAATTGTGATTGTCCCATATAAGGAAATTCCATCCTTAAATGTTCCAAACTTCTCTGGAAAATATCATTAATAGGAAGAAAGGGAAAGGAAGGTACCTAGCTCTGAAGCAGCTACCCGCACATAGAGATCTTGACCGCCCTCAATATCTTTTATGTCAATCAGGTCATTGAACCAGAGCAAACAGCCAGATCCTCCTTCTCGGGTATCTAAAGTTGCATATGCCGTACAGGAGCAGTTGCTAAGACACGATTTCCTACATTCTATAAGGCTAATGTATTTTTCAGCCCTGGAATGACTCGTGTCAGGCAATTTTACTGCTTCAAGCTTTAGAAAGCCATCACCATGCTGACAATCCAATGGAGCCTTTCGAACACACCCAGCAGACCAATTCAACAAACTCCATTGTCGTTGTGATTTAGGTTTGAATTTTTCGAAGCATGTGCATACAGGAGAGTTATTGGCGTTGCAAATAGCATATGCACCACACTTGGCATAATTGTCGCACTCATCACGAGTTCTTTGAGAGTTTTCTGCCCAAGTACGGGTTTGATCCATCCATGTAAAACGCTGCATATCAAGTGATGGGGTCAGCACCATTCTTATGAGGAGTGAACTGTCATATTTGAAAAATGCCTCTTTCTCATTTGACACAAAGTTGTATGAAAATAAAGAATTTTGTTCCTGCTGCTGACACTGCTGTGGGGATCCAGTCCAATGATGGCCATTCCAGGAACCTACTCTGTATACTATTACAGGTCCCATTTTAAGAAATGCTTGAGGATACCCCCGAGGATCGATCAAAACTGTGAAGTTACTCCGAGAAGGGTCATCTGTGCTCTTCCAAGATGTGTAAAACCATTCCTGACCAGTTACCAAGTTTATTCCAAACTTCATACCCGGTAAAAAGGTATCACCGGGATGATCAAAGCTCTGCCACAAAAATTTATCTGGGTTGTTATCATTTCCATCTTTCACAGCCAGATTTCCCGATCCTAAGAGCACTGCGACTGGATTCTCGAGAGATCTTGATGCGTTAGAAGACCAAACAATGCCTTTTGTGCTATTAAGAAGGACAAGAATTCCTCTGGAATTGATATGTAGAACTCCTGAGGGATCAGAAATTGGATTATCTCTGTTTGCTACCCATACAGTTGTCTGTGGAGCTACTTTCTTGTACCAAATTCCTAGGTATCGACTCCTCGATGTGCCTGGACTGAAAAATCCCAGTTCAAAGCGTTGATCTGCTGAAACTAGTGTCTCACCATCTCTAACGGATTGGCCAAGTGTAATTGTGTCCAGTGTAGCGGTGGCAATTCTTATGGAAGAAAATAGAAAACAGTATAGAGTAAGCAATCTGAACCCTTCCATTGACTCTCTCATGCTTGCACTTACAGTTTATCTCTTATTCTTTGTCTCCAAATTCAGCCTAGCACGAATTGCATCTGTTCAGATTTAATGGAACTTGGGATTTATAGTTTTGGTATTTTTTTACCCCTAAAAGAGAAGAAAAGTGGAGGGCAATAGGCTGCACAAGTGACTTGAGTTGTCAACCTGTCACAGTAACCTCAGTTTCCCGGCAAAGGCTACTAGCATTGCATGATCCACTTGCAATACATTGATTTTTTGTTTTACCTTTTACTAGAGTCTTCAATGCAGCCATGTGATTTCCTTTCCATCATTTCTTTTTTCACAAGAATCTTGTCAAAGATCCTAGTTCAAATCAAATAACGTACACGTTCCGGTACGTACCCGTACACGTTCCAATAAAAGTGCCTGTTCAATGCTTACCCTCCAAGTTTGTTATCATACAGCAGCAGATCTGAGTTAGCAATAAATCAATCAATCAGAGGATACATAGGCAATTAGATTTGTTAATTACCAGATTTACATGTAGTAAGCTGACACCATTAAAGTCTGTTATTGTAATGACTGGAAGCCCGAGATTAGTGTAAAGTTAATCAGGTTGTTAAGCTGTAAATCCATGTCAATACTAATTAATAAAAAGGTTTAATTTCTTCTCTAGCTGAGTTAGTTTTTCAATGTTGTCTCTAATGAAGGTTTAGCTAGCTAAAGCATATCATCGAACACCTTTTAAATTTTCATCGAACACCTGTAAATCTTACAGCTCTAACTTGTTTATGAGTAGTTATTAAGGAAAGAGAGACATCAACTGATGATTGGTGAACACTGTTTCAATTAGATTTTGCTGGAAACCCCTTTGCTTTCTCTGTATTGCAGTGTTCTTTAACGAGGCACTAGCTATGGTCTTCAAATCATATATTGTTAATCCAATATCATCTTTTCCGCTCCCTTCAACATTGTCATATTTTAATTGCTTTTGCCAGAGGTTTTCACGGGCAAATGCAAATCTGTTTGGTGACCTTTTTCTTTTCGGGTTCCCAAAAAAGAAAAGAAGAGTCAAGGGCAATATGCTCCACAATTGACTTGACCTTTTCTTTTCGGGTTCCCAGTCCTGAGTCCTCCATCCAAAAGCCATTTTCTCTATTGACAAAGGGGGACCCACATCCATTGTATCACAGAGTTGATGTAGAGCTAATTTCACGGGTCAACAAAAGTCATATTATCAACCCAAAAAAGAAAAGAAGAGTCAAGGGCAATATGCTCCACAATTGACTTGACCTGTCAACCTATAAACTCCAATATTTAATTCGAATTAAGCATTTTAGCAGGTAAATAAGACTAAGTATATATACATTTGATGAAAATATCATAGAAATACATCAAAATCATTTAGCTCTTCTTCAGGATGGTGGCCAATGATCCTTGTACTGGTCTGGTACATAAATTAATTCCAAGACTTATCCAGCAAGAAAACCAAGGCACATATGCTCCCAACCCCCCTTCTAGAAGCTTCAAACATCCCAAATGTTTCTTTCAAACTTCACCCAAACCAATCCGATTCCGTGTTGACCACTTCCGCTCAGTTGAATTTGTTTGGATAACATGGGAATACAAGCCAATTTCCAACACATTTAACTTAAAATCATTCCTCATCTTTCAAACAAGGGTTGAAAAAAATAAAATAAAATAAAACATAATTTCCAGATGGCATAAGTCAGGTTTGCTCTGTCATTTAAAACAAAATTATTGATTAAAAGAGGTACATCCAAAATCACACTTTATATGAGTAATTCTTATGGTCCACGGACCTGTACTACTGTCGACCCAACCAAGCCCTCTATAAGTACAGGCCGGTCCAACCCTTTTAACATCTCTAGCTTCAAGCCTGGAATCATCTCGTGGGGATATCAAAGTCCATGCTAGTTAAAATTTTGCATGAAGATTACTTCAGTTGCGAAAATTTACATAAGATTTTGGCATATGAGCTGTTGTGAATTTTTTAAAACCGACTAGATTGGATTGTAGTAAAATTTAACATCAATCAATTTGTATATGGATTCAAAACAAAATCTTTATTATAAGGTCAATTTTGGAGACTTTTAAAACTCAATTATTCAGCTACAATTAATTTTTATTTCTTCAAGTCATCGAGTCTTATCAAACCCAAGTGCATTGCACGTCCTGGCATACATCGACTCGAAAGTCAAGTCAACCATAAGTTGATGGCCCCAGTAAGACCCGTGTATGTCACGGCATAAAGTTGGTCTTTTATGGAAAAACAAATGGAAAATGTGTTCTGAAATGCTGAATGCGACATACCAAATTGATAAGTTGATTGACTTTGTTAGATTTTTTAGTTTGGGCTATGCTCAAAGGAGAAAAGTACTGTAACAAGAGGAACTGCGCTTGCTATATTGTACAATGAGGAAGCTTGCAATTGTGGAACAGCGATGTATCTAACATTCTAACAGATAGGCCTTCCATGACAATTGCACCGTAAATGCTGGAAGGTGACTTACCAAGTTTAAAGATACCTCCAAATTAAGCCCTTAAAACTACAGATTTTAAGAAATTATTGAAAGCAATTCTTTATAAATACAGCGTGCATCTTTATATAAATGCAGCATAAGAGAAATAAAAACCAACCATGGAAAGCTCTCCAGAAAAAAATCTTACACTTGTTGGGAATTTTACAACTCCAAAGAAAACGCCACCAAGAGGAAAGCTGCTGAGTAGACGAACGGGCCTTCTCCACCAAATTAATAGCCACTCTATACCCGCTCCGCACACTATAAAAACCTCTCTTGTCAAAATGCCAACATAACCAGTCAGCTTGGTTAGGGGAAAGCCGGGGTAAACTCAGCTTGTATTATAGAACAGATTCAAATTATAGGACAGTTTCAGATTAAATCCTGATTAGCTTCAGGAAGAGATAAAGAGTTCAGGAAAAGATAGAAAAAGATACAGTTTTAGAAAGAGATTTAGAAAGAGATAAAGAATTCAGAATGAGATATAGAAACAGATTCAAAATAATTTTGTTTTACGGATTTGACTAAGGTTAGCTAGTATTAAGTTAATGAACTACGAGGGCTTTGATCCTTATTGGGTATAGGGTACGTAAGCGTTTGGGATGTAAATCTCAAACTCAAGCCCACTAGAGAAAGAAAAATATAAGACTCTAACAGGATTCTCTTGTACTCAAGATTGGGGTGGGTCCTGTCATAAACGTTGTGGGCAATCTTCTCTGAAATAATAATTGTTTACAAAACAGGGTATAGGGGACAAGTTGTTTCAGCTACTGTTTTAATTTTTTTTTTCTTTTAATCGTTTTGGTAGTTTTTTCGAATCATAATTATTTTAGTATGAATTTTTTTTATTTGTTAATTGCCTTTAGGAGAGTATTTCTAGGAGAGTAATGCTAGACGTCCCAAATTTCTCCCCCAAATTATATCTCAAATAATGTGGCATGTGAGGTGTCAGCATCTTATAAATCATGAGATTATGTGTTGACTGATGTAATGTTGACACCTCACATGCCATATCATTTGAAATAGAATTTGGAAAAAAAAAAATTGGGACGTTTAGCATTACTCTTTCTAGAATATGTAAATAACTCAGATTTATCATTTTATCAAATATTACTTGAGTAATGCTATACAACTCAAATAATTAACCCAAATGATATTGCAAGTGAGTTGTCATCACCACACACAACATGATGTGGTTAATGAAACCATTTACCACATCATTTGGGTCGAAATTTGGACTAAAAATTTTGGTTGTCTAGCATTAGTGATATTACTATTTGGAGCAACAAAAAAAAAAAAAAAAAAAAAAAAAATTAGTAAAAAACTTCCCAAAATTTTTTACCAAAAAACTTTCAAAAGATTTTTTACCAAATTTTTTTTTACCAAAAGATTAACCCTATATGTTAATAATCGATTTAATTAAATTTTCTATCTTTAAATCCATACAAAATCAAATTTGGATGAAGAACACTAAATTATACAAATTGTGGACATTTATTTTTCAAAAAAAATTGATAAGCTTTTAATAGTTTTCTAACCTTCCAGTAGTTGTGATGATCATTTTCTAACGTTCCATTAATCTTTCGATATAATTTCAATTTATTTTTTTGCAGTTTGTTTAGGGTTCTTCACCATGAACAACTTGGAACCAAACAAATTCAATTTCATTAAAATAACCTAATCAAAATCCCAACTACCTTAATTAACCCAACCATAAATTTTATCACAACCTAGTGAAATCAAAGTCTTCGTGTATGAGTAAATAGATATAAATAATATCTAATATCCCAGAAAACTGGACAAAAGAGAAGACACAAGACCAAATAAATAAATAAATAAGATTTAAATATACCGTGATATCCTATTATCCCATATAACTGCACAAAAGAGAAGACACAAGACTATTCCACACAAAAACAATAAACAAAAAACAAAAAAAAAAAAAAACAAAAAAAACAAAAAAAAAATCTTTTTTGGTTTACAATCGCATGTTATAGAGCACAAGAAAAACCATAAAATTTATAGTCATCTAAATTAAATTGGATCTTGCATGACAGAGAGGAAAAAAAAATGTCAAAAGTTTGTTTGATTTATGGCTCTTCACCCAAATTTTATTTTATGCTGGTTTGAATCAGACCTTAAATCCATGCTAAATTTGATAATATGGTTATTAATATTTATTTTATGATATTATTATTATTATTATTATTATTATTATTATTATTGTTATTGTTGTTATGATATTATTTTTATGATATTATTATTATTGTTATTGTTATTGTTATCGTTGTTGTTGTTATGATATTATTATTATTATTGTTATTGTTATTATTGTTGTTGTTGTTGTTGTTAAATAATTTAAATATTCATCTGGGTTTTATATTTAAGGTTATTTAAATAATTTTTATTTAAATAATTGTTAAATAAATTTAACCTTTTCATTTCTCTATTTAATAATTTAAATATTCATCTGGGTTTTATATTTAGGGTTATTTAAATAAATTTTTTTTAAAAATAATTGTTAAATAAATTTAACCTTTTCATTTCTCTATTTATTTAATTTTCTTTGTCAAAAAGTTTAGAATTTTATTATTATTTGACCTTTATTTCAATTTTAAATTTTAAATTTTTATTTTTAAAATTTGATTTTTAAAATTTGGTCAGAGGGGTATTAATGTCATATTATTATATTTTTCCAGTTTGATGCAATTATGTATATAATAAAGGGAACTTAGTGTAATTTGCCATGACAGAAAATGGACGGCATTACAATTCCATCAGCTATTGCCAATAAATGAAAGTTCAGGGGTTTAATGCCAGGAAAAAAAGTTTAGGGGGCAACTTGCAATTTCGCGTATAATTCGGGGGCATTGGTAGTTCCACAGATCGTGACAAATTTGATGCTAAAAGTAAAATTATCACCAATTATAAGTTGAACCATCTTCATCCTTACAAGTCAATTATAATTGTGAGCTGAGGTAGTACAAAATTATGGTAATCACACAAGCCACAAGAAATTGTAGTGCATCCCTAAAAAGAAATGAAAAGTCTATGCTACATTGATGCATTGTTCTACCTTTTACATCAGTCTTCATAAAGAGTAAGATCTTTCATTTGTAGAGACCATTGTTTACAAGGAATTTAGAAGACGATCTTTGAATTGTAGAGACCATTGTTTACATGGAATTTAGAAGACTAACGTTTTTGGGAAGTTCCACAGATCGTGACAAATTTGATGCTAAAAATATTCAAATATTACTTGTCTATGGACCACAAAGAAGTGACACTGATGTTCGCTGAAATTAGCATACACTGATGTGCTAAAAGTATGCTAAAAATCTATGTAGCATCAACCTTTCAAGTAATCTCAATTTCGCGGAAGGCCAACTAGCATTGCACAAACCACTTGCATTACATTGATGCATTGTTCTACCTTTTACATCAGTCTTCATCATGAGTAAGATCTTTTATTTGTAGAGACCATTGTTTACACGGAATTTAGAAGACTAATGTTTCAGGGAAGTTCAAAATCTGATGATAAATGTATTCAAATATTACTTGTCTATGGACCACAGATCGTGACGTGTCAACTCATGATGGATCCAATCCAAGTCCAGGAAAGCTCAAAACAATTAGTCTTGGATTGGGCCTATGAAGCACTTAAACAAAGCTTGAATGGGGTAATAGGCAGCCCAAACCCGAAGCTATCTAAATATATAAATTATTTTTAAAACCTTCTGTTTTACAATAATTACTTAATGGATAATGCTTGGGTATTGACTGGTCAGTACCCAAGGTACTGATCCCACCAATGGGATGTTGGTACGTGGCACATTTTGGAATAATACAAGGAGATAAATGTAAAAAATAAAAGAAAAAATGATATGTGTCAACACCCCCATTGGTGGGTCAATATCTTATCCTTACTTAATTTCATAATTTCAATGATAAAACAAAAAACTATTAATACTCGTAATAAAATCGATCAATGTGTATATTAATTATAATAATTTAAAAATAAAAATAAAATAAAATAACCATAATTTTAAACCTATGTAATATGTTATTCTCAGTAATGCAATATGAACAAGTAAAATGACGGTTACTGCTCTATTAGATAATCATGTTGAAGCAAAAATGTAGTATTTGACAATACATGTCCTTAGCGAAATTGAAATGCTTATCCAAGTTTTGGAACCAAATTTACACAAGGGAGTGGGGTGCTATTCACAATCATTGTATGATACAACATCTGTTGTTTACATCTAATACTTTCTGGAGAGAGAGAATCTCTCAGCTGGTACTTCAGTGGACAAGTAATTAAGGAAAGAGAGACATCAACTGTTGATGACTGGTGAACACTGTTGATTACTTGTTTCAATCAGATTTTGCTGGAAACCACCCCTTGCTTTTCTCTGTATATCGGTGTTCTTTAACGAGGCTGTAACATTGATATGGTGACTTCATTGGTTGAAGATGATAAATGCTTGCTTGATGATGACTCTAATTCATGCACATTTCTTTCTGAAAAAAATCCAGGCTGTTTTGGTTGAGGCAATGAACATTCACTGCCCAACATTAGAACCACAGTTGACATGTTTGGCCTGTCTTCTGGTCCTTGTTGCACACATAACAAACCGACATGAATGTATCGTAATATTTCAGACGAGACAGCAGAGTAATCTAATGATTTATTGATTAGTTCCACTGCCCTCTCTTCATTCCAGAGTCTCCAAGCCTGAAACAGATAAAAACTAACAGCTATTGTCCAATTCTTCCAAGTCCATACAAAGAAATGAGCTTGGCATCAAATCAATCCTTCTATAAGCTTACATGTCCAAGAAGATTAAGATTGTGGTCACTGTGGCAAAATCCTCTATTTCTCTTCCCATTTATTATCTCTAGTACTAAAACACCAAAGCTGTAGACGTCAGATTTCACCGAGAAGATCCCATCTATTGTATATTCAGGAGACATATATCCACTGCATATAGAGAATGGGGTTAATGGATAATGTATTAATGTTATATAATTAAACAATTACTAAGTTTACTTACTATGTTCCAACAACTCTATTGGTTTCCGCCTCAGTTTGATCTCCTCCAAATGACCTAGCCAAGCCAAAGTCTGAAATTTTTGGATTCATATCATTATCTAATAAAATATTACTGGCTTTGAGATCTCTATGTATAATCCTCAATCTCGAGTCTTGATGAAGATAAAGAAGCCCTCTAGCAATCCCTCTAATAATTTGGATGCACTTGCTCCAATCTAGATATTCTCTTCTTGTTATATCTGAAACATTTCTCATCCAAGTTACAAAATTCTCAAAAGAAATATAAAGATAACTAGAATTAAACAAGCAGTTTGGAGAAATTAATCAAACCAAAAATAAAGTAGTCCAAGCTTTTGTTTGGCATGTATTCATATATTAACATTCTCTCATCTCTTTCAGCACAACATCCCAAAAGCTTTACGAGGTTTCGATGCTGAAGTTTTGCAATCAAAATAACTTCATTTTTGAACTCATTCATTCCTTGTCCAGAACATTTTGAGAGTCTTTTAACAGCAATTTCTTGTCCCTCAATCAACATACCCTATAAATCATCACTCAAAATATTAAGCATAGTTTCAATTGGAAATAACACAGCCTTAATTAGTTGCTTATCGTTATGTTACCTTGTAAACAGGTCCAAATCCTCCTTCTCCAAGCTTGTTTTTGTCAGAAAAGTTGTCAGTGGCACTAGCTATGGTCTTCAAATCATACATTGTTAGTCCACTGTCATCTTTTCTGCTACCTTCACCATTCTCATCCATTTTGTGATTGTCATCTGTATTTCCTAAAAGTGGGGTGTAAAGAAATAAGTATGCATTTTCATTATTAGGCATTAGTATCAATCATTTCCTATCTTTGAAGATATTAGTAGAGCTAAATTACAAGAAATGAAAGCAAAAATGAGTTCGATTGAGCTTTTATTTACCTTCATTCCTACGTTTTATCTTCCACGCATACATGATCCAGACTAATACAAGCGCTCCCATGACTGAAACTATAGACACGACTATGATGATCACATTTTTCTTCCAACTGGGTTGTCTCCTTGATTCAATTTTACCTGGAAGATTACATTGATTAGAGTTATCAAACATATTCGTGTGATTGTGATTAGGGAAAGGAAGATACCTAGCTCTGAAGCAGCTATTCGCACGTAAAGATCCTGACCGCCCAGAATTTCCTTGATGTCCATCAGATCAGTAAACCAGAGCAAACAGCCGGATCCATTTATGATATATAAAGTTGCATACGCGGTACAGGAGCAATTTTTAAGACACAATTTCTCACATTCTACAAGGCTAATGTTTTTTTCAGCCCTGGAATGACTTGTGTCTGGCAATTTTAATGCTTCAATCTTTAGAAAGCCATCGTCTCCACGCTGACAATCCAATGGAGCCTTTCGAACACACCCAGCAGTCCAATTCATGACATTCCATTGCTGTTCTGATTTAGGCTTGAATGTTTCAAAACATGTGCATACAGGAAAGTTATTGATGTTGCAAATAGCATATGCACCACACTGAGCATAATTGTCACACTCATCGCGCATTTTCGCATAGAATTCTGCCCAAGTCCTGGTTTGATTTATCCATGTAAAACGATGCGCAAGACCTGATTGGTTCATCACAGTTCTTGAAAGTACTGAACTGTCATGGATGTAATAAACGTACGAAACCTCTTTCTCATTCAACACAGAGTCGTATGAATATACAGAATTCGCTTTCAACGTAGGTGCTCCAGTCCAGTGAAGTCCATTCCAGGAACCTACTCTGTGCACCAATTCAGGACCCTTCTTAATTACTAGTTGCGGCCATCCATGAGGATCAATACGCAGTGTGAAGTCACCCTGAGAAGGGTCATTTGAGCTCTTCCAGGAAGACAAAAACCACTCCTGACCAGTTACCAAGTTTACTCCAAGCTTCATGCCTGATAATAAGGTATCACCAGGATGATCAAAGCTCTGCCACAAAAAGTTATCTGGGTTGTTATCATTTCCATCTTTCACAACCAAATTACCTGAACCTAAGAGCATTGCAATTGGATTCTGGGGAGTTCTTGATGCGTTGGAAGACCAAACAATGTTGTTTGTGCTATTAAGAAGTACAAGAATTCCTCTGGAATTGATATGTAGAATTCCTGAAGGATCAGAAATTGGAGCATCTCTATTAGCAACCCATACAGTTGTCACTGGAGCTATATTCTTGTACCAAATTCCCAGGTATCGGCTTCTTGATGTGCCGGGACTGAAGAATCCCAGCTCATAGCGTTGATCTGCTGAAACTACTGTCTCACCATCTCTGATTGATTGGCCAAGTGTGATTGTGTCCAGTGTAGTGGTGGCGATTCTTATGGAAGAAAATAGAAAACGGTATAGAATAAGAAATCTGAAGCATTCCATTATTGACTCTCTCATGCTTGCAATTGCATCAGTACAGATATTAGGGAACTTGGAAGTTAATGTGTTGGTTATATGGACCCCAAAGAGAGAAGAAAATTCAAGGGCATTAGACTCCACAAGTGAGTTTACCTCAGTTTCTGGGTAAATATTTATGACATTTCATTAATGTCTTTTTCATTTTTTTGGTTAATGTCTCTTTCATTTTTGTTTTTTGTACACAAGGATCTTGGGAGATGGGACAAAGACTAATTTATCTGTAATGTTGTTAATACTGTGTTTGATCATTTCCTATAAGCTTAAGCTTTTAGGTTTTTTGGTTCCAGTATCTGAGCTTGGTTTGATTTAAGAGTTTTGGGTTCATGTCCCCACATCCGATTGAATTTGTTCTAAGTTTGAATATGTGTTTAGGGTCCCCACACGTGATTAAATTTGTTGGAGTTTGGATATGTGTTTAAATTTAAGCTATGTGGCAAGTCTATTGGTTTACGCATAGCGTATCGGTGCTTAAATACTAGTATTGGACCCTTTCATATAAGCCTAACCTTCTAAGTCTGTTGGTTTCAAAAATAATTACCCATAATTAAGTTGAACCATCTTCATCCTTACAAGTCAATTATAATCGTGACTTGTGAGGCAGTACAAAATTAAGGTAATCACACAAGCCACAAAAAATTCTAGTGGTTCAAGTTCCATTTTTGGTCTAAATCCTCAAATGGATATGACAAAAAAGTTCACTATTGAATCCGTTGTTGGAAGAAATTTGACAAACTTGAGGAAAGTTATGAATGATAGATAGTACAGATGCCAAAGCTTTGGTTTATATTTGTTTGATAAAAACAGATGCATAAATTAGCAGAAGAAAACAATAAAAAGCAAACAGTATCCACAAGCATTGTATGATACAGCATATGTTGTTTAGATCTAATAGTCAAGCAATATTTTCTGAAGATGATCAATGGACAATTAATTAAAGAAACAGACATCACTGAGGATGATTGATGAACACTTTTGATTACTTTTTTCAATCAGATTTTGCAAGAAACCCCTTTGTTTTTCTCTGTATAACGGTGTTCTTTAACGAGGCTCTAACAATGACATAGTGACTTCATTGGTTGAAGATGATATATGCTTGCTTGATGATGACTCTGATTCAGGTAAATTCCTCTCTGTGAAAAAACCAGGCTGTTTTGGTTGAGGCAATGACCCTTCACTGCTCAACATTACAACCACAGATGACATGTTTGGCCTATCTTCTGGTCCTTGTTGCACGCATAACAGACCGATATGAATACATCGTAGTATTTCAGATGAAGCGGAAGAGTAATCAAACAAATTGTCTATTAGTTCCAATGCCCTCTCTTCATTCCAGAGTCTCCATGCCTGAAACATATAAAAACCAATAGTTACTCGCCTGGCATCACTGACGAAAGGAGTTTCTAAAAGTGTCGAAAGAATTCCGTTTTAAGGCTTACATGTCCAAGAAGATTATGTTTGTGGTCAGCATGACAAAATCCTCTGTTTCTCTTCCCACTCACGATTTCTAGTACCAAAGCTCCAAAGCTAAAGACGTCGGATTTCATTGAGAAGATCCCATCTACTGCATACTCAGGAGGCATATATCCACTACAAAATTTCATCGCAAAGAAAGTATTAATGGAATTAAAACTTAGAAGACATAATGTAATGAAACAAATGCAAATTTACTTACTATGTTCCAACAACTCTATTCGTTTCCGCCTCAGTTTGATCTCCCAAAAATATCCTAGCCATGCCAAAGTCTGAAATTTTCGGGTTCATTTCATTATCTAACAAAACATTACTAGCTTTGAGATCTCTATGTATAATCCTCAGTCTAGAGTCTTGATGAAGATAAAGAAGCCCTCTAGCAGTTCCTTCGATAATTCGGATGCGCTTGTTCCAATCCAGTAATTTTCTTCCCATGTTATCTGAAAGGTTTCTCATCCAAGTCAGTTCTCACTCCTCAGTCCTATGTTTTATAGAGTAAAAGAGAGTAAGTTTGGAGAAGATTATCAAACCAAAAATAAAGTAGTCCAAGCTTTGGTTTCGCATGTATTCATAAATCAACATTCTTTCATCTTTTTCAGTGCAGCAACCCAGAAGCTTTACGAGGTTTCGGTGCTGAAGTTTAGCAATCAGGACAACTTCATTTTTGAACTCCTCCATTCCTTGTCCAGAACATTTTGAGAGCCTTTTAACTGCAATTTCTTGTCCATCCATCAATGTACCCTAGAAACCATCATTCAAAGTAATAAAACACGGGTTCAAATAAATAAAAACACTACACCTTAAATGTGTATTGTTATGTTACCTTATAAACAGGTCCAAAACCACCTTCTCCGAGCTTGTTTTTATCAGAAAAGTTATCGGTAGCATCAGCTATGGTGTTCAAATCATATATCGGTAATTCCATATCATCTTCCCTACTCCCTTCTTTGTTGTCATCCCATTTATATGAAGCAATCAATGTGCATTCTTTACAGTTAAAGAACAATAGATATTTCAAATAAATCACTTCCTGTCTTTAAAATAGTTTACGGTTGATGAAATTAAGAGCAAGTTTGATATTGAGCTAACTTACCTTGACTCCTAAGCTTCTTTTTCCACATATAAACGATCCATCCGAACACAAATACTCCGAATATGGCTGAAATTATACATGTCACTATAATTATCACCTGCTTCTTCTTACTGGGATGTCTCCTGGCCTCAATATTATCTGAAATATCGAAATATTTGTATTTGTTAAACATAATCTTTAATTCGAACTGATAATTTTAGTTATGGAGTAGTATAGGAAGGTACCTAGTTCTGAAACAGCCAACCGTATATAGAGGTCTTGTCCTCCCTCAGCGAGTTCTCTTATGTCAATGAGGTCGCGAAACCAAAGCAAACAGCCACTTTCTCCTTCTCGGACATCTAGACTTGCATATGCTATACAAGAGCAATTGTTTGAACACAATTTTTTACATTCAATGAGGCTGATGGACTTATTAAACCAGACATAACTTGTGTCCGGCAACTTCACAGCTTCATACTTCAGAAAACCATCTCCATTCTTACAATGTAATGGCATACGCCGAACACACCCACCAGACCAATCTAACTGATTCCATTCTCCGAGAGATTTTGGCACGAATCCTGTCAAACATTTGCATTGAAGAGTGTTACTGATGTTGCAGCCAGCATTCAAACCACACAGCGCGTAATTGTCACAACCATCAAGCACCACTGCATTGATTTGAGCCCAACTTGATGTTCTATATCTCCATGTGAAACGCTCCACAACACCAAATGGATCCAGCACCAACCTTACAAGAAGTGAACTGTTCCGGATCACATACTTGTGATACACTTCTTTTTCATTCAACACAAAGACCAACGTATTATCCAGGTTTGGCTTCAGTTGAGGAAGCCCTGTGAAATGAAGGCCATTCCAGGAACCTAATCGAATTTGTGTCGAATTTCCCTTTTTAATAACCATTTGTGGAAACCCTTCAGGATCAATCCGAAGAGTGAAATCACCTTGCGAAGGGTCATCTGCGCTCTTCCAGGATGATAGAAATGAGTCCAGACCAGTAACAAAGTTTCTTCCAATTTTCATACCAGGTAATAAGGTATTACAAGGATAATCAAAACTCTGCCATAAAAAGTTATCTGGATTGTTATTATCACTATCATTATCTTTTACAACCAAATTTCCTGAATCTAAAAGCACTGCAACTGGATTCTTTGGAGCTCTTGATGCTTTGGATGATGACCAAACAATGTCATTTGAGCTATTCATCATCAGGACAAGAATTCCTTCGCCGTTGATACTTAAAACTCCTGAGGAATCAGAAATTGAAGTATCTCTATTGGCCACCCATACCACTGACCGCTCAGTAGTATCTCTCTTGTACCATATTCCCATGTATCGGCTTCACAATTTTCCAGGACTAAAAAATCCCATCTCAAAAACTTCACCTGCTGAAACCACCATCTGACCATCTCTGATTGATTGACCAAGTGCAATGGTGTCCATTGTGGTGGCAGCGATTCCTACGAAAGAAAATAGAAGAAAGTAGATGACCATTAGCATTGTGAAACCTTACATTGATTCTCTCATGCTAGCACTCACAGAGTCACAGTCTTGATATATTTTTGAACTCAAAACTCAAAAGGCAATAGGCTGCACAAGAGACTTGACCTGTAAATTTGTCAAAGTAAACGCAGCTTTATAGCATTGCATGATACACTGTGATTACATTAATGTCCCGATCTACCTTTTTACATCAGTAGTCTTCAATGCAGCCTAGTGGTTTCATTTTTATTACTTGTACACACAAGGATCTTGAACCATCTTCATCTTTAAGTACACAATAATAAATGAGAGCTTTTAGGTAGTAAGAAAATATGGGAATCACAGAAGCCACAAAAAATTCTAGTGGTTTGAGTTCGATTTTTGGTCTAAATTCATGGATGGATATCAAAAAAGTTCATTATTAATACCACCTTGCATGTGAACTAGAACTATAGAACTCTACATCACACGTGCACATGTGCATACACACTTGCACTTCTAAACTAGACATGGCGTTAATCTGATTGGACACCACAAGAAATTCCTTTATTTTAATATACCATCAAGTGTCTTGATCAACTCCACCTGTCTCTAACTAAACTTTCCATGGACATGGAGCATTCATCAAAGAAACGGGAATTGGATTAAGATAATATAAATTCGGAGCACCATCAAATTGAAGCAAAAACCAATACTTAAGTTCTTAAGGAGATTACTAGAAATAGTAATCCATTCCAGGAGATCACAGAATTTGACATTGAGATCCTCAAGCAATGGAAAACTTGAGATAAGAACAAGAAACTCATGCTAAGGACTCTTGATAATTCAAGCACCATCAAATTTGGACACTAAACCATGTCAATTAGAATTGACCCGTAACAATCAAAACTAAACTTTTCAAGACTTGGAACAACAATTTCAACACTTTGAAGCTCATGTGGCAATTCTCTAATAGAAATAATCTTGAGTTTGTGAGGTTTAGAGACATAAATATGTTTCAAACCCAAACAAGATAAATGCATATCTTCAAGCAATGAGCACTGACTCATGAGCTACTGGAGCATCTCTCCAGTTATGCACACTTTGTCTAGAGAAAGACTCTTGAGAGCATATAATCTTATATCATTGTAGGGTGGCTCCAACTTACAACCACTTAGCTTTAAACTAATAATTGATTTTGCAAAATATATTGTTGAGACAAGGTGTACATTGTCTGCCTACTTGTCTGGACTTCAAAATCTAACTCTTTAACTCTGTTTTCTACCACCAATCCTAACCATCTATCAAGAACAGAAGACAATCGTTTAACATCAAGAAGACCTATCAATAGTCTAAATTTCTGTATAGAAAACTCAAGCTCACAGAACCGAACCAGAGAAGCGTCAACAAATTTGATAAAATTGCAGGATTTCTAATAGCATGATTTTCTCCCATGAAGTAAGTATAAGAGTCATGAAAATCCAATACCGGGAATGATGTGTATAGAGCCTCCCATCTCTTTGACAAAATACCTTTTCAGCAGAGAGACAATATATAATATGATAATCTATCCATGGAATTACCTGTCTCCCATAATTATAATTAATCTCCAAACCTGTATTGTTCAAATTAAAAATAAAGAATAAATTAATAGCTTTAATCGAACTTCATAATCAAACATATATACAGAATGATATATAATTGGAATTGAACATAATATGTAACGAAAAAGATTGATTTTTTATGCCCGCTGTTACTCTTATCAAGGAATTTAAATTCTGAATATAATTTGCACTAATTAAAATAAGAATATATAAGAAGAAAGATGAGAATGAGTTTGAAGATAGATATTAGATAACCAGACACTACTTACCAATTAACGTTGGATGGTTATGATGAAACAACACAACGGGACCTGACTGAAGTCTCATTGATGAATTGGCTAATAAGTATTTACACCCTTGAAAAAAAAAATCAAAAAAACAGTCGGAATTAGAGATGCACATTTCACCCCGGGGCCCCAATTTTCCCCGTCCCCATCCCCATTTGGGGATTATTTTTTTTTTGGGAAAAATGGGGAAATGGGGGGGGATGGGGATGAAAATCATCCCCAAATTGAAATGGGGATGGGGATGGGGGGACCCCTCCCCATCCCCATTTCCCCATTTTCCCCAATTATATATAATAATATAAATATAATTATAATATATATTTTTTTTTTTTTTTTTATTCTTTGAAAACCTAACTCCCTAACCCTAAGTATATATACAATTTTACTCATTTTAACTTCAAGAACTAAAACCTAAAACCTAAAGTTGCTCTCATTTTCTCAACAATTAGTTGTTATTGTAATGAACTTGTAAATTTTAAAACACTTTATTTTGTATTTGTAATGCACTAATGAATTTTATTTTATATTTGCAATGGAATGTTTGATTTTTCAGTTTAATTTGTAATTTTTATTCAAATAGGGAAATGGGGGAAACAGAGAAACAGAGAAACGGGGAAAAACGGGGAAAAATGGGGAAAATGGGGAATTGGGGATGGGGATGGATATAGGTCCCCCCAAAATTCCCCATCCCCATTTTCCCCAAATGGGGAAATGGGGAGGGATGGGGGAAGGGTCTAGGTATTGGGGATGGGGATAGGGGGACCTATATCCATCCTCATTCCCCAAATGTACATCTCTAGTCGGAATCCATAGATGTTCAGGAAATCTTTTTTTTTTTTTTTTTTTTCCTTGATTGTTTTATTTAAAACTAAATCGTTGTTAACTAGAATTCACTTAATTTTTAAGCCCATGGGCAATGATAAACCAAGAAAAGCCCATGGCCTTGTGAGTCTAAGAGGAGACATTTTGTTGACCCAAGTTACTCGAGAGTTGAGACATTATGAATTTATAACATCATTTAACATAAAACAGAAATTTTCCATGGAAAAATTTTAATATTTTGCTACCATACACACGTAACACACCCACACCCACACTAATGGCAGGAAAATAAATAAATAAATAACAGATCAATCAATGCATAAAACACAGTTGTCGTGGTCATCTAAGGACATGGTCAAACTTAAGTTAGTCTTATTATATGCTCATAATTGTTTTTAAAAAAAAAAATTTATTAAAAACAGATAGATGAATCTCCACAGTCCATCTAGAGATGGACGGTGGAGATTAAGAAATTTATTATATACATAAACAAAACAAATATATATATATATAGATTTTTTTTTCATTTAAATGGATCTTCACGGTGAAGATTGATTTTTTTTATAAAAAAAAAAAAAAAAAAAAATTTAAAATTAAAAAAAAAAAAAGAGATTAATTTTTTAATTTCTTTTCTTTTTTTTAAAAAAAAAAACATTCTTATTTTTTTTAAAAAAAAAAACAGTTTTTTTTTTTAAAAAAATAATATTGGTTGTTTTAATTTCCTTTCTTTTTTACCTTTTCTTTTTGTTTTCAATTTCTTTTTTAAAATTTATTTATTTATTTTGTTTCTTTTTAAACATTCTATTTATTTATTTATTTTACAATTTTTTATTCATCAACTTAAAGTTCAAAGGCAAAATAGACTTTTAAATGAGTTTAGGACGGTTGACCATCAAAAATTTAGTCAAGGACCTAAATGGGTCATTTTTATAAATGTAAGGACCAGTTAGACAAAAAAAATGTAAAGATAAATAATAAAGTGACATTCCAAATTATCTACGGACGCAATTGTAAATCCTCTCTCTCTCTATATATATATATGGTTCTCTAGTAAGGACGTACGTCCAACCACAACCACATATTCAAATGTTGGGCTGTAGGCCTACTGTGAATGTGTGAATGTGGTTGAACGTCCTGAAATTATAAAGTCATGACGGTCTTGATTAAAGAAGTATTATATATATAATCTCTAATTTGTTTTCAAAACCCTAACCCTCACACTGAACGTCGCTTCTCTGTCTAAATCAATCTAACTGTCTCTTGCCACCATTCATTTGGTGAGTAACTCAATTATTTTAGTCACTTGCATATTTTCACTCAATTATTTTAATCACCAGCAAATTTGCTATTAAAATTGGGTGCCGATATTGTCATACATAAATATGATAAACACACTCATATTTTAATAAAAAAATTTAATTATAAAAATATCTCAATAGAAATTTACTAATAAGGACAAATTAGTTTAATTAAAAATAAACCAAATACTATGTGTATACTAATTAATTACACTCCTATCTTAGGCTATATCTCTTTATTAAAAAAAAAAATTATAATAAACCTAACTTATGATAAAACCTAATTTTGAAATAATTATCACAAGGTCATATCATAGTAATTTGGTTTTGATCATTTTCAATTTCATGTTATAAAAGTAACATGCATTTATTGAAATATTTAATCAATTTCAATGCATTTATTCAATTTTGTGTTGACTTGTATTTATTCAATTTCAATTTCATGTTACTTACATTGTTCGTTGACTTGCATTTATTCAATTTCAATTTCAATTTCATGTTACTTGCATTTGTTCACACCGATCTATTTCGTAATTACAACATGGGTGATTTTGTTGCGTTCTATCTACAAATTTCCTAGCATTTTTTTTTCTCCTTCCTCTGCTTCAATTTTGGTATTAAAGCTAGTTCTTTTATTCTTTGCTTCTTGTTTGGTATTTGATTGGTATTTGATGTCTTTATTATGGCAGTTTCCTTGTCTCAATATAATTTTTTATTTTATTTGGAAAGACATGGCCACAAGAAGAAGAGCCAACCCACTTTGGGAAGCTTACTTGGGTCAAACCGAAAGCTGCAAATTTAGAGCTCAGTGTGTTGTCAGATCAAGAGAGGGAGGCGCTTGAACTACCTTTTGGCAAGGAGGAGGTTTAGGAAGCGGTGAGCAACTGTGATGGCAACAAAGCGCCTGGCCCGGACGGTATGAATCTTAACTTTATCAAAGCTAATTGGGGGGTTATTGAAACTGATTTTTTAAGATTTATTCAAGAGTTTTATTTTGATAGATCTATTGTTAACTGAATTCCACTTTCATAGCTCTTATTCCGAAATGCGGGAACCCAGAGTCTATGAAAGACTTTAGACCCATTAGCTTGGTAGGTTCTTTATATAAGGTGCTTTCCAAGATTCTTGCAAACCGTCTGAAAAGGGTGATGAATTCTATTATTGGCGAGAATCAGATGGCCTTTGTTAACAAGCGTCAAATTACGGATAGTTTCGTGATAGCGGAAGAGGTGATTCATTCTTGGAGAAATGATAAAGACGGTAGGTTGATTATCAAGCTAGACTTTGAAAAGACTTATGATAGTGTGGATCATGAGTTTTTGGATGATATGTTGAAGGATATGGGTTTCGGGGAAAGATGGAGGATGTGGATGAAGAGTTGTATCACCACTCCAAAATGTTCCGTTTTAGTAAATGGGAGTCCTACGGTTCAGTTCGGTATAGAGCGAGGCTTAAGGCAAGGCGATCCCCTGTCCTCTTTCCTGTTCAATATCGTTAGTGAAGGCCTTAGCAGCTTGTTCCGTAAGGCGA
The DNA here is from genome assembly GCA_954870605.1 of Acer campestre. Classification (NCBI taxonomy): domain Eukaryota; kingdom Viridiplantae; phylum Streptophyta; class Magnoliopsida; order Sapindales; family Sapindaceae; genus Acer; species Acer campestre. The sequence goes on from OX940801.1 coordinate 42,537,899, forward strand.
TGGGATTGGGCTTAGTTAAAGGAGTAGTTTTTGGAAATAATTTGGTTCACTTGACTCACCTTCAGTTTGCGGACGACACTATTCTTTTTCTCAAACCTTATATTGATTCCCTTCTTAATGCTAGGAGGATCCTTAGATGTTTTGAGATGGTTTCGGGGCTAAAAATTAATTTCCACAAATCTTGTGTGGTCAAAGTGGGCAAAAAGAGGGAGGATGATTCGGTTTGGGTAGAGGCCTTCAGATGTAAAAAAGCTGAGCTTCCGATCACGTATCTTGGTTTTCCTTTGGGAACTAGACCTTGGACGACTTCCTTCTGGAGTCCCGTTATCAGTCGCTTGGAGAGTAGGTTGGCGCCTTGGAAGAAGAAGTTTCTTAATAAAGGGGGGAGATTGGTTCTTATTAAAGCGGTTCTCACGAGCATTCCTACCTACTTTATGTCTGTATTCAATTACCGGTTGGCATTGCCAATAGAATGGAAAAAATCCAACGTTCCTTTTTTTGGGGTGATGAGCCCCTGAAGAAGAAAATTCATGCGGTGGATTGGTCCTCGTTGTGTAGGAACAAGAAAAAAGGGGGTTTGGGAATTGGGAGAATGGGGGATAAAAACTTAAGCTTGCTTGCTGATCGGACCATATTTACACCTATTTGAGGTCCCCATTTCCTATCGTTTGTACTCGTTTTCGAGCATATTTTTGTATATAATGTGTTTTGTGAGCTTTTTGTAGGTTATTCACCATAAATAAGGTATTTGAGCTAAATTGATGAGTTTTGGAAGTTAAAAGGGCTGAAACGGAAATGGCTCGTGCAGAACACCAAAATTTCGGGGGCCATATCTCTCTCCTCAAATTGAATTAGGTTTCATGCCATCTATTTTCAGAAATCCCCAGCTGTCTTCTTTCCAACGGTTTTTACAGAACACGATTCCGATGTCTCTAGAGGAAGTTATGCCCATTTCCGTGACGGTGTGCGATGCTGAAAACCACTGAAGAACAAGAGGCGCTGTACAAAAGGGTTGTACGTACAGCGCCCTGGGCACCAGTTTCGCGTATTTTGGCTGATTTTGAAGGGCAATCTTGTCCTTTCACTCCCCATTCATGCCCTAACCTCCCAACTCTTTAAATACCCCCATTTGGGGTCTAAAACCACAACTTACACACCTCCCACACCCCAAAAACGAACCTCAATCCTTTCTTTTTCCTCCTCATCTTCTTCCCCAAATAAGTGAGAGCTTCAAGCTCCCATGGAGGATTTTCCTCCATGGGAGCTCACCATACATCTCCACCACCCTTTTTACACTACATCCACCCATCTAGGAGTAGATTACAAGAAGAATGGAGTGGTCTTTGGACCAAAAACGGGCTAGGAAATCAAGGAGAGCTTGGAGGAGTGTCTTCAAGGGTTGTCTCCTTTTAACTCATTTCTTTTTGTATTTCTTGTTTTCTTGGATGTAATAACCAATTTGGGAATTTTGTAAACCTACACTTTTGTAATATATGTATGAATGTTTCTTGAATTCTTTGGGTTTTGTTCTACTCTTTGCCAAATCCATAATTTTCCCTCTTATTATGATATTCATGTGTATGGATGGTAAAAATCGATATGTATGCATGAATAGGATTAGGAGTAGAGTAATTTAAATTAGGAGTAGTGTAATTTAGCTTCCCATGATTGTTTGTATGTTGATAAGTGAGCCAAAATGCCATGTTTAGAATGATTTGAGTGTTTGAGTATTAGCTCCAAAGAGTGGGAAAAGCTTGGTTGATTATGCATTCACATGCTAGATTAGGCTTGGGTTCCATATTCTTGTGCTTAATGGGTCTTTTTATTAAGGCACAATTGCTCATCTCATGGCTTGGGTTGGGTGATGAATTGATTTTGGTGAATTCCTTAATCAAGAGAATGAACCCTTAACTTGAATTGAATGTTCTTAATGATAACAATCAACTATTTGCACATTGTTGTTTGGTGAGCTTGTCCCATTTTTAGCCATCCATCTTAGGGAGATTTGAGACATAAGGAGAGAGCTTTCTCCATGAGAGAGTTGAACATTCATGAGATTGGAGACCGCCGTAATAGTATAGTGGTGAGTACATATCGGATTGACAACCGAGAAACCCGGTGTTCGATTCCCGGTTACGGATGGGGTCTCCTTTCTATCTATTTTGTATTTTTTTTCTTTGTGTTGTTGTCTCATCTTTGATGTGTACTTCCCTTCATTAGGGTTTGATGTAAATCTAGCATTGTTGCCTCTTTTATTAAATATGTTTGTTGATGGTTGAGTGGTCATTTGAAGTGCTTAATGCTTTTGAGTGGTTAGCCACCATTTGAATGAACCTTGGTTGTTGTGTGAAGGACCGAGAGGTGAAGCACGCAACGTGCATGAGTATATTGGTCACTACATGCAGGGTAAGGTAGAGATACGCGAAGCTTTTGCATGTAAAGCCGCTATATGTGTCTCATAGTTCTTAATGAACTCGTGTGTAGCTTAGGTAACCATCCGTTGATAGGTTGCTGGTGCATGTGGGTATAGCCTTTGTTGCTCGAGAGAGAATATTGGCGAAGATTAAGTGAGCACGGCTTTCAATATTGACAATGCATGTTTGTATGAAATTGTGTGATTGCTATGGTTGAGTCACTTACTTAGTGTAACCATTTATATGCCACATCTCTCACATACATTCTATCTTTGTAAATACTTTTGTACATAATTTATCTTTTCATTGCAATATTTACATTTAATGCACACACACACCCCAATTCGTATTTTCCAAATAAGCTAAGCTAGCGAAGGTTGACGGATTCCACCTCCCAGCGGAACGATACCCTTGCTTGCACACTATACTAGTCTCTTGACTCGTGCACTTGCGAGGTTGAATGTGAAATTCAAATCTTTTGATACACCTCAACGACGTGTCATCACTTGCCAAATGGATTTGGAGGTTTGGTAATGAGGAGGATACTCTATGGAGGAGGGTGATGTGTGCCAAGTACGGAGTTCCAAGTAATTCGTTATTTTGGGAGAGGGGTCGAGGTAACTCAGCCTCCCACTTTGTAAAAGCTGTGAGTAGCCTCTTTGACATCGGTTCCAAATCTGAAAAAATTCTAAAAGATGGTTTGAAAATTATTCTAGGCAATGGTAGGAGAGTGGACTTTTGGAGTGGGTTGGGAGGTGAGGAAATGCAGCTTAAGAGGGCATTTCCGAGAATTTTTGCCTTAGCTTCTATGAAGACAGGGAAGGTTTGCGACTTTGGTTGGTGGCAGGGTCAGGTTTGGTGCTAGAACGTGCCCTTAAGGAGAGCCTTATTCGATTGGGAGAAGGATATTTGGGTGGCTTTTCTCAACAGACTTCAGCAGTTCAAGCCACGAAGTTTATTGGTAGATGCCATTGCTTGGTCTTTTACCCCTAATGGCTCATTTTCTGTGAGCTCTTTCAGGAGTGCCTTGGAGGATGCGGAGAATGCGGAAGATGGCAGAGTGGTCGATCTTTCCTTTTCTTGGCAAGGGATTTGTCCCTTTAAAACAGAGGTCTTTACTTGGCAACTCCTCAGAGGTAGGATCATGGTTCGTCAGGTGATGAAGAGGTTTGGGTTCAGTCCAAACAACATTTTGGAGTGTCCTTTTTGCAAGTCTGAAGAGGAATCTGTTGATCACCTCTTCCTCCATTGCAAATGGTCTACTGAGTTATGGACTTGTTGTATGGCTTGGTGGGGTGTACATTGGTATGTGTCTAGATCCTTGGCAGATTGGGCTCTTGGATGGCGTGGGTTATGCCCAAAGTATAACCAGGGAAGAGTTTGGAATATCTTGTTCTTTGCAACAGTTTGGACTATGTGGGAGGCAAGGAATAATTTGGTTTTCAAGAATGCTGAGCAGTTGGTCTCGCAAGCAGTGGATATGGTCAAATTCAGAACGGCATGGTGGTTTAAGTATCATGGGGAAGGAACTTCGGATTCCGTCACTTCTCTCCTCCTAAACATTGGCGAGAGATGCACTAATTCGATGATCAAAAAATCAGTTCCGGCTGCTGTTTGGTCTCCTCCTTTGGCAAAAGCTCTGAAGTTTAACGTTGATTGTTCCGCTAGAGGTAATCCTGGGAATGCTGGCATCGGAGGTGTTTTGAGAGATTCTAATGGCAAGGTTCTCGGTTCTCGGTTCGTTCTCTAGATATATAGGGGTAACGGATGCCAACTCTGCTGAGATTTTGGCTATTCACCAAGCTTGCATTTTATGCGCCGATTCGCCGTGTTTGGTTGGCAAACAGATCACCATTAGCAGCAACTCGAAGACAGCGGTTGCTTGGGTTAACGGTTCGGGCTTTGGGAGTTTAAAGCACCTAAATTACATTTATGACATCCGTTCCATTCTGAGTTTTATGGGTAACACTGTGGTTTCTTTCAGTCCAAGATCCACCAACAGTTTTGCTGATTTTCTGGCAAAAAAAGGTTCTTGCATGGAGGGAGATATGGTTTTGTGGGAGGTGCATTGAGTTTTTGGTTCTTTTTGTTTCCTTTTGTTTTTTCGGGTTTGTTTGGCTTTCTGCTCTCTGTTTTGTTGCAGTTTTGCCTTGGCCCCTTCTTGTGTTCTGGTTGTTTTTGGCGCAGGCTTGTTGCCTCGGTTCAAAAACTTCAGGAACATTTGTTTCTGTGTGGCCTGGGTGTTTCTCTTGAATAAAGCTTACCGTTCAAAAAAAAAAAAAAAAGAGCCAACCGTGGACTAGTATTGTTATGATATATGGTATTAATATAATACCATATGTAATTAACAATATATATCACCTGGAACTATTTATAATTGATAATATGATATAAATGAATATTATATTATTAATAATTATAATTCATCAAATATAATTTTATAAAGTTATTTATATTGAAAAAATCAGTTTTGCATAGTTTTGCTCAGAGATCTGATTTGATCAATTCCAATTTCATGTTACTTGCATTTGTTCACACCTATCTACATTGAGAAAGTCAGTTTTACAAAGTTAGTTTTGCACAAAGACCTATTTAGATTTTGATCTTCAACTCATATAGTAACTATTAATTAAGAAATAAAAATAATTAATTAGTACGACCTAATCTAAAACCAAAAATGCAAAAATTATTAACTATTTCAATTTTATGTAGAAATAAAAGTAATTTTATTTTATTTTTATTAAAAATGATTTACTTACATTTATTCACACCGATCAACATTGAGAAAGTCAGTTTTACAAAGTTTGTGTTGCACAGAGACCTATTTTGAGTTTGATCTTCACCTCACATTGTATCTTCAATTGGCTATAAATAAACACATAAATAATATAAACAATTGGCTCATGTATGGAGTAAATGTTGGTTGGATACTTTTTTTTTTTTTTTATCTGAAATCATTCTTTCTCCTTTTTTTAAAAAAATAAAAATAAATAAAAAAAATTCTTTCTACTACTTTATTTTTTATTTTTATTTTTTTTGTATTTTTTTTAACATATACTTATATTTTCTTTGGCTTTTATAGCTTATCTTAATAGTGTCGTGTGACCCAATGTCGACAAAATACCATCTCTGAGAGTGGCATATAATGTTATGTTGCATTTTTGTTGTTTCAACTTCACCTAGAGTTGGACATTCTATGATTTCCTTAGGACCCCTTAGTGATGCTACAACACCTTAAAGATTAACTTCTTTATCTATTAAGAAAAATGAGTGTATGATTTATTGGGCTCTTCTCTTCAAAATAAAACTCGTAATTATCAATACTTTAATTGATTCAAGAGGACAAACATACATAGATGGACTTGTGAACTCACATGAATGAAATTTTGCTTATTAATTATATGTTTTAAAAGAAATTCCGTGTCAAACTGCTTCTTTCAAAACTATTTAAAGAACACAATTGGTTTGGGGAATTTGACTACTCACCGCGAAAGATAAAGTGAGCCTAAAAAAAAAAGGTATGCAAGAAAAATATGTTAAGAATAAATGTCCAAACCGCGGATGCAAAGACATGGTCAAAATAAAAAATTGGTGTGACTCTAAGACTTTGATACCCCTCATACACCAATGAAGATGACAAAATGATTTGTTAAGCAATTTTATTTAAGTCTAGCATATAATCTAATAAAATTTAAATTTAACAGGCAGGAAAGACATGTGATCCCTTTATCATAAGAGTTGGAGAAGTAACAACAATCCGGGTACCTGAAGATCCAATTTTATCAGCTGCTGTATATGACATTACAGTATGCTAATGCAAGGTCAACTAATGCATGATGTTGAGGTCTTCAATGTAGCCCTTTTGTATATAGAAGAAGAGAGAAGGTTGGCTTATTTTGGTAGGGATGGTTCGTATTTGACAATGTTTCATTTACTATAGGATAGCAAAACTTTATCTTTCGGATTAAAAACAATTCTAGATGAGACAATTTTAGTAGCTCAATGTGTCTGGCTAGACAATAGGAAATATAATAGCAAAACTGTTATCTTTCAAATTAAGAGCGATTCTTGATGACATAATTTTAGTAGCTCAATGTGTCTTTCTAGGAAATAGGAAAATCATAGATGCCGTTATGATGGATGACACAATTTTCTTTTATTTACGAGGTGAGTCTAAATTGCAATCTTGGTTGATGTGGTGGAAGTTTTTTAAACATGTGGGTGGTTAAAATTAATTTGCGTAAGAGAACCGTTATTGCCTTGTTGGCATCAACGTTTTATGAATATAGGTTGGATCATAGATCAATATCTATCATTTAGCCTCTATCATTGGTCGTAAAGTCAAGAAATTGCTTACGAAGTAAATCAAACTGCCTCTAAATCTGAATGGTTTGACTGATTTGGTGCCAAACTTGCTTCTTACCAAACAATTTGTAAGATTGTTTGGTGATCTGTAAGATTGTTTGGTACTTATAGATTAATATTTGACAGTATAGGATTAATTTTTAAAATTAGTTTACTTATAAAATTAATTCAAATTATTACTTAAAAAGTTATTTTATAATATTTAAAAAATATAGTTTTAAATTATTTTGAAATAAATTTAATGTAATTTATTATTTTCAATAAAATAAAAAATTCAAAATTATTTTAGAACGAAATAAATTATTCAAGAAAAATTCTTCTTGTGCTTGAAAAATTCTTAAATTTTATTCAGAAGTAGATTTCAATGAACTTATTATTAAAATAAAATAAAAAAGTCATATTAAAATTCTTAAAAATCAATGTAATTTCATTAAGGTCCTTACCGAAATTAAAATAAGAGATCCTTTATAAGAAACTTACTCATATATATATATATATATATATTAGTGAGTCTCTCATGAGAGATCCCTCATTTTTTTGATCTGAATTTTTTGTGGATGATAACTTCAAATGTTCAATGAAATATATTTGTAAGAAAAAAAAATTGAAAATTTTTCAATGACAACAACCATTTTTTTTTCCTATTTTTCGTCTCATTTTCCGATGCTTGATTATCAATAAATGGGGAAAAAATAGTTAAAGTCCTTGAAAATTTTTCAAATTTTGTTTACAAGTACATTTTATTGAACTTATCATCTACACCAAAAAAAAAAAAAATCAGATCAAAATTCATTAAAATCGATAGATTTTAAGACGGACCTTACTTTATGTTAAAATGAGGAATCTCTCATAAAAGACTCACAATATATATATAATTTAATTGTATGTTTATAAAAAGATTATTTTTTTAAGAAAAAATTAATAATTAAGGGCAATTTGGTCTTTATATTAGTTCAATTTTAAAAGTATGAGAGATTTAGATAGAGAGTTTCTCCTTATAATCCAATGTTTTTCTTTTTACAATTCATTTCTAAATACACTCCATTTTAAAAGTTTAAATTTAAAAAAAAATAAAATTAAAGACACTTTATTTTTACCAAAATTATCCCTTTTATCTTTTAACACTCATATTCTGAAGACACCCCATTTTAAAAATTAAATTTCTGAAGATACTCCATTTTATTTTAATATTACCCATTTTGAATATTTTTCTTTAGAAAATTTGAAACCGGAAATGAAAAATAGATGTGAAGTAATCAAATAAAAATAAAACAGAGAATAAAATTGAACAAAAGTGAGAAGATCAAAACAATAAGAAAATTTTTTGGAGATCAATTTGTGAAAATAGGAAAACAATATTTGTTTTTCTATTTTGGATTTTAAGTTGAGTAAAAAAATTCTATTGAGTAAAAAAATAACTTTAAATATATTTTTCTGGAAAAAAAGAAATTATATATATATAAACCGGTGATGATAATGATGAAGGGTTTGATGGTGTGTGAGAAAAAAATTATTTTGAAAAGTAGAAGAAGATATTTAGGGGTTTGTAAAACAGAAAAAAAAAAAAAAAAGTGGGAAGAGAAAAAAATAATAAAATAAAATAAATAACTTGTTTTCTAAAAAAAATGGTTTGGAGTGTCTTTAGAACTTTCTTGTATTATTTAGTAATTTTTAATTCTGGTTAAAATTGTCATTACTAAAAAAGCTAAAATGAAGTGTAATCAGATTAATGAATTCTAAAAGAGTATTTGAATTTTATTTATAGACTACTAGGATTTGTTCATAGGAATATTGTGGCGGAAAACCGTGTTTGGTTACACCTGAATTTTTTTGTAGAATAAAAAAACTATGATTATAATTTTTTTTTTCACAATCTTGCCTTCAACTCCCATTCTCTTCGTCTTCCACCTCACCCACACCATCTTCCCCACTAGTCCACCAGCCACTCTCTCTTCCCAAGTCCCCACCACGCATTCTTGATCATCATCTTCACCAACCACTTTCAATTTTCTAATTAAAAATCCAACAAAGGCAATAACAAAAAAGCAACAAGCGAGATCTTCACCAATTATTTTTTGTGGAAATTACTCAGAATGATCACAAATATTAGGGGAAATTCTTTTTAACCACAAACGAAGTTTTAATTGTTTATAACCACTTTTTTGAGAAATTACTGAAAAACCCTCATATAAAAACCTTCCCAAAACTCTCCCTCTCCTTCTTTTCTCTCTTTCTGCTCTCTCTCCCGATCTGCTCTCTCTCTCTCGATCTGCTCTCTTCTCGGTGCCGTCACCCACGCCAGACGTCATCCTCCACTGCCGGAAGTCGTCGTTGAGCTTGCACGACCTCCACGAACCAGCGACCAACGGCTTCACGAACGACCGACTAGAAGCTTCACGAACCACCGACCGGCGATGGGCAACGACTAGTCGACGATGTCCGGAGGCTCGGTGCTCACGATCCTCGCCGGCGATTGGATCTGCAAAACAAAAGAGAAACAAAAAACCTAAACCTAATTTGAATTTGGGGAAGAAGAAGAGGAAGAAGAAAAAGGGGGAAAAAAACTTATCCTAATTTCAATTTAGTCCAGATTTCAAGTTTGGATATTTCAATTTATTCCAGATTTCAAGTTTGGACATTTCAATTTAGCCATGATTTCAAGTTTTGACATTTCAATTTACCTATGATTTCAAGTTTGCTTCGAGATTTCAAATAAAACTATTTTCAGGGGTACTCTTGTAATTTACGGACATACACTGAAAGTTTTTTAAAAAAGTGGTTATTAACAATTAAAGTTTCAAAAGTGGTTATTAAGGAAAGTTTAATGTTTCCTAGGTTACTATTGTATTTCTCTCTTATTTTTTTTTCAAAGAATTCAAACCAAGTTTTTGCAAGCTTGGCTTTCATTTGAAATCCATCTCTAATCCAAAGAATTGAATCCCACATATAAAAATCTTGTAAAGAACCAAAATTAACAATTAAACATGCAACAATCAACTCACACACAAAGAGCAAAAAAAAATAAAAAATAAAAAACTTGTAAAAATCTGATGAAAACACACCAACCCGGCAGCCAACACTACAAGAAATTCAGTCTTTCCAGACAAACCAATTTCGTAGGGAAAGGTTAAAATTCGTCTAGAAAGGTCTTACACGATGAAAAAATTTCGTCGGCAACTTCGTCGGGCAGTCGGCTAAAACATCTTTCGCTCCATCGTCGACCGCCGTTCAGCCTCCCCACTGTCGACCGCTGGCCAACCCTTGATAATATTTACAATTCATTGTCGTTATGAGAAATCGAACTTGCAACCTCATATCAAAGTGGTAAGCCTTTACCGCTGGACTACAACACTTGATCTGTTAACATTTGCATTATATTTATATATAACCTATATGAGTTGTTAGAAATAAAAAATAATAATAAAAAAAAAAAAAAAAAACTTGTTAGATAAATTTAAATTTATTTAACTAATCAAAAATCTAATTTGAATGACAAACATATATTGAAAAATATTTATTGGATTGCAAATCGGGTTTGGTGATAATTTTTTTTTTTTTTTTTGGGACGGGAGGTATCTCCATCCCCAACCTCAGTTTCCCATTTTCTCCGTTTTTCCCTATTTTTCCCCGTTTCTCCGTTCCCCTCGTTCCCCCATTTTCCCATTTGACTAAAAATTATAAATTAACAATAAAAAACAATCATTCCATATATTAATATATATATAACTATATAACATATTAATATAATTATTTATATATAATTATATTTATATATGTTTTACCGAAAATGGGGAAATGAGGATGGGGGGACCTCCCCCCATCCCCATCCCCATCCCCATATCAATATAGTTTATATTTTATTTAATCAAAGTTTTATGTACCGGGTGTCCACTACTGATTAGTTTGGTGGTGATGGATTTATCCAAAAAAAATTAATTTTAATTAATTAACTTTTAATATTTTTTAGCATATATATTTTTAATTAATTAATTAATTGTAGTATATATATTTTTTAAATTTTAATTAAATTTTTCCCTTCAAATACAATGTTGAAAAAATTTCGTTAACTTTTCCCTACGAATTTTGAGTTTTGTGAGGAAAGGTTACCTTTCCCGATGAAACTCATTTGTGGGGAAAGGTTGAGAAAAATTTTGTACCCTTTCCCAAAGAATTTTGAGTTTTGTGGGGGAAGGTTACCTTTCCCGACGAAACTCATTTGTGGGGAAAGGTTGGGAAATTTTTTTGACCCTTTCCCGATGAATTTTGAGTTTTGTGGGGAAGGGTTGAGAAATATTTTTTATCCTTTCCCGACGAATTTTGAGTTTTGTGGGGAAAGGTTACCTTTCTCGACGAAACTCGTTTGTGGGGAAAGGTTTTCAAATTTTTTTGACCCTTTCCCGACGAATTTTAAGTTTTGTGGGGAAATGTTACATTTCCCGACGAAACTCGTTTGTGGGGAAAGGTTGAGAAATTTTTTTTATCCTTTCCCGACGAATTTTGAGTTTTGTGGGGAAAGGTTGGGAAAAATTTTGTACCCTTTCCCGACGAATTTTGAGTTTTGTGGGGAAAGGTTACCTTTCTCCACGAAACGGTATCTTTCCAGACGAAACTCATTTCATCAGGAAAGGTAACCTTTCGAGACAAATCTTGCTTTGTCTCCTAAAATTTTACCTGGAAAGACTAAATTTCTTGTAGTGCAAGTCGATTATTGAGATTCAAAGAGAGAGACAAAGAGTGGTGTGCTTATTTGCGTGAGTGAGTTTTTAGCCTTTTGTTTTCAGAGAAAAAGAAAACAAAGAGAGTTGAAAATTTGTGATGAAGATCTGATGAGAATTGTAGAGCAGATTTGAGAAGCCAGAAACCAGTGGAAAGTCTATAAAGTATTGTGGGAGAGGTCAAGACAATTTTGGGGTCTAGCTATTTATACAAATCATTGAAAAGTCTGAATAATCCATTTTGTCATGAAATCATACAAATCTTGACCTCAGTTCAATACCACTAGACAATTTGATGCCTCTTAAAAGTCTGGATCAAATACCACAAGACATTATGGATTTTTTTTAAAAATCTTAAAAGTCCTGATCGAATACCATCGGACTTATCTAACTTGTTAAAAAATCTCAATCTATTACCAACAGACTTTTACTTCCAAAATTGTCTAATAAAATCATGAACAAATACACCCTCTTAATCTCTAAATCAATAGGAGACAATGAGACATAGAATGAAATAAGTGAACGTGTACATTTTTTAGGCGGTGTGCGGTATGTTTTTTTTTTTTTTTTTTTATAAATAAAATAAAAAAATTTCTTGATCGATGGATCGATCCAACGGCTAGACTATATCCTGGACGATATCTCTCCATCTGGATGACCTCACTTGAAAGTTGAAAGTTTCTAATATAAGGGTATTGTGGACATTTTGAAAGTCTTTATGGGTTAGGGAAGGAATAGACAAGTCTTTCTATCCAGGGGTTCTGTACTTCTGTAGTTCTGTGTTTAGTTCAGTTTTGTTTTGTTTGGTCTCATCGTAATCTCTGTAATTCTCTCTTTCCCCAACAAAACCATGGTTGTGGGTGAGCTCTTTCTCTCTGCGTTCCTTCAGGTGTTATTTGATAAATTGGCGTCACCTGATTTGCTCAATTTTGCACGTCGAGAAGGGGTACATTCAAATATTAAAAATTGGGAAAAATCACCATTGATTATTCAAGCCGTGCTTAGTGACGCAGAGGAGAAGCAACTGACGGATAAACATGTGAAAATGTGGCTTGATGATCTTCAAGACATGGCTTATGATGTGGAGGACATAGTGGATGAATTTGCTATTGAAGCTTTGGGTTGCAAAATGATGGCAGCAGAACATGATACTACTGGCACTAGCAAGGTTTGGAATCTAATCCCTTTTTGTTTCACTAGCTTGAGTCCAATTGCTGTTAAGTTCAATGTTAGTATGAGATCCAAATTAAAAGATATCACTAGACGGTTAGAATAAATTTCTAAACAAAGAATTGAACTTGGATTGGAGATGGTTGCTGGAGCAACATCCACTGCTACATGGCAAAGATTGCCTAGTACATGTTTGCCCACTGAACCTGCTGTTTGTGGGAGGGATGAAGATAAATCCGAAATACTTGAAATGGTTTTAATGGATGAGCCAACTGGTGCCAACTTTTCTGTAATACCTATTGTTGGTTTGGGGTGTTGGTAAGACAACACTTGCATGACTTGTGTACAATGATAAGGCTGTGGAAGATTTTAACCCAAGAGTATGGGTTTGTGTCTCTGACGATTTAGATGTTATGAGGATTACAAAGGCAATCTTGAGTCGATCACTCGTTTGCAATGTGATCTAAAGGAACTAAATCAGGTGCAGGTTCATTTGCAAGAGGCAATAGCCGGAAGAAAATTCCTGATTGTATTAGATGATGTGTGGAGTAAGGATTATGGATTGTGGAAAACCTTGAAGTCTCCTTTTGTGGCTAGGGCACGAGGAAGTAAGATAATCATGACGACAAGAAGCACAAATGTTGCATTGACATTAGGACCAATTGAATACTACAGCTTGAAGCTTCTATCAGACAATGATTGCTGGTCCGTATTTGTAAAGCATGCATTTGAGGGTAGAGATATTGATGCACATCATAATTTAGAATTAATTCTGGAGAAAGTTATTAGAAAGTGCAGAGGCTTACCCCTAGCAGCAGCTACTCTTGGTGGTCTTTTACGCTGTAAGCAGAGAGATGATGAGTGGGATGATATATTGAATAACAAAATATGGAATTTATCAGAAGAAAGTGATATTCTGCCAGTATTAAGATTAAGTTACTTCTATCTTGCGCAATATTTCCAAAAGATTATGAATTCGAGGAGAAAGAACTCAATTCTTTTGTGGATGGCAGAAGATCTTATTGAACAACCAGAAGACAATAAACATATAGAAGATTTGGGTAGTGAGTATTTCCGTGGTCTATTGATGATGTCAATTTTTCAAGTATCAGTTAATAATACTTCTAAATTTGTAATGCATGATCTTGTCGGTGATCTAGCTCAATGGGCTTCTAGAGGAACTAGTTTTAGATTGGAAGATGAAATTGGCACCAACAAGCAATGGAAAAAATTATAGAGTGCTCGTCATGCTTCTTACACCCGTGGTTATTATGATGGCAAAAAGAAATTTGAAGTTTTCCCTGAAGTTGGGCACCTAAGGACATTCCTACTATTACTTGAAGATGGTTATACTTATTACAAAACTAATGTGGTTCTTTCTGATTTGTTGCCAAAGTTTAAAAAACTGAGGGTGCCATCATTAAGTGCATATAACATCATTGGTCTACCTAAATCAATTGGAGGTCTACGACATCTGAGGTATCTTAATCTTTCTTACACTAAGATCAGAAGTTTACCTGAGTCAACAGTTTCACTATTCAACTTGTAAATTTTGATTTTAAGAAGTTGCTCTGTCTTGCGAAGTTGCCATCCAACATTAGAAATTTGATCAATTTACGTCATCTTGATATAAGATTCGTAAACTTAATAAAAGAGATGCCATTGGGAATGAAAGAGTTGAAGAATCTTCAAACATTATCTAATTTTGTTGTGGGCAAAGATAGTGGATCTGGTATAGAAGATTTGAAGCACTTAAAGTTTCTCCATGGAGAGCTTTGTATTTCAAGATTGGAGAATACCACCGATACACAAGATATAAAAGAAGCCATATTAAATGATGTAAAAGATCTAGAAGTGTTGCTGCTAGAACGGGGTTCTCAACTTGATGGCTCTCAAAATGAGACCGTTGAAGAAAATGTGCTTGACATGCTACAACCTCATAGAAATCTAAAAGAGCTCTTGATAAAATGCTACTGTGGCTCAAGATTTCCGTCTTGGATAGGGGATCCATCGCTCTCTAACATGGTGACCTTAACATTACAAGATTGTGAAAAATGCACAACATTGCCTTCACTTGGGTTGTTGAGCTCGCATAAACATCTCTCCATCAGTAGGATGATAAAACTGAAAAGCATTAGTTCTGAGTTTTATGGAAAAGGCTGCTTGAAGCCTTTTCAGTCCCCGGAGACTCTTTATTTAGGGTATTTGGGAAACTGGGAGCACTGGGACTCTATGGAAGAAAATGAGCTTGTTGAAAGGTTCCCTTGCCTCAGTGATCTTTCCATTAGAAGTTGTCCTAAACTCTCTGGAAGATTATCTGCCAATCTTCCTTCTTTGAAGAAACTTTCGGTATATGACTGTCCAAAGCTGGTGGTTTCATTCTCAAGCCTTCCACTACTCTATCAAGTAGTTGCATCTGGATGTGAAAGCATTGTGTGGTGTAGCTCAACTGACTATAAGCCAATGAAGTCTATGTCTCTTTCATATATTTCGAAGTTTGGAGATTGGTTTATTCAAGGGTTTCAAAATGTAGAATGTCTGAAGATTGTTTGTTGTGAAGAACTCTTTATATGTGGCAGAATGAGATTTTCCTTAGAAGCCACTGCATGTACTGCATAACCTTGCCTCGCTTAGAGAACTATTCATTTCCAATTGCCCAAGTCTTGTTTCAATTCCAGAGGCTTGTTTTATTTCCACTCTTGGTGAACTGAAAATTAGCAATTGCAAGGCTCTGACATCCTGACCTAAGGGAATGAAGCACAACAATGCACATCTTGAAAGTTTAGAAATTGAAGGTTGTGATTCTCTAACATTTATTGTAAAAGGCCGACTACTTTTGTCTCTAAAATACCTTTCTGTAAGAAATTGTGAGAAACTACAATATTTGTTGGATGATAGAGAGGATACTTCTACTTCACAAGGAGAATATTAACCACCTGAGTACTTCTCTTCTCGAGTACTTGAATATCTACAACTGCTCATCTCTCACATGTTTATCAACAAGAGGCCAATTACCAGATATCAAATACCTTCAGATTTGTTATTGCTCAAATCTCAAGACCTTATCATCAAGAGGCCACTTACCTGTGACACTTGAAAACCTTGTAATCCGGTGTTGTCCAAAGCTAGACTCAATAGCAGAGAGGTTTTGTAATCTGGTGTTGTCCAAAGCTAGACTCTATTGAACGTATTTGTATCAAGAGATGTGCAAATCTTAGATCCATAGTCTTAGCAGTCTTTGTGAAATTTACATAGAGGATTGTCCAAGTCTTGTTTTCTTCCCAGAAGGAGGGCTTCCCGATGCCATTGTAAGAGTTTCGATCAGTAGATGTGAGAAACTTAGAGCCCTACCCAACTGCTTACACAACGTCAACTTTCTTCAAGATTTAAAAGTATGCTAATGTCCAAGTCTCATATCCTTTCCAGATAAAAGTTTTCCTTCCAACCTAACATCACTTTCAATTGAGGATCCCAATATCTATACATCACTGATTGCCTGGGGATTGCACAAGCTCACCTCTCTTAGAGAGCTCAATGTTATTGGATGTCCAGATGCAATTTCTTTTCTGCAGGAGGAGATGGGAATGTTGTTACCCACCTCTCTAATCAAGTTGACCATAGCAAGATTCCCAAAATTGGAGTACCTATCTTCAAGGGGTTTTCAGAACCTTTCCTCTCTTGAATTTTTCTGGATTAGAGATTGCCCCAGGCTCACATCCTTCCCAGAGGTGGGCTTGCCATGCTCACTCTTGCAATTATATGCTGATGGTTGTCCTTTGTTGAAAAAATATTGCAAAATGGATAAAGGAAAAGAATGGTCTAAGATATCCGACATCCCTTGTGTTGAGGTAGATGACAAATTCATTTATGACATTGAGGGGGAAGAATGAATTCTATTTGATCTCACAAAGGAAGAGTGTAGGATCAGAAATTACCTTATCCAGCCTCATACTCTATTCCAGGTTAGCCAATTTCTTAACTCCTAAACCATTATTCAGATTTTATGATAAAGAGTGTTTGAGACTTTGAGTATATTACACATTTCAATTCTGCAACTTCTGTTCTTCTTTTTAGTCTTTTGTAATTAGTCATCTGCTTTAAATTGAATGTTTCACTAAATTATTTTCATATTGTCACTCATCAGATGGCCTGTTGAGGCAATTTGAGGTATCAGTGTTGCTTTCAAGAAGATGCTTGTAGGGTTATACAAAAGTTTGAAGTCTGGTAAACAATAGTTCTATGCTTTTTCCATCTCAGTTTGGTTGAAATGAATCTACTACCTTTCATCTGAAACTCAACTTTATTTCATTTTACTTTTTAAACCACAGCAGCATGGTTATCTGATCTATAAGAAGAAGGCCATGGTTGCATTGTATTTCAGGTAATCAAAAATATTTTGTTGGTTTCATATATACTTCTCTCTTGGATCTTGACTTTTCATTTGGAGAAGTCTTCTTTGTGCCAGAACATTGCATATAGTTTGTATGATAGATATTGGAAATTCTTCTGGTTGTGTATTGCAGCCTTCAGTGTATTTCAGAACTTCTTGAGAGACATAGGTTTCTCCACTGACAATCACACTGATCACAATCTGTGCATATAGAGTAGAAAAGAAAGCTCACAACTTTTCTTTATCTGCTAAATTTATGCTATTTGGTTTGCATAGTTATTTACTACTCTGCTAACGATATCACGTGATGTTAGGATAATAAAAAATGTCTTGGTTTGGAATGTGATTGCTTTCTTAACATTTTGATGTAGAGTTTTTCACTATTTTAATCCAAAATTGTAGTATGGTCTCCAGCAGTCCTTTTGGCATTTTGGTATAAACATACTCGAAATTGAAATGTTCATCTTTGCTCATTTATAGCTTCCACTTCTCCTTGCTGATTTTTTGAACAGTTGTGGGTGAAAGGTGACCATAAAAAATTATGAATTTAGTCCAATTATAATATTCTGAAATTTTCTATATATATTAATAATTTTCCAGTACATACTAAAGTTCCTTTGGTAAGTTAATTTTTGACTTTTCAGATGATTAGTTCATTTCCTGTCCAGAGGAGTTAAAGGAAATTGATTTCAAAGGCTTAAATTTTCATGTCAAATTCTTGTTTCATCTAATTCCCGTCTTCACTAATTTGTGTAAGCATATTCAAATCCCATTTTTATGTCTAAACTTTACAAAGTTTGCCAAATTATCTCTGCACTAACAATCTTACATATATGCTAATTCCTTCAGTGTCATGCATTTGTTGTAGCAATAAGAAAGGGCAGCCTAAACTCCGTAAGGTTCAGGGAAAACAGCTGTATACAAACTAGCTTTACTAAATTTCTCTAATTCTTGAAACCAACTTTTCATTCACATATTTATGATTCTTCCTTTTGCAGTATAAATCTTCTAGTCTTCACAATCAACATCAAGAATCTTGCAAACACAGAAGCTGGAATGAGGTAATAACAATGCTCAACATTATATCACGCATCTAGCTTGAAGTTCTAATAATTGATGGATGCATGTCTGTTTTCTGTATCCTCACAGAAAAAATGGGAAGATGCTTTGGTTCTCCAGGCACAGGATGGTGATGAAACAGCATGATTAGATGCACAAACCCACATATATGCAACAATGGACACCAAAAAATGTCCAGGTTTCATCTCTCTTGATGGGTTCCTCACCCTTTATTAATTAAAATTTACCATCTCGAGATTGTATTTCAGCCCAAATGATCCATTCAAAGGAGGGCTTCTCAGAGTGTTCTTGAATTCAATGCACCATAATGCTGGTAGGCTTCCCAATACTTAATTGTCTTGTGTTCCTTATTCTTCTGGATGGAGGTTTGCATCGCGCAAAGTTGAAAATCTATAAGATTCTACAGGTACAATAAACTGATGGCTTTGCTTGATTATATGTGCGTAAACAGTCATATTTGCAAAATTTGACTACAAGAAAAAGAAATGTCCAGGCAACCATTATCTTCATGACTTACGTGTGATGATGTTTTCTCTTCAGTGTGGATCTGTGCATATTGATAAGGTCCTAATAGTACATATCAAACAAGTAATAATAATAATAATAATAATAATAATAATAAGAATTTGGAGGAACGGTTAGAGCGAGGGGATATTATTCTTCACAAATTTCTTGACCCTAAAAAAAATGATTTTGTAGAGCTTGTGCAATAAGAGAGGTGCCTCTCTTCAATCAACTTAATATTTAAGTGAAGAATGCAATACATAATTCAAAGAGAGTTGGTAACCAAACTTAACAAAGAGAATCAAAATATATACCAAACTTATAGGTAAGAAAATGTTGTTGGTAACCGTGTAATTGGATAAGTGCAGTTAAATACAATCCAATGATCTTTTCAAAAAAAAAAAAAAAAACATAAGAAGACAACAATAACAATATGGGAACCGCTCTTCAAGTCTCGGTTTCTTATGGATCAAGTTGTTACCATCTGAGAAACCGGGAAGGAAATAGGTCGAACACTTACCTTGACTAGTTGACTGACTCCCTAAGTCCGGCAAATTGGCCACCCCCGGTACAGTATAGCAATCCTATTGTGGCCTTCGTCAATTGCTCTTCTACGTGCTAACCCTGGCCAGAATTATGATAGCAATCCTATTGTCTCCTTCGTCAATGCTCATATGCTGATAATTATGATGTTTAGTTCCACCATCAATTCTGAACAATCAATCTTAGATATGTTTAACCTTATTAATAAATCCAAATTCCAACTTGTAGTATTACATATTTGTTGAATTGAGTTTAGTTTTATAAAAATCCCCTGTTCCTATATTATTAAAAAGCAGAGATTGTATCATTTTATTCAAGCTTATATATTTTCCCATTTCACTAGAACTGCATTGAACCAGATGAAGTCCTGTTGCTGTTAATTATATGGATTTTGTAGTGTGCAAAGCTCTCTTACAGCTTTTGCTGTTTGTAGTTTGTGCAGCCTTGGTGTGCTTAAGACTCCTCTAGAAAAAATCTTTGTATTTTCTTTCCATCTTTCACAATGAGATTTCCAGATCCGAAGAGCACTGCGACTGGATTCTGGGGATTTCTTGATGCATTGGACGACCAAACTATGTCGTTGTGCTCTTAAGAAGGACAAGAATACCTCTGGAATTGGTATGTAGAGCTCCTGAGGGATCAGAAATTGGGAAATCTCTATTGGCTACCCTTAAAGTTGTCATTGGAGCTACCAAATTCCCAGGGGATTGGCCAAGTGTAACTGTGTCCAGTGTAATGGTGGCAATTCTTATGGAAAAAAATAGAAAACAGTATAGAATAAGAAATCTGAAGCATTACATTATTGACTCTCTCATGCTTGCACTTACAGTCCAGTTTGTCTCTTATGTTTTGTTGCAAAATTCATCTTAGTGCGAATCGCAGCAGTACAGGTTTTATGGAACTTGGGATTTATAGTGTTTGTATGTTTTATAGTCTGCACTAGTGACTCCACTTATCAACCTGTCACACTTATCAACCTCAGTTTCTGGGCAAAGGCTACTAACCATCTAGCATTGCATGACTACTTGCAATACGTTCATTTGTAGCTCTGCCTTTTACTTGAGTCTTCAATGCAGCCCTGTGATTTCCTTTCCATCATTTCTTCACAAGAATCTTGTCAAAGGCAGTTTGGAATCTAGCTCAAAAAATCCTAGTTCAAATCAAACTAGGAACTTTCCATACAAGTACTACAAGTACCTGTACACATTCCAGTATGTGCCACAGCTAACTTCGGCAAGCATTGTCGATGCTAGTTTGGAATCTAGCTCAAGAGATCTTAGTTCAACTCAAACTACAACCTTTAAGTCCAGCTCAGAAGCTTTCAGTACATCTCAAGCTCCTACAAGAACCGGTACATGTACCGCAGCTAACTTTGGCAAAGATATATTCTACAAAGCTTGCCTTCCTAGTTTGTTATTATCATACAACAGCAGATCCGAGAATGAGCAATAAATCAATCAAAGGATTTACTAGCAAAAGTAAATAGATTTGTTAATTACCAGATTTACTAGTAGTAAGTTGACACCACAAATGGCAGCCCGAGATTAGTGAACAGTTAGTGATGAGTCAACTCGTGATGGGTCCAATCCAACTCAAGAAAAGCTCAAAACAATTAGTCTTGGACTGGGCCTACCAAGCACTAAAACAAATGCACGAATGGGCTAATGGGTAGCCCAAACCCGAAGCCTATCTAAATATATATAATTATTCTATTTTACAATAATTACTTAATTTCATAATTTCAATGATTAAAACAAAAATTATTAATACATCATAATAAAATCAATCAATGTGTATAATAATTATAAGATGTAATATAATAATTTTTAAATAAAATAAAAACATAATTTTAAACATATGTAATATGTTATCCTCAGTAATGCAATATGAACAAGTAAAATGATATTTACTGCTCTATTAGATAATCTTATTCTTAACCATCTCTTGTTGAAGCAAAAATGTAGTATTTGACAATACATGTCCTTAGCAAAATTGAAACGCTTATACAACATATGCTGTTTACATCTAATACTCAACCAATACTTTCTGGAGAGATAATCTCTCAGCTGGTACTTCAGTTGATTACTTGTTGATTAATCGATCGATTACAATTGATGCTATTTATATAAATACAAAAGTTAATCTCAGCCCTTGATGCTAAACTAAATAAGACAATCTCAGCCTCTTATCTATAACTGTTTTCCTGATCATCAGCTTTGATTCCAGGAGCTGTGATCATCAAGATCAACTGATTTTATGATCACACTTTAGTAATGTGCAGCTACACATGAGATAGATAATAACATTCCTTTTTTGTAACTGTCTTTGACTTCAGCTAGAATCTTCTAACTGCCTTGCCATCTCAGCCTACAATTGCAACCTTGATGGCCATTTTACCATATTGGTTTGATGTCTCTTGACCAGTTTATGTGTATTTATTTGAGACTGGACCATAGCAAGACTACATTCTGGTCCACCACATTCTTTGTAACAATGATATGGTGACTTCATTGGTTGAAGATTATAAATGTTTGCTTGATGATGACTCTGATTCAGGCATATTTCTTTCTGAAAAAAAAAACCAGGCTGTTTTGGTTGAGGCAAAGAACCTTCACTGCCCAACATTAGAACCACAGTTGACATATTTGGCCTATCTTCTGATCCTTGTTGCACACATAACAAACCGACATGAATGTATCGTAATATTTTAGACGAGGCAGCGGAGTTCGTATGATTTTTTTTTTGTATTTTCGGACCAATACAGATGCTGCTGGAATCCCCTGTTTTGACAAACCAGCCAGGGTTCGTAAAACGCGTATTGAGTTGGTTATTTATTTTTGAAAATTATGAAAATTTACATATAGGTATCGTTGGAAAAACTTGGTCTCAAATACCTATTTTGAGGCTTAAATTTGAGTGAGAACGATTTCATATAAATTATAGATCAAGGTTGATTCGTGTTCTCCTCCGTGATGACATTGAAATGGTATACTCAAATGTCCAAAATGATGAACGGGTGAGTGAGAAATTGAAGCTCAAATTAAAATGCACCCGTTAAGTAGTAAGCAATTTAAATTTTTTCAGGTCCTGAAGTCATGCATTGTTGGAGGCTACCATTGGAGATGCCATGCAAATTTCTTCATGTCCTGATGCCATCCAATTTCATCTCTTAGCAAAACTGCAGTAGCTGCAGCTGAGAAGAGAGCTTGTTTAGGAACACTATTACCTAAGGGTGCGTTTGGTACGCGGGACAGGACGGGACAACTTTTTATTGTCCCACGTTTGGCGCACTATTAGCATGGGACGGGACGGGACAAGGTGGGACAAAAACCACCAAATTTTGTCCCACCTAAAACCCTAGTATAAAAAGACTATTTTACCCTTTAAATTTTCAAAAAAATTATAAACATGTTTAATAATAATATATACTACTATATATATTATTATAATATATATATATATATTATAATATATATATCATAATATTATATATATAATATATATCATAATAATATAGAATATAATATTATATATATACTATATATTATATATTGTTATATTTTTTATATAATATATTATATTATATTATTATATAATAATATATAATATAATATATTATATTATATCCTATATATAATATATATATTATGTTATATTATATTATATATCATTATATATAATAACAATAATATAATAGTAAATACATATTATATATAATATATTATTGTAATAAAGATCATAATATTATATAATCTATATTATATATATTTATATATTATATATTATTATATATACTAAAATAATATAATATATTATATAAAAAAATATAATAAATTATAATATATAATATATATAAATATATATAATATTATAGCCTATATTATTATGATATATATTATATATATATCATAATATTATATATATATATAATATATCATAATAATAAAGATTATAATATTATATATATTTATATATTATATATTATTATATATACTAAAATAATATAATATATTATATATAAAAATATAATAATATATAATATATAAATATATAAATACATATAATATTATAATCTATATTATTATGATATACAGTAATATATATATATATATAATATTATGATATATATATATAATATATCATAATAATAAAGATTATATAAATACATATAATATTATAATCTATATATATATAATATTATGATATATATATATAATATATCATAATAATATAGATTATAATATTATATATATATTTATATATATATAATATAATATATCATATATATTATATTATATATATATATTAATATAATATGTATTTATATATATTAATAATATATATTATTATAAATATTAACATATATATTATAATATATATATATATATTTATAATATATTTTATAATATTATATATTATTACGTATATATTATATAATATATAATATTTTATTATCATATACAATAATATATAATATATTATTATATATAATAATACATATTATTAATATATTAATGTAATAATATATATTATAATATATATTATTATGTATATATATTATATATACATAATAATATCATTATATATTATAATATATATTATAATTATAATATATATATAAGAGGGGCACTCTTATATATATTATAATATCATTATATATTACAATATATATTATAATTATAATATATATAAGAGGGGCACTCTAGTCATTTGAACCTCTTGTCCCGTCCTGTCCTAGTCATACCAAACGCATAACAGTACAGTTAACAGTTCTGTCCCAGACCTTTCAAACACAATACAGAACAACTTGTCCTGTCCTGTCCCGTCCCGTCCCGTCCCGTCCCACCTTGTCCCGTCCCATGTGCGTACCAAACGCACCCTAATTGTCTTGGCGGTGACAGTTCTATTATATTTGATCTCAGTGTAATAAAAGTTGTCTCTTAAGAAGGACAAGAATACCTCTGGAATTGGTATGTAGAACTTCTGAGGGATCAGAAATTGGGAAATCTCTATTGGCTACCCATAAAGTTGTCATTGGAGCTACCAAATTCCCAGGGGATTGGCCAAGTGTAATTGTGTCCAGTGTAGTGGTGGCAATTCTTATGGAAAAAAATAGAAAACAACACAGAATAAGAAATCTGAAGCATTACATTATTGACCGTCTCATGCTTGCACTTAGCGCGTATCGCATCAGTACAGGTTTTATGGAACTTGGGATTTATAGTGTTTGTATGTTTTATAGGCTGCACAAGTGACTCCACTTATCAACCTGTCACACTGTCACAGTAACCTCAGTTTCTGGGCAAAGGCTACTAGCAATCTAGCATTGCATGATCTACTTGCAATATGTTCATTTGTTGCTCTGCCTTTTACTTTAGTCTTCAATGCAGCCCTGTGATTTCCTTTCCATCATTTCTTCAAAAGAATCTTGTCGAAGGTAGTTCAACTCAAACTATAACCTTTAAGTCCAGCTCAGAACATCTCAAACTCCTACAAGTACAGGTACACGTGACACGTCCCAGTACATACCACAGCTAACTTTGGCAAATATATATTCTACTATGCTTGCCTTCCTAGTTTGTTATCATACAATAGCAGATCTGAGAATTAGCAATAAATCAATAAGAGGATTTACTTGCACAAGTTGTTAGATTTGTTAATTACCAGATTTACTAATAGTAAGCTGCACCACTACTGGCAGCCAGAGATTAGTGAACAGTTAATTAGGTTGTTAAGCTGTAAATTCATGTCTATATTAATTAATAAAAAGGTTTAATTTCTTATCTAAGTGAGTTAGTTCTTCAAAGTTGTCTCTAATGAAGGTTTAGCTAGCTAAAGCATTTCATCAAACACTTTTCGATTTTCATCAAACACCTGTAAATCTTACAGTCTAATTTCTGTTATCCTCAGTAATGCAATATAAACCAGTAAAAACGATGTTTATTGCTCCATTAGATAATCTTATTCTTAACAATCTCTTGTTGAAAAAAAAAAAAAAAAAATTACTTTACAATCAATTTTTAATGTTATAGTCACACAAATTCAAATGTGCAATATCACAGATCATACTAAATTAAAAAGAAGCATGTCACGAGTCAACTCAGAATGTGTCGTATAACGTTCTAAGTCAACTCGTGACTCGTGACGTGCCATGCACATCACGGGTCATTTCAGGGGTACAAAATCTTGCAACACGTCACGAGTCAACTCATGATGGATCCAACTCTAGAAAAGCTCAAAACAATTAATCTTGGACTAGGCCTACCCAACACTAAAACGAAGCATGAATGGGCTAATGGGTGGCCCAAACTCAAAGCCTGTCTAAATATATATAATTATTTTTGAAACCTTATGACTTATGTATTACAATACTTACATCTCCATCCTTACAAGTCAATTATAATTGTGAAGTAGTACAAAATTATGGTAATCACACAAGCCACAAAAAATTGTAGTGCATCCCCAAAAAGAAATGAAAAGTCTATGCTGCACAATTGACTTGACCTATCAACCTTTCAAGTTATCTCATTTTCGCGGAAGGCCAACTAGCATTGCACAAACCACTTGCATGACATTGATGCATTGTTCGACCTTTTACATCAGTCTTCATCATGAGTAAGATCTTTCATTTGTAGAGACCGTTGTTTATAAGGAATTTAGAAGATCGACCATCTTTGAATTGTAGAGATCATTGTTTACACGGAATTTAGAAGACTGACGTTTTTGGGAAGTTCCACAGATCGTGACAAATTTGATGCTAAAAGTATTCAAATATTACTTGTCTATGGACCACAGAGAAGTGACACTGATGTTCGCAGAAATTAATAGGAAAAACAGGAATTTCAAGAAGAGACAAATTGTTTGGGTGGCCGGCATAAAATTGTCCAATAAAATAAGCCAATGGAAATAGCTGACAAAACAGAAAGTGTTTGATATTTACACCAAGGTGTTCGACGAAAGTTCAACGAGAGAATGAAAGAAGAAAACTTTGAACAGGCTCCATTAATGGAGCTTAGAGCTTTGAAGCTTTTCTATTATTGAATATTGTGATTCTACATTCGTTTTACAGAGATTTGATATATATAACAGATTATTCTCAACCACACTAAAAGTTTGAGCTTGAAATCAGGAAACCTAAGGCCAATTACAATCACTTAAATGTCCACATCCAAACAAAGTAGTTTGAAGAGATAAATGTGTGTACATAACTCTCTTTCTCTCTATATATATATGCACATCACCGTGTCTAAATACAGATATATGCATAACTAAATATATACGAGGCAATAGTTGTATTTTTTTTTAATAAAAAAAAAAAACTATATATATTGATTTGAATATTATAAAAAAGTTGGTCTACCACGTGTTTAAATATAGAAACACTATATATATATATGAAAAAATTTAATATTGTAACTCAATTAAAATAATCATAATGTAGTAATGCATACTCAATAATTCGTGTATATTTAATACATTTGAGCCTCAATAATTCTTCTTTCAATAATTCGAGTATATTACATCAGCAGTTAGTAATATATCAATAACTAACTACAATACTACAATATGTCCACATCCCAACTAATCTTAATTAATACAATCTGAGAATCATTATTTATACTAGTTTTTCAACCCGAGCGTTGCACGGACTTTGTATTAAAAACTGTTTGCAAAATATTGTGTTGTTTATACCAATTTTTTTGATGCAAACATATTTGAACATAATGAACATATAGTTTTACCTTCAGTTATCTAAGTTATGTTAACATTTGAATTTCATTATCTCAAGAAACAAAAGAAAAATATTAAATTAAAAAAGATCACCAAATATTTCTCCATTGTATTTCAAAACCTATTTTTAATAATTTTATTCCAGAAAAAAAAAAAAAAAAAAAAAAAAAAAAAAAAAAAAAAACACATATCCACCAAAGTTGTAAAGTTGTGGAGAATAAAAGATGGCGTTCGTCATTTTGATAATCCTCTTCAAATTCTCCTCGAAATATATATTTCCCGAACTAAAAAATTACCTGTGAATTAATAATAATTCAACAATCTAATTTCAAACTTCAAACCCATAAATACATACATTTCTAATCATTATTAAAAAAAACAAAAAAAAAAAAAACAAAGAGGGTTCAATGATTTACATAATAAGTTAATAAGTTAATAACTAATTGATTAAGTAATACATACAGATATATGAATTTCATTATCGATACTTTACCTCGCTCTTGTCACCCACTCCCCTGAAGAAAGTATTAGAAAATACCTGCAAAATAGACATAAGAAAATTCAAAAATGTGATATCAAACTTCAAACCCATAAACATATACATTCTTAATCATTAATACAACAAAAAGGAAAAGAAACACAGAGGGTTCGATGTATATATAGAATATAGAGACCTTTCATTTTACTTCTATTATTTAGGTAGATCATTAATACTATCATACAATTAAATAAGTGGGTCATTAATTAGAAGGGGTTCAATGGATAAATAAGATAACCTTTCATTTAACTTCGATTAAATATATATCAATACTATTAAAAAATATATATATACATAAATGAAGATATAGAGTTGCAACACTTGATATTATCTAATTAATATTTATCAAATTGTTTAATTTGATTAATCAATAAATAGGAAAATAGAAATTTAAAAAAATTAATAATATTTAAAAGTAGAAAAAAAAAAATAACTCTATTATGATGTAGCATTTAAATTCAAAGCTCTCTTATGCTAACATGTGGCACTTTGAAACTCTATTATATATATATATATATATGATTCTGTTCATAAGAGGAGCATTATTGTGATGCTCTGCATTGTACTCTGTTTCTTCTAATATGTTTGATAAAATGCCTATGAAGATTATTTAATAGAGAAGTAGAATTAAATCAATATACATGTAATTCATTATTTATTTATTTTCACATTCTTTCTATTTTTTTAAGTTTTTTTTTTTTTTTTTTCTATTTCAAAAACTTTCAGTCTTTCTTACAAACAAGAATGGAGTTTGTCATAGTGAAAAACACAATGGAAATTCACGTAAGTTTTCTTACATTTGTGGGTTTAAATTAGTTATTCTCTCTTGAATCGAAATATTTATATTTTCAATTATATGATAATGAATATGTATATATTTATTGGAAACATTTATTTATTTATATGTGTTTTATTCCATTACAGTAAAATTTGGACTTAGCCTACTACAACAACTAAAATTTCAAAGGGCAAGAGAATGAGAGATTTCGACAAATCATTAGATAATCATGCTTGTATTCTTGGGTTATAAGTTGACAGTTTTGAGACTATATATTTCACTTTTAATTTACATCGTACTTTATTTGTATCCATTTATAAATATTTGGAAATGTCTATTTCTTTTTTAGTTTTTATAATGTAGTTAATATTTTTTGTATATATTGCAATTGTATAAATTATAATCTGAGCATTCATTTTATGGCAATATATACATTAAATCAAAGACTTCCAAATAGGGAGCAACTCCACAATTCAAGGAAATTGATCTTTATTTGGAATCGAAGTCCCAAACTGGCATAGAAATCAGAATCCCAGAAGGATACGATTCACCGGTCCATTGCTTACCAACAAGAATAACAACAAACCCTGTTAGCATCTATAAATACACAGGTATCACTCAAAGTTAAGGTATGCAATACATATTCTCTAATTAGCAGAAACTCTACGAATTTCTCTTGTAAATTATCAATCTTTTTCTTAAGATCATTTGTTGACTTGAGCGTCGGAGTGTAAACGTCGGTCACCAACTACGGTGAACGTTAGGTTTATTATAGGTTTGAACATCACCAAGGATTCTACTCGCCGAATCAGTAAGCAGAGAGAGGCTACTCTGTGATTTCAACGGACCCACGTGGAGAATGAATTTTGAATTTGTAACCTTTGACCAGTCAAACTCTCTTTAGACCTACGTGGCGTTATTGACTGGTTGACTTTTTAACTATCCCAAAATTACCATCAACAACAAGTATGGAGGATTTGATTGTGACTTCTTGATCTTAGACTAGATTATCTTGTGGAATTATTGCATTGTGATTGTCTTTGAATTTGTCAAACGATACAAACTTGAGGAAAGAAGGTGTGAATATACATTTTCCTTGAAATTTCTGAGTCGAAGAAAATTGCCCCACAAAAAGAAAAAACATGTGGGGCTACTGCTCTTGAATAGAACAAGTGCTTCTTTTCACGCCAACGAAATTTGTCTACTTAATCCACAGTCAAAGACGATGGAGCCAAGTGCTTCGTGTGATTAGTTTTGTTACTTCCCAAAATCATCTTCAATTAAAAATGTATTCTCTCTCACTCTCAATGTCCATTTGTTCTAGTATAATCCTCCTCTTCCTTCTCTCGCCTTACTCAGAATCCAAAAGCAACTATGGTGTTAACCAGATTGCCTATGAATTCTGGTCTAATCCTACTCTTCCTTCTCTCACAAATATTACATATGAATTCTGTCAACCAACAACATGCGGCGGAAAAGGCCCAGTAATCAGATTTCCCTTCAGACTCAACACTCAACCAGTCTTTTGTGGTCTTAAAGGTTTTGAATTATCATGCTCCTCCAATAACAACACACTCTTGCATCTTCCTTCTTTCAACAGCATTACTAATGATTTCTATGTGCAAGAAATTTCTTATCTTGACAGCAGTATTGCCTTTACTGATCCTAATGAAACCACATGCCCAGTAAAAACTCTTTTCTCTCTAAACTTCACAAGCTTTGAATCTCCTTTTTTAAGACTCAGATCGTTGGATTGGAATATCGCTACATTGAACTGCAGTGAAAAGATTGAACAGAGCAGCAGATTGTTGATAGATCCATTCAGTCCTGTAGTAGGGCCGATTGATTGTATAAGTGATGATAATTTTTTTTTTTATGTAATTTGGGGTTTTACGCTAGTGGACGAACTGCCTCCAAATTGCAGCATATTATCTCGATCAAAATTGATTCCAGGTCTCCAAAACACTGTTGAGAATTTTTTGGAAACTGGAAGGATGGAGATGGCATGGGAAGCTCTCGATGTATGCCAAAGATGTGAAAAATTTGGAAATTTTTGTGGGTTCAACTTTACAAACAATTCAGCCATCTGTGTCGAAAAAGGTAACATCATCAGTTTTTATTTGAATTGATTATCAGTACAAAACTGTTATGTGTTTGTATAAAAAATTGTTAGGATGATCGAATATATTTTTTTATCAAAAATTAAAGAAAAACATTACAGTTTTTATTTATTTATTAATTTTTTTTTAAAATCAAATAAAATCTCCAAGGAAGCAAGGAGACCGTTATACATGAAGCATTACAATTTGAAAATGTTTTTACTGTTGCATAACACTTGTGGATAATTGTTAGGTCTCTTATAAATATATTTTTTTGAAAGGGTAGAACTTGAACCCACAACCTCGTAGCGTAGGTGTGAGGAGTTTATCACTTAATCAACCTCATATTGTCAAAAAGCCTCTTATTAATACGAGTCATTGAAAAACTCTAGAAACACCGAACATTATTTCCTAAAAACAGAGCATATATGGGCTGCCTCCCTCTCTGTTTTTCGTAAAAAAAAGTAAAAAATTGTTAAGTGAATAGTCACCAGTTTCTCTCACAAAACCCTAATTTAGATATTAAAATGGACCTTGTCTAAGTATTAGATTGTTCCTTGGTGGTTGTTACTTGTTATACAATTCTTTTGATATCTGCTGGAAAAATTGTAGCTGTTTTGGAACCAAAGGCTGTAATCTTGATGGCACAGGATGTGTATTTTTTGATAAACCTTTAACAGAAACTTCAAATGAGAAGGAAGAAGTAGTTTACATAATTTTTTCATTTCCTTCCGGTATGTCTCTTCCCTCTTTCATATATTAACTTTTAGACAGAACTTTAAAAGATTTTTTTCAAAAGACAATGAAATAGAAAATTTTGGAACCTGACATTCACTTTTCATAGAATTTCAACTGGATTTCTATGCAGAAAACCTCATTACTTTGTTGTTCATCGAATATCCTTAAAAATAAGCTTTTATAGATGATGATGATGATCGTTACATCACCAAGACAGCATGCCCAATGTCTGCCACTGTACCCAACTAGCTTTCAGTTTATAACCTTGCAAAATATCTCATTAAGTCAATATCATTTTGCAGCTCCTAATTAACTAATGGATTTCACTTGGCTTTTACATAGTTGAACTATCAGTTTTTCAACGTGCAACTAATGAATTCTTATTGTTTCACTCAGACATTAATGTAGGTAGGAAGAAGAGGTGGATACCGGCTGTGATTGCTGTAGGAGGACTAGCAGCTACAATCGTGATCGGGATAATCTTGGTTATTCTTTTCCTTTTCTTCATGAGACGGAGAAGAGCTCACTTCGAAGGTACTACCAAAAAATCATATGAATCTCTCGTGAGCAAGTATTAATATTTTTATGGATACTTGCTAATCAACTTAAGTTTTTCATGTCAATCCAAACAGAGAAATTTCTACTTGAATTAATGAATGAAACAAAGGAGATTGAAATTGAAGGCAAGAAAGGCTTCAAGTTAAAAGTGTATAGTGTTTCATCCATTAAGGATGCTACAAATTGCTTCTCGGATGAGAATAAACTTGGAGAGGGTGGTTATGGACCTGTTTACAAGGGGTTGTTTGATGGGCAAGAGATAGCCATAAAAAGGTTATCAAGAAGTTCGAGACAAGGGCTTGCCGAGTTCAAGAAGGAGCTCATAATAGTAGCTAAATTACAACACACAAATCTAGTGCAGCTCCTAGGTTTTTGCATTCAAGGGGAAGAGAAAATGCTAGTCTATGAGTTCATGCCACATAATAGCTTGGATTCATATATTTTTGGTTAGCACATTTACTTCTACGTACATATGTTTAAATTTAATCATATTGAAGATGCCTTAGTCATTATACTATAGTTTCTTAAAATTGTTATATTTTCCCTCCACTTGCAGATCAATCTAAAAGGAAGTTGTTCAATTGGAACAAATATTTTAGCATCATTGAAGAAATAGCTCAAGGGATACTTTACCTCCATAAGTATTCGAGATTACGGATAATTCATAGAGACTTGAAAGCTAGCAATATATTACTAGACAATAACATGAATCCTAAGATATCTGATTTTGGTATGGCAAGAATTTTTACTACCGCTCAATCTGAAGCAAACACAAATAGAATTGTTGGCACACAGTAAGTAAACCACTTCTAGTTGATGCAAACTTTGCTGCTCATGTGAACGTTTTCATTTAGTTATGCACGACTGATTATTGTACCTTATGAATGATATCCAGTGGTTATATGGCACCTGAGTATGCTGTAATGGGAATCTTTTCTACAAAATCTGATGTCTTTAGCTATGGAGTTTTAGTGTTGGAAATAGTGAGCGGTAGAAGGAGCAACATCAATTTTAATTTTGATCGACCGCTCAACCTCATTGGATACGTAAGTTTTGTGATGCAGAGTCATTTAAATTCCGTATCACAACAAGTAAATGTATGTATTGAATGTTTCAAATGAATGGCATTTTGTCTCAGGCATGGATGCTGTGGAAAGAAGATGCTGCATTAGAAATAATGCATCCCGCATTACGTGATTCATGTTCTAAAGACAGAGTTCTGAGATGCATTAATGTGGCTTTGCTTTGTGTGGAAGACAACCCACTTGACAGGCCTTCCATGGCATATGTTATATCCATGTTAACAAGTGAAGGTGTAGAGTTGCCAATGCCAAAACAACCTGCATTTTGCATTGAAAGAAGGGTTGCTGAGGTCAATTCATCAACTAGAGGCATGGCTGAGAATCACACTATAAATAACTTAACCGTGTCTGTAATGACCGGAAGATGATGGTATTATAATGATTGGTCTCGTCAGGTTCCAGTAGATTCTGGTCCGATTGGTGTAAGATTTCAAAAAAAAATTAAAAAAAAAAATCGAGTTATCCTTTCATATAAATAGTAATTAATTCGCTTTCGAGCTATAGTTTTTAATTGTGAGACATTGGATATGTTATTTAAAGTTGAAGTTAATACAGATGAGAAATTGAAGAGACAATTGTATTTGTTATTTATACGGTACAACTGGGGTTCTATTCCCCACCTTTGCCATAGTAATACGTTTTTAATTAATAATTTCTTTTCTTTTCGTTTTGATACAATAATTTCTTGTTTGTAGTACATTGCTCTTAACAAAGTGATGATCTTGCATTTTCCATTTCTCATTGACTGGGCGAACCTAGAATCCCACCTTTATTTAATTACCTCTTAAACCTCCAAAGTATGGGAGACCCCTCTTTTTTTTCTTTTTCTTTTTGACAGAGATTTATTTAACGGCCAGAAGGCCGGAAAGGAAAGCCACAACACAAAGGGGCAAAAGCCACCAACAGACAACGAAACCAAAGCAACACAAAAAGAGCAAGACAAAAGCAGAGGAGCGACTAAAACAAATGAGAAACCCCGAAACCACCCAAAACACAAAACACAACAACCCTGATCATAAGTCCCCCCACTCAAGCCTATCACCCATCCCGCTGGATCCTATTTTAGCTAAATTATCGGCAAAAGCATTTGTGTGTCTTGGATTAAAAACCACTGAAATCCCTCCTACAGCCTTCATAAAACCTCTGATATCATAGATAAGATCAATATGTTTGAGGCTTCCAAAATCGTCCCTATTATTGACCCAAGACACAGCCGTTTTGGAGTCGCTGATGATAACAATGTCTCTTCTTGTCAGGTCTGATCTTGAAGCGCATAACTCTAGCGCTCTGTGTATTGCCAAGATTTTTGTCATGTTCGAATCTTCAATCCCCACATGAGCTGATAAGAGACACATAATTTTTGTATTTCTCGGACATAATGACTTTCAGAAGAAAAAAAAAATTCAAGAATTGATGAACAACACAAAATACAGATGGAAGCCTTACATTAGCAAAGACAATGATTTTAAGATTTTAAGTGGAAGACCACACAAAATTTCCATGTAATTTTCTGTCAGAAACACAATTTGTGGAAGGGTTTGGAAGAAATTTAGTCTGAGACAAAGATGTTGTAAGAGAGAAGTCAGAGAGAAAAGCCTAGTGAGAGAAGGAGTTTGATCGAGACTGCATTAGGGTTTGGTCGGAAAACAAGTGATCCTTTTATAAATTTTTCTCCGAGAAGAAGGAAGTGCAATCTCAATCCATTTCTTTCCCATCTTTCAAGACGAGGGCCGGGGTCAGCTTGAAATGTTTGCTCCACTTTTCTTTTTATCTTCATCTCTCCTGGCTGGTGACCTAGTTCTGGCTAGCCATATTCATCTGGCTCAACATCTCCATCGGTTACTAAAGAACCAATCTATGTGAAAACGAAGTCTCATAGTCAAAAGGAGAGTGTGATCCTTAATGCGGACCCACAGACCACCTTGACTTATGATTCATTGTCTCTAAGAAGAATTTCCATTCTCTTCCTATGTGGGTAGACTCCAAATGTTATGGAATCGAACCTTGAACTCGGCACATAAGTGTGAGCATACTTATAGCACATTTATCCATCTTATCACTTTTTGCTATGTAAGCATTATTTAACCCAACTGTATTGTTTTTTCTGACAAAAAGTGATAAGGTGATAAGTGTGCTATAAGTATGTTCACACTTATATGTCTGTAGGAGAAAAACTCATCATTTTATTGGGTCAACTTAATTCAAAGCGATACCGTTTTGAACACTATCATGGGGTTTTAGTTTTATTTCCTAAACGGCACTGTTTTGGTTTCGTGATGGTCTATTGTAGCTACTATGAGTTAGGTGTATGGTAACAAGTCACTGAGAGTCTAATTTAGCTAATAAATTCGGTTATGCCATTTGCTATGTAAGGTTGTTCACAACCATATTTACATTTCAATGTATACAAATATATTTTTCTAACTATAATTCTTTTTCTAACTATATTTTTCTAACTATATTTTTCACAACCATATTTACATTTCAATGTATACTAATTATAATTCTTTTTCTCTCTCAATCTCTTCCCTCTCTCCTTCAAACTGTTCTTACCTTCAACCTTCTTTATTCTTCAAGTTTTCCAGAACTCTTCAAACCTGAAATAGAACAGAGCATTGATTCAACATTCCAAAAAAGCAATTAAATCCAATTAAAGACAGGGCATTACATTTTCAAAGGCTGCACTTTCCGGGAAATTTCCTATGTGGAAAAAAGACCGGTGTAAATATTTTCAAGTCAAAAAGTTGGGGTTGACTACTGTACGTGGCTTCCCTGCATGGAGAAAACCTGCTGTCAAGAACTTATTGGTAGATGCTTTTTCTTTTCCTGGCTCCAAGACCTTTCATTTTAGACAAAATTGGCTCTGATAGAGTGATAGGTGACTTCTCAAAGACTTTATGCATATACCAAAAGAACTTGTTGCCAAACATTAATTTAAATATGTTTTCTATCACTAGCTTTAGACTTTTCATCTAGATTTATGAATGGGGAGCCTTTATTTCTTCTTCTTCTTATTCTTCTTAAGCATTGAGTATTTGAGTTGATACTAGCAGCTGATACCATAACTCCAACAAGATTCATCCGTGATGGTGAAACATTAGTTTCATTGCGTGAAAGCTTTGAGCTAGGCTTTTTCTCTCCTGGAAATTCAACGAAAAGGTACCTGGGAATATGGTATAAGAAAATCCCTGAGACAGTTGTTTGGGTTGCAAATAGAAACAACCCCATTATTGATCGACAAGGAGTTTTAACCATTATTAACTATGGAAACCTTGTTCTTCTCAATAAAACAAAGAGCATCATCTGGTCATCGAACACTTCTAGAAAGGTAGAAAATCCAGTGGCACAACTCTTAGATTCTGGAAATCTTGTTCTTAAGGATAATTTTAGCACAGGTTCTGAAAGCTACCTGTGGCAGAGCTTTGATTACCCATCGGACACACTGTTGGCAGGCATGAAGTTGGGGTGGGATTTGAAGACTGGAGTAGAATGATATTTAATGTCATGCAAAAGTGCTAATGATCCATCCTTGATGCAGCAGCAGCTAAGGCAACGGAATACATGGAGCGGGTGGGGAATTCGTATTTGGGTCGCGTGGAGCAACCAAATCCGGGATGAACTTCGTGGACCTCTACAGAGGGCATATGAGGTTGGATTGTCTATTATAATATGTTTCCGAAAAGCTCAAGACGGGCCCTACAGATGTTATGAAGACTCTCTCCTCCATAACAGATCACAATATGCCTAAATTCGGCCAACTATCTTGTTGCGTGAAGACGTGGCTGGACGAGAGCTGGACGAGTTGGGCGAGCTGAACTTCGTGGACCTTTACAGAGGGCATATGGGGTCGGATCGTCTATTATAATATGTTTCCAGAAAGCCCAAGACGATTTCTACAGATGTTATGAAGACTCCATCCTCCGTAAAAGATCACAATAGTCCCAAATTCGGCCATCTATTTTGTTGCGCGAAGACTTGAGCTGAAAGTTTGAATTAGATGACATTGAGTCAGAGTCAGATTAGGATTTGTTCTATTTTTTGTAGTCTTTGTTTGATTAGGATTTGTTCTCTTTTCCTAGATAGGATTTCTTTTCAATTTTAGTTTAAGTTAATTTAGAAGTCGATTCATTGTGAAAGTCTACTTCTTGCTTTTCCTATTTAAGTTTTTGAATCCAATTTGTTATCAAGCAAAGTGAGAAATGGTCTTACTCAGTTTTGAAAGGGTGTGATATAAAAATTAGGTGGCAAAATTTCTAAGAAAGTTGTGCACATTCGAGGCCTAACCAATCATAGGAACCTTTACACAAATGCCACTAGTGTTAACCCAAACATAAACCCTAGTGCATAAGAACAACCCAAGGACTATTGTTCCATCTAGAATAACGTCAGCAGAAGGGTGTATTTTAAAAAGTCCTCATTGGGCAAGCCGACATCATAGAGAGATTCATGCACACAAATCTTATTCATCTTGAAAGGAAATTGAACAAAAACATGTGCCAAGGAAATGCTTTCTCGTTTGGAGGTTCTGGAGGGGACAAAGATTTTAGGGAAAGCTTGTTTTCCATGTTTGTTGATAACCTTAATCCTATGGTAGATTCTGCTGGTTTATGGGGAATGTTTAAACCTTTCGGTAAAGTTAGGGATGTC
Organism: Acer campestre; assembly: GCA_954870605.1. Taxonomy (NCBI): domain Eukaryota; kingdom Viridiplantae; phylum Streptophyta; class Magnoliopsida; order Sapindales; family Sapindaceae; genus Acer; species Acer campestre. The sequence goes on from OX940801.1 coordinate 42,575,251, forward strand.
TTTCTTTCAGCAAAAAAGGAGAGTAGATGCAGTTGCTATGCTTTTATCCGCTTTGGTTCTAGGGAGGAAGTCAACAAGGTTGCCCGGTTGGTGAACGGCATGCATATCTATGGGTGGCCAATTACGGCTAAGTTAATAGATTTTGGATGGAACAAGCGAAGGTCTCCGCCAGAAGTCTTGAAACAGACGGATGTGCATAATGGGAGTTTCAGAATAGCGAAGGTGGAGAGGAGAGATCCTAAGGAGGTTAAGAATAATTATGCTTTTAGACATGACCATCGTTCTTTTACTGAGGTGATTAAGGAGGGTAGGATGAGAGGTATGGGGTCGGAAGATGGTCGTTTAAGGAATGCTCTTTCTATGACTTGGGTAGGAGGTAGAGAAGTTGAGGTGGAGGACTGGCTTTCTCGCTCAGCAATTGGGAAGCTAAAATATTTTGGTAGGGTTGATCAGATTACTAAGAATTTAGAGGACAAAAGGATTGAATTCTCTTCAGCTTATATGGGAGGGAAAAATATTGTGTGGACTTTTGAATCAAGTTATGATAGAGATGGATTCATTAATAACAATTTCTTATGGAGGAACCGTTTTACAGCAATGATAGAATGCAAAGGAACATGGCCGATTTGTTCAAAATTAAAATGGATTGATGTTTACAGGGTTCCTTTAGTTTGCTGGTGCAAGACTTTCTTTAAAAAGTTGGGAGGTCTGATTGGTGAGACAGTGTGGATTGATGAGGATACCTTGAGCAAGTCCAGGCTGGACAAAGGAAGAATCTTGATTCTTAAGTCTCCGGATAAGATAATTCCTGCTGAGATTCATTTGAAGATTAGGAACGATGGATACACAGTCAGGTTGGAAGAAACATTGAGCTCTGTTTCAAATGAGTGGCTGGAGAAAATTCTGGGTTTGAAGTCTGGTTTGAAATTCAAATCTCAGAAGAATTTTGAAAATGGCTGTACCATAGAGAGAGTGGTGAAGGAGAGTGGGGGTTGGTGAAAAGGTGGGAAGGGAAATCTGACAGAGCAGGGGATAAGATACATGAGCAGGTTGACAGCAGAGATAAAGAGGAAAATAGAGGAGTCTGGTGTCAAAACATACCTCTGTTAAGGAAGGAGGCGGAAAGGAAGAAGTTTTCTTCTGACAAGGTCTCCCTTTCCAAAGCTGGAAGACAGGCTGTTGGGTGGAAATTTGGGGCGGTAGAGAAAGGGAAGGGGATTTGGATTAGAAAGTTGAAGTCTAAACCATTCCGGATTCTAGTTTCCAAGGGTGGTATCAGAATTGGGAATGGTACGGCGGCCTTCCCACCTCAGACCTCTGAGGACTCTAGTTTGTCTGATGAGGAAACCGAGGGTGGGGGTGCGTTTAGAATGGGCCTTGGTGAAAGCTCTAAAGAGTGTGGGCTTGCTGGCCCAATTGATGTTGGGAAGTCTAAGGTTGGGTTTTTAAAGTCTGACAACAAAACTAAAGAGATTTTAGGCCCAGTTAATAGAGATTTTTCTAACTTTCCCTAGGAAGGTTTTCAGAAGATACTTTATAACGATTTAAAAGAAGGAGAAGTGTCCAGGTTAACAGATAATGCGAAGCAGGTTGTTGGCAACGAGGATGGGCAGACAGAGAGAGACAGTAGGGTGCAAGGAAAGGAAAACATGCAAGCAATTGATTTATGTATTGATCTCCGTGAGCAAATGTCTGAGAATAGCAGTCATACTACAGGGGGTTCTGTTTCTCCAACTTTGGGGACTAGTTCTTAAGCAACTGTAGTAGAAGAAACACAAGCGGTGGAAAGTGGAGGAGTTCGAACAGTTGGAAGGAAGAAACGAAGGGAATCTGAGATGCTTCCAAGGTCTCATCCCATGAAAACTAGACATTCTTTTCTTAAACCAAATTCGGGTATAAAAAAGGTGAAATGGAATTTAGAGAATGAGATAGCAAGAGTGATTGAAATGGGGGTGGCCTTAAGATCTAATCGCAGAGAGAGAAGACAGAGGAGTACAAATGGTGACGCAGGGGTTGAATCAAAGGAAGACAGTATTCCGAGTTGGGAGGTGGATGAGGAGGTAGCAAAGGTTATTGATGTTGGAGTGAAACTTGGATTTGACTTCAATGGCAAAGAAACCGAAATTTCTCAGATTCTCAGTAGTATGGAGAAGGAAGATGAGGCAAGGTTCAAGCCTTAATTTCGTGTTGTTAGTCTCTGTTGTGGTTTGTGGTTTTTTGATGTTAATCATGTCATGGAATGTTAGGGGTCTTGGGAAGGCTGTTAAGAGGAGGAAAGTCAAGTCAGAGGTCCTGCAAGTTAGACCAGATATTCTTTTTCTGCAAGAATCGAAATTGGCAGTGTTTGATGGTGGTGTGATTAGGGAGATAGGTGGTGACTTTCTTACTAGAGGGATGGGTGTAGATGCTGAGGGGTCTGCGAGAGGGTTGATTTCTTTGTGGAATGAGGAGTTTTTCTCTATTTCTCATTGTTTCCCAAACAGGTGGTGCATTGTTTTGGTGGGTAGATTGAACAAAATTGATAAAGAGGTGGTGTTTTGTAATGTGTATGCACCTAATTCTGAGTTGGGTAGAAAGGAGTTGTGGTGCTTCCTTCTCGAAACGCAACTTTCGTTTGCTTTTCCGTGGTGCTTTGGCGGCAATTTTAACACGGTTTTGGAGGTTTCGGAGTGAAGAGGTGGTTCTTTTAATTACCTTTCGGCTAGGAATTTTCAGAAGTTTATTCTTCAAGCTAAGGTAGTTGATTTGCCTATGAGAGGTTTGTCTTTCACTTGGTCCAATAACAGGGAAGAAGGGGTGTGGGCAAGACTTGATCGGTTTTTAGTTTCGCCAGTGGTTTTATCTTGGTTTCCTGCTCTTATTCAAAGGGGCCTGACTAGAACCATATCGGATCATAACGCTGTGACGTTGGGTGTTTCGGAAGAGAATTGGGGCCCCTGCCCTTTAAGAATCCATAACCGTTGGCTTGAGAACAAGGTGTTGATGGAGGAGGTTAGAAAAGGTTGGGTGGGTTGCAAAATTAAAAGTGCTGGTGTTAGATTGTTGCAACAGAAGTTGAGGGCGGCTAAGGTTTTTATCAAGCAATGGGCAAAGGTCCATGGTAGGGATTATTGTTCTACGAAGAGGATTGAAGCTAAGCTAATTGAAATCGATATTGTAGCAGTTAGAGAGGGATGGACAGATGAGATGCGTCAGGATAGATTGAAATGGATGGTTGAGTTTTGGAAGGTTATAAGATTGGAGGAACAAGAGTGGAAACAAAAATCTATGGTGAAGTGGTTGCTAGAAGGAGATAGGAATACGAGATTCTTTCATTGTATAGCGAGTGGTAGGAGGAGAAGGAATGCTATTGGGGAATTGATTTTAGATGGTGTTTCTGTTTCTTCCAGGGAAGAGATAAGCAGCAAGGTGGTTGATTTTTTTGAAAATCACTTTAGAAATGTTGTTTGGAGGAGACCGTCCATGAAAGGCATTACGATGAAGAGAATTTCTGAGATGGATAGGGATTGGTTAGAAGAGAAGTTTACGTTGGCGGAAGTGTCGGAAGCTTTGTCTAGTTGTGGAGACTTTAAAGCTTCGGGACCGGATGGTTTTAATACTAAATTTCTCAAGGATAATTGGGATGTGATCCAAGGGGACTTTATGAATTTTTTAGAAGAGTTTTATTTTGAAAGGAAGGTGGTGAAAGACATTAATAAAACTTTCTTGGCTCTTATTCCCAAATGTCAAAGTCCGATCTCAGTTTCAGATTATAGGCCTATCAGTTTGGTGGGGTGCATAAAATCCTAGCTAAAATTTTAGCCAACCGAATGAGGAGAGTTATGAGTTCGGTGATTGGAGAATCTCAGATGGCTTTTGTTAGGAGTCGTCAGATTCTTGACAACTTCATGGTTGCGGAAGAGATAATTCATCACTGGAAGGATAGGAGAAATAAAGGGGGATTAGTGGTGAAACTCGATTTTGAAAAGGCTTATGATAGCCTTGATCATGGTTTTTTGGATAGTATGTTGGAGAAGATGGGGTTTGGATATAAGTGGAGGATGTGGGTGAATAATTGTATTTCCTCTTCTACTTTGTCGGTTTTGGTTAATGGGAAACCAACTAGGGAATTTGGTGTGGAAAGGGGGCTCTGGCAGGGTGATCCGTTATCGCCGTTTCTGTTTAATGTGGCGGTGAAAGTATTGAGTGCGTTGTTTAAAAGAGGAGAGGAATTGGAGATAATTAAAGGGGCCGAATTAGGTAATGGTGAAGTGAAAGTGTCTCATTTACAATTCGCGGATGACACCATTCTATTCCTCCAACCAGACGAAAGATATTTGAGAAATGCTAGAAGAATTCTGAGGTGCTTCGAGTTGGCCTCGGGTCTTCGTTTAAATTTCCACAAAACTAGAATCATGGAGGTGGGAAAGAGGTCCATGCCGACAGTGCAATGGGCTAGTATTTTACGTTGTGCTCAGGTGTCGCTTCCGATAATGTATTTGGGTTTGCCTTTAGGCGGAAGGCCAGGTTCGAAATCTTTTTGGAACGGCCTTGTTCAGAAAATTGAAAATTGACTGGTGCCTTGGAAGAGATCTTTCCTTAACAAAGGGGGGCGTCTTGTGTTAATTAAATCGGTGATGGCTAGTATTCCAGTTTACTTTATGTCAATGTTCAGAATGCCGGTGGGCATTGCTCAGAAAATAGAAAGACTTCAAAGGAATTTTTTCTGGGGTGGTAGTGGCGTGAAAAAGAAATTACATTGTTTGAAGTGGGAGTTGTTGTGCAAAAACAAAAGGGAAAGGGGGTTGGGGATTGGTTCGATAATTAGTTTAAATAAGAGCTTAATGGCTAAATGGATTTGGAGATTTGGAGTGGAAGATTCTTTGTTGTGGAAAAGGATTGTTTGTGCCAAATACGGTGTTGGTTGGAGGATTTCAGTTGGAACTGGTGGGGGGGGGGGGGGGGGTGCTAAAGGGTCGGCTTTTATGAAGGCTATTGGCCATCTTCTCTCTCCAAATTCAGTCACCAACCAGACTGTTATGGAGGGTATGCGTGTGGTGTTGGGGGATGGGAGCAGGGTAAAATTCTGGTTTGAATTATTGTTTGAAGGGTCTTCGTTGAAAACAGCCTTTCATAGAATTTTTTCTTTGGCTACTAATAAAGTTGGTGCTGTTAAGGAGTTTGGGCATTGGGAGGGGACTCATTGGAAATGGGAGATTTTGCTTAGGAGAAGGTTGTTCGATTGGGAGAGGGAGCAATGGAATACTTTCATTGGTTGTCTTTCGAATGTCAAAGTGTTACATAATGTTATGGATTTGATGGTGTGGAAGTTTGATTCTTTGGGCCAATTTTCGGTGAAGTCCTTTAGAAAGAGGATGGAGCAGGGGATTATAGGGGAGGAGTCAACTTTTAGGGAGATTTGGCTGGGGTATTGCCCTCCTAAAATTGAGATTTTTGTGTGGCAGCTCCTTCATGGTAGAATTCCAGTTAAGGAGGTGTTTAACAGAGTTGGTTTTCAGCTGGATGGAGGTATGCTCTGCTCTCTTTGCGACGGTAGTACGGAAAGTATCGATCATCTCTTCCTTCTTTATGATTGGGCGTGGAGTATTTGGCAGAGCTGTATGAAATGGTGGGGTGTTTTTTGCTGCTCTTCGAGAACCATTAAGGATTGGTGGAAAGGTTGGATGAATCTGTGCCCTTGGAAATTGTCTACAAGAGCGTGGAGGACCTTATTCTTTGCCATTGTCTGGACAATTTGGGAAGTCATAAATTACAAAGTTTTCAAGGATGATCACCCGGACCTTATCAGATCGGTGGATTTGGTAAAATTTAGACTCGGATGGTGGTTCAAACATTTTGGAAGAGGAACTTATACTCCCATTACGCATATTCTGCCGAACATTGTGGAGTGTTGTATGGAGAAGCCTAAAAAACAGCCCCAGAGGAAGGAAATTTGGGCTCCTCCGCTGGAAAATTCCCTGTTTTTTAATGTTGATGGTTCTATTTTGGATTTCCCTGGTCCTGTTGGTATAGGAGGTGTTTTGCGGGATCATAGTGGGAGGATTTTGTGCATTTTCTCCTCTTTCATGGGTACCCAAGATGTTATTGTGGCTGAGCTTCTGGCGATCTTACGTGTTGTTGAGCTGGTTGGTTTGAGAGATGATTTAGCTCATAAACCTATTACGATCATTTCGGATTCAAAAACTGCTGTTAATTGTGTTTCGGGAAGTTCGTATGGGTACAATAGTCATGCTCAAATTATTGAAGAAATTTGTAGATGGTTGATGTTGTTCAGGCTGGTTGCTGTGGAATATCGCCCAAGATCGACGAATTCTTTTGCGGATACTCTCGCGAAGAAAGGTCTGAATCCTGGCCTTGATGAGCTGTGGTGGAGCGGGTAGTCTTGTTTTTCGGTTTTTCTCGGTTGTTCTTGCCTCCTTTTTTCTTGTTTCTTCGGCTGTGGGGGGCTGTCCCCTGGCCATGTGGGTGCTCTCGTGTTTGGCTGTCGGCCTGTGTTTTTTTGGGTTGTTTTTGCCTGGCTTTGTACCCTTTTTTTCTATTGCCTTTTTTACAAAAAAAAATAATAATAATAAAAAAAAAAAAATTCTAAGAAAGTTACGCAATTATCTATTTGATATTTGAACTTTTTAAACATTTCTTAAATTATTTTAATTTGTTAAAAACAACACTTCAAATAACTTTAAACTTCCGAACATATGGTGTGTATATTCCTTTCCACTTACTTCCACGTTAGTATTAATGGGTTTAAATCTCATCATATACATTTTATAAATTTGTGATGATGTTTTCTCTTCAATGTTGTAGAAATAGATATCTCCCAGTTATAAAATTGATATCCGATCTGTGCATGTTGTTCGATATTGATAAGGTCCTAATAGACCATATCAAACTAAGTAATAATAATAATAAATGAAAACTTCCTATAGAATTTGGAGGAACGGTTGGAGAGAGGGAATATTATTCTTCACAAATTTCTTGACCCTAAAAATAATGATTTTGTGGAGCTTGTGGAATAAGAGAGGTGCCTTCCCTTCAATCAACTTAATAATTAAGTGAAGAATGCAATACATAATTCAAAGAGTAAGGAAAAGAAAAAAAAAACTTTTAAAAATTTTAGTTCTTTGAAAAGATTATTCATTAATTCATATATAAAATAATAGCAGTTACTTAACAAAGAGAATCAGAATATATACCTAACTTATAGGTAAGAAAATGTTGTTGGTAACCATTTAATTGGATAAGTGCAGTTAAATACAAAAATAAAAAAAATAAAAAAAAAATACAACAATAACAATATGGGAACCGCTCTTCAAGTCTCGGTTTCTTATGGATCAAGTTGTTACCTTATGAGAACCCGGGAAGGAAATAGGTCGAACACTTACCTGGAATAGTTGACCGCCTCCCTAAGTCCGGCAAATTGGCCACCCCCGGTACAGTATAACAATCCTATATGCTGATACTTATGATGTTTAGTTCCACCATCAATTGTGAACAATCAAGCTTAGATATATTTAACCTTATTAATAAATCCAAATTCCAACTTTCAGTATTACATATTTGTTGAATTGAGTTTAGTTTTATAAAAATCCCCAGTTCCTGCATCATTTTATTTGATTTTGCATTGACTTGTATTTGAGATTCAATATTGATTTCCTAATTAGCTTCTTTATAAAATTTCTGTTTTTGTGAATGTTAAAGAGATAACATGGAAATAGGTAATCAAATAGAAGCCTATTCAAACCTTAGATGAGACAGAGGCATACCGTTGAACATTTCACATGAGTAAAACATTTTACTCAATCAAAATATAAAAAATTTGGTGGATTTATAAATAATTTTTATCCTAAGTAAGATTTTTTTTTTTTTTTAAAGAAAGAAAATATATAAACGAAAAAGAAATACATCCGTAACCAATTGCTTCACACTTTGAGGAGATTATTCTAACCAAACAAACTTAGAATTTAAAAACAGTGTCATTTTTGCTTCCTAGAGAATAGTTAAATGTGTTAGCAACTCTAGAAACATAACAAACATCAACAAAAGCAAAGGAATCTAACAGATGAATAATATCTAAAGTCACCAAACCAATCTAGTGAGGGGAGGAGACTTAAGAATTAATCAAATTAACCACCATAAGAGCATCTGATTCCACGGCAATATAGCATGATACCCACATCTAAAGTAAGGGTGTAAGACGAAGACCTCTCAAAATAGCAGCTGAAGTAAGAGTGTAAGATTTTTATTTATTTATTTATATAATCATAAGTGAGAATTTAATGAACACTTTTTCATAAATTATCGTATTATTACGATGATGAATTTAAAATTATTTAAATCTATCGATATTTTCACCAAATAATAAAAAATAAAAAATAAAAAATCTTTTATTGATCAATTAAGAAAGCCCCGAGGATGAATATGTATTGGCCTAATAAGCAGGCCCAAATGAGAGTGTTTCGGTGGAATTGAGAAAAATTATGGAGAGTTCGATGCAGCAGAAGAAGATGACAAAGAAGAAAGAAGGTATGGGTGTTCCCCTTCGGAAAATAAGTGCAAAGCTCTCTTACAGCTTTTTCATTTTGGATTCTACAGCATCCAAAGATCAAGGACTCGAATTTTATTTGATTTTGCACTGATTGATGTTGAGAATCATATTGTTAAAATGGCGTATATATCATCGAGTTTCTTTACGGAAATTTCATTTCTTTTTAATATAAATTAGCTTTCAAACACAAGTATCATATATATTTACTTATTTGTATTTGAGATTCAACATTGATGTCCTAATTAGCTTCTTTATAAAATTTGCGTGAAACATAGGTGATTAGATTTGTTAATTACCAGATTTACTTGTAGTAAGCTGACACGACCGAGATTAGGGAAAAGTTAATCAGGTTGTTAAGCTGTAAATCCATGTCAATATTAATTAATAAAAAGGTTTAATTTCTTCTCTAGCTGAGTTAGTTCTTCAAAGTTGTCTCTAATGAAGGTTTAGCTAGCTAAAGCATTTCATCGAACGCCTTTTAAATTTTCATCAAACACCTGTAAATCTTACAGCTATAACTTTTGTTATTCTCAGTAATGCAATATAAACCAGTAGAATTATGGTTAAATAATATTATTCTTGTTGATACAAAAATAAAGATGCTTGCCTGGGCCTACCAAGCACTAAAACAAAGCACAAATGGGCTAATGCGTGGCCCAAACCCGAAGCCTATCTAAATATATATTATTATTTTTGAAACCTTCTGTCGTACAATAAATACTTAATTTAATAATTACATCATAATAATTTTTAAAAAATAATTATAAGATGTAATATAATAATTTTAAAAAAATATATTAAAAAACCATAAGTTTGTTCTTGGGTCATGGTTGGTGTTTTCGATTTTGGCTTTGGTGGTTGTTTCTTTCAAGGTCTGGGCGTTGCTTATGCTTTAGAGGTTTTGTTGGTGTCTTGTGTTTCGTGGCTGCTGTTTGGGTCTCTCTGTTGGGGTGTTCTGTGTTTGTCTTGTTTTGGGTGTTTTGGGTGTCTTGTTGTGGGCTCTGGTTGGGTGTTTTTGTTGCTTTTTTTGGCTTTGGTCGTTGTAGTGTGGTGGGGCTTGCGTGCACTGGCCTAGTTTGGCCTTTTTTATAATAATTGCCTTTTCAAAAAAAAAAAAAACCATAATTTTAAACATATGTAATATGTTATCCTCAGTAATGCAGTATGAACAATTACTGCTCTATTAGATAATCTTGTTGAAGCAAAAATGGTAGTATTTGACAATACATGTCCTTAGCAAAATTGAAATGCTTATCCAAGTTTTGGAACCAAATTTACACAATAAAATTTACCTAAGGTTAAGGCATATGAGCTGTTGTGAATTTTTGTAATTGGACTAGATTGGATTGTAGCAATGTAAAATTTAACATCAATCAATTTGTAGATGGATTCAGAACAAAATCTCTATTATATGGTCAATTTTGGAGACTATAAAGCTCAATTATTCAGCTACAATTAATTTTTGTTTCTTTTATGTCATCAACTCTTATCAAACCCGAGTGAATTGCATGTCCTGGCATACATCAACTCGAAAGTCAAGTCAACCCAAAGTTGATGGCCCCAGTAAGACTTGTGTATATCATGGAATAAAGTTGTGGTCTTCTATGGAAAACCAAATGGAAACCATGTCCTGAAATACTGAAGGGATAATTACCCCGGTGGCCATCAACTTATGCCACCACTATTAAAATGGCCACCAGATGGGGAATTGGTCTAAAAATGGCCATTTTTGGTAAACATTGTTACACTAATGGTCATTCCATCCATTTTCATCCAATTTCATACAATGAGTGACACTTTGGTAAATAAGGGGATGATATTAATTTATTTAGATTTTTTTTGGAAATCATTTTTTTTTTTGAAACAAATAATTATATTTAGTGTATATATACGTATAACATATCTCAAACATATATATATATTTTCCATTATCAGTTCATCCTGACAATAAATATATCAGGACAAAGAATGTGGACTACTAAATTTACATACTTTGACTCAAAGTGTATACACTTATCAAAACTTCTCCATAATCTGTGGTTCACATTCTTCGTCTTGATATATTTATTATCATGACGAACTAATAATAGAAAGACTATATATATATATATATATTTCTTTTTTGAGAAGATTAAGGCTATAAAATCTAAAA